>CM040126.1:397689012-398426474 GCA_022559845.1 Amorphophallus konjac
ATTACCAAAATACCCCCGGAGTCCAGAAATAGCCAAACAGCCTCTAAATCTTCCAGAGATCATCCAAGCATCCCTAGAAGTCAAAAAAATTGTGCAAAAGCCCTCGCCCAGTCTAGAAATTGCACGAAGCCCGTGGTCTGATCTTAAATGACCAAAATACCCCCGAAACCCAGAAAATTGTCAAAATACTTATGGGATCCAGAAATCATCGGGATGTCTTAAAACACAAAAGCATCCCCAGTTCCCTATAAATTAACATAGGGTACCTTTAACCAAACCCTAATGTTATCAATAGAGGGTTAAAACAGTGGGCAATGCAAATGAATTGGCCCTTGGCGTCAAACCCATGTAAAGGATTCCACCTTCTTTGGCAGATAAATAAGGGTGTTCGGACTTTAAACCGATGTAAATTAACACTGACTGCGGTCAGTGGGGAAAAGTCTTGCACTTGAACTCAAATCGTCTTATCAAACCAAACCTACGGAATTAATCATACGCATAGGCTATTCAAACTACCCAAGAATGTGCGTCACTTTAAATTTCCCCTTTTTCCTTAAAAGAAAAGAGAGACACCCAAAATTTATTAGTGAAAATTCCATGTTCAACACTGATTAACTCAAGAAATTACATAATTATTCCGTGAAATTTATGGGAAGAAATTACATACATAAACCCGGGGGCACATATGCAAAAGCGAGGGTATATAAGCAACATACCCTCGCTCCGGGTCTTAAACAAATGCACAGGTGGAGAAATCTCCAAGTCTTCACGAGAGTCCAAGCTCTAGAAAGTGTGTCCCCCTCTTTTGGAAATGGGGCCCACTGGGCCTATTTAGAGGTTAGGGAGCGATTATGTCATTTAGGACCTATCCGGACCGGATAAGTTTTCTCGGGAGGCCAACCGGGACCGGATAGGTCCCCAAAAATGATGGTTTGGGACCGGATAGGCTTTGGAGGGGCCCTTGGGGCTGGATAGGCCCTATAAGGGCTTACTTGGACCGGGTAGGTCCCTCCGAGGGACCTATCCGGTCCGGATAGGCCTCCTTTGGAGGCCTGAGGGAGAAGGTGGCCGCCCCCTATAAAAAAAACCTCATTTTGGGATTTTTTCCATAGATTTTTTGTGCATTGGGCCACGTGTAGAGGAGAAAACGATTCCTCCTTGTGTCTTGTGTTTGGTGTAGTCCGCTTCTTTTACCGCTTGTTGCGTGGAGAGGCTCTAGTCTTCTAGGATTTCTTCCCGGCCGGTCTCGTACACCTTGTGAGTTAAGAGTTTGTTCCTTGCAAGATTTGTTTGTTGCGTGGGTATTTTTTATTATTCCGAATACCCGCCGGAATTTTCCCAGGACGTGTGTTTGACCCGGTATCGTGACAGCACGGACTTTGTCTTTTTGACCGCCACGGGATTAAGCTGAATTTTATTTTCCCCGATTGATTCGAGAGAAAATAAATGGGTCCAATGCCCGGTATTATGATGGCACAGACTTTGTGTCTTTTTGTGACCATCACGAGATTAATCTGAATTTTATTTTCCCCGATTGATTCGAGAGAAAATAAACGGATTCAACCGGCATAAAGAGATAAAATAGGTGAAGGTGGTGCATTTATAAATACGAAGAAGAAAGAGATCACTTAATTAGGTGAATGGGGAGGTTGGCTCACCTAGAAAGGCCAACACATTTAAGTGAGATGTTTTAAATGGCTAGGATAGAAACAAGATATGCAATAGTTAAGATTACCTGTGGACAGATGGAATATACCAATTCCTTTAATTCCACTTCTATACGGTAGTATAGATGATCAGTGTCATTTCTATAAGATATTGCTCCACTATATTCTTTTGCCACTTCCATTATTGATTAGCATTAATTTGTTTTCAGGAGGGCATCCAAAACAAATTAAGTGAACTTGGGATCTCTGCTGTGGTATGTACAATTTTGATACTCTAAACTAAATGGGAAACTATAATATCATTTTATGTGTAAGCTTATTTCCCTTTTGCCCTGTTATCTGCTAAATTCTTCATAGATGTTAACTTTGAGGCATGTTTATTTTGTGAAGATTTTCTTATTTTGATACCATTGTTTAGTGAAGTTTATGTTACCATTTTGAATTTGGATGTGATTATTATGTGGAATGTTATTTAACTAGGTGGCTTATGTATTTGACACTTTCTAACAATTTTTGCTGTATTTCATGTGGTATGTTGATTACATTTGGTCCACAGCATTATCTTTATTATTGGAGATAATTTACTAGTTCTACTACTATTTATAAAGAAACTACATGGTATTTGAATGGATTCTGCAGACCCTCCCACTGATTCAATGACAATCATTCCTAAGCCTCTGCCTTTTCCTTCCATCAACCTCACATGGCCTTGATCCCCCTTCGACCTTTCCAGGACTACATCATTATTGTCATCTAAAACTCACTCATATGTGGAGCCTTCTTGGCTGGCATCTGTCAACTCCCATGCCAAGCCTTGCTAATCAGCATAGAGAAGCTAAATATTTGTGATAAAGAAAGAAAGCTAAGGATGAAAAATGTCCACTTCCTTTTATGTGAACATGGAAAGCAGGAGCCATGCAATTGTTGATTTGTGGATAGGATATAATAAATGTTCTTGTATGCATGGGGTAATTGGGGGCACAGAGACAGTGTAACACATGGTAATGAATGCTTGCATCAGTTTAATGCTCATTGCAATATTGGATTTGCTCCCATGAAAAACTGTCTCAAATCTTTAGCTAATACAAAGCTCTGATAGGGTGGCGTCTTTTGTGGATCTTAGGATTCAGGAATGGACTCAGTACTTTGGGATTCCTCCTTTTAGACAGTTTTGTAATTTAGGACACACCCTCTTGGTGGGTTCCTTTCCCTTTTGTACATGGATTGTGGGTGCTTCACTCTGATTCTTCTCTTCGGCATCCCTTTTGTTACTTTAATGTATATCTGGTACCATCCACTTTTCAAAAATACAAAGTTCAGACCAAAGGATCAAATGTTTAGCTAATACAGAGCTTCCTGAAGTTCCAGCCATACTAATGAACGCATTCTTCATCAACATTGTGTTTAGGGCCTTGTCCGCTGATGAGTTTTTAAACTAATGTTGGACTATGTATGTTGCAATCCAAAACTCTTATGTACGTGTTAGTCATCTTCAATGTAAATAGTTCTCTTGTATCAGACATGATTGTAGTAATAATGCCAGCAGATTCATTAATACTAAAGGGCATAAAAGGCAAAAGGTGTTGGACTCTATCAATTTGTGAATTCTTTGATAAGCTTCTGACAGGGTTGTCCCAATGCATTGGTGCACTGGGGCCAGCTGAACCACAAGTACATGCCAATCACCATGATTCAACTGTGCCATCATTGCTGCATTTAATTCATTATGCAGATATTCTACCTATATAAAGCCACAGATCCCTATATGAAACTTGCCTCCCCCAATTGTCTGGACACTTACACCATTTACTTGAGAGTTGCTCCTGTTGACAATCATGCATCGCTGACATCATTTGGTTCAGATGGTCAAGAATTTGTGGCATTGATGATCCTGTAATTGGATATTTGCCGCCAAATGCAGACATGAAGATAGTGATGGCTGCTTTTATTTTCCATAGTGGGAAGCCATTAGCCATGATCTTATCTGGAGGAGAATCCATAATTTATCTGCAGGTTCATCCATTCTTAGCTAACAATCCCTCTCAGATATCAGTAGCTTGATATCAGTAGCTTATTATTTCCCTTCAAAATCTCACAGTATGGATGCTCTACTGTGTAGAATTCATAAAATGTTTCACACATTTACCATATCCGTGTTTAATTACTGGCCAATAATTTAGTTTACCTGCCATCTTTCAGTGGCATCCTTCATCTTCCCTATGCCCATTTAACTATTTTCATGACCACACGAGCTTCAGCATCATCCTTAGTTACCAGTCAAATTGTAGGAATATGTTACTGAATTCGAAAAAACTTATCCACTGGAAGATTAGGTTTAATTGTTCAGTGTTTTATGACATGGCTGGATTTTACACCATGCAAATTGTCATGGAATATGGAGACAAAGTTGTCCGCAACTATGCTATATAAAACAGAATATGCTAGGTGACACAGAATTGTAAGAAAATATTTTCTTTCTGGGGTGCCATTTCTTCATTTTTCTTGGTAAATATACTGTTGATTATACACAAAATATTGGAGTAAAGACAGTTAATCATCTGGGTAAATATTCGTCACAGAATTTTTTACTTGTACTTAGGGTCTATCGTATAAGAGAATGGGGAGATTTATGACGATGTTGCACATAGGATTAAGGCAAGCTGGTTAAGATGGAGAAGCGTATCAGGAGTCCTATGTGATCGTCGTATGCCTGTGAAACTCACAGGGAGGTTTTATAGAACGGCTGTGAGACCTGCTTTGTTATATGGTATCGAGTGTTGGGCAGTACGAAAGAAACACATTCACAAAATGTGTGTAGCAGAGATGAGAATGCTGAGATAGGTGTGTGGCAAAACTAAGAAAGACAAGATTAGGAATGAGCGCATCCGTAAGGACTTGGGGATAACCCCAATTGATAGTAAAATGAGGGAAATAGACTCGGGTGATTTAGACATGTGTTTCGTCGCCCTAACTCAGCACCGGTTAAAAGATGTGATCGAATCTTAGTGCATGCTAGTAAAAGAGCTCGGGGAAGGCCTAAAATGAGATGGTGCGATGTTATTAGGAAGGACATTAATTTCTTGGGTTTAAATATGAATATAGCACTTGATAGAAATATTTGGCGGAATAGGATTCATGTAGTTGACCCCAAATAAGTGAGATAAGGCTCTGATGATGATGATGATGATTGGTATCCTCTTTAATGATCTTCCTGCCAGAATTTGAGAGGTTGAATGCCAGTTATGGCTTCTTAACAAACACTTACTATGCTATACAATTCTTGTCATATTTATGCAATATCCTCTTTTTTTATCATGTTTATGTCTTAAGTAGTTGTTGTCGTGTTAAGATTACTGTTCAGAGCATATCTTGTCATCTGTGTGGTTCTGCTGTTAAACATGTTGAACCATGGAGCATTTTTTATTACAATAAAAAATGAGGCGAAGCCTTGGTGCAAAGGTACGGTTGTGTGGCCTGGAGGCCATGGGTTCAAATTGAAAACATTCTCTCTACAAAGTCAGGGTAAGGCTGTATATAATTGATCTGTATTGGCCGGAGCCTCCTGGCACCAGGTTGCTCTTTGGTTGTAATTAAAAGTCGGCTTTGCCATTGTTTTTGAACTTGTGTTCCATGCAGAGATGATTGCATGCCTGTCACCTCATTTGCCCATTAATGTGTGCTTCCTGCAGCCAACACTTCACTTCTACAAGGATGGGAAAATGGCCGCCAAAGTGGTGGGAGCCGATGTTCAGAAAATCAAAGGGATCATGGATGAATTCTATAAATAAACGATGGTATTTACAGAATATGCATGTGAAATGCTTGATTAGAGTTTCGATTGCAATATTTGCACTCGCATGCCTGCATGATGCTACATATTTCCCCCAATCATGTTATTACTAGATGCTTTTGCAAGCATTATTCTGTGAGCATTTTTTATGCATTGTGTCTGGTTTGTTTTCTACAGTGATTATATTATTGGATGGTAACTTTTCTTTTTCCTTTTTCATAATATTTGTAGGACCAGACAGAGAATTTTGGAAAGTGAAATGATAAAACAAATAGGGAGTTAGTCATCATGTGCATATGGGCTTTCATCTCAGAGACATGACATATTCGAAGATAATCCATTTTGTGCTTCTCGAAATATTTTCTTTTTCCGTCTGACAAAGGGAAGGTGTATATTCAGAATTTGGATGTTGCTGTCTGTGAATTTTGCTGAAGGACAAATACCATGGAGAGGTCTGGGTTGCATACCCTTTCTTAAAACAATTGTTATCTTACCTGGGGCGAACATGGATTCCAAATCGGTGGGAATTAGCAGTCGTAAGCCCACATGTGAATGACATAAGTTCAACAAAGTGGTTGGAATGATTCGAGCAGTTGGCTTTAAGATTGGCGTCACCTGGAAACACTTGTGAAACCAATTCTTGTCATTAGGTTCAATGACAAAACTATAATAAGCTGTTTGGGAGCATTTTTTTCTTAGAAATTATTTCTTCCCCAAAAATTATGGTACGTTGATTTTTAACTCAACTTTTGAATTCGATAAAAAGAAGTCTCAATTGTTTGGCAAAAATAACACAAATTTTTAATTTTAGACATACATGTTTGGAAGACAAGAAAGTAACGGGAGGGGCGGGGGATTGGGGAGGAGTGATCGGAGGGCTCCAGAGGCGTGATCATCGTCGAGGAGGGGAAGGAAGGGGCGGTGGGGGCCGTCGGCTCGCCGCGTACAACGTGGGATCAGGGGGAGGGTGGTGGCGGGCCTCCCGGCGGAGCTGTTGGGAGGGGGAGGATTTCTTCTCGATGTCGAGAACGACGGTGTCGTTGTCGCGGAAGTCAACAGTGGCGTTGCCGTGGCATACGGCCTCGAGAGCGTACTCAACTTGGAAGAGGTGGCCTTCGGGGGAGAAGACGGTGATGGCGCGGTCGTAGCGGGCCATGGATGCGGCTTCCTCTGGTCGTCTTCAACTGCTGTGTGCGCAGAGAGGGTTTGAGTAGGGCAAGGGGGCGCCGGAGAGGGGGAGGGGCGCCGCCGGCCGCATAGGGGAGGGGGGAGCTGGCGGGAGGGAGGGAGGGAGAGCCGGCGGGAGGGAGAGGGAAGGGAGGGAAGGGGGAGACGCTGGGGAGGGGGGTCGCAAGTGGGAGGGAGGGGGAAGTCCCGAGACGTCGTGCGTGCTTTTTTAAAAAAATTGGTCTAGATTTTTTTGGGATTTTTTACATAAATACCCTTCTAAATATCGGTTATGTCAAATATATCCCTCATTTGAGTATATTATCAAAAATATCCTCTATTTAATCTTAAATGTTGTAATTATGCCCCTGTAGTTTACTGACGTCGACGGGAGGTGCATATTCCGTGGAATATCTTATCTATCGTCATTAATTATAGTGAAATGAGGGATATATTTGACATAACCGATATTTAGAGGGGTATTTATGTAAAAAACTCAAATAATTTTACTGCTTAACTCATGTTTAATTCAAGTTAAATCAACGAAGGTTACGGTAGGGGCATAGTTGCAACATTTAAGATTTAATAGAGGATATTTTTGATAATATGCTCAAATGAGGGATATATTTGGCATAACCGATATTTAGAGGGATATTTACGTAAAAAACCCTTTTTTTAAGGAAGATTTACATGGGATGAGATTCTCTCCCTAAAGAGGATCTCTTACTTTCTTTTTTAAATTTGAGAGAAAAAAGAGGAAAAAAATAGTAACCAAACACCTCATAAGCGTTTGCATGTGAAAAAATCCTCGATCTGAAATAATGCGGCTTTGAATTGGAGGTGGATAAATGCAGGATGGAAAAGGAGGGAATTTTCTTCAAAAGCTGTGAAGATAACTTTGAAAGAAAACAGCTTGATTCCAATGATTAAAATGTTACTTTTGTTGGAATGGATCAAGATGTTCTTAAGTACTTTAGGAGTAAGTAGCTAAACAAATGTATTTGTTTGAATTAAATTAAAGTTTATTTTATTTTTTGAACCATCCAATATGAGATCCTAGTGATCTCTATTTCTCGGATTTGTACCTTTTTGACGGTCTGAAACTTGGAAAGTTTTTCGTAAGGCATTGAATGGAAAGTGTTTCCTAAATAAAGAAGATTTCTTTACCGTAACTCTCAATGGTTTAACTTGGGTTAAACGTGAGTTAAGCGATGAAATTACTAACTTATTCTTGGGTTATCCTCTCTCTCTCTCTCTCTTTCTCTCTCTCTCCCTCTCCCTCTCTCTCTCTAGAAATCCTAATGGCCGTGGGGGTAGCGTCGCCACCTACCGGGTGGGGGGAGAGGGGGGGGGAGGCGTCAACAGTGAGAGGTGGGGGCAGAGTTGCAGGGAGGGTGGCAAAGGGGGAGGGGGGAACGGGGGCAGAGCAACAGGGAGGGCGGTAGAGGGGAAGAGGGGAGTCGGCGCCGACAATGGTGCCCCTTACACAGACCAATTTAGACTGCTCCCATCAAGGGGCACCCTCGCCACTATCGGCACCACCATCACGGCGCTGCCCCTTGAGCGTCTTTGGCACGACCTTGGCTCTATCAGGCGTCGCCTCCTTCCTCCCCTCCACCATCATAACCACTTGCTCCCTTGTGGCTTCCACCATCGCCTTCACCTTCTTCTCCTCTGCTCCATTGGGTCCCTCCCTCTTCCACCTTGTCGTGGCCGTTGTTCTTGCTCCTCTGTTGTTGGATGAGGTTGCTCAGTCACTTGCTTCGTCATTCCAACTCCGCCATCGCCCCCTCCATCTCTCTCTCTCACGCACACACATATACACACACACACACTCACTATGCAATAGGGGGTGGGGGTCACATCACCGGCCGCAGTGGTATTGGTGGTTGGTGGGGAGGTCTCATCGGAGATGGGAATGGGTGGGGGGGAGGGAGGGCTCTCTCTCTCTCTCTCTCTCTCCTCTCAGTAGGGATGTTTTAGGTATTTCATACACCTAACGACTGTATATGATATATTCTATAGAATATTCACCTCCTATCAACGACAGTAAATCACAAGGGTATAATTAAAATATTTAGGGCTAAATGAAAGATATTTTTGATAATATACTTAAATGAGATATATATTTGACATAATTGATGTTTAGAGGGGTATTTATGTAAAAAATATTTTATTTTTTGGGATAATTACATTCATATCACGAGAATCTATGTTATAGTCTATGCTTCTATGTTCCTTACATGGTCATATATACCCCCACAATAATGCCATACTACATCGTGTATGCTCCTACCCTCCTACCACCATTTGTTGTTTATTTAACCCAATGATAAATGAATTGTGGAAAAAAGACTAATCTGCTCTTGTTTAGTCTCCTCACAATAAAATGATGACATATATGTTTCCAAAATCTTTTACATTCCCTCGTGGTATACTTACAAAAAAATTTATTTTATGTTCTCAATAAAATATTCTATTAACTTTGTAGTTTTTGAACTTGAGAGGTAAAACTGAAACAGTATGACTTATTATGAAAAGATTCATAAGAATAAAAAGAATATGAGTATAAATACAATATGTAGGATTCTTGAGTTATTTAAGTACCTCTTGTAGCCACACCCTCCATTGAAGCCCCCCCTCCCATGGCGGCCCTTCTCCCCCACCCTTGGCGGTCCTCGCCCTATACCTATGCAACCTCCCACCCTCCGGCGAACCCCCCTCCCCTGCAGTGGCCCCTCTCCACCACCCCTAGCAACCCTCTCCTCACACCCCTGTGCAATCCTACTCCATCCTCCGGTGAACCCCCCCCCCCCCCCCCCCGCTCCCTACTGGTAGCTCTCCTGCCGGCCGCCCTCTCCCCCTTCTTGCTCGTTGTGGCATCCCCTTCCCAAGGCATTCGGTGCTCGGTCAAGGAAGGGTGACCTTACACTACTATACGTTGTGAGTTCGGATTGCCTGCAAAGCGTTCAAGGCCATACCATCTATTTCCAAGATAAAACTCACCATATCATATCCATCAAGATTTAAAAGTCATAATTACATCATCTATCAACACTGTTCATTTTTTTTTATTACAAAGGGACACTTACATCTCTCACACAGATATAATTGAACTAAAGGTACACCTATATACATAAAAAATTACAACCTTAAAATCCTTCACTATAAATAGTCTCCAAGATCTCTTCTCTAGCCTCCTACTCGTGGATTTAATATCACACCTCCTCGTTCTCTGAAAAATGTTAGATTGCAGGTGTGAGTCCTAAGACTTAGTAGACGTGAAGAACCAATCGCATTCATAACATATAACAAACTTTTGCAAAACGAAGGAAGGCTGCCATACATAATATATACACACATGGCCTAACATACTCTAACTTATGCATACATCAAAGGACGTAACAAATAATATTACACTTTGTCTGTTGACATACATTCCGGATTTATGAATCCATGTGTTAGGGTTTTCAAAATGACCAAGAGCTTGTATGTCAAATCACATTAAAATTATACTTCTACGTGTTGTCAATCATTTACACCGGCCTCACATAATCAAGTTATTCTTTTCTGTACAGTTTACCAATCTACATAAAATGTTCAAATTATCTTTGATTGCACATTTCGGACATACATCTAATCCATGACATAAGGAGTTACCTTACCCACTATGGCTCAAAGGCGATAGGAACTATCACTAATGGCTTAGCGCTTGTACCAACCTGTCTTGATCAACTGTACAAGATCGAGGGTCTTTGCCCCACCATCTACCAGATCATCGTCCAGTCTGGCTTCTGGATTCTAACCATCCGTTCGTCCTCTAATGAGGCTCAAATCCCCTAGCAGATGCTTATCTCAGGGCACCCATCCCATCCTTGTGGTGGCACTATCTATGTACTTAATCTCATATTAGCATTTTCAATGTCTTTCATCTGAACAACTTTAACTCTTAATAAATATGGATAGTGTCACAGGTATGGTTCACGGCAAATCAGGAGAATCAATGTAAATACTCTGGTCGCAGATATACTACTAACATGCAGATTTTAGGTTCTAGCCTTACTTGATCACTATCACCCTTGCATGCACATTTTAATTTCTGAATACCAAAATAAGTCCAAGCAAGAGAAATAACAAATAACACGTGCTCGGTCTGTCACATGCCTATCTATATCGAGAGATCTTTAACCACTATATTGTTTTTAGCCCTCCTTACCTCCTAGAGTTGCTCCTAGGTGTTCTCCTCACGCTAGGGATGATCGTTTGATCCTTCTAACTCTTCTTCCTTTTGTTGCTCATACGTCTCCTCCTTTTCTGTCATTACTCTAGACATTCAGGGTAGATAAAGAAGTAACAAGAGGGGTAACAAAGCTTAAATAGACAATCCTCAAGACTACTTAGTGGAGAAGTATTTAATTTATTTCCACCTAAGACATTTGCCACCTGCCCCAACTGCTAAAACCTGACATACACCTCTACCTTATCTTGCTGACTTCTGTCATTCATTTATGATCCCCACCGTGATCCTCGCCGTAATCCCCGCTGTGATTCCCACCACAACCCTAGTCTATGTCAGATAGCACTTGAGTTCACTGCTAGGTCTTTTAATTCCCTAAACTTAAGCCAACTCTTCCACGCTAACCACCAGTTAACCATTGCAATATAACTTCTTACTCTATTGAGTGACAAAACTATATTTTTACTCGCTATCTAATTTCATTTATCTCATTTTTGACCTAGTAAATGATATAATTAGTAAAATATTTAACACGAGATTTAAAGATAATTAGATCATCTTTCCAATGAGTCTAACATCAGTTCGATCTAGCGTTCTTACAAGTAATTAACCTTAATAAAGGTAATTTCACAATTTCACATAAGTTCTTAATCATCTTCTGACAATTAATCATCATTTATCTTTTTATTAATTATCATTTCTATTGCATTATTCTTCAATTTATCGTCAACATATCACTTATATCCTTAATATATCATTAATGTATCATCTATATCGTCAATATATCCCATATCTCCTATGTTCTGCCTTCCCTTCTGTCTTGTCGGATGATTCACCTTGTTGCCTTTCCACTTTGTTGCCCTTCCTTCTTTATTCCACTATACTTTGTTATTTAATATTTTTGACGCATTAAATGATATAATCTCAAAAAGTGCTTAACATAAAAATTATAGATAATTAGGTTATCTCTTCAATGAGTCTAATTTTACCTCATTGGGACATTCTTACACCGAGTTGTGCTATAAGTAACGGACTTTCATCCTGAAGCCATGAATTCTTCCTAATGGGCTCAAATTCACTAAATGGGCTACCTTACAAGACTTTAATCAATGGTAATTTAGTACACTATGAGAGTCCCTAAAATTGGGGTGTTACATTGATGGCACCCGCCACTCTCCCCCTGGGGCGAGAGAGAGAGAGAGAGAGAGAGGCTAGTTTAGTAATTCTGCCTTTTAACTAATGTTTAACCCGAGTTAAACTAATGTGTGTTATGTCAGGGGTATAAACGAAATATTTCGAGCTATTTGGAGGGAATTATTGAATAGATTTAAATGAGAGGTATATTTGGTTGCCCAACAAGTAACTCCATTCTGTCCTCACAATGTCAAATTTATCATCTTTAACGATTGTTGTGGCTTGTCGGATTGGAAGAGAGAAAAAACTCGTAGTGACCTCATCTGATCACGGGGAGAGAGAGAGAGAGAGGTTGGGATTGGGGAGGGAGAGAGAGAGAGAGAGACCTTAACACCCGGAGGCAGCCAGTGATTGTTGGGAATCTTGGGATCAGCCACGAGGAGGACGCCGAAAAGCACGGTGGCATATGGCTTGCGCAGTGCCCGGAGATCCCCCCCCCCCCCTCGCGGTGACCTCTCTTCAGCTCCTCCACCATTGCCACCTTCCCTAGAAGAAGAAGAAGAAGGAGGAGAAAGAGAGATAGAGACAGAGAGAGGGTAGGGTGGATGTAAATCGATGGCATTGCCATCTAACTTCTCCACTCAGACAGAGACTAGTAGAGTGCCAAACCTATGTATCAATACCCACAGTCCCACACCCTCTTCTTCAGACCCATTACAATGAGTCTACTGCACAAGGAGGCGTTGGGCAGCGACTGTGGTGGCGAAATGCACACAGGACAGACCACTTTCCTCCCCAAACGCAGTCACCTTGAAGGCTTGAGCCCCTCTTTGATAGATGGATAGACAAATGGAGGGATATCTCTCATGAGTTAATTTATCCCGGAGTTTAGCCCCATTTACTTTGGTAGATAACGAGTTAAATGGGGGGATAAGTTGTTCCACCAATTTTGCTGGGTCAATTTAACTGAGATACATGAGGGTTATCCCTCATTGTAACTGGATTAACTTTATTATCCTATCAAACTAAAAAATAGATAAAATCTGACTCATCCCTGGGATAAATAGGGGATATCCCTCTGTCAAAGAGGGGCTGAAGGTGCATTAGATGACTTTCTTTATTATCTTTGAGAGGGTACAAGTGCATAAACATTAGTTCTCTAACATTGCCAGAGGATAATTCTGAGAATATTCTTCTTTATCATACGTCCGCTAACCTGGGGGACGTATAAGGGTGCATTTGAGATCGTACCCCGCTTATTCATTTCCACAAAAATCCTCTGGCCGTACAAATCTGTCTCATCCAAGATCCGTAATGATTAAAAATCCTCATAATCCTCCTTACACCGGCTTATAAGGATTCTCCGGTGAAGCCCGTTTTGTATCTACAATCTCTCTCTTTCGGTTTTTGTGAACGCTTAAAGACCCAGACGCACGGTGGACATTTGATAAAACTATAAGCCTTACTTTGGAAAGAGGTTAGACTACTTGTGAGTTAAGTAAATTTACTTAACTTATTCCCGGATTAACCCAATTTTGATTTGGTAGGAAGATAGTTAACCTGAAAATAAAATACCGTGTTAACCTACTTTTATTCTAGTGTGATTTGGTAACAAGTGAGTTAACTCTTTAATCATGACAACCAAAATATCATAATTATCATTTCTTCATGATTTTTTTAATATATCTCTCTTCCTCTCTCTCTCACGTCACTCTCTCTCTCTCTCACAAACATACATTAATTACGAGTTTAAGTATATATTTTAATTAAATTTTTTTATTTTATTATAATTTAAATTATCATTAATATGTAATATAAATTAAATATATCATAAAAATAAATTTATTTTGTTCAGTAATATCAATTATATAACTAATGAAAATTTATAAGTCAAAAACAACATTAATTATGAATATGAAAAGGTCTAAAAAATTACAATTATATAACTAATGAAGAGTTACTATTCATTCGAGAGAGAATCAATTGTAAAATAATAATAAAAAGACTCCCGAGTCTCGCCGAGCTCGATGCGGCAACAGTCATCGCGTACCATGTAACAAATATGGCCATATTTTTGGAAGAAAAAGCAGGTACCTGAAATTTGTATATGCCAAGCATGATGATTATTGAGGCAAGGTTGTCGAAGGATGTCTTTAGCTACTGTTGTTAATAGCAAAACAATTGTAAATGGGGGAAATGATTGGCTGAGGTTTGGAAACATTGGGGGAAGAGATCTCTGGTGTGTATTTGGTGCTGACAATCCCCATCTTTGAACTTCGGACTCCAGGAACGGGTTTAGTTTTATCATTCTCGTCGTCTACCCTTTTCTTTCAAAAAAAAAAAGTGGTGGTTCGCAGAATTTTACTCGTTGCAGTCAATCCACATGAAAATTAACAAATAAACTGGGGTAATCATCCGTTTATCATTTTCACATATCTACAGGAAATTTTGGTATTCGGGTCAGATGACTGATACATGAGAAGTACCGAACCTGAATTTATTAGTGTTTTTATTTTTTTGCCATTCAATTAGACAGCTAAAGAAAAAGAGTGGCAAATGTAGTAAGAGTAAGCTGTGATTTTTGCCTCAAGCATTTACCACGAGCCTTCCTGCTGGTTCGCTAGTTACTCCGGTTGTAATGCTTTTTAGGGACTTCGCAGAAGTGTTTTGAGTTTGGCTCCTTTAAATATCAGAAAAAAAATTTACCACCTGGAATTTCATTGCTACGGTATGAGATTTTCAGAATCATCCAACAACGCCATCTGAATTCAAAGGAAACTAATCCTCATCTCACAGTCATCCGTCATCTTTCTTTCCCTTTCTCTGGGTGTTGTTCATTGTTCAATGACACGTCATACATCAAGCATCAACCTGCCAGATCTGAGAAGAGAAGAATGGAGGCGGCATGTTGGCCAGATAGAAATCTGGTGGTCAATTCAATGAAAGCATTTGACAGGGCACCGCAGAGAAAGTAGAGAACTCTAAAAAGGAGAAGCACGAGAAACAACTAAAGGGGTTAGTATATTTATGAACAAGGTAACTTAATGATCTTCATTTAATCATTGAGAACAATTCATGAAAGCATCGCCAGGGGCAATCAAAGGAAGAACCATGCACCAGATATGGAAGTTATTACAATCTATTGAACAGAAAAAATGAAAATTTTGTCATTCCAGACATTCATGAACACTTAGAGCAATCAAGTTGGATCGCTTGAGCTTATTTCTTAAGATTATCTCCAGAGTCAGCAATATAATGGTGCACCTAAAAGTGCTTCCATGCCAGCCAAGTTGTGTCGCAGAAACTCGTAAACTGACTCCGTTGTTGATGCTGCAATTCGGACAACAACACCCATTGCCTGTTCACAGATTAAGATGACTCCAACAAATAAACTCATACATGCAGAAAGAAAAATCAAGTTGTGCACTGCCCAAAATGCAACAAACTAACCTTAGGGCCAAAGGCACTGCAAGATGCAATTAGTGATGGTTTTGCTGGGACGCGTTCAGGTTGCCTTCTCGAATAGCTTCCTCTGGCAGGATTGGGGGCATGGAAGCTTCCAGACATCATTTTCTTTACATCATTCTGGATTTGATCTCGAACATGTTTTAATTTGGGCCTGGAATCACATACCAGAGCATCCCCATTATTCCCCTTTGCTGTCCAATATTTTAAATGACAAGAAAGAAATGGATGGAGTTGCAGAGTTACATCAAGTAAACAGAAAAATAACAAAAAAGTTCTTTTGTTTTTTTTGAAAGTGAGTTCTTTTGCTTATTTACCGATTTCTTTTCTTACATCAGTGTTTACATGCGGAAAAAATATACCTAAAGAATTAGGTGTTCATTTATTGAACAAATATGTACATTTGTTAGCTATTTGATTAGCATGTGCACGATTATTTCTCCATTTTATGTTTAACAGGTGATTTAAGATTCGTGTACTGAGCTTTTCCCCACCAACCGTAGTCGGTGTTAATTTACATCGGCATGAAGTCTGAACATCTTTCATTAACTTCTAAAGATACCTTTAGACCTCTACAATATCCGTTGTGATATTGAGGTTTTGGCTTAAATCAACCGTTGGATTTAAATCGGACTTAGATCGGACGGCAGGATTTAGCAGTTAGATCTACATCTAATCTGAATCCAACCGTTAGATTTAAATTTCGTCACGATCGGACCATTGGATTGCCGTATAATTGCAATCGGACTATTGGATTTATTTATGTCCGAAGAGGACATTTATAGCAGGACATCTTTGCAATGATTGTTAGTTCCCTTTGGAAATAAGAGTGGTTACCTAATTTCCATGGAAATAAGAGTTTTATGATTTCCCCATGAATGGAGGTTTATTTGCAATTTTTCCTTAAATTTCCCTTAAACAAGAGCTTATGTGAACAGTGGTCAACTTTCCATAAACACTAAAAAGCTTTCCACACAATTTCCGAAATTTCAAGATTTTTGTGTAATTCCCTCAGACATTTACACAATTTTGTAAGTTACGGGGTATAATAGTAATTTCTGAATTATTTAATCACAACAAGGGTTTTTGATGTGAAACAGAGGGCGGGGATCTTCATTTCTTCGACCTTCAACGTGAGGACATCTGACATGTGATCTTCTTGAACGTGGTTGCCTCAGAGACCACGTTCAGAACATGGTCTTTGGGGAGACCGCGTTCTGAACAGAGACGGCCGGTCGGGCAACCGCGTTTCCGTCATCTTCTGCAAGCACGTCAAGGGCTCCCAGAACAGTGCTATGTTCAAAGAGGTTTGCCGGCGGCGACCGTGGGCGACGATTTGGGGGCCTATGTAGTTGCCGTGAAGGGGAAAGAGGGTAAGGGAGAGAGGGAAGAAGGATTATAACTAGATTATCTAGTAGATAGGGTCGTAGGAAGGGGAAGAACGCATTGTTTTAAAACCCGGCCGGTCCAACCGGTTGACCCACGACTCAGTCTCAAAATCGAGTTGAAACCCTACCTAGACCGGCCAAGATCTAAAACCCGGCCAAACCCGGATAACCCTGCCCAACCCAGTAAAATCAATGTGACCCGGCCAGGTTCGAGACTTATTTCACATTTTCTAAGTTTCTATCATTAGGTTAGGTTTTAGTTTAACATGTAAATAAATATGGAAGATGAGGAGTCATCTTTGAAATTATATCATTTATGATCTTAACATTTAATAGTATTAACACAAGTTTTGAAAGTTGAAAAAATATTGATTCTAAATCTCTTTTTCCCCGCGTGCAGAAATAAACAAGGAAAACCTGAGTCTAAGACTAAATTTAGTGAACCCCCGTTGTGACGCCGTCTCACGGGTCAACCAACATGCCACAAAGGAGAAAAGAAAACCATAGAGTGTAGAAAATAAAGTGTACCTTTCATATTTCTAAGTTACTACTTAAGATATATTAAAATTTTATGGGTACATAATATTAATGTAAGCAATTCTAGTCTTACAGGTCACGGGTCAAACCAAACGGTCAAACTATTGACCCGTGACCCACTAGCCTATGCGGGTCAAGATCCGGGTCAGGTTTTAAAACATTGGAAGAACGTAGAGATGTGGAGGAAGGGGATGGTGGCGATGATGGGGGTGGACGGAGGTGGAGGATAACTAGGAGGATTGAGGAGGCCAATCGGGGCTTCTCACCCGTCTCAATCTCAGGGACGATGCAACTAACAGCTTCTCACTCCGCTCCATGGGATGATCGAGCTTTCTCAACTCGCTTTAGGGCTTCACACCCGGGTTCCAAAAATAAGGGAAGAAGAACATAGCCATGGCTAATTTCTCATTCTATTTCATTGTCTTGTCTTTCGTTTACAGTAGGGGGGATACATATAGGGGGATAGGGGAAGGTGAAACGACACCAAAATATTGATTTTCCATGGGAACTAGCAGCATCATTGAAGGCCTCAATCGTCCAAATGGTGGAGTAGTTGGCAGCGGGCTGTTCGGAGCCAGAACCAAATCACGGCCTCTTAACGCGGCCTCTGAGGCGGTTGCGATCATCCTTTGAACGCCATATTGCTCCCGTTGTCGATCCCATCAATTTTTCATGAATCTTGAGAACATTTCTATAAACTTGAATTACTCTTGAACAACTTCTGAATTTCTGAGATTTTTGTATAATCTCACGGGCATTCCACAACTTCACAAAGTTTGGGGGTACAATTGCAATTTCTGCAAACAGTGGGGTTTTCCCATGATTTGACAACATATTTCAAAAGCTTTGAATATTTATGGAATTTACATGGTTTTTCCATGATTTACAACAATTTAATTAAAGTACAAGATAATTCCCTCGTGTGGGGGTATTTATGTGATCATACTTTTAATTGAGGCTTTACACAAACAGAAATTTCTTGAAGTCTTCAAGCCCTGGGGAAGGCCGCCCAAGCTCCTCTTGTGCTCCAAGCTCTCGCTCCTCCAGGTACTCCAAGCAGGTTTGAGTTGAGTAGTCCCACTCCTCCAATAGAATAGCCAAGGCCTCCTATTATAGGTTTTGGAGGTGGAAACGTGGGGGGAGTACCTCCGGGTTTGGTGCATTTATAGACTTGAAGAAAATTGAACTCCTCCGGGTTTGGTGGTGCAGAAAGTAGCTCCAGGTATCCCCCTCCCTTCTTTTCCTTTATTTTTTTGCTTTAGAGAGAGAGGGTGGAGGCAGCCTCATCCAAGTTTGGGGAACCCGAAGGGGCTCCCTCTAGGTTTGGAGAACCCGGATAAGCCTCCTCCGGGTTCGCGGAACCTAGAGGAACCTTGTGCCCATCGAGGAATGAGGAAGGAGGTGGTCCCTCCTGGTTTGCTGGCCCAAGGAGGGCCATAAAAACCCTTTTGACCTGTCCTTTTCCGGGATTTTTATATGCTTTATGTTCCTCTGTCCAAGGTGACGGCATGTGGAGGTTTTGTTCGATTTTTCTAGACCGTTTTTGATCCCGTCTTGTTGCCTGTGGATCCTGGAATGCAGAGATCACACTGTGCCGCATTGGGAACGCTCGACGGAAGCTAGGAGTCTTCATTTCTTGTTGATTTTGCTGGGGATGTGGTTTTATGCTGCCCAACGGATGTTTGATAAAATTTCTGTGTATTAAACCACGTGAACTTTGTGTAAATGATTCCACCCAATGGGATCTTGAGGGCGTTTCAATTAGCCCACATACAACGGCCACAGTTTTATATTGTTTTACGTAGTCTCATAATGGATTTAATTTAATCAATTTCTTTATTATGAAAATATCAAAAAAAATATGGGGTTCAACAAATACCCCCCACAGAGTGCCTGTCGGAGATGAAGGTGACATCAGGTGGCTTGTGCGCCTTGTTAGTCTTCTCGGCTTCCACAGCTTAAAGTCGTGACGGGGCTTGCAACCTTAATGGCCTTACTTGTTTTTCATATATAATGGTGTTGGTTGCTTTTTCTTCCCTTTTCCAGGTGTTCATGATGTCTCGCCTCAGAGAGGGTCATGCCCGGGGATGCATAGGCAAGGACAGAGATACAACCCCTACCCCATCGAAGAACTTGATGCCACCATTGGGCCCTCCCCGAGTCACTAAGAAGAATTTATTTTCCTTTGACCGAGGATTAGACATTGTTGCTGGGGGGCCGCTTCCGGAGAATGTCTCTAAGGACGGAGGGGTTGACTCTACCTTGATCATCAAGTATGAAGGCCTCTACCAGTATTAGTGCATAGGAGATTATCCCAAACATTTTCCATTGGATAATTGTTTATTTCCATTCATTCAAAACTACATGTTCGAGGATATGGATGAGGATGATCCGTGTTTGCCAGCTGAACAACGACACCTTGAAAGAGCAATTTTGGAGCATTGGGATAGCATGCCTAGGACTTGTACCACTTCCTATCCCACTTTCCGCTAGGCTTCGCCCGTCGGATTCAATTTCCAACGGCAAATCAACTGGATTTCTTTAGCACCGATGTCAATTGCCACACCAAGATGCGCTGTGACACCAACAATTTGGGAGTTGTTTGGTCAGCACTGACTTGGCTTGACTACAATTTTTCGGTGGTTCTTGACACCTTCTGGCTCAAAGCATGCAAATGAAGGGTATGATAATTGTGCTTCCTTGATAAGATTATGAGTGGTTCAGCACCGTTGGTACGAGAAATAGTCGGTGCTCTCTCCCCATCAATTTCACTTGGGAGGCATAGAGTGGTTGATAGGCATATTGCATCATTATCATGGGGTTTTGAACCACCTCGGAATCAGTCATGCAGTCACAGCCACACTCTACGATTACCTTTGTCATACAAGTCTGCCCCAGACTTTGGCAGAGAGATTTAACAGTCGATGGAACACTTTTGCTACTATGGAGGGTGAGACAACTAGATTTGTGGAGTTTTCACATGATTTCTGTAACACCCTTAAGTATAGCTAAGTTGACTCTATATCACCGAGGCACCTTTTGAAGTATCGGCTCAATTCTTGAAAAAGAACTCCGAAGTTAAGCGTGCTTAATGGGGAGTAGTACTGGGATGAGTGACCTCCCGGGAAGTCCCCCATTCTGGAGCCGATCACTATCCGAAAGGGACAAAATCGTGAGGCCAGTAGGCCGAAGCGGACAATACCTCGACGGTATAGAGTACAAGGCATGACAGAATGGTATCAGAGCTATACCCCAGCCGAAAGTGTGGAAACTAAATGCCATGCATGGTAAAGTGCTACGCTATGGGAGCCACCTCTTGAGTCCGTAATGGAGCAAAGTGCTACATAGTGGGAGCCACCTCTTGAGCCTGTAGGGGCCACCCTAGAGTCCTACCTGCCTGGGGGCTTGATTGCGTGCTATATGTGCCCAGCAACGAGGACGTCGCCTATATAAGAGGGGTAGATTGTAACACCCTCAAGTATAGCTAAGTTGTACTCTATATCACCGATAAGCCTTTTAGAGTATCGGCTCAGTTCTTGAAAAAGAACTCCGAAGTTAAGCGTACTTAATGGGGAGTAGTACTGGGATGGGTGACCTCCCGGGAAGTCCCCCATTCTGGAGCCGATCACTATCAGAAAGGGACAAAACCGTGAGGCCAGTAGGCCGAAACGGACAATACCTCGACGGTATAGAGTACGGGCGTGACAATTTCTAACCTTCCTATTTCTAGACCTCCTTATGAAGAGGTGACACTCGATTTGCATAGAAATCAGACCACTGGCACAAGACAATACAAGTTATCATTCAGCTTCTGATACTTGATGAAAGTCTGATGGGATTTAGCCTGAGCCGGAAAGGAAGACACCCCCTCAACTTCTACGAGCACTGTGGGGGTTATTGTAAATGCGTGGGTCCGTTATATTTACAACGGGCCATTTTGCTTTCATGAAAACTTTGTTGAGGATAACATGCCTCTCAATATCTATTACCAGCTTATTTTAAAGTTACAGAAGCACAAGTGTTATCTGTTTGCACAAGAGAATAAGGGGTGCAATCCCCGTGAATTGTCAGATAGGACCTATCTAGTGGCTTATCTTGTTTACTAGCTTGCCACTTTCGTAATGGCCCATAGTGAAGATGAAATTGTTCGTCCTGAGTCGATATATTCTGCATGCCTCCTTGCTAATGGTCATAGACTTCCCATTGCGCCCGTTGTCTTGACAAATATATATCATGGTCTGGAGAACTTGACTGCTCACAACTCTCCCCGAGACAAAGGTGTACTAATGGCCACCCATTACTTTGCCTGGGCTGGTTTATTAATCCCTAGACTATGCCAGTATGTTGATTTGGGAACCTTGCGACTCCATTAATTTTTCTGTTCACAAATCGCCCGATCAGAGTCCTTCAGATCAGTTGACAGGTGCTAGGAAAGCACTTACCTTCCTACCCACGGAGGGACGAGAAGGCCTAAACTTTGCTCACAGTTCATGACTTCAAGTTGTACACCATTGAGGGCCCGACTAGTGTGACTTATCATCCTCCTCACCACCTGAGTCCCAGTCAATCATTTTATGAGGATTGGTTTTGTTGTACAAAGCCCAGTGTCCTCGTTTTTCGTAAGGGGATGACTACCTTTTTAGAGCCTTACCATCCACACAAATTCAAGCGGAATTTTGGATATGATCTATCTGTCCCACCAAATGCTGATTTTTCGTTGGAAGCCCGACTATACTGGAGCCACAATATCCATCTAATAGTAGCCAAATGATGGGACAATTTCTTCAGAGGAGAGCCAGAGCCAAGTTGTGCCTTCCCTGACCGAAAAAAGGTTGTCCAATTTGATATGTATTATACTCGCTGGTGGTTCAACCACAACAATATTTTCAGGCAGCCTCCACAAAACTGAAGCAGGTTGAGGAAGCTCATTTGAAAAGAAGAGATTTGCCTCCAACTATAGTTGACAGCTCTTTTATTCACATTAACTTTCCACATCTGGCTAATGCAGATCGAGATTTCTGTGCATCTTGGGAGACTAAAAATGGGCCTATTAGAGTGGACACCAGTAGGAGTCATTAAGCCTTTGAGACGTCCAGTTGATACTTCTTCAAAGAAGGGCGGACCTGTGATAGTTTCAAATTTTTATTCATGGTGGGAGCATTTCTTATCTAATTGTGGCTACCCCCAGAACGCTTCTCGGACCATGCAACTTCATCCAAAAAGTTTCACCAATGAGCTTTGGGCATAGTGGGAGAGACACTTGATAAATGCTATTGGATGTGCTGGCCCCTTTTGAGTACATCTCGTTGATTGAGAATGTGATAACCTTGCAAGATATTTGGGATGCCGTGAAGAAGGCTAAGGTTATAGACATGAAATCTGAACAGGTGGCATTACAATCTCCCTTTTCTCCTATTCCAGAAAATGCGTGGCCATCAATTTCATTTTCTTCAAATTGTGGTGTACTTTGCTTGTTGAATTTCATTTTGCTACAAGCGTTTGTTGATTCTTTTCCTTCTTGTTCTTTTTGGGCAGTGAGTTTCATCACTATTGATGCCACCTCCAAAACTTCTAAGAAGAAGGTTTGCGCCCCTTCAAAAACGCGGAGGACGTCTGAGGAGGCAGCAACCATGCTGTTAAAGCATCTCGTCCACGCATCGAAGAGGAGACTTCGCAAGGGAAGCGACATGGTAGCCTCTACTCCTTGATTTGAGTTTATTTGCTGAAATTTTGGCCATGTATGTGATATCTCTTCCCCCCCTTTTTTATCCCCCTTAGGTTCTTCGAGCTCTAATGTTCAACATACAGGAAACCTTCCTCCCGTGGATGAGAACGTCCCGTTAGAAGTCGGGGCAAGTAGAGAAGAGGGCAACCCTCGGGATTCAGACCTGATGAATGATGACTACAACCCCTTATCGGGTGATTCTCCAACCTTCTCATGGGGAGAGGTTACAGGTGGTGCTCTGTCTGGTATGCCCCATTTTAATTCATACATTCCTTTTGCAAGGTGTTACATGGAGAACCCTGATTCCTTGTCAATGCTTACCTCCTTTATTTATTTATTCATTTTTGAGAAATGCTAGCTACCCTCTTGGATAGGTAGAAAAGTTACCCGTCCAATACATAAATGGTCTATGTCATTGGCACATGGGTCCCACCCATTAAATTCCTTAAATACTTCTTAAATGCTTATGTACACTTCCGTCTATTTGTCACCCTTATTCGTATATTTGTCACTCTTAGATAACTATTTTTCACCCTTAAATAGCATTGGAAGTCTCATTCATCGTCTCGGGAATGTGCGAAAACTGACAAGAGTTGGCTATTTGTCACCCTTATATAGTTATTTGTCACTCTTAGATAGCTATTTGTCAACCTTAAATAGCATTGGAAGTCTCATTCGTCGCCTCGGGAATACGCGAAAACTGACAGGAGTTGACTATTTGTCTCTCTTAGATAGCTATTTTTCACCCTTAAATAGTTATTTGTCACCCTTATAATATTAAAAATCTCATTGGCAATGGGTGCAAAACTGACAAAAAGTGGGGCCCACACTACATATGTGGCCCAATGAGAGATAGGACGGGTAATAAACTTACCCTCCTGCATAGGTAATAAACATTTCTCTTCATTTTTTGTTTAGGAAGAAACTTTGAAGCTGAAGGTGTGACCACACCTCCTGAACAAAGGTAGACCCAAGCGTTATCGGTCATTCAAACACGCTGGGTAAGCATTCGCGCAAATTCACATAAGTGTTCTCTTCTTTTGATTATTGAATTATCTGGCATTCTTTATTCACAGGTTTTGACAACACGAGCTCAGCTGACTGCATGGCTGAGTTCACTGCTCTTCTGGATTTTGGCCTGGACGGAGATTTGCCAGAGTATTCAGACCCTCCATACGGAGAGGCTATGGCTGGTTACACCGAATATTTTTGGCTGAAATTTGCACTCAACAGGACTCACAGCCATCTGTCCGAGGCGACCTTGGCGGCCGGCTTACTTTTGGGGGCTGGTCATTTGCCCCTTCCCCACAGTTTAGTGGCACCCAAGGCCACTCACATTACTTGTCAACATTTTTGGTCCTTGACCATTCAATTCTTCATCTTACTTTGTTCTTTAATCCTTATCTAAACTGCTTGCTGTTTTTTTGCCTTGTATAACTACGGATCCCTCTATGACAGTCTCTCTCACTATTCCAAGAGAGACAGAGGGGGCACCTTTGACGACGGAACTGAGTGCGGAGGCTAGACTACCGGACGTGAAGACTTGCCCGGATGCTCCAACTTTAAATAATGCTTCAATTGAGATGGACGAAGCCTCTCATCCTTCAGTGAAAAATCAGCTTTTAAGCACTGATGTTGGCTTGGAAGGTAATCTTCTTATTTTTACTTAATCTCATAGGCCCTATTTGTTTGCAGAAAAGGTTAAGGGAGATACTATAACTGGGTTTAGGTTATTTTAAAGAATAGGCAATTTTACTTTGATCGAGGGATATCATAACCAAGGTTATCTTATTCTGCCTTTTCTCTCGAACAACTTAATCGGCCTTTAACTCGAATACCGACTCTTAAACCCGGATACCGGCCAAAATATGAGATCTGCACAATCAAACTCACTATGATGGATAAGGGTGGGGTATCCGGGTTAACCCGACTCTATTCCTATTCTACAAACAAACAGGGCCATAGAATTTCATTAACTCCCTGGATGTCATCATCCTTACTGGAGTATAACTTTCTTGCCATATTTCGGTTGTCCAACCACGGAAGTTACCGAATCACTCCAACCAACAAAGGGAGAAGTTCGCCACCCATTCTCAGAGGTTGTTGACCTCTCTATCATGTAGATTTGCGGTCCAACGGATTCATCAAGAGATGGCTTACATGACGAAATCTCCCAGCTGTTGGTGGCCGCCGGTTTGGAAGACGCAAGGACCCCTTCACCTGTTTCACAATTGACGATTCTTGCCTTTTCTATGAATGAAGATGGTGATTTGATAGGTACTTGCTTTCCTTATTTCCTCTGCATGCATTTAATTCCATGAATTTAGAATAACTCTTGCACGATGTTTGCTTTTTAGGGGGAGCTGAAGAAACCTCGCTGCACATGGCAAACCCCAACATAGAGGAGGCAAGGACTCCACCTTTTGGTTAGCAACTGACTGCCCCTGCTTCTTGTGAGAACAAGGGCCTTGTACCATCATGTAATTCATTTCCTCTGAATTATTCTTTCTCTACACCCTTATTTGTGGCTAACATGCGTCATGCTTTCCAGGAGGCTGAAATCATTGAACCACTACAATTTCCTTGCCAACCAATTCTGAAATTATAGAGGCAGGCAACTCCATATCTAGACTAGGGGATGAGAGTTTACAAGTGTGGTTGTCTCCCCAGTTATGAAGAGGGAAGACCCTTTTGGAAGCATTTCACTTTCTTTCTTATTAGGAGAGCTATCATTATGATTGTTTGTTTTCTCTCTTTCTCCTCTTTTTTCCTTTTGCAGCTTCACATGAAATTCTCTCCAGAGGTGGCGAACCAAGAACTTGCACTAGCCCAGTCAGATGATTTCCTGAGCCATGAAGTTGAGTTGCCAGATGGTCCTCAGTCTACACCACTTGCGGGGGCGGAGGTGGTACTTGATACGTTTGTTAGGATTATCCGGTCCTCATTGCAGTAGGAGATACCTCCCCCAATTGAAACTGTGAGATGTTCTGATGAGAAACACTCAAGCTTATCATGTGATGGGGCTACCCAAAGAGCCTTGGATGGCCACCGTAGATAGTATTTGGGAAGAGCTTCGCCGTCTTCATGAAACTTCAGCATGGATCAACAACTTGAAACTGAAGTCTCTACACTAATAGAAGCCCAAGAGCTAGATTCTAAGGCCGACATCACCCAAGGCCGCCGAAGTGCTTTGCAGACGGAGCGCATCGAGAATGTATCAAAGGCAACGAAACTCTGAGAGGCAACTCAAGCCTTGATGGATAAAGCACAAGAATTGATGCTTGCCGCGCAATCGAGCATTGAGGAAATACAACACGTGCAAGCTGAGGAAACCGCCCTCACTCAAAATAGCTTGGACCTGAAGAATGAAACTGCTACTAAACAAGCCCAGATTGAAGAGCTAAGGAAGAAGTCTCGACATCTCTGAGTTCATTTCCTATGATTTTATCATTTGATTGATTCCTTCGTTTCTTTTGTTTATTTGGCATTCATCAATTTTTTGCTTACCCGAGGACTTATCTCGAGCTCCAATTTTGCTGATAAATGATAGAAAATGACTGAGTTAATAGAGTAAATGAAATTGTTGTTATCTCCAATTTCATTTCCTTTTTTTTAAAAAAAAAATTCACCTTACTAGTCTTAACGCCCATTCGGTTTTCACCAAAACTAACCCCTTTTTACTTTTTTCTAATGCGCACTTCTGAGTTTTCACACTGATGGATTACTCATTTTTGTCTGAGACGCCCTTTCGAATTTTCACCTCAATCGGATTAAGGCCCTCATACCCTTAAGCAAACAATGAACTGAATGCCCAAGTCCGTCGAGACACCTCTATTTTAAACCCCCCATTGTGGTGTTGGTGGGACAAAGGGGTTTGAGTGATTAACATTGGGAATGACCGACTTTTGTGGTTTGGAAGTCGAGGATTGAAATTGGGACTTGGCTGACCTTTGGGGTGTGGAAGCCAAGGATTGAGTTTGGGGTCTGGAATTTGGCTGACCTTTGTGGTTTGGAAGTCAAGGATTAAATTTGGGGTTTGAAACTTGGCTGACATTTGTGGTCCGAAGCCAAGTATTGCAATTGGGATTGAACTTCGGCTGACCGTTGTGGTTTAGAAGCCGAGTATTGGGATTTGGTTTAGACTTTGGCTGACATTTGTAGTTTAGAAGTCGAGTATTGGGATTGGGTTTGGACTTTGGCTGACATTTGTGATTTAGAAGCCGAATATGGAAGTTGGGTTTGGACTTTAGCCGACCTTGGTGGTTTAGAAGCCGAGTATAGAAGCTGGGTTTAGACTTTGGCTAGCCTTTGTGGTTTAGAAGCCGAGTGTGGAAATTGGGATTTGAGTGTTTTGAAAATTGTAGTTTGGAGATGTGTTTGCCGCAGTGAGATAACGCCACTTGAACAAGAGATTTCAAAGCGATAGCTTAGAATGATTGATGGCAACAAAGATGTTTTTTCTTTCTTTTTTTCTACATTATCAACTCCAACGCCCTTTCGGATTTTTTTCAAAGCTGATCCCCTTCCACTTTTTTCGACGAGCCCTTGCGGGTTTTCACATCGAGAGAGCTCCCATTTTCGCCTGAGACGCTCTCTCAGGTTTTCACCTTAACCGAGTTTTAAATCTTTTTACCCTTCAACATCCCTATGATGGGAATGGCTAAGTCCGTCAGGGCACCTCTACTTTAAGCTCTATTTTTTTTATCAATTTTCACCGAAAAAGAAAACAGCTCGAGATGACCGTTGTGTAAACTCATACTCTGGTGCATGATACAATTTCACGTGTTTACTATTGAGTAGAGGGAAGAAATTATATCCTTTGTGATCAACGACCATATATGCGTCTCCCTCGTAAAGTCTTTGAACAATATAAGACCCACGCCAGTTGGGTTGAAATTTGCTGTTGGACCTATCTATCATCACCTTTTTTTCCTTGATTATAAAAAGGTCACCCACTTTGAAGACCCTTTCTCTTACGAGTTTATCATACGATCGTGTCATTCGGACTTGATATGCCTAGAGGTGTTTGTAAGCTTCTAATCTTTTGCCTTTCAGATTGGACAGCTCTTCGAGTCTTTTTTCTATTTCACTTTGTTCCTAGAGTTGTATACCAATATGCACTGCCAACTGGTAGGATGCCATTTCAATTTTGACTGGCACCATGGCTTCTACCCCATAGACTAAAGAGAAGAGTGAGCACCTGGTGGGAGTCTTGTAGACTGTTAGATACGCCCAGAGAGCTTCATGTACCTTACCCTAATCTCTTTTACGGCCGCCAACTATTTTAACCAGAAGCTTGTATAGGGTTTTATTGAATGTCTTTGCCAACCTATCAGCCCGAGGATTATAAACTGTTGATGTTGTTCAAATGATGTGAAATTTTGCTGCCAACTGGTATATGATTTTGTTTCTGAATGGAGTGACGTTGTCCGACATGATTCGACTAAGAGTGTCGAATCTGTACATAATGTGATGTTTGACGAATCGGGCGACGACCTCTCTTGTCACCTTCCGGAGTGGGATAGCTTCGTCCCATCGCGAGAAATGGTCAGTTGCGACTATGATGAACTTGTAACCTTTGGAGGATGGCAAAAAGGGTCTCACAATGTCCATTCCCCATTCTGCAAAGAGCCATGTAGGGATTGTGGGGTGTAATGCATTAGAAGACTTTCTGGACACGGAGACAAAGACTTGACATTAATGACATATACGAGAGTATTAATTACAGTCGGCGTACATGGTGGACTAATAAAATACCTTGAGTTTGATATTGTTTTTCATTTTGTCTCATGCTTGGTGGGCGTCGCACAGCCCTGAGTGGACCTTGCGCACTATTGCCTTAGCTTCTTTTGGTGAGAGACACCACAAAAGGACATGTTTATCTTTTTCATGGAAAAGCCTGAACAACTAGTCCCCTATTAGTTGATAGGATGTTACCCTGTGCAACTTTTGAACCCTTTGAGCCTGTTTTGGAGGGAGCCAGTCATTTTTTATCTTAATAATTGGCTCGCGCCAATCTTCTTCCTCCACAACATTATCTTCTTCAATGGTGTTGACCTCAAGAGTTGCAAGGTTGTATTCTTCGTCTAACATACTTAGCATAAGTATTCTGTATTTGACCATTACATCTAGTTCACCTTCGAGTGAGAGCTTTATGGTAGAAGACAACTTGGCCAGGGCATCTGTCTTAGGAGTTTTTATTTCTAAGAACATGATATATTTCAAATAGATACAATTTCTCCTTAAAGCCTCATCACAGCGGCATGGTCAGGAACAAACTCTTGTTTTCAGACATCGTAATCACTGATGACTTGTCGTATGACCATTTGTGAGTCTCCATAGACTTCGATGCATCTGATATTCATTTCCAAAGCAATTTGAGATACCACTATTAAGGCTTCGTACTCTGCCTCGTTGTTAGTCAACGACTTTGTGAGAGCACATGAATTATGTAAAACGCCTCCTTGACGAGTCACAAAGACTATGCCAGTCCCTGAGGTAAGGCTTGTGGTGCCATCGGCCTTTTTAACTGCTCAGAAAGCGCCATCAAAATAGTCTCCGGACAGGGTAAGTCAATTGCTAGGGCACCCTCCTCTTTTTGTGGTGGGACATCCTCTGTTTGGTGTTCTGCTCCTTGTTGGGCCGAGAGTGTTTCTTCATCAGGGAGTTCAGCATTTAGGGGAGAGTCTACTAGGACTGGGTGTGCTACCAGAAACTCAATCATCCCTTGTCCTTCGATTACTTTTCGCGGGACAAAGGTGATATCAAACTCCATGAGTAGAGCCCATTTCCCTAGCCTTCCTGACAATATGGGCTGTTCGAGAAGAAATTTGAGTGGGTCGAATTTTGATATTAACTCCACCCAATAGGATAAAAGATAGTGCCTCAGTTTTTTGATAGCAAACACAAGTGCCCAAGACACTTTTTTCCATAGGGAAGTACCAATGCTCAGGGCCGACCAGCTTTCTGCTGAGATAATAATAGCAGCTACTTCTTGCCTTCTTCGTTGATTTGTGCCAACTGGGCTCCAAGCAAGACGTCCACAGCAACAATGTAGAGAATTAGTGGTTTCCCTTTCATCGATGTTCCCAGCATCGAGGTAGCGAGCAAAGCATTCCTTGATTTGTTCAAAGGCGTCCTGGCACTCTTGATCCCATATGAATGGCACCCCTTTCTTCATCAATTGGCCAAAGGACGTGCATCTCCCGGAGAGGTTGGATATGAATCGTTGTTTAACACAGAAAATTTAAAGAAAATGTTCATTTATTGAACATCAATGTATATTTATTAGCTATTTAAATAGCATGTGTATTATTGATTCCATAGGTTTAGTTTATCAAGCGATTTAGAGTTCGAGTACGGGACATTTTCCCACCGACCGCAGTCGGTGTTTATTTATATCGGCATAAAATCTGAATACCATTGATTAACTGTCAAAGAGCACATTTACTACAATATCCGTTGTGATATTGTGGGTTTTGTTTAATGGATATGATCCTGACGATCACCCATTAGAGATACATACTCTTACAAGAAATTCAAAGGCGTTCATTCATTGAACACATAGAGTTTGGATTACAATTGGTCTTTTGAAACCTTTACATTTGGTCCCGATTATATAATCGGATCTTTAGGTTTACATATGATCACCATTTGATCAATGAGTAGACTTCCGCTTACACTTGGATCTTTCGATTACTTCCGTAGACAATCAAACTGTTAAATTTACTTCTGGTCACCATCAGACTGTTGGATTTGCTCCAAGCCTCCAGCGTACCATTGAACTTGCTTTTGTCCTCGATCGGACGACTGGATTTACTCCTGACAATGATCGAACTGTTGAATTTGCTTCTGGTCCTCAATTAAACGACTGGATTTACTCCCGACCATGATCGTACCGTTGAATTTGAGTTTTATCATGATTGGAACCTTCTTGGGCACATCTGTAATTTCTCACACTTTCTGGGTATTTTTGCAATTTTCGACGCTTCCTAGATAGTTTTGCAATTTTTAACCCTTCCCGAGTGTTTCTATGATTTTAGCCCTTTCTGAATATTTCTATAGTTTTGACCCTTTCTAGATATTTCTATAATTTTCTGATTCTCTTGGGCATGTCTATCATTTCTTGACTTTTCAAGATATATTTGCAATTTCTCGATTGTCGTAAACATCGCCGTCATTTCTTGGTTGTCCGGAGTGTTTCTGTCATTTGTTGACCTTTTTAGGTAGCTCTGTCATTTCTTGAATATTCTTAACATTTCTCGACTTTCTAGTACATTCCTAACATTTCTTGACGTTCCAGAGCATTTCTATCATTTTGGTGAGGACACCCGAGCGCAGATCCGATTCGACTCGACCCGCGTTTACCGCCGTCGGAGACCACCAGCACCGACATCCCTATGGCTTGATGACGACACATAGCACATTGATGTATTTTTCTTTTGAATATTTGGCATTTATTTGAGAGAGGCCCATTAGGGGCCCATTTGATGTATTTTCTATTTATTGTGTATTTTCGGGTGCAATTTTAGCACTATTTTAGATCTCAGGGACACTTTGGTCTTTAATCTTGTGAGGAGACCACTAAGGTTTTCTTACAATATAAATACTCACGTAGTTCCCTCTTTGTGGGCATGATGAAAAGAAAGAAATATAGAAATTGGAGAAAAGAGCCGCCATTGTCTTCCTCCTGTGAAGGGAGCTTGAGGGGGGTGAAGCCCTAGGCGTGAAGCCTCCCTCCTCTTCCATTGTCCCATCTAGTCGCTCCTCTGTATACTCCTTTCTCCTGTTCATTTATTGTGCTTTTCCCCCTTACCCTCCACGTTGCGCTTGCTCCTGTTTTCCATCCCGTGTTCGCAGTCGCACCCCACGCGACCCCACACCCCACGCAAGTCCCATCATCTTCCTCCTCTCCCCTTTCCCCCGCACCGTTCGCGTTTGAAGCCCCCCCTGTGGCAGTCAAGCCCGTGTACCCCCCCCCCCCCCCGCGCAGCAGCCGCGCTGGCGACCGCCCACCTACAGCAACTTCGACGGCGGGACTAGGCCGCCGACAGCCGCCGCCGCGACTGCTTCCACAGCTGCAACCACAACGGCCGAAGCCGCCGCAGTCACCGTCGCTGCGACCGTCCTCTTCTGCCGGCCGGCCACCTTCCTCCCCTGACGTCTCCCTTCCCGCAGGCGGTAGCTACGGCGACAAACGGCGTCTCCTCTCCGGTCGGCCGCTTCACCCTTCCCCTGGCGCCTGCGCCTGGTTGCGGCCGCCAACAGCACCATCACCCCGCCACGAGAGGTGTCTCGTCTGGGCGTCCTGTGCCCGTCGCCGGTCTCCTCACGGGGCCTACCCCACTGGTCTCCTCCTGCGTCCACCACCGCCGCACGCGGCCTCCCTGCAGTGGCCCCCACCGTCGTGGACGCCGTCCCCGTTGCTCCCTCCCACAACACCACCACAGAGCAGAGAAGCCACCGCGGCCGCCCTCCGTCGCTGGCCACACCCGAGGCCATGTCGGCCATAGCAACATCGCCGCGGACGTCCGCCCCCGCTCGCGAGGCCACCATCACCTTCACGGCAGTATCGTCGGCTTCTGCACCTCGGGGCTTCTCCCAAGCTCGGCCACCACCGCTGGCGCCTCCCTTCCCCTTCACATCGGCCTTCACAGCCGTGGTCGTCGACCCTGGCCTGCTGCCCACCCGTGACGCCCAGCACCGTGAGGGACTCACCTCCGGACGCTGCCCAGCAACTCCACTACGCCACGAACCAGTCGGCTAGCTGCTCGTGGCCCCACCACCCCGTCGCGGCACCCCGGCTCGGCCTGCTAATGCCCCTGCTCTGCCCCGGCTCCGCCCGTAGCACCTCCGCTGGCCCGCCCGTTTCAGCCGCCACAACGACAGCTCAGCCCAGCGGCCGCCTCCCCCCCCTTCTCAGCCTACGCACCCTCAATCAAGCGCCTCGCTCTTCAGCGAGTAGGTTAGTGTGGAAAACCTGCTCATTTAATCTGCTTAATTAGTATCTATGTCATTTCTGCCGTCGTTCATGAGTTAGGACACCTAGCCCGTACATGATTATCCTACCGGTTGTGAGCGGTGAGTGTTATCCTATCCTGAAGCGTACCAATTTGATTATGTTAATTATGCATGACTGATACCCTAGGCCGTGGTAGTTCTATCTACCGATCGGTTCGACGTTTCTCACTACGAGGGACGGTTTCTTAGTGTGTAGCTACTGTTATTTAGCGTAATTTATCTCTTGGCGTTCGAGTACACGTCGGGTTATTTGTCGATCTATTGTAACGCATTTGCTGATCTCATTAGTCACTTAGTCGGATTCATTTGAGTACACCGTCCCGCATCACATTTGTTGACTGTTCTAGGTGTTTCTATCATTCGTTGACTTCCCAAGATATTTCTGTCATTCCTTGATATTTTGGAGCATTTATGTCATTTGTTGACTTTTCTGGGCGTTTCTATCATTTGTTGACTTCCCAGGGTGTTTCCGTCATTTCTTGACATTTTCTGGGTTTATTTTTAATTTCCTAACCCTTTGTGAATCTCTGCAATTTTCAGATTTCGCTGGACATATCTGTCATTTCTTGACTTCTTAGGGTTTATTTGCAGTTTCAAGATTTCCCTAAACTTATCTGCCATTTCCTGACTTTCCAAGGTTTATTTGCAATCTGTCCGCCAACAGGAGTATTCCTGTAATTTTCTTGAGTATTAGGGTGCTTGGGTTTGACAGTTTCTGGTCAGCCTCAAGCAGAATTCAGAAGAGCGCACATCACTTCAGGGAAGAGACATGGTCCCATTTCACTGAGTCGTGCAGGAGGCGACCCTAGACATGGGTATTTTGGGGCAGAACAAGAGGTTTGTGCAATTTCTGCAATGTTCAGGATTTTTATGCAATTTCTGGATGAGCCATGTGTTGTTTGCAATTTCTGGGAAGCTTAGGGGGGTTTTTAATAAATTCTAAACTCTAGGGGTATTTTGGTAATTTGATAATTTTCGAACTCCAGGGCATTTTGTAACTTTTGGAAGGTTCAAATATATTTAGATAGTTTCTAGATTGTTCTGAACTATTTTGGTAATTTTTGAACAACACAAGGGTATTTGTATAATTTTCAACAAAAGGCACAAGTCCCTCTTTGGTGGAGGCACACAAGGCACAATACCCACCCTCCTTGATGTAGGTACACAAAGCACAAGGCGCAAATCCGCGCTCTAGGGATTTCCTCTCGATTCTCCATGTGTTCCGTCGGCGCACTGTCGCGGATCGACTTGGGCGGTCAGGTCGCAGAGGTGATGGGGGCAACACCCCTTGCGGGAGATTTTCGGGGGGAAGCCCTCCAGAAGAAAATTTACAATATGATCCCTCTCTCAGAAATGGCACGAGAGGAATAACCATGCGGGCATCTATGCAGACCAAGGAATTACATAAGGCACAACCACATGGGTATATATGCAAACTCAAGGGTATATGTGTAACATACCCTTGTTGGGCGCACACTTTCCTTGGTAGAGACACATAAAGCACAAAACACTAGGAGATTGCTTCTCCTCCACTGGACTTTGATCCTCTCTTCTTCTTTTTTCTTAGGTCCCATTAAGGGGTATTTATAGAACCCGAGGGGAGCGGTTATAGGGTTTATCCAGTCCAAAGGTGCCCATTGAAGGATTTAACTAGTACAAACCCCCAAATTGGGGAAGTTTAACCGAGTCAAACCCCTCACTTGGGGGTTCATCTAGTCCAAACCCCCCACTTGGGGGTTTATCCGGTCCAAATGACCCATTTGAGGGAGAAAATAATGGGTTCAGCAACCGCCTAATGTACGCTAGCCTTTCTTGGAGAGATCTCAGGTCAGTTATATTTTTAGGAGGTGACAACTCCCTAATTACTTTTATTTTATCGGGGTCTATTTCTATCCCCCGATACTTGACGATGAAGCCAAAGAATTTGTCGCTTGAGACGACAAAGGCACACTTCATGGGGTTCATCTTAAGTTGGTATTACTGAAGCCTTTCAAAATCCGACGCAAGTCGACCATGTGGTCTTCCCGTTTTTTGGTTTTGACGACCAGGTCATATAACATTTCTTCAAAAATCTTAGTCATTGCCCTCTAGTAGGTAATGATGGCATTTTGCAGGCCAAAGGACAACCATTTATAATTAAAGATCCCTTGGGGGGTTGGGAAGGCCAAATGATTTTTGTCTTTGACGGCCATACGGATCTGGTTGTAGCCTGATGATCTGTCCATGAAAGATAAAGCTTCATGTCCCGTGGTCATATCAGCCATCATTTCAGTAATTGAGACTGGGAAGTCATCCTTTGGGAACGTCTTACTAAAATCCCTGAAGTCGACACAGACTCGGACCTGGCCATTCTTTTTCTTCACTGGGACGATATTGACGAGCAAGATGGGGTATATGCAGGGCTCTATGAAGTCCACGTCCAGAAGCTTGTCAACTTCGGCATTTACTTTGAGTTCCAATTCGTGTCGCATGCGCCTTTGAGCCTACTTGACTGGTTTGACGATGGCAAGTATTGCGAATTCATGCTCAGCCATAGAGGGATCCAACCCAGGCATTTCCTTGTACGTTTAGGTGAAACAATCTTTGTACTCCAATAGGAGTTGTTTGTATGCTTGCCTTTCTTCTTCATTAAGAAGGCACTGATGAAAATTGGGGGGATCCTCTGCCACTCGAAGGTTAAGTTCAATTAATTCATCCACGGTCACTTGCCCGCCATCTTCAAGTTCTCACGGAGCTGACTGTAGGTCGATGAAGTCCTCGTCATCAAAATCAGCGACATGAGCATCATAATTTTCAAGATTGTTGATGATGGATGACCAAATGTTTAACACGGAACTAAATAAATAAATATTTCTTTGAAGAAGAAAATGCACATTATTGGTTATTTAAGTACCGGGTATATTGTTATTTCCGCGAGTTTAAGTTTATCAGACGATTTAGGTTCGAGTACGGGACATTTCCCCAGCGACCGTAGTTGATGTTTATTTAAATCGGCATAAAGTTCGAATACCCTTGATTAACTGTCAAAGAAACGTTTTTCGACCTCTACAATATCCACAGTTATATTGGGGATTTTATCTAAACGATTTGATCAAAGAGATCACCCATTAGAGATACACATTTGCAGAAGAAAATTAAACATTTCATTCTTTAGATTCATCTTTACAGAATACATGAAATCCCGATTATATAGTCGGGTCATTTGATTTACATTTGGTCTTCATTCCACCACTAGAACAGACCGTTGAATTTGAGCTTCATAGAGATTAAACCCTTCTGAGGGTATTTCTGCAATTTTGGACCCCACCCGAGTATTTCTGTAGTTTTGGACCCATCTTGGTTATTTCTGCAATTTTTGAACCTCCCAGGATATTTCTGCAATTTTAGACCCTTTGTGAGTTTATTTGAGATTTTGAAACCTTTTTGGATTTATTTATAATTGCAGACCCTTTCTAGGTTTGCAATCGTGAATCCCTTTTTTGGGTTTATTTGAGATTTTAAACGTTTTCTAGGTTTATTTGCGATTTTCCCTTGAGTAGGGGTTGGCTTGCAACTCCTAGAAAAGTTCAGGGGTTTTATGTAGTTTGTATCAGACCAGGGGTATTTTTGTAACATTTGGATTGGACAGGGGTTTTCATGTAATCTGGGCATGAGACGCAAGTCCCTCCTTGGTGAAGGCACGCTAGCCAAAGACTCTCGAGAGACTGTTTCTCTTTATTGAGCTCTCATGGATTGTGGTCCAATTTCATGCATCTGTCAGCGCAACGCTGGGAATCGACTTGCCCGGTCAGGTCGCAGGACTCAAGGCGGCAACGCCCCTTGTGGGGGGTTTCCGATGGGCAGAGCCCGCTGAAAGAAAATTTTCTTATAATCCATCTCCAGGTAGTGGCACATGGGACATAACCACAAGGGCATATATGTAGACCTTTTTTGTAAAAAGGGCAACCCAGGGTTTTATCTGGACCAAACTCTAAGAATGAGAGATTTATACGGAGCAAAGTATCCAATTGGGGTCTTAATCAGACCAAATGCCCCGTTAGGGGGTTTAACCGGTCCAAAATACCATGTTTAGGATTTTAACAGGTCCAAAGTGCCCATTCTAGGACTTTAACCGGTCCAAGGTATCACTTTGAGGGTTTTATGGTTTAACCGGGGCAAAGCCCCCAACCTAGGGTTTTATCTGGACCAAAGTCCCCATTTTAAAGTCCGAATTTGTGAGTTTTATGGGTTTAACCGGGACAAAATCTCAAACCCAAGATTTTATCCGGACCAAAATGCCCATTCTAAGGCTTTTAACCCGTCCAAAGTCCCATTTTGAGGGATTCAACCACTTTCTCGACAAATTCTCGATTTTTATAAGGCCTTTTTTGCAGATGAGCAAGACTTGTATGCATTTCCCACGTGTATTCCAGACTTGCACAATTGTAAGGCTCATATGGGCCCTTGTTACATGAACTAGGAGTTGGGGGATTATATCATTTTCCCCAAAGAAATTACGTAGATCACATGAAGATCATGTTGTACACAGACTAGGAGAGGGAAGTTTTATAACATACCCTCACTATGAGCACAAACACAAGCACAACACAAGCACAAATCCTCTCGAAGGATGGACCTTAAAAGCTCAAGCACAAAGATCCTCAGAGCTCTACCTCTCTGTGATCTCTCCTCTTTGTGTGTCATCCGTGTGTTTCGCCTGAGAGTCCCATTGGGGTATTTATAGAGCCCAAGAGCGGTTACCAAGTTTAACTGGTCCAAAGGTGCCCATCCATGGCTTTAACCGGTCCAAAGTGGCCAATCTAGAGTTTTATCCAGACCAAACTCCAAGAATGAGGGGTTTATCCAGAGCAAAGTACCCTACTTAGAGTTTTAAGTTTTAACAGGGCCACGTACCCCAATTGGGGTTTTAACAGGACCAAATACCCTATTTAGGGGTTTAACCGGTCCAAACTCCCCAGATGGGGTTTTAATCAGGCCAAGCGATAGAGCTTGGATAATTTTTCTGGGCACCAGTGGTTTTGAAGTGTTCCTCCGGCCTTTTCGATGAATGTCCTGCAGAGCTGACCTTTCTTTAGAGGCTGCGGGGGAAGGTAGCCTCAAGATTTTTTCCTTTCTACTTTGGAGCAGTCGGACTTGGCTTCGGCCTTCACTTGATTGTTGGGAGAGGGTGATAACTCTATAGTGTTAACGGCACAATACCTCCTGGTCATAGCCAAGTCCTCGTGTACTTTTTGGAGAACAGAGGTTAACCCCGAACTTGTAATGAATACTATAACTGCCGAAAGTAGTCGTGCCAAGAGGCTTCTTGTATTTGTGGAATATTTTGTGTCCGACACATTTCCTTGATGTGTTTAGGCATGTTGTCCATTTCTTGAATGAACTCGGGAGCGTTCTTAGGCACATCGCTCCAACCGAAATCGTCATCAGGGGGCCCTTGGGAACCAAGTCTCTCTTGTAGAAGATGATTGGTTTGGCGCCCTTGTTCTTTTTCTTATTTCTCCTTTGATATGTGATGATGAACATCTCCAATTGCTCGCTTTATGCTCCTCCCTATCAAACGACAGTTGCATACATGTCGGATGCAATGAGATGCTCTTGTCGATGGCTCGACTAATAAAATTGGCTTCAAAATTGACCTCCCATCTTTCAGGATGCGTTGACTTAGCATTGGTTGTGCTAACCTAGAGGTTCAACCTATGTAACTTGACGAGGCCCTCGTTTACCACGAAGAGCTCCTCCTCTTCTTCTCCTCCTCCAAGGACGATCTTTTGCTTTCCTTTATCTTTTATCCTGATGGGAGACTCGATTGTGGGCTCCCCAAAATATAATTGAGCATCGGTCAGGTAACATTCATTTGGGCGGAATGGGACTCGATCAACGAAAATCGCATGCTACTAGCTATCCTTCGCATACTTGATGCATTGGTGAAGAGTTGAAGGGATGACTCAATTTTCATACAGCCAGGGTCTCCCAAGCACGGCCTTATATGACGTATTGGCGTCAATGATGTAAAATGTAGCCTTATTGACCAAGTTATCCATAGTCAGCTCCGCGTCCACCTTGCTGAGAGCATTTTCCAAATTTTGATTGAAGCCAGAAATCTTCACATCATTCACTTTTTGGAAATAAGGCATGAGAAACAAAGACTTGAAAGTCGTCAACAACATTATGTTGACGGATGCTGCTGAATCCACCAAGATCTGGTTTAATTCATGACCATTGATCTTCCCCTACAAATATAAAGGGCGGTTGTGGCATGGAGTAGATAGCAACATGTCTTTATCTGAGAAGGTAACGCTTATAGCGAATGCTTCATAAGCTTGAGCTTGGAGTTCAATCACATGAGCCTCATAGACCTCTGGTTCTTGGAGTATCTCTATAAGAGATTCCCTTAACTCTTTACTCCATGCAATGGCCTCCCATACAGTGATGGTAGTTGCGAACCACTTCACATGTTGGATAATTTTGCGGTCAACTTGAGCACGGGCTTGATCCAACGAAAGAATTATTTCTGCAAGGGGTTTGTGTTGTTCATTGAACTTTTTCTATCCTGCTCGATCTTCCCTTGATCATTCGGCTCATCGTGAAATAATGAGGTCAAAAAATCTTCCTCCGGGGAAGGTAGTTCAACATTATCTTTACCGGAGAGACCACCTTGAGCCTGATCAGTAGGTTTTTCCTGAGTTAGGGTTTGTCGGTTCATCATCTTCATCCGAGAGGTCGAAGACGAAAGAATTAGCCTATATTTCTATTTCAAGGATTGGACCCGGTTCTTCTCCACGGAAGACTATGCGCTTGTCAGTATTTGTAGAACTGGGGCTTCTACCATTAGGTGGGTTTGATTTCTTCCTCACCCAAGACCTCGCCCTCTGTCGCGGCCACGACTTTGCTCCCCTGCATTACGGCATCGATATGTTGCCATAGTAACCCCGCGCTCGAGTCTAACGACGACAATGTCATCTCCACTTGACACTTGTGAATCCTCAAGTGGAGAGATTGACACCATGTTGCATGAGAAGCTCTTCAATATTTCTTCTAACTTCTCTAGGGTGAGTTCCTCATCTTTGAAGAAAATGGTGAGTTCTTCTGGAATCGGAAGCTTTTCACCCTCATTTGCCTACTGGTACATTTGCTGGAGCCATCTCTTCAAGCGGACTTTACGTTCCATCTCCTCTCATGGGATGTACTTATCGAGACAAACACCTCTAGTAGGAAGAGGGGGGCATAATCTTCCAATTCATCTATCAACTTTTGTAGTTTCTGAAGAGGGGTTAACACATTGTGAACCTCCATGACGACTGCCTATTTAGCTTACTTCTTCATTCTCTTTAAATTCTTCTTTCTATTCTTCTCCTGCTTCTTGGCTTGCGCCGCTACAATTGGAGAAGGGGTATTTGACTTTAAAGGGAGGATGGAACACGCCCCCAGGGTTAAAATTACTGCTTCTAACTTTTGCCTCAGAAAACTTGGGCTGATATTGCTTCTTTGGGGTTTGACCCATTCAGCTTCTACTTGTTGCTCTTGAAAAGTGGCATTAATTGTCTGCTCGATATTTCGAGTGGCAACTCTTGGTATGCGGCCATGTAGGGACCGGAAACACAAGGTGATTGCACCACCTCTATCTTATCTTTAGCTTGTTGTTGGGTTTGCATAGGATTTTGTTCCGAGTTTTGCCTACCATGTTTCTCTTTAATCTGGCCTTTCTGACTTTGTACATAATTATGTTTGGAGTTTTTGGGGTTTGCACAGGATTTTGTTCCGAGTTTTGCCTACCATGTTTCTCTTTAATATGGCCTTTCTGACTTTGTACATAATTATGTTTGGATTTTTCTCCCTCAGCCTTCCCTTCCTGGACTTGCTTAGAATTTTGATCGAAATTTCACTCCTTGGCATTGCTTTTTGGCTTTGCTTGGAGTTGCTGACATGGCTCTCCCCTAGCCTAGCCGTTTTAGCCTTGCTTGGGATTTCATTTGGGGTTTCCCTCCTTGGCCATGCCTTTTTGGCTTTGCTCATCCGGGTTATTCACTCGCCTTTTTGAGCAAGCTATACTTTTTGCTTGAGACTTTGACCATTCAAAATTATACAAAATGGGACCATCAGGAATGTCCATTAGGGATCCCCTGCGTAAGTTTTGTGCGAAGCAACTTTGACTTAATATCTTCTCAGCATCTTCTCTGAGCATTTCTTTATCATACAGTTTCCTTGGGCATCGATCTCTCCCCTTTGAATAAGAGTTTCAATGCAATCTTAGACTTCTTCACATTCTTCTATGGAATGAGACACCTTGGTGTGGTACTCACAATGTCTATATAATGTGCTAGCAGGTCAGGCACCATTATATGGCCCTCTTTAAGAAGAGTATCGAATATTTTCTTGGTGTCTTCCTTCAAAAAAGAGCATTGATGAGAGAGCAACTATCCCGTGAACCACACAATTGGTTTGACCTCGCTTAAGCCAAGTTCTTCTACCCCCAACTCGGGGAGTGTAAAGGTTGCCACCATGTAAATCACATTGACATGAGGTTGTGGAGGGTTAACCCGGTGATCAAGCATTGAAATTGTCCTATCCTAGATGAGCTTCTCAACTTCATTTTTGAAGATGTAACAATCTTCAATATCATGACCCAACATGCGGTCATATACACAATAATTGGGCTCATTTGATTTGCTCACATCTACCGGTTTCCACAACTCCGGGGGGGGCTTACTTGACTCACATTTAATCCTCGAGGGATGTGAGCCCGGAGTTTTATGGCGGTGGTACAAAAAAAGGGGTGACAAGATACGTAGGGTAAGACTCGAACTTGGGTGGCCCAATAATCGCTCAGCTCTCCGTACCACTCCGCTAGATTCCCCGTTATCAAAAAAAAAGTATCAACTAATTCTTCACACAAATATTAAAAAGTTTCTCCTCCTTTTTGAAGGAATAAGATGTCTTCATGCACTCCGCCAACGCCGTAGTTGGTGCCTTTTCTTCGGACTTCTTGCTAGAGCCACTTGAAGTCCCACCCCATTGTTCTCATTCGGAAGGGAAAAGTGCACGGTGTTCACCTCTTTTCCAGTGGCAATACGCTCCTTGGAGGGCTTGCTCTTGGAGGGAGTGAATGTCGGGTTATCGACGAAGAATATTTCAATCTCCACCACCACTGAATTTAACTGGTCGAAGCCTTTAATATTTGTGCCGAGGAGTTTTTCATCAACCTCAGCTAACAAGTCTCTTCAACATATAGTTATGACATCTTCTTGAGTAGGAGGATTGTCACACCTCATAGTCCCTCCTACGTTTAATGAAGTCTAGGGCCATTTCCCCTCTTTTCTACCTGAGAGAGCACAACACAACTAAGGGCACCTTCCTTTCGGCCGTTTGAAACTGATCAGTAAATTTCTTCTACAAATCTGCCCAATCAGCTATTGAGTTGGGCTTCAATCTTCAATACCATTGGAATGTAGTACCAGTGAGGGAGGTTAATGGAAGACGAAAGACTCCCTGAGTGCCAATTCGGCCACAATTGTTATGTAATAGGCCAAGTGTTCATGTGGAGACCCCTGACCATTTAACTTTTGTAATTTTGGTGCTTTGGGATAGTTAGGTGAAAGCTTCTTGGATTGGTGATGCATTGGGTATGGGACACTGTATAGATCAATAGTAACGATACCCTTGCCGTGCTGAGCAAACTTGTCTTCAACAATTTTCTCAATCATGCATCGTTGGGCGATGATGTCTTCAACCACCAGAGTCCAAGAAGACTAGCCATCAAGCGGGAAGTGAGGTAACTTGGACCTTGCCTCTGCAACAAAATTATTAGGCACAACAGTTTGTTGATTGACTACAGGAGGGTTGGTAGCTCATTGCTCTCTCGGGGCATTTTGATTATATGTCGGTGCCACAGGATGCTGAGCATTCATGTCCATCTACCGCTTTACTTCGAGCATGAGATTACTCATTTCTACGTGCCAACGCAGCATAGTTTCGAATTTAACATCGTTGGGCATTGTTTGAAAAGCAACTCTTGAAGGTGGTTCAAAGACTAGATTGGCATAGCCTCTTGAGGGCAAATTGCCTCCTCTATGAATGCTTACAACCTCGTCGCCATTTGTTTCTTCTTGGGGCTGATTCTCACCATGGTTCTACACTTGAACCTATTCTTGGATCTACCCTTGGCTTTAAGCTTGATTTTGAACTTGATTTTGACCCTGACTTTGGTCTTGATTAGAGGTCCCCCTTGGCTATTGAATGGGCCTGAAGATTTCTTCTGGCACCCCTAGTGTTAAGATATACCATGTCTATCACCGGGTTTGGGTCGTTCAAGTTTAGCTGGATTAGCCGGATTATCAGTGACCTCCATTGGTTCTTTGCCGAAGACATAGTAGGTGAACACCTTTATGTTACCTCTAGCGTCCGCCACTTGTACCACCCTCCATTTCTTTGGCAACTAGATCCCGGGACAGGCAGGTGCCCCTAGTCTATCGAAGACCGAGACACATGTTGTAGGGACCTCTATAAGATTTGTTCTCTATACTCAAATGCATTTCGAGGTTTAAGAGATGTAATTGGGTTTCCTATAAAGCCCTTTTCTCTCGTCCACGAAAGCGTGGAGGTTTGACATCATGGGATGTTGGAGCCTCAACTTGTTGCTGGTCTGAAATCTGAGTAGGCTTACCTGCCCTAGCTCTTCTAATTGCACAAGCCTCCTCCTTGGTGACCCATATCTACTTCATTTTGTAGGAACGCTCGATTGGGCTACCCTCATGCTTGGACTTGGACTTCTTTTTGAAGTCCGCCTTATCCTCTTGCACTCAGTGAAGAAGTTCAAAGCGGTTGGAAGTTGAAATGGTTGGAACATGGTTGTCTCGTTGCACTATCAGCTCGCCTCCATCGAGTCGGATGCATAGGTTGCCGACAAGCACAGTCTTGCCGAAGTTTGAGATTGTCGCTGCTGGCCTCTTGACTTTGTGGCTATGATGTTGCCCCCATTTGGTAGGAGTGACAATGAAGGAAATAGTGTTAACCAAGAAGACTCGGCTTTTAGGCGAGGATTGGGGCTTGATGCCCCCAACGATTGCAGGTGTAGCTGATGCTGACTCAGCTATCGAAACCACACCCAAGAAGAATGGGGATCCTACCACAGCCAGGAAGTGGCTGAACACTATCGACGTCGCCAGATATCCATATCTTGCATGGTTTGCGAAGATCTACGGGCCATACGTGACTGCGGCCATCGCTTAGTTGTTGTTGTTTGATGTTTGCTTGTCTACTTGGAGTTGATTTGCTCCAACCCTTTCCCTCCTGAGAAATGGAAAAAAGAAGAGGGTATCAAAACCTTTGTAAATTCTTTGACAAAAAGATGAAAGACAAGGAAAGTCCCATTGGGGATGCCAGTCTATTTACACACGGAAAAATAGAACTAAAGAATTAGGAGTTCATTTATTGAACAAAGATGCACATTTGTAAACTATTTGATTAGTGTGTGCATAATTATTTCCACAATTTATGTTTGATAGATTATTTAGAGTTCGTGTACTGGACTTTTACCCACTGACCGTAGTTGGTGCAAATTTAGATCGGCAAAAAGTCCGAACACCTTTGCTTAACGACCAAAGATACCCTTAAACCTCTACAATATCCATTGTGATATTAAGGTTTTGGCCTAGATAAACTGTTGGATTTAAATCGGACTAAGATCAGACTACTAGATTTACTCCAGGTTGAGATCTAACTGTTAGATCTGCATCTAATCTAAATCCAACCGTTAGATTTAAATTTCGTCACGATCGAACCATTGGATCGTTGTATGCTTGCAATCAGACCATCAGATTTATTTATGTCCAGAGAGGACATTTATAACAGGACATATTTGCAATGATTGTTATTTCCCTTCATAAATAAGAGTGGTTACCTAATTTCCATGGAAATAAGATAGTCTTATGATTTCCCCATGAATGGAGGTTTATTTGCAATTTTTTCTTAAACAAGGATTGATGTACAATTTCCCTTAAACAAGGGCTTATGTGAACAGTGATCAACTTTCCATAAACACTAATAAGCTTTCCAAACAACTTCTGAAATTTCAAGATTTTTGTGTAATTCCCTTACAATTTTTGTAAACTTCCATGGTATAATAGTAATTTCCGAGCTTCTTGAACACAACAAGGGTTTTCCATGAATCTTGAGAACACTATAAACTTGAATTATTCTTGAACAATTTCTTAATTTCCGAGATTTTTCTATAATCTCATGGGCATTTCTACAATTTCACAAAGTTTGGGGGTACAATCGCAATTTCTACAAACAATGGGGTTTTCCCCTGATTTGACAACATGTTTTCAGAACTTTAAATATTTCTGGAATTTACATGATTTTTTCATAGATTTATAAGAATTTAATTGAAGTACAAGATAATTCCCTCATGTGGAAGGTACTTATGTAATCATACCCTTAATTGAGGGCTTTACACAAACAGAAATTTCTTGAAGTCTTCAAGCCCTGGGGAAGGCCGCCCAAGCTCCTATTGCGCTCCAAGCTTCAAGCTCTCGCTCCTCCAAGTACTCCAATCAGGTTTGAGTTGAGAAGTCCCCCTCCTCCAATGGCCAAGGCCTCTTATTTATAGGTTTTGGGGGTGGAGATGTGAGGGAATACCTTCAGGTTTGGTGCATTTATACCCTTGAAGAAAATTGAACTCTGGGTTTGGTGGTGGAGAAAGCAGCTCCAGATATCCCCTCCCTTCTCTTCCTTTGTTTTTTGGCTTTAGAGACAGAAAACAAAGAGAGAGAGAGAGAGAGTGGAGGCGGCCTCCTCCAGGTTTGGGGAACCCGGAGGGGCTCCCTCCAGGTTTGGAGAACCCAGAGGAGCCTCCTCCGGGTCCCCCGGGTTCACGGAACCTGGAGGAACTCCCTCGGGTATGTGCAACCCGAAGGGGCTCCCCCCGAGTTTGCAACACCCAGGGGAGGGTCCCTCCGGGTCTTCTTGTGCCCAGCGAGGAAAGAGGAGGAAGAAGGAGGCGGTCCGTCCTGATTTGCTGGCCCAAGGAGGGCTATAAAAACCCCTTTGATCTGTTCTTTTCTAGGATTTTCTATATGCTTTCTGTTCTCTGTCCAAGGCGGCAGCACGTGGAGATTTTGTTTGATTTTTCTTGGCCGTTTTTGACGCCGTCTTGTTGCCCGTGGATCCCGGAGTGCAGGGATCACGCTGCGACGGATTGGGAACGCTCCACGGAGGCCGAGAATCTTCATTTCTTGTTGATTTTGCTGGGAGATATGTGGCTTTATGCCGCCCACCGGGTGTTTGATAAAATTTCTGCATACCAAAACACGTGACTTTGTGTAAATGATTCTACCCAACATGATCCCGAGGGCATTTAAATTAACCCACATATAACGGCCAACGGTTTTATACCACTTTATGCCATCTCATAATGGATTTAATTTAATCAATTTCTTTGGTCTGAAAATATCAGAAAAATATCATAAAAATTCCAGGGTTCAACAATCATCAAGCAGGAGAAGTTGAGACATTAGAATAAAAAGATATTGCTTCAGTAATCCACAAACATCGACAACAAATGGGCACTGAAGAAAGGAATCAGAATTTATCCTAGCCATATTTTAAACCCAGCTATAGATCCAATATGTAAAAGGGGGGGCAACACACCCATCAAAAAAGCCTGACTACATCTCTAGAACCAAATCCAAGCTCGCCAGTCGCCACTGGAATCAAAAGCTTAAGCATTAATAAACTACTTAGCTTCTAGTTCTGCAGAGGATGCATTCTGCCATTAGTGACAAAAGGTAATTCATTCTATCTTAGATAATTATTTAGCAATTAAGCACTCCAGATTCTGAGTTGGAGATTATATTAAATGGAACCTGATGTTGAATATTTTCTCTTAATTACTAGATAAGCAACTGGGGAAACTGAAGCACAACTTTATAGCAAAAAATTTTGGGGGGGGGTGCTGGGGGGTGCTTTTCTAGAATGAAGTTGAGACAGTCTTTGAGATTAAGAATATGTAGCTATATGTAGCTACATTTACATGCCCATTTACTTGACCTGTGGGCATGTAAATGACCTAAATAAACCCAAAAGAGTATAAAGACTGATGCAACAGCTACTCTTTAATGAACCTACCCTATCAGCACGAGCATTGCAATGACTTGGTAATCTTGCATGCGTTCAGCAATGCTTGATGTATCTCCCTGTTCTAGAAGCACCTGCATAAAGACAAAAACAAAACCTTCTAAACTGTATGCCATCTTAACTTATGGGAACGGCCAGAGGCATCATAGAGCACTTGATCTCTAGAGTAGCAAATTATCATTGAAATGTGATCTAAATAAGATTTTTCTACATACATACAAGTGCTACATAAGGAAATATACTTGTCTGTAAACCTTTTTCACAAGCAAATCATGCAGATACGCCCTTTAGGTGTCGTTGCACTCCATTGGAATTTGGAATATTGCCCCGAAAATATTCAAGCAAATGTCTTTTAATTGATAAAAAGACCCTTCTAGAAGCTCAGTAAACAAAACCCACAAATTATCTTTCACAGGGGCATTTTGCTCAAAGAGATTGGAGAGATCTTGGTTTGATCTTCGGAGAGATAGGGTAAGTTCGCAAAGGAACTCGCCATTTTAGATAGAAAGAATCCATCTCAGGACCCTGAGAGAGGGACTTTGAGAAACGGTAATACATGGGTTGAAGAAGTCCATAACACCAACACTACTGAAGAAATTGGAATTATAATAGTAGGCATGCATTCCTTTTCTTGCACCAGAAGTGGACCAAAAATGCAGAATTCTTGCTACATTGACTAGAACAGAAAAATAGTTAAAAACATGGAAGGCGGAATCGGGGATGGGGATCGGGATCGGATCGGCCGATCCGGCCGAGTCAGGCCAGGAGACTCGGCTAGGGATAGAAATGTCCAAAAAAATTCAAAAAATCTGAAAAAAATAGAAAAACTGTTCTAGCATAGTTCTATATCAATTTTAATGTGAAATAGTTGGCATATGCCCACTATGAGATGCCATATCTTTGGCCAGTGCAAAGACAAACCAAGGAAGACAATTAAAACATTAGGGGACCACAAATTAATCAAAACAGAAAAAAAACCACCCCCTAAGCCTATTCCGAGGAGAGAGAAAGTCCTTGTAGAAAGAGAAAGAGAGTGCTAGAGAGAGGGGAGGCCGTGGTGGGGTGATAAACAATGTTAGGGGATCAGAAAAAAAAAATCACCCCCTAAGCCTAATTCTGAGGAGAGAGAAAGTCCTTGTAGAGAGAGAAAGAGAGTGCTAGGGAGAGGGGGACCATGGTGGGGTGATAAACAATGTTAGGGGACAACAAATTAATCCAAAGTTTTGAAAGTCCCAAGGACCAAAGACCTTTGGTTGGCCTTCCCCCCAAAACTTTTTTTTTTTAATTCAAATGGGGACCATGGGCGGGATCGCCCAGAATCGGCTGGGATCGGCCGATCCTGGCCGATCCGGCAGATCCCATTGAAGGATCGGGACTGGCTGGCTCGGAATCGGGTTGGTTCGCCGAAAAGCGATCGGATCGACCGATTCGGGCCGATCCAATCCGATTTGGCGAACCTTGGTTAAAACCAATGGCCTAACAACTCTTATCTTGTTTAAAACATTACTGTATCATTTGTAGAGCCTTTAGAAAAATAGCTAAAATGCGAGTGTGAATGGAAGCTCACTACATCAAGGAAGAAAACCACTTCTATCAAAATATGATATGATATGGCACTAACTTACAACCCTAGGAACCCATGAAACAAGATATAACTGAAGGCTTTCTCTCAGTCACTCTCTTGTGGATCAAACTCTGAAAACCAAATAGCATATTACATGACAGACACCACATTGATGGAAGCTGAAAGCTCCCAACAAGTGCTGGGTGCCTTTTTTGGCTTTGTAGTAATTTAGATATTAATGCCACCACAGGGAAACTTTACTGCTACATGATATCTGGTCCCTAACTTACATTCTGTTGAAACGTAAATGAAGAGGAAGAATACATAACAAGATCAATCTACCGATAGGGATTGCTCTTGGCCAATGCCAATCCAGAGAGTGAATTGGGCAATGGTCTTTAGGTATTCCCACCCAATGTTATCTAAATCCTTCATTCAGAGAAAAGCCTAGAATACCTGTCAATTTTTCCCAAAGTGGATAAGAGGCTAGCACAACCCTTTGTTTCAGTCCAAGCTTTCCAAAAACTTGAACAAAAGCCATATTATATTCAATATCAGATATGACCTCATATCCACACATGGGAAACAGATTATTCCAGTCTTTGGCTGAGAAAAAAAATGAGGGGAAAAAATACAAAATCCAAATGAAATAAAGAACAATATAAAAAAATAACATCCTATATGAACTTAACAAGAAATATAACCTAGATGCCATGGCATGCATGTTGCTTGGTGGCAGCAAGTGCTCACCCGTTGGCTGTTGCTGTTGCCGCTCTCCTGATAGTTGTTTTAAGCTGTCCTTGTCCTCTTACTCCTTTTTCCCTCTTCTTTCCTCTCATGCTCAAACTTGGTAACAATGATCTTGATTCAATCATAGGCCAAGCAGCAGGAAAAGAGCTACCCATGGGTTAGTATAAGACTACAGCAGGGAGCCAGCACTGTGATTGAAAGAGGGGACACGAATGAACATAGTACTATAGTAGTCCATCGAAGATGGAGAAAAGTTATTAGGCCAGGTATGTGTGGTTCGAATCCAAAAGCTTGAAAGGCATCTTTTAGGGACAAGTTTGCAGGATGCGACGAAAGCAGATAATACTTTGCAGAACCAGATCAAATGATGCATTTACTATCAGAGTATCAACCAGTGGTAAGAATGGCCGCTTGTGTATGCCACGTCATGAATTGAGTAGTAGAAGAGGGCTACTTGTGAGTTTTATAACACCACAACATAAAGCCCTCATTATGATTGAGATTGAGAGATAGAAATACCCAAGTGAGGAAAAAGTTACTGGGCCATAGGACTCGGATATGAAAACTTGTGAGGTGCCTTTAAAACTGTGCAGGTTGTGCTCAAAGCAAATGATACTTCACAGGGGTTGGCTGGATCAAGTAATGACATTGTAGTATCAAGGTGGGATGGTGGGGACACCAGTGCAAATCACTGGTTTGACCCTGCATTGGTGCACCGCTGCCGTCATTGAACCTCACCAGCCCTCTGGCTGCAGTGAATCCATTTTTAGTAGATTGGTTTGAGTTTTAGGAGGGAGTTTCGAATTTTGTTTGCTTTTGACAGTAGGATATGTTTATTTTAGTAGGTTTGGTAGGAGAGAACTTTTTGGCTATGAAAGGGGATAGTTCTTCATTTGTGTAATCATTGAAGAGAGGAATAAGAAAAAGGTTTCCTTTACCAGTTCGCCTCAAGAGAGAAGCCCGTGAGAGGCCTTTCCATCGCCGCCTCCCCTCCTGTTCTCTTCCTCTTCCTTTGTCTTTTCCCTCTTGACTTCTTCTTGTCTTCCTCCTTTTCCTCTTCTTCCTTTCCCTTCCTCCCTCTCTCTCTCTCCCCCCCTTCTCACCCCCTCTGCCCATGAGACGGGCTGACCCCCAAGCCACACGGCCAAGCTGCAGTGCACCACACACACAAACCTCTCCCACCCCTCCACCTCCTCTTCTTGTCCTTTTCTGCACACCCCAACAAGCTGAAAGGAGGCCGTCACCCATGCAGCCACCCCTCCTCTTCACATGTCGCGCTGCCCAGTGTCAGGCGTGCTCCCCTGCAGATGCTGTCTACACTGGCTCACACCTCCACTGGCCCCCCTTCACATCCCGTCACGGCCACCCGTTTGCACCTGGCTCCCCGCCCATGCCATGCGACCACGCCATCACACCTGTGTCCCACGAAGCCACAGCCTTCCCCACACCAGTCGGCGTGGCACCCATCGTCCGCTTGACTGCGTGCGACAACCCCCCCTCCTCCCTGCTAGTGCCAGTCGACCTCGCCAGCCAGCCGCGCCACACCACCACCCACATCACACCCTGCTCTGCTGCTACTCTGGGATGGCTGCACCAGCACCCCAGTCTTCAGCCCGTCAACCTGCTGCAGGTATCCCATTTCTCGCTTGTAGCCTATTATCCCCCTGTGAGGGGAGTTGTTGTGGTTGTAATTATTAAATTATTATTTTTGTCTTGAGAAGCGCAGCAGCCGGGTGACTTGTTACACCCACCCTGGCATGGAGGTAATCTCTGAACCTCACCTTGGTTTGAGAATGTTTCTTTATTTAGTATCTTGTCGAATGTTGACTACCGTTGAGTGAACATAGATAGGCCATTGCAATTTTTTATAGTTGTTGGAGTGTTGTGAGGTCCCGCCTATATGTGCTAGTCGATTCATTGAGAGTTGAGTGCCCTAGCCTACAACGGTTCCATAACCACATCGGTCCATTCCATTTCAACTTAACAACACGCGAGAACTCATCACGGCTTGGATCTATGTCCATCATAGCATCCTTCAAGATTAATGGGTTGTTAGTGGAATCATGGTCGAGACGTTGGTCCATTTAGAATTGAGTCACTTCCAGTTAGTCTTTGTCTTGCATCAAAGTTGGTATCAGAGCTTAGATTTGCTTAGGGCATCAAGTCAAGTAAGAGAGAGAGAGAGAGATATTTGTCTTGAAAAAATTCATTTTTTATTACTCCCATCATTTAGTTCCATCGCATGCCCACTAGGTCAGGCCTAGACTAGTAGCCAAAATCCAATTCACTTGTCCTATGGCGGAAGACGAATCAGAATGGACAAAAGAACTCTTGGGTCGATTTACTCAGATTGAGATTTCTCTAGCCCAAATGGTAGAGAGGGTACCCAGTTAGAGGTCACCCATGAGAATCAGGACCAAAACAGCGTGCACCGTCAACAAAGACCCCAAGGAAATCCGAAGGGCCAACATGAGGCTCCTCAAGTGAATGGTTGAATGAGAGACCTCCCCACGATCCAGTTGATTTGGGGGACTTAAGGGTACATTTGAAAAAAAAAAATGTTGGGGAGGGATTTTATGGATTCCAATCATTGGAATCCCCACCCTTCACAATCCCTTCCAAAGGTGCACATGTTGGAAGGATTTGGGCGGTTATGAGAGAGATAGGGAGAAAAGGGGGACACTTTCAAAATCCCCAAAAGCTACCCAAGAGCTACTTCTTCTCCCTCTAGGGATTTTGAAAAAATTCCGTTCCCTCCAATTGTGGGAGTTGTATCAATGCCATCCCCACTAACACTATATCTCACCTTGGGTTGACCACATTAGACCACCTGAATCCTTACAAAGTGTCATGGGTAGACTCAACGTCCATACCCATCCCAAAGAGGTGCCTACTTTCCCTATAAATAAACTCCTATGAGGATCAAGTGTGGTGTGATGTACTTCCTATGGAGGTGGGTAGTATTATCTTAGGCAGTCCTTGGTCATATGATTGAGACGTTGCATAGTGCGGTCGATCCAACATGTGTACCTTTATGCACGATGACAAATGGATCACCATGCATCCTTTTCAACTCAAACCTACCAATAGAAAGGAGAGTGTGGAGTCAAAGAAGTCAAGACCTACGAAAGAACTGCACTGGATTAGTGCTCGGGACCTACCAATAGAAAGGAGAGTGTGGAGTCAAAGAAGTCAACACCTACGAAAGAGCTACACTGGATTAGTGCTCGGGAGTTCGAGAGAGAACTTGAGTCTAAGGCTCCAACTTGGGTGATAATTGTGAGGAGAGTCGAGAATGATTCCAGCAATGTGACCGAAAGAGGTGACTAACCTCCTCAAAGAGTTCTAGGATATCTTTCCTGAGGACCTTCCGGACCACCTACCACCTATGCGTGACATTCAACACGTGATCAACTTGGTCCCGGGATCCACCTTGCCAAACTTGACACATTATAGGCTTGGTGCCACTGAGTATAAGTCATCGAGCTCTTAAAGAAGGGGTTTATTAGGGAGAGTTTGAGTCCATGTGTCGTGCTGACCCTATTAATGCCAAAGAAAAATGAATCTTAGTGGATGTGCGCCAACAGTCGTGCAACTAATAAGATCACGATGAACTACCATTTCCCGATTCCTAGGTTGGCTGACATGTCAGATTAGATATTATGGCAAGATTCACAATTCTCTCTATAATTGACCTTAACAGTGGATACCATCAAGTTCGGATTAACCTAGCTGATGAGTGGAAAATGGCTTCTAAGACAAAAAGGGACTATATGAATGGTTAGGCATACCCTTTGGTCTATCCAATGCCCCCAACACTTGTATGAGGCTCTTGACTCAAGTATTACGACCCTACATTAGCAAATTTGTAGTCGTATACTTTGATGACATCCTCATTTATAACAACACTAAGGAAGACCACTTCGATCACCTCCGTTAGGTGTGTGAGATCCTTAAGAGGGAGAGCCCATTTGTCAACCTTAAGAGATGTGCTTTCATGATTGATCATGTTGTCTTCTTAGGATTTGTAGTCTCTCCAGAGAGTCTGCCAGTTGACTCGGAGAAGGTCAAAGCTATCATAGAGTGGCCCGAGCCTAGCAATCTTCATGATGTTAGCAGTTTCCATGGTTTGACAACATTCTATCACCGTTTTTATTCGGAGTTTAGCATGATCATGGCTTCTATCACTGATTGTTTTAAAAAAGGAGCTTTTAAGTGGACAAAGGCTACTGCCAAAGCCTTCCAGGAGATGAAGGAGATAATGACCCAAGCACCAATACCTAGCCTTCCCAACTTCTCTAAGGTGTTTGAGATAGTTTGTGATGTCTCTAGCATAGAAAATTGGGGGTGTGTTGAGCCAAGAGAGTCACTTTGTAGCATTTTTCAATGAGAAGCTTAGTGATGCCAAGTTGAGGTACTCCATGTATGACAGATAGTACTATATGGTAGTTTAGGCAATACGTTATTGGAGGCACTATTATTACCATAGGAGTTTGTCCTTTACTCAGGTCACGAGTCACTTTGTTACCTTAAATCCCCAAAGAAGCGTTCCTTCAGGCTTACACTTTCGTGCTAAAGCACAAGCCGAAAGTTGAGAACAGGGTGGCAGATGTGCTCAACCATAGAGGGGCCTTTTCTCTATAGTGAGCATTGAACTGAGTGGGTTTGAGAGGGTTAGGTAGGCATATGAAAGTTTTCTCGACTTCGGGGAGATAGTCACCACACTTACAGAGGGTCCTCGAGAGAGTATAGTGACTATGTGCTACAGGATGGGTATTTGTTTCGAGAGCATCGTCTATGTATTCCCCATACCTCAGTGCAAGACTAGTGTGGGAGATGCATGCAAGAGGATTGGCTGGACATTTTGGGAGGAATAAGACCATTGAGATCTACGCAGTTAGAGGTGAGAGGCGACCGAGGCAACCAAGGGTCTCCTCATGCCTAAAACGTCTAGGCGATGGCCTAGGCGTTTGAGGCGTTTAAGGCGACATTGTATTCAAATAATATATATAATTCAAAAATATAAATATATGTATAAATATTACAAAAATGCATATTTTAATCAATAAACTTCCTAAATTCATTCGTTCCTAAAATTAAACAAATTTAAATAAATTAACAACAAATCTGAACAATTTTTTTTAAAAAAAATCAAACGGGTCGGGACATGCGAAGGTGGGCCGGGCCCACAAGGTTGGATAAAGGTGATTAAGGAGGAGGCGAGGCGACTTGTGGCCGCCTCAATCGCCTAGGTGATTGCCTCCATCACCTTTGATAACATATGTAGAGGCCCAATTCTGTTGGCCTAATCTTAAGAGGGATGTTGCACGAATTGTTGCTCAGTGTCGCACGTGCTCTTTGGCCAAGCAAAGGAAGCAAAACACTGGCCCCTACACCCCTCTCCTTGTACCTAGTTGCCCCTAGGAAGATTTTAGGATGGACTTCGTCCTAGGCTTGCCTCGGACCAAAAAGAAGCATGATTCCATTCTCGTAGTGGTGGGTAGATTCTCTAAAATGGCTTATTTCTTCCCTTCCTCCAAGGCCTTAGATGCCCGTAGGGTTGCCAAACTATATTTTGATCTATGTAGTCTGAGGCGTGAGGCAAGCGAGGCGACCAGGGGGTCGCCTCACGCCTCAAAGGCCTAGGCGGTGGCCGAGGCATTTGAGGAGTTTGAGGCGAGATATTATTAAAAAATAAAATTAAAATTATATGTCGGAATATCACAAAAATATATATTTTTGAACAGTAAATATAACAGATATAAGCCCACTGCCACCCCTGAGAGTGAGAGAGTGGAGATTGGAGAGACAAAGAGTGAGAGATCGGAGAGAGTGAGAGTCTGAGATATAGAGAGTGAGAGATCGGAGAGAGTGAGAGAACGGAGAGACAGAGAGTGAGAGTCTGAGAGAACAGAGAGACAGAGAGTGAGAGATCGGAGAGACAGTGAGAGAGTGGAGAGAGTGAGAGTGAGTCATCGGAGAGAGTGAGAGATCGGAGAGAGTGGAGACTGGAGAGACAGAGAGTGAGAGTCTGAGAGACAGAGATCGGAGAGAGTGAGAGAACGGAGAGACAGAGAGTGAGAGATCGGAGAGAGTGAGAGAGTTACCGGACGGATGCCGGACGCCGCACGCCTCACTAGACCTGTAAACGGAGCGGATATGGAGCGGATAATCTGATATCCGAATTCGTATCCGATTATAATCGATCGGATATCCGAATCCGACACATTCTATTAGGATGTATTTTTGTCACTATCCGAATCCGAATTCGACGGATATTATCCGGATTCGGATATATCCGACTATCCGATTAGGTGTAATCGAATAGTCGAATACCATCCGGATTTGGATATATCCTACTATCCGATTAGGTATAAAAATATGTTATATGTTCATAGTTTTTTAATTTTTAAATATATAAATATATATAATGAATTAAAAATCTAATAAATATAAAATATGATTATTAACTGAAAAATCTGAGCCAACCTAAAGTGATTCATGCATAATATCAAAAAAACTCATATTTATATTCGGTCGGATAATATCCGACACGGATATCTCAATATCCGAATTCATATCCGATTAATAATCGGATATCTGATATCCTATTAAATTATCCGTCGGATATTTTATTCGGATACTTATCCGATTAAACGAATACGAATTCGGTTCGAATTTTAAACGGATAATTGTCAGGCCTACGCCTCACGCCGCTCGCCGGACGCCGCAGTCCGCGCGCCGCAGTCTGCTCGCCGCTGCCGCTCGTGGAGAGACAGAGAGGGTGGACGCCGGAGGACGCCGCTACCGCTCGCCGCAGCCGTAGGAGGGGGGACGATCGAACGAGACGAAGGTTGAAGACGGGTGAAACCCTCGCGGGTTTAAAAGATCCGCCAACGCGTTGTTAACGGGTTTCGTCACCCAATACGCGGATCCGTCATCAAGTCGAGCGGCCGAGGCGCGCCGAGGCGGACGACTCACGCCGAGGCGGACGAATCGTGTGAGGCGAGCGCGAGGCGCTCGCCTCGGCGTGCTGCGACGACGTGAGGCGTGCAGGCGACGCATCGCCTCACCGCCTAGGCGCTCGCTTAGGCGGGTTTTCGACTACACAGATTTTGATTAGGTTGTCAAGCTACAAGTGCTCCCTAAAACCATAGTGTCTAATAGAGATTGTTATTTTGGAAAATGTTGTGCACATGATGAGCAGACCAAGGTTGTCAAGAGGAGCCTGAAAAATCTCTTGCGTTGTCTGGTCGGCAAACACCTTGGGACTTGATTCTTCCATAGCTATGTTAATAAGTCCACTAGGATAAGCCCTCTTCAGACTGTGCATGATTATAGTCCGAGGAAACGTGTTGATCTTATCCCTATATCTGTGCATGATAGAGTGTTAGAGTCTGCCGAGTCTTTTGCACAACATGTTAGGAATTTGCATGCAGAGATCAGGAAGTACAATAGTGTTAATAATAAGTCTTAAAAACGTCTTGCAAATTCCCATAGGCAGTTCCATGAGTTTCCCAATAGTGACTATCATGATTCGAGTCCAACCTTAACGGCACCCTTCACGAACTGTGAAGAAATTGCCAGCCCGTGGTGCTAGTTCTTTTCGAGTTTTGAAACAAGTCAAACTGAATGCGTATGTTATTGACCTGCCACCCAATTCGAAAATTAGCTCCACTTTCAATGTCTCCGACCTAGCTATATATCAAGAGCCAACAACTATTCTCAGTGATCCTTGCCATGCCCACCCCTTGAGAGTAAACCAGAACCTGAGTGTCTAGCAGCCATATTTACTACATGGCATGAGTAGATAGATGGTATACTAGATGCACAAAGGATGTCTACCAGGAATGGTGGATATCGGCGGTACCTTGTACATTGGAGGGGACGTCCGCCATCAGACGATTCATGGATTTCCAGAGAGGAGCTGCAATGTATGGATCCAGACATGTTAGAGTGACACCAGAGTGGTATGGACCCTAACTCGACAAGGCCGAGTTCGTTCCACCCCAGGAGGATTGGTGGGGACATCGGTGCAAATCGCCGGTCTGACCCGGCCTTGGTGTACCACCACCGTCATCACACATCACCGGCCCTCTAGTTGTAGTGAGTCCATTTTCAGTAGATAGGTTTGAGTTTTAGGAGGGAGTTGAATTTTTTTTGCTTTTGGCAGTAGGATATGTTTATTTTAGTAGGTTTGGTTGGAGGGAAATTTTTATTTTGTCTTTTAGCAAGTTTGGGTCGCCCCTTTTCTAAAGGCCTTCGGCTATAAAAGGGAATGGTTCTTCATTTGTGTAATCATTGAAGAGAGGAATAAAAAAAATATGTTTCCTTTACTTGTTCGCCTCGATAGAGGAGCCCGAGGGGCCTTTCCATTGCCACCTCCCCTCCCAATCTCTTCTTCTTCCTGTGTCTTTTCCCTCTTTCTCTCTCTCTCCCCCCCTCTCTCTCTCTCCCTCTACTTGCAAAAGGGGCTGACCCCTAGGTTGCACAACCAAGTCACGACACACAACACACCCACCCCTCTCCCCCTCCTGCCCCACCTCCTCCTCTTGTTGCCCTTTTCTGCAAGCCCCGGCAAGCTACATGGAGGCTATCGCCCACGGGCCACCCCTCCTCCCATTCACATGTCGTGTAGCCCGGCATCAAGCGCGCTCCCTACGGACGTTGTCTATGCTTGCCCATGCATCCGTCGGCGCCCCTTCACGTCCCGTCACGACCACCCGCCTACATCAGGCTCCCAACACTACCGGCCCCCCTCATGGCCTACCGCCCGTGCCACATGACCACGCCACCGAACACGCCTCCCACAAAGCTGCCGCCTACCCCACATCAGCCATGTTGCACCCATCGTCCGGTTGCCTGCGTGCGGCAACCACCCTCCTTCATGCCAGCATTGGTCCACCTCGCCAGCCAGCCATGCCATGCCACCACCTGTCACACCCTACTCTACTACTACTTCAGGGTGGCCGCACCAGCACTCCAACCGTCGGCTCGTCAACCTGCTACAGCAATCCCATGTCTCACTTGTAGCATGTTATCCCCCTACAGGGGGGTGGGCCTCGTTGTTGTGGTTGTAGTCATTAAATTATTATCTCTACCTTGGGAAGCGCAGCAGCCAGGTGACTCACCACCCGTGCCCGCCGTGGAGGTAATCTCTGAACCTCACCTTGGTTTGTTTATTTAGTATATTGTCGAATGCGTTGAGTGAACATAGATAGGCCACTACAATTTTGTTATAGCTGTTGGAGGGTGTTGTGAGGTCCTGCCTATATGTGCTAATCGATTCGTTGAGAGTTGAGTGGCCTAGCCTACGGCAGTTCCATAACCACATCGGTCCATTCCATTTCAACTTGACAACACAAAGGAACTTATCTCGGCTTGGATCTACGTCCATCGTAGCATCCTTCAAGATTAATGGGTCGTTAGTGGGATTCTAGGCAATACGTTGGTCCATCTAGAATCGAGTCAATTCCAGTTAGTCTTTGTCCCACATCATGGGACCTTTGTAGTAAAATGTAGCTACTTTGTGGACAAATCATGCGAAAGATGGTGAGCATACGGCGGCCTATTCATGAGCTAGACAGTAGAAATGGACTACTATAGGTTAACATAAAACCATAGTGTGAGGCCATTACTGTGACTCAGAGTTGGGACAGGAATGAATAGAATAGCCTTAAACCAAAAGGGAATAAAAGTTAATGGGCTATCCACATGGATTTAGATCTAAAAACCTATAAGATGCCTTTTAGGGGCAAGACCACAGAAGTTGTGTCTCAAGAAGAGAATACCTCACAAATGGCTATATTAGGTTGTGATGTACACTAGAAAATCATGTACATAATTCGTTCATTTGCACATGTGCCATACAATTGTATCATTATGGAAACATTGTCCTGGTTATACATTGTGTCATGTAACATTTCCTTGTCTGACATTTTTCAATCTATATGCAATTCTCAATAGTTTTCAAATTTTTGTTCTTCATTTCTCTCATACTCCTTTTCCTATCTTTCCTTCTTTCTCATCTGGTATTGCCACATTCTGGCCACCAGACTCAATCTCACAATTTATGGCAGTAGGATATATCAAGATGTCACACGCTTCTAGATTACTTCTCTTCATGTCCCTTTATATCTTTAATGGTAAGAAGCTCTACAATCACAAAACAATCCTAAATAATTTGAAGCATGGGATCGTGGTGAAGATCAGTCAACTGAATCCGATCTGGATCAGTCCATCTAGATTCAATTCCAGCCAACCAAACAGCACAAGTGATGCCCAACATAGTTGACAATGTTGATTAGCAAAAGGTGAAGGGCGAAATTATAAGTCTTATGGAGCAGGAAAGGTAGAGATAGAGACAGAGGAAATGAAGAAAAGGGTGCATACTGCTTACACAACCCTAAGTAGGTATCACCATGAAGGTGCTCCCCCGAAACACCCCTGCCCCCTCCCCACACCCCATGCCAACAGCTGCCCCCCGCTCCCCACCCAGATTCAGCTTCAACACCAGCTGTTCTAATGGCCTGTCTTGAACTCTTAAAGATGACACTTGCATAGCATTGTAAAGGGAGTGAAGCAACCACAACAATGAACATATGCAGACTTTAATCAATTGACCTAGCAAGAATATTTGTTTCCAAGGTGATAGGCTCCACCAAAGGGAAAGGAGATGGCTGGAGCTGGAAGAGAGATGATAGAGCTGCATAGAGAGAGAGAGAGAGACCAAACAGAGAGCTATAGGGTTATGTCAAGGAGACTCTAACTCAAGTCTGGTAGAGCAAGAGAGACCTAGGGGGCCCATCATCTAACTGTCAACCAGGGAATTAGGTAGTTGCTTTCCCTTTCTTTCATTCAGCATCTCATAGTCGATGTACAATGTGGCTTATAGACAACGGGGTTTCTCTTTCAATAAAGATTAAAAAAATACAGAAAAGGTACCATACACATCTTGCTTCTCAGGTAGGGACTGCCAGGTTATTGTAACATTTCAAGTTTTCCCTTCATTTTGCATAATATATATATAAGTATGCAGAATCAAAAGCAGCAAAGGATGTTTTTGCTCTCCAGCCAGACAAAGATTAGGAAAAATGGACCAACAATCTCAAGCTTTGTCAAGGTTGTGACATATAACCATACTGAATTAAGGAACCATCCACAGGGACGGAACTTTCTATTGATTTAACCTCTAGTTGATGGTCATTAATGCTTGCACCTTAACTTGACTAGATGTACCATGAATCCTGAGATGTAGCTTCCTGATATATTTATATGCCCACCTATGATGAGAAAGGTAAAGTAAAAGGTGACATTGTTAATGATCAATCTCCCTAGATTGAAATTTCCTAACAGAGATGATCATTCTTGGATGGAGGGAGTGATTTGCTTCATGCTTTGCAGGCTAATTGCAGAAAACAATCTATCATTTGGAAATTAAAACAATACAGCATTTAGAAAGGAGTATTACCGAATCGAGAAAAAGAGGTTGATCTCCTTCTACAAAGACATTATTGATGCTCTTGTAAAACCAAAAATTCCATTTTTCACCACTCTCATGTCGCCCACTTGTAAGCCAATCAACAAGAAGCAGATTGGAGTTGGAGGCAATTCTAAACACTTGCTTCTGAGAGTATCTTGCTGTGGAGAAGCAGGTTACTGGATGGGGGACGACTGCTAAAAGAGCATTGCTTCCGATACTAACCTACTGCATGCCACAAAATTAGCCACTGTTACATAAAACATTGCTTTGAACAATGTATCCAAGTTATTATCTCAGAGTCACATCACAAGACATACTGCACAAATCATATGAATTAATGTTATATCTGGATCATAATACAACAGAATGTACCTCTAGCACCTGCTCAGAAGATTTAGATTCAATTGATTTGTATACCTGTAAAATGGCACGGCACCGAACACTGAGCATTCTTCAAATGGAGATCATAATCCACATAAATAGATGAATGGACCCTACTGTGGGTGGCCAATCTACAAAACAAAGAGATGAAAGGGGCTCTAGTACTGTGAACCAGTCCAAAACAGCAATACGTGAGAACCTGATTCACTTTTAGAAAGTGAGGAAAAACAAGAGCAATAGTTATCCGAATCAAGTTATTACAATGATTAGGATACATTGTTGTTCTGCAACAAAATAGGTGGCTTCAGGACAATTCGTCATTTTTCTTCTGAATACAACCAGAGATCAAATGGTTTTAAAAGAGAAAATGCACGTAATGCCCCTCAATAATGCAAAGGACTCGCTTTCTACCCCTACCAGTCCACAAAGCTCGAGCCCAAGCAATCAAACGTGGGGATGATAACGAAGACAGGTCAAAAAGACAGGCTTGCAGTCAACAACATTGGCAACTGTAGGTTGGAAATGGCGAGAGGACAATAGAAACAGGGAACACCTTGGTGGACGCCTGGGTGGTGAAGACGGCCGTGCATCCGTTGCCGACGCTCATCCCGCACCTCACGCAATCGCCCTAGACCACCACAAGTTGAGAAATTTATCATTAAAATCGTCAAAAGGACTCGCAAGAAACAAAAGTTCAGACAACGCACATGAGAATCTCCCCTGGAGATGCGGAAACTAGAAGCAGAACCCAGAAAATCATAGGAGGGTCATCGACTAATTTGATAACTTTGCAGATCTAAACCAGACGGCTCACCGAGAGTATGCCCCCGCCGTAGGTGAGGGCGTAGATCCACACGGCGTCAATCCGGGAGGAGCCCGCCTGCTCGCGTCGCAGCACCCATGAGAGAAAAGAACATATTTTTCTTTGTCAGTTGGGTTTTCCGACGACGACCTAAATCGTTTTCGAGGAGGAGGAGGAGGAGACCTTTCCGGGGACGATGAACTTGAGGGGGTACTTGGCGAAACAGCGAGTCACGGTCGACCGCCCCCGCACCGCTTCCACCGCCACGTACCCTGTTGTGCCCGCCGCTGCCGGCCCCGCCGTCGTCTCCATGATCCCCCGTCTCGCGCCCGTTCCGCAGAGAGAGAGAGAGAGAGGGACTCGTGGTCCCAACTCCCAACAGCAAATGGAAGACTGAATGCGGAGAAGTACCACCAAGTCAAACAAGAGGAAGATCAAAGACCTTGGGACTGTCAGGGGTGGGGACAGAGAGAGAGAGAGATGTGATCATCTTATATTCGGAGATATGAAGATGTGAGTTTGTCACTCAATAAGTTGACCGAGAAGAAAGGTTTTTTTTTTTTTTTTTTTGGGGGGGGGGGGGGGGAGGGATAATAGGATGTTTGAGAATATTTAAAAAAAACTCTTTCTACTTTAAAAATTACGACACATCAAATTTTTACTTAATTTTTAAAATTAATAAAAAGAGTCATTCTTTATTTGATAAAAATATCATAATTTTTAAATTTATTTGGCAAATCCATCCCCGTCCAAACCTCTCTGCCTCCGTGTCCTCCTATGTGTTCCCCTCCGGCACGCACACGACGTACGACTCTAGAACCACGCTCTAGATTCCCCCGCCACCGCTCCCCTCCCCAACCTCGCCGCGATCCGGACTCCGGAACTCGTTCATCGTCGTCACCGAGTGGTAGTTGCGGAGGCGGTGCTCCCCGCCGATGATGCTGAAGCCGGCCACGTAGTTCTCCTCGTCGAGAACGTCCAGCTGCTCCGTGCTGCCCCGCCTGCACTCGCGGCCCCCGTCATCCGCCGCTGCCATGCCTCCGCACCGTGCGGCCGACGCAGCCGGTCCCCGCCGTCGTCGCCGTCCGCGGCTGGTCGTTGCCACGTGGCCTTCATTCTGGGCCGCAGCTCTGTCAGTGGCCACTCCTCCTGGAACCCCTTCCACACCCACCTCACCAGCTCCGCCGCGTCCATGCCCGGCGCCGGAGCTGTCGACGGCGAGACCGGGGGGGGGGGGAAACAGACAAGACTGGCCAGTGGGGAAGGGGGAGAGAGAGGCCGACGGGGGCGGGGAAGGGGGAGGGGGAGGGAGAGGTCGGCGCCGGTGGGGACAAGCAGAGGGAGAGTAAAGCACAGGGGAGAGAGAAAGATGGAGGTATCACGCGCGTCGAGGAGAGGGAGGGAGCGTCTCGTGGAGGGATGCGAGATCTTCTTTAGAATAAAAGAGGTCGGCACTCGTTTTTATTTTGAGATAGTTTTTTAAAGAGTGAAACTTCTCCTTAAAAATTAAGGAAGAGTTACCAAACACGTCTATAGAGTTATATGTTTCTATTTTTAAATTTGAGAGAAAAAAGAGTCAAAAAAGTGCAACCAAACACCCCATAAAACTCAAATAAATGCTAAGTGGGAAAGTGCCTGATTATTCTGATCATCACTTTCTAGATACCATACTGAATACGATTAATCGTTCTATTAAAATAAATTAATCCCCTTCATTCAATTCTTTATTCCAATACTAGACATGGACATACAGTCGATATCGATGAAAAAAGATGTTATGTGTATATTTCAAGCTCTACGTCCACGGAGCTACCTAACAAAGTCAATCAAATGCACATGTCGCCGAAACATCTGAACTTCATGGTCATCTTTTGTAATGCTAGTTCATCGGATCATATCAAAGATTTCTGTATGTCAGATTTAACACATTTTGGAGAGTTTAATAGGAGGTTAGAAGCACTACCTACTAGCTATGTACCTCTGGTTCACGATCAAAATAAGGTTTCTTGTGCCGATTGTACCGTCCAATCGATTTTGACCTAGTATGATATGGTACGATCCGACACTCTATCACGTCTAGACGCGTCAAAAATAATATATATTTTTTGCCGCAAATAATATTTTTTGACCACAAACCATGGTTGGGACTTTCTATAATGATAACTAGGTGATATTGTCGATGAAAATCATCGTGTCGAGCTATCTATATTAGGTGTCTGCTATATCTTGATCTTAGAATTGAACATTCTCGTGAAAGAACCACGACAACCAGACACTTCCAACATCGCCACATTGAATCAGATGTTGAACAGGTACAGAGCCCGAATGTGCCCTGAGCTACAGCGTCTGGATAAGGCCTTCATTGGCAGCCTCCTCCGCCGCAGGCACGACAATGCCCTCCCAGCGCTCTTTGGCACGGAGCTGGCCCACACCTTGAACTCCTTCACGCCATCGAACAACATAGGCTGGTTCCAACTCTCGATGCCAGATGAAGAGGAAGAAGCAACAACCAGCAACCACAGCGTCGTAGCGACAGAGGCCATGGATCGGGTTCAAGTGCTCCAACCTCGGCGTCGGGGAGGAGATGTCGATGGTGCCAACACTAGGACCTGCGCATCGTAGTCGGTGGCCGTCGACCTTGAGGAGGGAGCCGGAATTGTTTACCACCGTAGACTGGCCGCCCCATCACCTTGTCGATCGGCCTCCTCGCCCCTCCTCTCACTACCCTAACCGCCGCCTCGCTGTCTGGCACCGCCACAGACCTGTCGCCCCATAGCCTTGCCGCCCTCCTTGCCTTCCCCCTAGTCGCCTGAACCGCCTGGCATCGCCGCACGCTCGCCGCCTCGTCACCTCGCCGGCCTCTTATTTCTCAATAGATGCCTCGAACCACGTCATCGGTAGAGATGTCAACGGATATGTTAGATCCGAAAACCCAATTGGAATCCAAAAAATTTTGGATTCGGAGCAGCTCATTTGATTCAAAATGGGGCATTTGTATGAATCAGGGGCGACATTTTTTGATTAGAAATCACTCCTATCGGATCGGGTTTTAAGGGCGCCATAACATCTCTCCTTTTAGGGCGAGCAAATGCCCATCAGCTATCGCGAAGGCATTCGGCGCTCGGCGGCCTCCTACTCCCATCTCCACCTCGCTCTCCTTCCACTCCTCTCGCTAGGGTTCCAGCGTCGGCATCTCACGATGGCGATCTCCTCGACCACCCACGACGACGACAACACCTCGCTCTCCTTCGGCTAACGGCGATCTCTTCGACCACCCGCGACGCGACGGCACCTCACTCTTCTTCCGCTCCTCCTGCTAGGGTTCTAGCAGTGGTATCACATGTCCTCGGCCACCCGTGATGACAACGACACCTCGCTCTCTTTCGGTTGACGACGATCTCCCTAGCCACCCATGAGGGCGACGTCACCTCGCTCTTCTCGGCTCCTCTTTTTAGGGTTCCAACAACGACATCTCACGACGGTGATCTCCTCTATCACCCGCAACATGGCGACGATCTCTGTGATCGGCCTTATCGGAATCCCTCTTTGCATCTCTAGAGTTTCTCCATCGACGTCAATCTCTAGGGTTATACAATACTAACTAGGTAAAGAAGTCCTTCATATTGCCAACTTTTCAACAACAGAAGTTAAAATGGGCATCTTCCGATTTTGAAGCAGGGCAGATGCCGGTGAAACTCTGTTCCATTTGTAAGATCCATGCGATGCCTATTTCACGTGGGACCCATTTGATGCGGGAGGACTACGAGTAATGTCGTATCTCTATGCTTATGAAAATGGGCCAGACAATGGTAGACCCATTTAGATCTAGTATCTTTCGGGTTTGAAATTTATGATAAATGAATATTTTCTTAGGCCCATTAATTTGAAGTTTATCATACAACAAGAAGATCCAAAATCCAATGTTGCATCTTTACCCAACAATTTTATTCATCTATCGTACAAAATGTTGAGACTATACTCACTAGCCAGAGATTGTCTTTGCATCGGTTAGTTGTTAAGATCGTAAATTTATGCCCATCAGGTAACTCCATTTTTAACCGGCATAAACGTGGTGATGCATGCACAACACAAGTTGTGTTTTGAGTTCTGTTGTGCCTCCTACCGACATTAAAAGTATCAACCATTAGGCCATAAGGACTGGAATTCTTGAAGGGAAGTAACCGTGTTAAAAAAGTTATGTCCATGCTTGTATGTACCGAGGTTAGTTGAGCACCCTATGGATGTTCAATCTTTTGGATTTTGTCTTGATACTTCTTCTCATATGAAGTTGGTGTTGCTGGGGTGAAGAGTAACCTATTATGGCCCTATGGTTGAGAACCATTATGTTCAACTAGGGGTGTGCACGGTCCGGTTTGGTCCGGTTCACGTCTTTTTTTTCTCAAACCGAACCAAAACGGTTTGAGTCTTAAACTGACCCAAACCAAACCATTTTACATGGTGAACCGAACCAAACCAAACCGACCCAAACCGGTTCGGTTCGGTTCGGTTCAACGGTTTGGGCTTAAGAAATTACATGTTTCTAAATGAGCTTGTCTTTGCTTAGCATTATTGATTCTCTGCAGCTTATCATCTTTCCAATTATTGATATCAGAAGGGTCTGTTAGAAAAAAAATCAGGTCTGAAAAGTGCATTTAATTAGCAATTTAAGTGCTAAAATTTATCAAAAGTCCTAATTTTAGTGAATGCGAATCCCTAGCACTTTCTCAAAATACAATGTATCCAAAGCTAAAGGCCTTCTAATTATGCTGTGTCAACTGTCCGTCGAAAGTCGAAACCAATTTTCTTGGGCTCCCCCACTCTACAAAGGAATAACTCTTGGCATGCATACTCTCACATGTACCACAGTGGGATCATGCGTATGAATGATACAAGAGAATGGCTCCCTAGGGTGCATTTCATGTCAACCACAAAAAAAACATATTGGCAAGACATTTCTTGGAAGGCGGCAGTAGATAGTTCACATTCATATCACTAGAAAACCAACTACTTGTGATAAAGTTTAAACAATTTTCAAGTGTCACCGAGTATATGCCTTCCATATGGGCGAGGGACGACTGCCGACTGGGGGAGGGCCAGGGGTTAGGGATTTTAGATGGAGGCGGATGGAGGACATGAGGACTGAGGAGTGAGGATGGGTCCTCTGGGAGTGGTCGAGTCTACCTAATCGGGTTAAACGGGTTGATTCGGTTTTTTCAAAAAGAAAATCAAATCAAACCGTTTTCATTTAAAACGGTTCGGTTCGGTTCGGTTCACCGAACATCAACATGGATAACCCGATCCAAACCTAATTTTTCGGTTCGGTTTGGATCGGGTCAACGGGTCGATCCGGTTTATGCACACCCCTATGTTCAACCATCATGTGGCTCTTGTAAATGCATGGTAGGCACGTTGTTTGGTTTTCCATTCATGATTCATATGGTCAATCAGTATTTATTATGCATGAATTGGTTATGAATCTAAAGTTAGATGTTGTCCTATATTTATTTCATAAGCATCAAATGCACACAAGATGAACCACTTCGTGTGACATATGTTCCTTTGTGTTCATCCGGGGAAAGGAAGCTTGAACCAATGAGATTGTTGAGTTTTACTTTCCTACACTTTTCATCTTGAGACTTTTGAGAAAGTCTCCAACAAGTGTTTGGCCGCACCTTCTTAGCATCCAATAGTTTTCATGGGCATGTCAAACCACATTGGGCCAGTGACTGGTTTAGCATTTGTTGGATTTCAAGTAGTGACTGGAACTTGTTTTTGCCCCAAAATAAATGAAATTTTCAGTGCCCAAAACAAATGAAATTTTTGGTGCTAACACAATTTTTTAGGTGTTTAGCTTTCGCTATTAAATTGTTAGAGACTTATAGGATGTTTGGGAGCACTTTAAAAAAACTATGTCTATCTAAAATATTATGTTATGTTAATTTTTAATTTAATTTATAAAATTGATAAAAATAGATACTATCTGTTTGGTAATATTGTCATAGTTTTTAAATTTTATGTTAACTTGTTTGGTATAACATCACCTTGAATGGGGAGGGAAGGGACGTCTGTGCGCAGGGGTGTTGGCGTGGGGTTTATAGAAGAAGAAAGGACGTCGGAGGTGGAGGAGCACGGCAGCCTAGGCAGGTTTTGCAGGGGGCGTCGACGGTGGCGAGGGGAGTCGAGGGCGGCGGCCTGGGCTGTTTCGGCATGGGAGGAGGCCGGCCGCGGGGGAGGGGGGCCGGGGCCGCCGGGGAGGGGAGCCGAGGGGGGGAGGTTGGCCGACGGCGGGGGAGGGGGGCCGCAGGCCGCAGGGGAGGGGGGCCGTAGGGGGGAGGGGGGCCGCAGGCCGCAGGGGAGGGGGGAGGGGGCCGCAGGGGGGAGGGGAGCAGGCCTCAGGGGAGGGGGGAGGGGAGCAGGTCGGCGGCGAGGGAGGGGGGGCCGTAGGAGGGAGAGGAAGGGGGGAGGGAGAGCCGACGGGAGGGAGAGGGAAGGGAGGGAAGGGGGAGACGCGGGGGAGGGGAGGGGGAGGAGAGTCGCGAGTGGGAGGGAGGGGGAAGTCCCGAGGCGTGGATATTTTTTAAAAAAAATTGATCTAGACTTTTTTTTAGGAAGATTTACACGAGATGAGATTCTCTCCCTAAAATTTAGGAGAGTAACATCAAACGAGGTTAGAGGATCTCTTACTCTCTTTTTTAAATTTGAGAGAAAAAAGAGGAAAAAAATAGCACCCAAACACCCTATTAGAGTTTTTTGGGGGGGGCGAGTGTTGTCTGCTTTGTTATTTGTTTTAGTGCAACAAATAATCTGTATGTTGGATTTTCATATCTTTCTAGAAGTGGTTGTGCCTATCTTCTTCTTGAGATGGTCTTGTTCTTTGTCTAAAGATGATGTGAAAATTATTTACTTTCTCTTTCCTCAAAGATTTGTGCCTGCAGTGTTCTTTAAAACTAAGACATCATTACATTTGCTAGTTTCAGTATGCTCATGATATATTAAAGCCACCTGCTAAATGAGTTCTTGTTCTGGAAGTAGGGAGTTGTGTCAGCTTGTATTTTCACTAATGTTAATTCTTGTTACATATAAGACAGGTATTCTTTTTTTTGCACGATTTTGTAGTACCAAAGGAATCACAGGAGAAAGTTGTTAAAATTTCATTTCATGGACAACCTATAGAATTCAAGCATGAGAGTGTTGTCATAGTAACTATTATAAGTTGCACAAATAACTTGAGGTCAGTCTAAATATTTTATGTTTGTTCACTTTCTTGATGTAGAGATATCATATTGATTTTTTGGCTCACCAGTTTGTTGTTTCTATATGAATATGTAGTGTACATGACACTTCTTTTTACACGCAGTAACGAACATCATAATTACATTGTTACTATAGCACTTTTATCATGTTGTTACAGGTCGCATAGAGAAACTATAGAGCCTGTGGTGGTTCTGAACTTGTCGAACAAGATAGTTTCTATATGAATATCTCACTTTTATAGTGTCACTTTGATTTGAAATCATGACAAGTGGTTCAGAAAGTATAGATTTTGGTGTAGATAATACAGAAGCAAGTGTTACTCAACCGTCTGGTGATCCTCCACATAGAAGGAGAAAGCTGAGGTCAAAAGTTTGGTTAGACTTTGAGAGGGTTGTAAATGAAAATAGAAGTGTTGTGGTCATTTGTCGATATTGTCAAAAATAATTAGTTGACAAAAGTTCAAGTGGAACAAAATATTTAAGTAACCACATTATGCATCATTCTGATGCCCAAAGTTTGAAACGAAGTAAAGGAGATGTAGTAGGTACTGGAACTGAGACTGAAAAGTCCTCCTTTGTGTTTGATAATGAGAGAAGTAGAGAGGATCTTGCAAAGATATTTATTGTCCACCAATATTCAGTTGCAATGATTGAGCATGCATTCTTTAGAAATTTTTTAAAGAATATACAACTTAAATTACAGTTACTGTCTCGTAACACAATTAAGTCAGATTGTATGAACCTTTATGCCAAAGAGAAAGAGAGGGTTTATTCCTCACTTAGGAGTCTCAATTGTCGAGTAAGTTTAACTTCAGACATGTGGACTTCCATTGGCAACGATGGTTACTTGTGCCTAACGTGCCATTATATAGATGATGATTGGAATTTGAGGAAGAAGATTTTCAACTTTGAGTATGTTGAGGCTCCTCATGGTCATAGACAAATAGCTAATGTGCTACTTGATAAGTTGTTAGAGTGGAATATTCATAGGAAAATGTTCTCAATTGTGTTAGATAACACAAGTGCTAATAACAAAGTAGTAAAGATATATATTACTAAATGATCTAACTTTTACACATTTTTTGCCTCTCGATGGATCATGGTTTCATATAAGTTGCAGTGCACACATCTTAAATTTGATTGTGCAAGATGGCTTGAAAGAGCTTGATGAAGTAATTTTCAAAGTACGGGAAAGTGAAAAATATGTGAAATCCGCTCAACAAAGGAAGGAGAACTTCATGAAAGTTGCAAGAATTGAAAGAGGTCCTCAGAAGTCTCTCATTTTAGATGTGTCCACGAGATGGAATTCTACGTATCTAATGTTAAAGAGGACTATTGAATTTGAAAATGTCTTCTCATGCTTGCAGTTATATGATCCAGGTTATCCTCATGCACCATCCGCCAATAAATGGAAAATTGTTAAGCTAGTTCTTGAATGTTTAAGTGTCTTTTATGAAGTGACTGAGAGACTCTCGGGGATTATGTTTTCAACTTCCAATCTTTTCTTTGGAGATATCTATATAATTCACGTTTCTTTGAGACAGTGGTGTGCTCATGATGACTCATTCATTTCTTTGATGGCTTCACGAATACTTTTGAAAATTGAGAAATATTAGAAAAAAATAAATATTCTTCTTGCAATTACAATTGTTTTGGATCCACATTTTAAAATGATCATGGTAAAGTATTTTTTTGGAAAGATTTATAGTGATGAAGCTGATGAGCAGATAGCAGAGGTGAAAATGGGGCTAAATTTTTTTTATGATAGATATGACACTAGAAGACAAGGCCAGTCATGTGAAAGTAAAACTGTTACTATGAGTGCATCTTCTATGATAAATGTGTTTAAGAGGAAAATTATCTCATCTTCAAGAAGTGCATTGACATCCATGTACATAGAGTTTGATTAGAATCTTCACTAGTCTTCATTAATTTCATAAGAAAAATCTGATTTGGATGCTTAAATAGAAGAATCAGCAAAACCAGACAACAATTTAGATATTTTGAAGTGGTGAAAAATAACTCTTTAAATTATCTAGTGCTTTCATTGATGGTTATGTGTTGGCTATTACAATGTCCACTGTAGCATCAGAATCAGTTTTCAGTACTGGGAGTAGGGTGTTAAACAAATATAGAAGTTCATTAGATCATACAACTGTGCAAGCTCTGATATGTACTGAAAATTACATTCGAGAAGATGTTTCTTCAGTTGACACTTCAGAAGAAGATGCACTTTGCTCTATCTTTGCAAGTAGCAAGCTTGATGATGAGAGTGAAAATGATATTTTAGAAGTTTCTTTTGATGGAATATTTGCATCTTCTTCAATTTCTGATTAGGCATGATGTATGCACTCAATATTTTGTTCCTTATTATATTTTTTTAAGCAAGTTTTTACACTAATAATGGACACATTAACTTAATTTTGATAGGGACTTCCTCTGAATAAGTTAGGATCAAGATAACAACAAACCAGGTATAATTTTTTTGTATGTATGTATATATGCGTGTGTATTATGAATGTGTTTATAAACACAAATCCAATATAAGCATTTTTTATCTGGGTTTCATGAGAAAAATGTGCTTCATTTTCAAGTTACTGACTAGAATAGCATTAATTTAGCACACTCTCAAAAATATTTTATTTTAAATTTTCTTTTTAACTACAAGGATACTGGGCAAACAAGGGGTGGAACAAATTATGGGAGGAAACTATTATCCGGTGGTGAGGTCCAAAGTTCTTTGAAGCAAGAGGTATGAAGCTCTACTAGGTTCTAGGCATTTGGAGTTTATCGGGCCAACTAGTTGATTCTCACTTTAGACTGAGGCTAATACATGATAATTATCGGACTCTCTTGACTGGTTAATGGTCAATGCGTAATGACTACAAGATGGGTTGCATTTTGTGACTACATTTTATGATTTCCAAAAACAATATAGTACACAGTTGGTTGTTGACTGTTGTCTCTGTAGCCCAAAGTTATATGGCTATCCAATGTCCTCTATTATTCCATGCTTAGTTAGCTTCTGCTTCTTGTCTTGTTTCCGAGGGGGATATCACTAATGTCTATATGTCCCTTTAACTAAACTCAGGCAATAAAAATCATAAAAAGTTTCTCCAAAATTGACAAATACCTTGCTGTGGTTTTAGCCTACGAAGGAATTGAAAGGGAGATTGCATTTTGTGCTGAACAACAAATTGATAATCACGTTTTTATATCTAAGCCTATGAAAGTGACATTTCTGCTTTTCTCTGTTCTAATTTGTAACCACTTATGCACAGAATGAACCAGATAACATTAGAGGAGATCAGCCTAGCAGAATATCTTGTTACAAGTATTGCAGATCATGTTCCTAGGACACCCAATTAGTTCTCTGAAGATTTAGTTAAAGTCATGGGTTCAATTCAATCTACTGTAAACTAGCAGATTCACCTCTGGTGTACCCTGGGCTCTCATCTTCTCCTACTTCATCGTTCTCTTCTATGGAGCATTTCCCCCTCAGTACCACGGTGATATTTGGAGTCCTGGCCGCAGAGAAAAGTCTTCTTTGGAGTCATGGCTTGATAATCCTGAACCTCTTTTACATTCTGCACTTTGTTCAGGAAGCCACTCTGATCCAACGGTACAACTTCAAAATTGATTTTCCTTTAATCTTCTCCTCCTCGACATGGGCCATTCTAGTCTAGCTGCTTTCCCATTTACAACCCATCCATGTATTCTTATATGGCCCTCCATATCACATAAGACTACATCAGTGTTATTGCTATATAATGTGTTCTCCACGGAGGTTAACCATTAGATTTCTACAAGTATGTGTATACACACCTAAGAGAGTCTTACAAGAGCTGGAGAAGACCAGGGAAGAGTATATCTGGGCAGCCGTCAGTATATGCAAGGAGCAGAAGATCTTCTTGCTAAGATTATTGAATTCTTTACCAAGGAAGCACCTGCGCCATAGTGGGTCCCCTGAGGTGAAGCAGCCATTAGGCATTCAAAAGCAAGTGTTGGGATTTTCATTGTAATGTGCCTATATTGGAATCTGAAAGAAGATCCAAATTTCCCCAAAACTTCTGAATTTCAATGTAATATGTGCTTACTATCTGGATCTGAATTATCCAAAATGTTTGGATGCAAATCTAGTGGTGTGTGCTATGTGAATCCGAAAATAGAATCATTGAATCTGAAAATTTTGGATCCAAATGCATAAATTTGGATCTCCCTATCTCATTAATTATAAAATGTATATATTATGATTTTTGAGTTAGACTTGAATCCAAAAATTTAACTTCAGATTCGGGTCAGATTCGAATCTAAAATGATGCTTCATTTTGAATCCGGTTCAGATCCAGATTTTAGAATATCGGATTTGGATCCGAATCACAAAGCATCCAATCCAGATCCGATTTGTTTACACCTCGACTCATCACCCCTCCATTTAATGTCTGACCACACATGTGGCTGTCAAACCGCTTGTGCCACAGTCGTACCATACCGGACCACTACAAATTGTCGCGGGAGGCAATAGGCTATGTGTTTATTCGCGTACCGGGTCCATTACACGGACCGACCTTATCAGTTTTCGACTAGTACAATCTCGTTCGTGTAGTACAGCACGTACCGAATCAATCTAGCAAATCATAGATCAATATAGAAAATACTTAGGGACAAAATTACAGATTTATCATCTCTGGATACATGTCAATAATGTAGAGGTTAAAAAGTGTTACCTCCATCTCGTACTACATCTCTAAGATTTATCTGAAAGAGAAAGAGCGAACGGTCACCCCAATAAAACCTGCAATCATCAGACAGAGCATCAGAAGAGTCCTAGGAGTGATCTTAGAGGACAACCCTCCACTATTTAAGTCAGAACATGTCGCAAGAGTCACAAACAAGCTAGAGAGAGAGAGTCGAGAGCCTGTAGAGAGATGATGATGCTCGACGATGTGGAGAATGTCCGGCGGCCCAAAGAGTGCTCGGCGACATAGTTGAGGTCTAGGGAACTAGGTGGAAAACTCTCAATCTTCTCTTCTCTCAATATTGTTCACACTTTATGCAATAGATCTGTCTGCATAGGTCCCCTTTTAGGTCTGTGTGAGGGCCTATTTATACCAGTTGCAGTGGCGTCATTCTTTCCCGACTTAGCGATAGTGCGATTAGTGGAGTCGGTGTCTTGTTTGATCATGAGGATTGTTCGTTGCCTACTCGCTTGTTTTCTGAGGAAGGACATCATGACAGGCATCTCGACAATGTGGATGTAATTCAGTGCTCGTTGAGACGTACTCCATAAAGGCAGCCTCAACGTTCGTTCGTTCGTTTGCAAAAAGATTGGATGCCCTCATTAATTTGTGCAAGATAATGGACTGACCACTTTTGATTACTAGAGTAGCCAAGATGATGTTTTTTTACTCCAAATTGCACGAAGAGGGCAAAACTAATTAAGTAGCACATAATTAAACTCGATGCGTTTGCTTTCGAAAGATCGCGGATGCATGTAAACATGAAGGTCTAATGATCGATGTTGTAAATTAGAGAAGACATATATATATATATATATATATATATATATATATATATATATATATATATACGAGAATATTAATTAATCCAACCGGTGATATATCATACTAATTAATTAATGGCCGGAAACACCCACTTGCTAAATCATGCATGGCCCACGCATGATAATTAATAAAGTTATGTCACAGCTTTGATTCAAGTAAAATGTATGAATAAATACTTTAAAATATCAGAACGTTAACAAAGAAAATTTAAGGCTAATTTATACTAGGGGCTTAATTATTTGTTTCATTGAAAAATATCATAAAACTCTCTAAATGTTTTATTTTATGGTATTTGCTAGTTATTTTGCTCAAATAATTAATTAATATACATGGGATTACATATATTGACCCACGCGCGTGACACTAAAATTTTTCTCGTTTCTGTTTCGGGTCCATATTCACAGGAGAAAATGAGTTGGAATGGTCATCCAAACAAAATATATACGGACTTCTAAGTTTAAAGCAAGAAAACAACTGTTTTAAAACCAGATAATTAAATCATTTTACAGCAAAACAAACAACATCTATGTAATTAGAATTAAAGGTGTTTTTCCCATCTTAAGACTGGAGGTAATTAAAGACAGATGAAAATGTTCAAAGCCTTTGTTCCATCCTCGTGCTTATTCCAAGTAGGCAATTTAGAAGGAATGATGCAGTTGGAATATTTACAATTAATGTTTTGAACATCCAAACTTGCGGTTGTATTCTGGGCTTCAAGTAGCCGCAGACTACATATATATCCAGATTCACTATGGAAGCAGAAATATATATATACATATATGATATACTTCTGTTCAACTTTATTCAACATATCAAAAACCCAAATTATTTGGCATGCATACACTTAATTGCGTAATTTGCTTATTCCAGGCATCGCACAATGTCCAATGGAATGCTGCAGTTTCAGATCACTATTCACAAAAAAACAGAAGAAGAAAAAAATGGCAGGACATATATGTATACAACTAATTGACTACAAGCCGTACGTGATGACCGGATATGCAGACAAGCATGCATGGTGATCAAATCAAAAGATGGTTTGTTGGTGGGGGGATCGGAGGCGGCGGATGGCGTCGATCAGGTGCTGCTTGGGCTCACGCACGTCCAGTCCGACGACTTCGGCGGCCGCCACCACGTCCCTCCACATGCAAACGTCCTCGGGCAGGGTCGTCTGCGCGTCTCTCGACCCCTCCATCTCCTTCTCCACCTCGCCCACGAGCTCCCGCATGGCCGTCTCGCACGCCTCCACCAGCCTCCACCGAATCGGCGCCGGCAGGTCGCCGAACCTGTCCCCGAAGCGGCGGCCGACCACCCCAGTAGCAGCAGATAGTTCGGACGTCCCCGACACCTGCTGCTGGATACCCGCGGCGGCTGCAGGTACTGTCGTCTTCTTGGGAGGATGATGATGATGATGTGGGAGCTCATCACAACAGAACCGCGGGTGGTGGTTGTTGCAGGAGCCCTCGTGGTAGTACTGATCCGACGACTGGGTGGGGGAGGAGCTGATCGTGATGTGGGGGTTGGAGGGCGAAGGAGGCTGGGGGAACTCGTACAACTCGTCGACGAAGCTACGTCGGTGGTGGTTCTCCTCGATGAAGGGAGCGGGTTTGGGAGGGCGGGTCTTGATGGGTGGAAGGCGGAGCTGGTGTCGGCGGACGGTGGGGGAGAGCGTGAGGCGGAGGAACCGCTGCTCCATCTCGAGGTCTGCTGCCATATTAGCGATCGACTAACAACTTGGCAGCCGCGCGCCCAGAGGTGATCACAGTGGCAGATGGGAATGACGAATGAGTATAGAAGGAGCTGAGCATCCCATCGTACCTATTTATATATATATATATAGATCATTGCACCGGCGACAGTTAATCCTAATCTGGTTATCAGAGGTTTAACTTCCCAAATAGGAATCGGAATCGGAATCCCACTAACTGGGCAGCCGCCCAAGAGGTGACAGTACTGCTGAGACCGATGGGAATGACGATTGTGTGTAGAAGGAGCTGATCAGCCGGCGACAGATCATTGCACCGGCAACATATATTAGAGCCTGTTCCTCCCTCTTTCTGACATTCCCAACCGGGATCGGAATCCCACTTGGGATGGATAGCGTCCCCCATCCCACACCCCAGCCCATCTCTCTCTCTCTCTCAACTGGGCTCTTTCCGGGCACTTTCGGGGGTTGGCATAGGGCGGCTGTTGGGGAGGGTGAGGGGCCGGTCCTTGGACCGGAACCACTCCGGTTCAAAACTTCTGGGCCGGTAAACGGATCCAGCCCAAATCGTTCGGAATTTATTAAATTCATAAAAAAGGTATACATACAGATATGAATACAGGATATAATTTTATGTAAACTAACTTTTAAGAAAGGTATACGTCTAAAAGCAATATAACTTATAAGGAAAACTTAGTTCAGAATATCCATAGAATGTTCTGTCACCTTCTTCATTGCTTCCTTCACCTTCTCATTCTTTCTCCTTCCGTTCTTAAGGCTCGTCGGCCCAAGACTTGTCCGTGAAGATGTAGTTCTCTCCCCAGATGAGCCGTCAACACTAACTACAAGAAATGGGACTTATAACTATAAATTTTACTTACGCTTTCAAAAAATGTTGGTATACATAACATATTTTGACATTTTAAAAAATACGTAGGTAAATTTCTTACATTTTATTATAGCGTAATTATATGGTCATCTTATTTTGATGATTTTTTAAAAAATATAAAAAAATCATATATTATGACGTTTTTTAAGTAAATGTGAGAATAGACCTTAGATATTGTTTCGCTTTTAATAAAACGTAACAATAAGTCGCTTCAAAAAATATTAAAAAATAAAAATTATAGGAATAGACTCTGACCTTGATGGTGGCAAAACTACCGCCTGAGCTTTTATGTTAGCGCCCGAGCTTTGATGAGCTCTATCTCCCTCTTTCTCTTCCTCCGTCACCCCTTCCCCTATGATCTTGGCCCTCTCCTTCTTCATTCTCTTCTCCACTAAAACCCTAGCCACGCTCTCCGCCGACCTCACCCGCCAACGTCGCCTGCTTACCGTCGGACCGCCGCTTCCACCCTCATTCCCCACTACAGCGGCCTTCCCTCCGCTTCAGTGCGTGAATAGGATCGCGGCGGCTGTAACTCCCCAGAGCCGCCACCGCCTCCCGCCTGCCCTCCACCGCAAACAATGACAATAGCAACCCTGTCACCACCACTGCGGGTGGTGCGGACACCCGAGCAGTTGAGCGGCGCGACAAGCCGAGCCACCGGTACCGCACACGGAGCACGACTCGAGCCATCTCAGCGTCCATCTGGCTCGGAGACAGTCTGGAGACTCCGCCTTGAGCCTCCCCATTTTTCATATTTAATTAGACTTTATTTGTGTGTAAGGTGTGTTTATTTCATTTTATACGGTTTGCAATTATGAGTGTACGAGGGGCTTATTTGTAAAATGGGACCCCTGGACCCCATGGGACCCCCAGGCCCCCTCCCATTGGTCCATATCATCCTTTTGAGGTTGGTCAACATCCAAGGTGGACATCTAGAAGCCTTGACTAGTCAATTGTCCACATGGGGGACAAGGGACCAAAATGGTCAACAATTCCAACCAAACCTACCTACCATGTCCCCCCCTTGGTCAAGGTGCACCCCCTCCCCATTTGTTTTTTATTTTTGTTGTGTTTTGATCAAACTTCATCCTAGCCATCCATCCCTAACCCCTAGATCCAACGGTGGAGGATGGATTAGATGGGTGAACTATATATGCTTGATTTTCCTATTTTCATGAATTAATGCCATTTGAATTGGAAAAAAGCTTGAAGCTCCAGCCTTGGTGCGCCCCCTTCTCCTCTCCCTCTCCCCCTTGAAGCTGTGAAGGTTTCCTTCTGGTGGTGAGACTCCACCCTATCAGTTCCGGTCGCCGCCGCCGCCGCCACGAGCCGCCACCGCACCGCCTTCGCCATCAACGGAGTTCTGCCCGTGCAGTACCACAGAAGCTTCCACGAATTTCCTGTCTCAGCCCCGAGCTCAGATAGATCTGGGAATTTTAGTAGATGTTCCAGAGGTGTCAAGGACAGCCCACAAATTTTGGTTTGCCATTCAGATCTCGTTTCATATTTTTTTATTTTCGTCCACTCTTCCATTTTGGTTCTCCAAGAGTTCTGTCCAGATTCATCCCCGCCCTGAGTTTCATGCCTTAGATCCACTTTTTGATTTCTGCTAGTTCGCCCAATTTTACTGGAGCTTCCACCCCTTCATCCACAATTTTTCTCAATTTTTTATTCGCCCATCTCATATTTTCTAAAATTCGTTCTCAGACCCAGCTACAGTTCTGTCCCCCTGTTCCCAGATCCGACCACCAGTCACCCCAAAAATCATAGTAAATCACCACCACCTCCAGATCAAATTCTAAAAATAGTCGCAGTTCCATGGTTTGATTCCCTACAATTCCTAAGAAGATCTCAAGAGATGAATCGGAGGTTTACTAGGCGGTCAACGGTAGTTCTTAGACAAGTACCCTACAGATCTGAGATTTCGGTTACTGTACAACAGGGGCTTGTAAATTCATTAAAGTTCTGATCCGACCAGATCCAGCAGATCTCTCTGGGTCTAAATTGAAGCATTTGAAGAGAGCTTTCCAACGATAGCTCATGCGTCCCGATCCGACGTCGGGATTGATCGCAGCGGCCATTTTCGCCGGAGCGCGCGCCTGAAAACAGCAACTAAAAATCCGTGGGCAGCAACTTCAAAGCTTGGGAATCGGGACCGATCGACCCCCGATCGGTGTTCCCGGCCAACCGCCGTCCTTGGAGGCGCGCCACCAGGGGTTCCCATCACAGTGGGTCTCACCCCCACAGATCCGGAGGACAGCGCCATTCGTGGGTCCCGCGGGCCCGCAGAACCCGCCGTTCGGAAAGCACGAAAACGCGGAGTTCGGCACCGCCGGGCGACATCAAGATGCTGCCCGTCAACCCGATTTGCATGATTCCCGGACCCCACATGTGACCTTTTACCTCCCTGCGTGGAGTGGGTCAAATCATTGTACTGTTGTAAAATTGTTTAACCGGGGATCCGTAATTCGGCCGGGGTTGTCTTCGCCACGCCGGGTGCGTGGAGGTAATGGTCCGAACCTCTTGGCATTCATTTGCTTAGCTAGTATACGGTCTTTTACCATTGCCGAAAGTGTAGGTAGTAGCCCGTGTGTCCATGTCACCGCTGTGAGAGTGAGTGTGACTCGTCCCGTGACTCGACCCGAGTCCGGAAGTTGAGTCGGACTACCCTTGACCTCCGCCGGTTCCTTAACCGCGCACGGTCCGCGCTTTCCCTCGCTTGGGACGACGAGTGAGCTTCCACTTCTGTTAGCGACGTTTTGCCACTAGGAGCTCGTAGTGTCGGGCTTAGTGTCTCCCTGGTGTGTGCTACTGGTCGCGTCTTCATCTAGAGTCCGAGGGTGGCACCTAATAGTGTCGTCTCCCGTGTCCGTCCCGCATCAGTTTGGTATCAGAGCAAGTCGAGTCTAGGGTAGTCGTTGCATGAGTCTTGCATAGTCTAAGGTTACCCCACACACACCTTCACTCGGTATATCAAAAGGTGTTGTCCGATCGTTAGGTTATGCCTATCGGGAAGACCGCACACTTGTGCGAGTGACCTTCGGGTCGATTATCTCCGCCGCGTACCGAGTCTTGGTCGTGTCTAGGGTGTAGTCGAGTCTAATTCTTTTCAAAACAAAAAAAAGGTGTTTTAAATTACATTATTTTCAAAACAAAAAAAGGGTGTGTTTTCAAATTGCATTTAGGTCTAAGTGCATCTTCTAGTTGTAGACACGCCGTTTCTGACGTTACGATGAGTAAATCCCATATTGTACCGTAATGCCCTGAAGTGGCTTACATTTTATTTTATTTGAGTGATTTCCGTAATTGTGGTTAAATTGCATTATTTTGTGAAAGGGAGAAGATTAAAATATGTGTACATATAAAATAAATAAAAAGAGAAAAAAATAAAATTCCAAAAAAAATGTGTGTAGTTGTGTTTACGTAAACATAATATAATTGATTTTCTCTAATAAATTTATTTTCATAAAATATAAATATATATATAAGTGTTTAATATATACATAATATATTTATTAAAAACCAAAAAAATATATATATAACCATAAATAATATATATATAAAAAGAATCAATAAAAGAAACAAAACAAATAAAAACAAACAAGCATAAAAAAAATAAAATAAAAGATAATTAGAAATAATATTCCCTACCCCATCTTTCTCTCTAAGTCCCTTTCTATTTTCTATTTCCTTCCCTCTCTCTCACATAATCCTCTCATCTCCGTCTCTTTCTTTCCTTCTCGTTTCTCTGCTCACTTCCCCCTCCCTTATGGCATACACACACACCCACACACATTCTTCCGCACGTCTTTTTCTTTCCCTCTCACTTCGCTGCACACACTACACACACACACAGCACACACCACTGCTCACTTCCCTCCCCCTCACGTCACATACACACCAAACCCAACTCCATCGTAACCCGAAGACACGGTCGAACTCCCTCTCTTTGGCGAACACCACCCTCCACGTTAGCTCCCATCCACCGCGAAGCCCCCTTGCCAACGTCCACCATCATCTCCCTCCGGCCACGACCGTCGCCTCCCATACCTCACCCCAAAACTTCACTCTCGTGAGCCCCCACTCCTCATCCTCACCACCTCCGGCCGCTCAGCCCCGCCGCCGACCTCCTCGGGACCCCTGCCACTGCCTCCACCTCCTCACTTCCAACGCCATCGCAGCCCCCACAGTCGACCCTCTCACCACCTCACGCCCCCGTCGTCGTCCACCTCGCTCCGTCCACGGCCGTCGCCCAACACCTCCGGTGCATGCACGTCGCCTCCCTGCGAGCTCCGTCCTCCACCGTCTACACCGACCATCGTCACCCGAGCACTCCACTTCCGTTGCCGTGATCTCCAGCCGCCCCCACGTTCGCCGGACACCACCGCCGCTGCTGCACTCACCCTCCGGCCGCCGTCCACTCCCCTTTGCGCCAGCAGTCCCCCGCGAGCACGCCGGAGCAGCCCCTTCACAGACCGCCGCGGCCGCTTTCGTCTGCACCCCGCCGCTCGCCGCCGGTCGCTGTGGACGCCCTCCGCCATCGCCGTGAAGCCCGCCGGCAACCCAGCTCACACCGCCACGACGCCGCAGAGCCACCTGCACCGCCGCCCCGACCGTCTTCCCTCCACACTGACGCCGCCGTCGTCTGCTCTCCGCGAGCCGCACTCCCCTCTTCCTCTTTCTCCCTCTCTCTCTCTCCCGTTTCTCTCCCTCTCTCTCTCTCCCGTTTCTCTCCCCCCTCCGTTTTCCCCTCCGTCTCACTCTTCCCCCGCCACGGTCACCTTCTCCCCCTCTCTCTCTTCCCCCCGCCGCGAGCTCCCCCTCTCTCCCGTCGTCTCTCTCTCCCCCGCGATCTATTTCTCTCCCTCTCACAGTCTCTCTCTTCCTCCCTCTCTCTCACGCTCTCTCTCCTCTCACCGCCTCTCTCTCTCTCTCTCATTCTCTTCCCCCCTCTCTCTCACGCTCTCTCTCCTCCCTCCGTCTCTCTCTCTCTCTCTCTCTTATTCTCTCTTCTCTCCTCTCTCTCTGCTCTCACCCGATCTCTCTCTGCCCTCTTTCATTTTTTATTTTATTATTTTTTTTATCCCTTCTTTGCCCCCATATCTATGTATATATATATATATTGATATAGTTTTCTTTATATATTTTTAAGATACATGTAACACTCTCTTTCCCTCTATAACTATATATATATATATTTATAGATCTATTATATTTTTATGTAGATATAAATATATACATGTATATATAATATCACCTCCTTCTCTCCCATAGTTATCATATATATATATATATATTTCTTATTATGTTCTTATTCTAATTATTTTTATTTTCCTTTTAATCTTATATCTCCTTACATCTACGTTCTTAATATAAAAAAATCCAAAAAAAAGAGCGAAGTAGAGCTCTCTCTCTCTCTCTCTCTCTTCTAACTCCTCTCTACTTTTTCATATACCATTAGTTTTTTTTTCTTTATTTCTTTGTTTACTCATATTTCTAATTGTCTTCTCCCACCTTATATATATATATATGTTTGTATATCCTTCTTACTTTGTACATATATATGTGTGTTATTATGTTCGGCCTAATCAGTCTCTGAAGTCCGTTCGGAAGCTCCTTAGTCGTGCTGTGCTCGTGCTATTGGAGCCCTCCTCAAAGCTCGTTGCCGGCCTCCCTCGATAAGCTTTTCTCCCCTCTCTTATTTTATCTTAGTCAATCAATCATGTTCCATGCATCATTTAACATATGTGCCATGCCTGTCTCTCCGAGAGGGCCTAGCTTGTGAGTGTTTTTGTGTGTTCGTGCATTTCATCATGTCATTCTCTCCACCCTTTCAATTCTAAAGGGGTTTTAAACACACCAACCAGGTACGTGTTTGTTTATGTTATCTACAGTTTCATTACCTAAGGATTGGTGCTACACCGCCGTCATTCACATTTAGTTATTTTTCTCTGTTTGTTCTTTGTGTAAGGGTAACCAGTCAAAGGCCCTCTTCTTCGGCCTGTCGAAAGAAGAGGAAGTTGGAGCCCGCATAATCTCGTGTCGAAGGCGAAAGCGATCAATTCACTCGGGACCCTCGGTCCCTGGCGATCACAAAACCCTCTTAACGCGCGCTCCATTTTGATCATCTCTGTTTTAATAACACCCGCGGAGAGTTACTTCCCGCAGCGGTTGCTCTTGTGTTTTGTCCTCACCCGCGCGGAGGATTATTCCCCGCGGCGGTTTCTGTCGTTTACTTTCTGTACATCTAACCCCTTACTGGTAGCGGTGGGTCACCTCCCGCTACCGTTTTACTTTTCGCACTTTTATTTTTGTATATCTAATTCCTAACTGGTGCGGTGGGTCACCTCCCGCGACCGTTTCCATTTTTAGTATTTTATGTTCTGCACTTTACTCTCTAACCCCTAACTATTAAATTTAAGCATTCCCCCATCATCGCTTTAAAACCCCGTGGAGATCAACATCTCGCGGCGGTTTATTTGATCCCTCTTCTTTTCTTGTCACATATATTTATATTATAGTAAAGACCCCGCAGAGGCCACAGTCTCGTGGTGGTTTCTATATATACATATATATATATATATATATAATTTATATTCTTTATGTCGTATTAAAAACCCCGCAGAGGCCACAGTCTCGTGGTGGTTTCTATATATATATATATATATATATATACTTATACTTATTATTTATGTCATAGTAAAAACCCCGCAGAGGCCACAGTCTCGTGGTGGTTTCTATATATATATATATACATATATATATATATTATTTATATTGTTTATGTTATAGTAAAAACCCCGCCGAGGTCAATGTCTCGTGGTGGCTTATATATATACATACATTTATTATTTATATTACACTAAAAATCCCGTAAGGCCAATGTCTTGCGGTGGTTCCCATATGTACATATATTAATTATTGCTTATATTACTTTTCCTGTTAAAACCCCGTAAGGCCAATGTCTCGCGGTGGTTTCTATATGTACATCTATTAATTACTGCTCATATTGCTATATTCCTGTTAAAACCCCGTAAAGACCAATGTCCTGCGGTGGTGTGCTTTTATTTATATTATTCTTATAACTGTTCGGGGAGTGATATATCGTTACAATTTCCGAGTCTACGTGTCTTCTCGTCTGTCAAATTCTATCACGTAGAGTTCCAGGACTCGAATTCGGTATATGAAAAGCTATTCTCGGAACGGTGGGTCACGCCTACCAGGAAGGGTTTCAGTTTGCGTGAGAGGGTCTTCGGACCCCTATCTCCGCCACGTACCGGAGTTCGGTCAGTCTAAATTCTCCATGTCCCCACTGTTGTTTTATCTGTAGGTCCCCGTCCACCGTTCTTTCATATCCCCTATAGCGCGCGTTTCATTGTTTTGTCCTCATTTCTTTCACCCTTTATCACTCAGAGAGGGAGAAACCCCATCTCTCTCTCTCAGTCCACCACGTGACGCGTTCACATCTCTGGCGATCACGGTGGGACCTGCTTTTTGCTTTTTTGGTTACCCACAAGCTTTCGGCACCCACGTGTGCCCCTCCTTTTGACACCCACGTGTGTCCCTCCTTTCGGCACCCACGTGTGCCCTTCCCTATTGCGCCCACGCGCGCTCACTCCCCTCGTGCACCACGTGCACTCCTCCCGGTCCTTCGTGGTTACTTAAGAGGTTGACGTTATCTCGTGCACCACGTGCACTCCCCTCCATTTAGCACCCACGTGTGCTCCCCTCCATTTAGCACCCACGTGTGCTCTCCTCTGTTTGGCACCCACGTGGGCCCCTCCATTTAGCACCCACGTGTGCTCCCCTCCATTTAGCACCCACGTGTGCTCTCCTCTGTTTGGCACCCACGTGTGCCCCTCCATTTAGCACCCACGTGTGCTCCCCTTCACTCGGCACCCACGTGTGCCCTTTCTTATTGCGCCCGCGTGCGCCACATCATCCCCCTCGTGCACTACGTGCACTCTCATAGTCTTTTTTACAAGTGGTCTACGTGTCTCGGAAAGAGGAACGGTTGTATCTTACTCCATCTGTTTACTGCTTCTATATCTCTGTTATATCATTGTGATTATCTCTGTTCTATTTGTGTGTTTATCTCTGGTATTTGTGTGTTATACATCTTTTATTCAGCACTGCATTTCATGCATTTACCCCTTTTCTTTTCTTTCTCTTACTTATTTAAGGATTAACCCCTCTCGGTGAAGGAAGGACTCTCCGTCGGGAATTCCTCTCGACGGACTAGGATCTCCTCCATTGAGACCTCCGTAAATCCCCGACAGCGAAGGATTCCCTCTTCGTTCACTGGGCTGGTTGTACCACTGAAGTACCCCGGAGTTAGTTACCTATTCGTGGTGAGACGAGTGCCCCTAGATGACACGGCGGTAAAACAAAGTGCAATTAGGGTCCCTCCTACTAAGTGTGAATTTTATATTTGTTAAAATCAAAAAAAAAAGAGAAAAAGAAAAATCAAAAAAATTAAGTAAATCAAAACACAAAAAAAGCGTTAAAACAAGAACAAAAAAATGGCGTAAGATCATCCACTTGTCTGTTAATCTCTGATACTTGTTTGCTAGTGTATGCATTTACGCTCTGGTAAAATTACAGGAATGGCTCACGACTCTTCCGAAGAGAATCAATTAGGTCGTGGTCAGTCAGCTGACCCACGGGTCCACGCAATGGACTCAGGCCCCTCCCGCGACACCTCACAAGAGGTCCCCGTTGTTCCACGGGAGGTAGCTCCACCCCAGGATATCTTTTCCCTTTTGGGAGTCCTCGCTAGTACATAGCTCAGCCCTGAGCAACTTCTGGCCTTTCAGGCCATTTTAAAGGGGAAGTCTGTTTCTCCCCCTCCTCAGGAGTCAACTCCGGCTCCCACATCCTACCAACAGCCGCTCCAGGCTACTACATCTCCATCACATGTATATGTCGCTCCTTCTTCTTCATTTCAAGGACAGGTGAGCCAACAGCCCGCCTCTCACCAATTCCCCCCTCTACAGTCTCAAACCCCTGCCATCCCTCATACGGTACCCCAGGTGGGTCCGTCCACTGGTGGGCCACCATACCCATCTGGCTCAGGGTTCCCTTCTCAGGTCCCTATAAGGCCTTCTCAGCCTCAATGGCAGGCCCCACTTTCACCTGCCGAGGAGCTCGCTCAGTCCCTCCTCAACAAATACACTGAAATGAACGAGGAGTTCCGAAATTTCAAGAAAGAGGCACATGGGAAGTCTGTCCCTGACATTTCCCTGCCAAATCTCCCCATATTTCATCTTCCTCCCTCCGAAATGCCTACATACCGTAGGTATAACGGCACGGGAAATCCTTATATTCACATCAAGGATTTTATGTATGAATCTTCCTCATGGCAGAACGATCCAAAATCCCTGGCTTACCTTTTTCGGAAATCATTGGATGGTCCCGCCCTAGAATGGTTCTATTCACTAGAACCGAGTGAGGCTGGAGATTTTGAAATAGTCAAAGCCAAATTCATACAGAAGTACCGGGATAGGGTCGGTCCCTCCCTTTCTATCACCGACCTAGTTGCTGAGAAAATGAGGTCAGATGAGGATTTTGTCCAGTATGCTGATAGGTGGAGGTCTCTGGCCGATAAAATAAAAGATACCCTTTCAGAACCTGAGCAAGTCAAGATGATTGTGTCTAATGCAACCCCGCAGTTTAGACACATTTTAGCCATGAATAAGCTTACCACGATGGAGGAACTTTATGAGAGGGCTCGATATATCCAGACCCAATTAAAAGATTCCCCCATCATGCATATGTTTGAACCCCCAAAGCCAAGGGTGTTTAAGAAGACGGGCACTGGTGTCCAAGGAGGAACAACTGAGGGAGTCGTCATAAACGAGCAAGTGAGTGTGCTTGGCAGCCCCAACCAACCAGTTAACCCAAGGCCTCCTCAGGTTTCACGACCTCCCTTTCAACAAGGTCCACCTCTTATCGTCCTCCACCCCAAAATAATCCCCTTCAAAACAACATGCCTCAACCCTTTCATCCCCAACAACAACAACAACCACAGCCTCAGTATCACCAAGTTCCACCCCCGGGAAATTACGGCCCACCACAACAACGGATGAGGCCCATTGGACCCAAAAGAGCCCATTATCCACCATTACCCGAGGCATTGCCGGACATTTTTAATGCCCTCATGGCTGCCAACCTACTTACTTTACCCAAAGAAAAGTTTGCATGGCCCCCAAATGCTGATACCTCCAGGTACTGTGTCTATCACAGACAGCCGGGTCATACGGTGGAGAATTGTTTCAACTTCAAAGATTACATTTACGACATGAATGATCTGGGTGAAATCGATTGGGACGAAATGAGGCGATGCATCGCCACCCTAAAGGCCAGGAGACCTCCGCCTAGGCCGCAGTTACCACAACAACCACAGCAACAACAACAGCCTCAGCAGGTCCCACAACAGCAGCCTAATATGGGCATCATCCATAACCCGCTTCCGGAGCACCAACAGCCCAACTACCAGGTTAATCCGATTTCCTCCTTCTCGGAAGTCGGAAGAGAGCAAACCTGTCGTTTAGAAAGCACCTCTGTTCTTGCTACCAGTCATACCACCAATCAGCCTCCTCGTCTCCTTCGAACATCATCTTCTTACCATTCAACCCCCTCACAACCCCTATTTGGTCCTTCTCCCGTTCCACAGCCCTCACGCCCTCTTATCCGTACCCCTATCGTCAATTCACCGTTAGTCCATCACCAAAGGCCATCTCCCACTCCTTTTTCACCCCCAAGTCCCCTGATTACTTCTTATTCCTCTAATTTACCATCTACCTCTATCGCACCTTTACCCCCGCCTTCTAACCTTTTTACCGCCCATTACCCGTATGACACACCATCCACCTCTACCCCCATTGAACCTCTTCCTCTACCATATAAACCTCTTATCATCCATCATCCACCCCAAGTCACCTCCGTTTCCAATCTACCTCCACCTTCCAAACCCCTTATCATCCACCATTCACCCGAGATTCCCTCTACTTCCCCTATTCTTTCACATTCTAAGCCCCTTATCATCCGTGATTCACCCGAGACTCCTTCTACCTCTACTATACCTCCACCGCACAAACCCCTAATTAAAACACCTACACCCATCATAACCCCTATCCCACCAACCATTCCTCCACTATTACCCCTTAAACCCTTGTTAAAATCCACACCCAATACCATAGAGGTGCAACGAGAGCCACAAGCAATGGTGCTCCGGAGTGGAAGGATGTTCCACCGGGTGTTTCCCCAGAGTAGTCAGGCCCCTGAACAATCTCGGCCCGAGAAAGATAAGGAAGAGCAGTCAGAAGAGTCCATCCCTGGGACCCAGTACGACTTGTTGAAACATCTTGATAAGACGCCTGCCCGTATCTCCATCCTCGAGTTGATCAAAAGATCCCCATCTCACCAAGAAGCTTTGAAAGACTATCTTCAAAAGGTTATGGTGAACGAGGATCTCCCTGTGGAGAAAATCTCGACAGTCCTGACGCCCACTGATACACAACCGTCTATCATGTTTCACAATCACGAGCTTGCCCCCAAGGAAGCTCGAAAATATGCGTTGTGTATTACGGTGAAAATCAATGGCGTATCAGTGGATCCGTGCCTGGTAGACACGGGCGCGTCTATAAATGTGATTTCCCCGAGTACTCTCAAGCATGTGGGATTGATGAAGAACAACTCATGCCCTCCTCAATTACAGTCACGGCCTACGACAACAGTAAGAGGCCGCCAATGGGGATGATTGCCCTCAATGTAGAACTAGGCCCTGTATCGGTCTTCACGGAATTCCATATCCTTGATATGGATCCCACTTTCAAGGCTATACTAGGCCGTACCTACATTGAAGCTATGAATGCTGTGCCATCCACCAATCATCAGTGCTTGAAATTTCCATACAAAGGATGGGTTATTAAGGTGATGAGCATGCCTTTCTGTTCTACGGTGGATGCTATCAACACCTCTTTGCCTTCGGTCTGGCCGACTCATCGGCCCATACTATCCTTGTTGGATGTGTATGACCCTTGTCGTGCTCCCTTCACACAACAAAAGCCATTCCCTATGTTAAACTCACGTCTCCCCTTCCGCTCCAAAGGATGGGAGATTATGAGAAATATTGGCTACCAAGATGGCAAAGGCTTAGGGGCACAACTGCAAGGAAGGCTGAGACCACTCCAAAAGATAAAGCCAATTCATAGAGCTGGCTTGGGTTTTAAGGGGCCATTCGAATCAGACGGCAAACCCCTCACTTGGACTTTGTCCTCACATTTCAAAAAGGGGCCCATCGTCCAGATGGGAGATCCTCCACCGGAATCACCTGGGGGGTCACGGGATGTGTTTTTAGCTCAAGCATGTTCAAGGATCCCTAAAAGAGGGAAGATTGTCCACCTAGATTGTGAATGGTATAAATGGTTTGACATACCAGATATATCCATTGCACTGGAAAGAATGTTCTCGCCTCCACATCTAAAAGGCCCACTTTTGATCTCCGAAATGCCAGGGGATACCACCACACTTGTCAGAATGACAAACCCTCCTCGCCAAGAGGATGTTGTCATTGACGGATCATCATCCGTCATCAATATTATCACCGACGGCTCATTAGCCGTCATTTTCTCTACCCACCTATCACAGCCTCTGTTGCTGTCTCCTTCCTGGGCCAGACAGTTGTCTGATGATCTTCCCAGGTCCCCTTCTTTACTCATATACCTACGTGGGTTTCTTAACTCGCGCCAGGTTTTCAATCATGATTTGCTCTACGAGCTACACAACTCTCTAACTTTAGTTCCATTTTCACCTCCTCCAATTTCTTTTCACTGCTTTGTTATTAAAAATGAAAATGAAAAAAAAACGCCAATTCCACAACTCCTCAACAGCGCATTGTCTTTGAGGAAACCTCCTATATCTCCCACGAGTGTGCCCCGACTCACGGGCCACTCATTCAAGGTCCCCTGAGCGACCTTCTTTTCCCCTCATCTGAGGGGTCTTTCCCTGTACATTCTTCACTATCCTCTTCACCTTCTTCTTCTTCTGTAAATAATGTGCGTCAGGTTAGGAATAAGTCAAGGGTAGTGCCTAAGAAAAAAACCAAGGGTAGGCAGATTCCCCGTCGATTCCTTTTGGATCTAGCCACCAGGTGTCAAGCCCTTCTAGCCATTCCCCAATTACTAGAAAATCCCGTCCAACTGCCAGAAATAGAATGTGAGAATGATTGCATGATTGACGAAGGGTATGGGGTCTATGAACTCACTGACGAGGAATACCCCATTGAAGAAGAGGATGAAGAATATGAGGACGCGGCTGACGCCTATGCTAGTGGAATGAGCAGATTTGATGAGCCGTCAGCCGCTGTAGAAGAGTCTACCAAAGAAATCAATCTGGGAACTGAGGAAGACCCTAGGATTGTCCTCATAAGTGATAATTTACTATCATCTGAAGAAGAGGCACTAGTTAAGGTTCTTAAGGATTACAAGGACACGTTTGCATGGAGCTATGAGGATATGCCAGGATTGGATTCTACTCTGGTTGAGCATCGTCTCACTCTCAAACCAGGGTCCGTCTCGGTAAAACAACGGTTAAGACGTTTTCGCCCACAAATGGCTTTAAAAATGAAGGAAGAGGTCGACAAGCTCCACAAAGCTAGGTTCATAAGAGTCGTCCTTTATCCTCAGTGGGTCGCAAACATCGTCCCGGTCATGAAGAAAGATGGAAAGGTAAGAATTTGTATCGACTTCCGGGACCTTAACCGTGCGTGTCCGAAGGATGATTTCCCTTTGCCTCATATTGATGTGTTGATTGATAACACGGCAGGATATGAAACCCTTTCATTCATGGATGGATTTTCTGGATACAATCAAATCCGTTTGGCAGAAGAAGATCAGGAGAAAACCTCATTCACTACTCCCTGGGGAACTTACTGTTATGTGGTCATGCCATTTGGACTGAAGAACGCTGGAGCCACTTACCAAAGGGCTATGATGGCAATATTCCATGACATGATGCACATATATTTGGAGGTATATGTGGATGATTTGTTGGTAAAATCCAAAACTAGGGCGGAACATCCCGAGGTCCTTGCAAAGGTGTTGCAAAGATCCCGTGAATTCAATTTGAAAATGAATCCAAAAAAGTGCGTGTTTGGTGTATCATCGGGCAAGTTACTTGGCTTCATTGTGAGCAAAAGGGGCATTGAGATAGATCCCAACAAGGCTAAGGCGATTAGGGATATGCCACCCCCGAAAAATCTGAGAGAAGTTCGAGGATTAATCGGGAGGTTGCAATTTATCCGTCGCTTTGTGTCGCAACACTCGCAAAGGTGCCGGCCCTTCTACGAGTTGACCAAAGCAGGGACCAAATTTTGTTGGGATTCCAAGTGTCAGAATGCTTTTGACGGATTAAAGGAATATCTGGCCAACCCGCCTGTTCTCACTCCACCTATTCCAGATAAGCCTTTGATCCTATATATCTCGGTCCTAGACGACTCTGTGGGAGCCGTCCTGGCACAAATCAATGAGGAAGGCAAGGAACGGGCAACCTATTACTTGTCCAAACTCCTCAACCCCTGTGAGCGAAAGTATACTACCATGGAAAAGACCTGTGCCGCCCTCGTGTGGGTGGTACAGAAATTGAAACATTACTTTCTTGCTCATGAAGTCCATTTAATTGCTCGGATGAATCCTATCAAATTTCTCTTGGAAAAGTTTGTCCTTACTGATAGGCTAGCACGTTGGCAAAGCTTTCTATCTCAATTCGACATCACCTATATTCAACAAAAGGCAATCAAAGGCTATGCCATAGCTGAGCATCTCGCTCATCACCCTCTCCCCAAATTTGATCCTGTTCAATCAGAGTTTCCAGATGAGGAACTAATGTCCATTACCCAGTCTGATGATCCCATGTGGACATTATATTTTGATGGAGCTTTGAATTCCCAGGGGAGAGGTATTGGCATTGTTCTTTTGTCACCTGAAGGTGTCGCTATCCCAGATGCATTCCAGCTCTCATTTCCAGTCACCAACAACGTGGCTGAATACGAAGCTCTTCTGGCAGGTCTGAACCTTGCCTATTCCTTCTGGGTCACTGAATTACGAGTCATAGGTGATAGTCAACTTATTCTTCGCCAAGTGCTCACCAAATATCGCACTCGCGATCCCAAGCTCAAGCCATATCAAGAGCTTACTGTTGCTTTCGCTAAACTGTTCACTAAGTTGGTCTTTGTCCACGTTCCTCGCAATCAGAACATTCTTGCCGACGCCCTTGCTTCGTTGGCATCATCATTAAGGTTTCCTCTGGGTAGAAGGGCTCTGTCCGTTTCTATCCACAAGCTTCTCTTCCCTGCTATTCACAACCCTTCCTATTTAAGGGTTCAGGAGGAAATGTCAAAGATGGCTCAGGATAGAGAAGTTGTTGAAAAGAGGGAAATTATGTTGGTCGAATTGGAAGAAGAATTGGCTGATGAGGAGAAGCCATGGTTCTATGAGATTGATAAATATTGCAAAGACCAGTCTTACCCCGAAGAAGCAACAGCAGAAGATAAGAGGGCCATAAGGAGAGTTGCCCAAAGATATACATTGGTTGGAGGATTGCTATACAAGAGAAGCCTCACTGGTGTTCTCCTAAGGTGTCTTGATGATGACGAGTCTTGGAAGTGTGTAGAGGAAGCACACTCAGGTGTGTGTGGTGGCCATGTGAACAGCCAAATGCTTGCTAAGAAGATCATTCGGCAAGGCTTTTACTGGCCCACCATGGAGGAAGACTGTGCTGTCTATGTCCGTAGGTGTGTCAAGTGTCAACTTCACGCCGATAAGATCCATTCCCCATCTTCCTCTCTCCATCCAATGTCCTCCCCATGGCCTTTCTCCATGTGGGCATTCGACATCATCGGTCCTCTTGGTGATCCTAACTCCCTTACCAAGCAAAAATCCTTCATCCTCACTGCAACGGAGTACTTCACCAAATGGGCCGAAGCTGAAGCTTATGCGGAAATCAAGGCATCCACAGTCTGCAAGTTCATCATGAAGAATATCATCGCCAGGTTCGGCATTCCAAGAACTATCATCATCGACAATGGGCCACAATTCATCTCTCAGGATCTTCAGGACCTCTGCCAAAGGTATAAAATTGCATTGCATCATTCGTCACCATATTATCCACAAGGTAATGGCCAAGCAGAGGCCACTAATAAAACACTGATTAAAATCATAAAGAAAACATGTGAGTCTAGCAGATTCTCGGATTGGCCAGAGAAGCTTATCGAAGCTCTATGGGCCTATCGCACTTCAGTCCGTACTCCCACTGGGCAAACTCCGTTCGCCCTCACTTACGGGATGGAGGCGGTAGTTCCATATGAGATTTTGATTCCCTCTCTGAGAGTACAATTGGACAAGGACCTTCCCCTCGATGAACGTCGCGATTCTCTCCTTGCCCAGTTGGAACTCTTAGACGAGAAACGTCTGGTTGCTGCCGAGCATGCTCGCGTCTACCAAAATAGACTCGAACGTTTTTACCAGAAGAAGGTTATTGAGAGAAAGTTCAAAGTTGGTGAAATGGTAGTGAAAAGAATTTTTGTAAAACCTGGCGGGCCGCGTTCTAAGCTCCAACCCAATTGGGAAGGACCATACGTGGTTCAGGCTGTGCATCCTGGTAACGCCTACAGGCTAGTCAATGCTGAAGGAGTTGAGTTATCCCACCCTTGGAATGGGCTTTACCTTAAGAAGTATTACCCTTAGATAAGTGTACATACTGTCAAAGATAAAAAAATTGAAAAGAAAAATAACAAAAAAATGAAAAAAAAATGAAAATAACAAAATTGTATATAAAACAAAAAGGAAAGACAAAAAATAGAAAATTCAAAATGTTGATGCTTGGAGATCACCATGTAGTTAAGTCATTGCATTCAACCTCCATGTCAGGAAAGGGCCCATTAAGACTTGGTAGGTCTCAGGTCTTGGTCTGCCAGAACCATGGAGACCCCTGTCTGGCCAGTTCGGCCTATGCCCCCTCAAAAAGAAGACAACATGAATACACATCTGTGCTATAAAAATTGATAGCATCGCTTATGGTAGGGCATCACTCAAAAGGTCTCCAAGAAAGCTTAAATCTTTGTTCTCTTCTTCTCGACCGAGTGAGACAGTCGGCGCCCTTAAAACGCTGAGCATGGGAAACATGAACACGACCCCTAGGGTGAGAGTAGGATCCAATTCTTCGAGCATGAATCAGAGCACGAGAAGAGGGCAGTGTCCCCGCAGGCATCCAAGAGGGATTCCATAATGTCAAAATACTATATCCCTCGCAAAAAAAATCCATCAAAAGAAAAAAAAAAGAAAAGAAGCAAAAAAAATCAAAGTCAAAGAAAGGCCTGGTCGTAACCGTGCCTGATTCCACTAAATGAAACCCCTTTGACTGAAAGTCAAATTATACAAAAGGGGGTCACGAGATGTAAATGCTCGAGAGTTAGTCCGAAGTTATCCGAAAGGGGAAGTTAAGTGTGCCCCTACTGGCTCGCTGGGTTAACGGTTTTGTCGGTCCTCTCAGGAGGTTTACCCCCTATACTCTTCCTTCTTCCTCTAAAGATGAAGGCTCAATGGAATTCCTGAAGGGTGAAACTCGCCAAAGCCTGCAACATCCTTTTAACACAAACATATGGTTGTCCATTTTGAAAAGCAGAAGCCTTTGTCGTGAAGGAGTCTCCGTGTTTCTGGCCGTTCAAGACCCTCGTCTACCACCTTAATGCCTTCTTATCTAACCTCGGGCTTAGACCAATGCAAGCGCGTCACCTACGGGTGCGACGGCGTCTGATTCCGGGTCAGCGTCGCGCGGTTGGTCGTTTGGGTTCCAGGGTGTTCCATTAAATACCATCTAGAGTTGTGAGGAAATAGACCCGGGTCGGGCAAATCATTTACCTCGAACATTTTTTGGGTGAATCCCTGTGGTCGGAAGCAACTGGGAGCCTAAGCATGGCATGACGGTATTGTCATCAGGATAAGTCTTAGCCGGCGGGATTATCATTCGAGGAGTCTAGAGGCCCAAATCAACCTAGATGTGCACTTAGGATACCTGGGAGGTTAGCAAGAAACCCTTGTTCTCGTGCAACTTACATGCTATATGGGTTGGTCATCATGCATTAGCAAAAACAAAAAAATAAACAAACCAAAAACAAACAAAAAAGTAATAAATCCAAAAATCCAAAAAAGGTAGAAAAATGTATATGAAAATGTATATGCATAAAAAAAATGGAAATGTAAAAGACCAAAAAAATAAACAAACAACAAAACATAAAAAAATGAATGAATGAAAATTCCAAAACAAAGATCACATCTTTGCATGATCGCATTTGTACGCAGCATTCATTTTAATTCTCGTTTACATCCGTGTGCTTGTCTGTCGCATTCATTATCATCTTTCATCAGTGCCTTTGTTAATAAGGGCTTGCCCCTTGATTCGTTATCAAGGATGGTTCTTCATCATATTTGCTCATTGAGCAAGGGGCAAGTCAGAGCAGAAATACTGACTTGTTTGTTTAAGTGTATGCAGGGACTAGAGTGATCAAGAAAAGCAGAGAACCAAGCACGAACTAATTTATTCCACTCTCAACTAAAAACAAATAGAGATTACATCAGATTTCACCTTCTCTCTCCACATTACTTGTCCCGCCACCCTCCGGGCGAGACACTCTTGAGGGTGCTACCCAATCATGGAAAGCGGTCCTTCTACCGCTTTGTGAGCCTCTTTCTATTTCTACTCCCCGGCGCCGATCTGCGGGGGCACCAAAAAAGCTGCTGACACGAAACCCACGCTCTCGTGCTCTTCGGTAGCGTTCCTCACCGTCCTTTAGCCACTGCCCGGCGAGGCCGAGACTGGTCTTCAATTCAAATAATTGGGCCTCTAGGGCCCTCTTCTCCTCTTTCTCGGCCGACCTCTTGGCCTTCTCTCTTTCCTTGGCCTTTTCCCTCTCAGCACGTTCTCTCGCTCTATCTTTCCTCTCCAGCTGAAGGGTGATCCTCAGCTCTATAGCGTCCCTAGAAAAGTCATCACCTGGACGACGCTGCAGTTCCTCTTCTAGCTCGGCTATTCTAGCTTCCTTCTGGGCGGCATGTGCGAGTGCCTCCTCCGTTTCTTTCTCCTGCCAGATGTTTCATCTCAGGTTTCTGGTAACGCTTGAACAAGGGATTTTAAATGGTGAGGCTCTCACCTGTACAGAAAGCATCCCTTCTGCTTCCGCAGCCCGCTGTGTGGCATGAGCAAGTTGCTCGTGTAGTGAATCTAACTCTGAAGTGGGAATCCATAGACTGGAAGAAACGCCGTCTGCCCCCATTGCCGATGAAACTACATCGAGCTGGGCACGCTGCGTACACATACGAGAGGTGACAGTTAAATGGTTAACGCCATAAATTTCAAATCATGCCAGGAGTATGTATATATACACTTACTGATGAACCTAGAGCCGCTCGGGTATCAGTTAACTCTTGCTCTGTGTCCGCCAAACGAGCTCGTAAGTTCGTTATTATGGTGTCACGGGCATCCTACAGCCATGGCTCTTGAGTTCACAAATAAAAATAAAAAAAAATGGAAGTTATAAAAGACAAAAAAATGGTGTTTTATTTTACCTCTATAAGCCCTCCAAGCTGGAGCCTCTCCGCATACATTGCCCTATAGAGCCGTAGGTAATCTTCACTGTCTTGCGCTTGTGATTCCAGGAGCGTGCCACCCCGCTGCCAGTCTTCATACTGTTCGGGGAAGCGCACCCTCCAATCAACGCAGGTTGCCGGCCCACGCGTCTTCTTCCCGACGCTGGGTGAGGAGGTTATATCCACCCATTCCTGGGCAAGCCCGAGGGTTCTCATGACTAATCGTAGCCTTAATGGCTCAATTTCATTCAAGCAATGAAGCCAGAGATCCCGTCCGAATCGGGCACGGCTTCCAATTACCCATGGCTGGTCGACATCGACCATATTCAAGTAAGGCCTCCAGTTCACCTATGTTGGGTTGTACATATCTTCTTAGTTTCTCAAAAAATACAAAAAAAATTGAAAAAAAAATGAACAAAACATATAAAAAAGAGAAAAAAGTATCCTACCATCGCTGCAGGGAACTCTTGCAGCTCCCGTCTCGATACCATCAGCTGGTAGGATAATGGTGCTGTACTCATGATGGGTTGCCACCGCCTAGCCAACGGGATCGTCACTGGCCGACAGTGTCGAGCTCTCCCCATTGGAATATAATAGTAGCTCCACAGCTACACCATCATGTGTCATTGGCATCAACAAATTTAAAAAAAGAAAAAAGCATAAAACCAAAACCACAAACAAATAATTTTTTTACCTGGATGAAGGGCGTAAACCCATTTATTGTCACCTCTCGGCCTGTCCTTTGCGACAGACCTGTAAATAGATGTGCCAGCACGGCAGCTCCCCAGGCGTACTGTCCTACTCTCTCCAAATCCACGAGCAGCTCCAGGAAGCGGCAGTGTATGTTGTCTCCCTTGGAGCCCAATAGCAACCTACCCAGCAGAAAGAGGAGGAACCTCCTCAGGTCCATGTTGGTCCTCTCCCAGTTGCTGGCATCTGCACAGTATACAGCACGGGCACCTCTCTCTGCCCTTTCCATAAATTCCTCCAAGGACTCGTCATCCCGTGGACGGATGTCAGTAAGCCCTAACACCTCCATGATCGATGTCTTGGCTACTGATCTGTTCTTCCGTCCATCGAGTTCCAGTCCTAACAGTTTCTGGGCACCTTCTCGATAATCCGCATAAGTGACGCCAGTCACTGCCTCTCCATCCACTTTGAGGCCCGTAATGCGGACCATATCTTCCAAACTGGGCACCATGTGCCCCCAAGGCATCAGGAATGCCCGACTCGCCGGATCCCATCTTTCATGTAATGCTTGGATCAGGGCAAGGTCGAGCTTTATCGGCTCGATTCGGAGGAAGGCACCGAACCCCATCACGTCTAGCCTGGCCTTTTGGAAGTCCGGGAGACCTCGATATGCTGCCACTACGAGCTCCCAAGAGATGTGCGAGCGCATCATGCCCTGCACATCCATAAGAAGTGAGAAAGGGGAGCATTGCTAAACAAGAAAGGAGAAGAAAAGGATGAAGGAAGGAGACCAAAGAAGCCACTTACAAGCTGTGATCGAGTCCTCTCACTCAGTTGTCCTTCGACTTCTGAGAGTCTCCTGGAACTGCTACCTGATCTGCTCCTCTTTGAGGAGCGGGAAGACTCACCTTCTGCTCTAAAGCTGGATTCACCCTCCATCCTGAAAAAATGAGCAACACTCGCAACCTCCCTTCCTTACAAATTTGCACTCCTCAAGTCTGCTCTCAGGACTTCGGTGTTTCCAAGTCGAGCGAAAGGGGAGGTATTTATAGGATTGGAAAGAAGGTGGTCTGGATCTATCACCAGCACCCCAGCAACATCCTTTACGATGAGTCACCCTCTCTTTACTCTCGCGTGTCACCCTGCCATCTGGAATGATCAATTCGGAGGCGTGATTTGTTGACTTGCCCTCCCCATGCGGCCTAAAGATTCCCCGTGTTTATTGTCCCGTTGCGACTACTTTTAGCGCAAAGAAGAAAGTGGGGGACATTTATACGGGAAAATAGGACCAGGGACCGACGTTGTTGAAATTGGTGGTAGATTCCTTCGAAAGTCATGGCCACGGTACATTCGCGTGCCACTTTGCCATGTGAAGTAAATGGAGCAGAGCTGTGATTTGTTGACCCGCCACTCCTATTCGGTCCAAAGATTCTGCGTGTTCCTTGTCCTATTGCAACTACTTTTAGCGCAAATAAGGAAATGAGGGACATTCACGTGGGAAAAGAGCACCAAGGGCCGATATTGTTGAAGTCGGTGGTAGATCCCCTTTGAAAATCATGGCTATGGTGAGTCACCGCCCCGTGTTTTAAGGAGACATCTCGTCGAGCATACTGCACGAGTGGTGGAGAAGAGACGTAGTGCAGAAGGAACATATCCAGGGCGAACCAGCCGTGTTCAAACCAACCTATTTCACTTGCACATATATAAGGGTTTGTGCCCGTCATGAGAAGGGAGTGAGTGAACAAGTCACTCACTAACTCTCATCACCTTCCTGGTTACATCTCTTCTCTCTCCGAAGGCAAGCAGTCCCTCGGAGGCCTTCTATAGTTTCGTGACGCAGCAATCGCTTTGTCGCGTCATGCATTCCCACCTGCTCTTCGGCAGTGCTCCTCGCCGTCCTCATGTTTCTCTCGTGACCCTGATGGCCGCGAAGCTCTTGAAGTCGAGGCCGCTAGCTGAGCTGCCCTATGCTCTGCCGATGAAGATGCTACCAACTCCAGGAGCTCCTCTGTTGCGAGCTCTAATCTCCTTCAATCTACAGGGCGAGCCATGACTGGATGCTCTTTCTCTCAGAGCTCCATCTCCTGCGCCTTTTGTGCTGCTCTATTTTTGCCTTTTCTCTCTCTCTTATCTCTCGCCTTATCTCTCTCAGCCATTCGAAGAGAAATCTTCAGCTCCCGGGCATCACAGGGCAACTCCTCATGCTAGTTACCTTGATTTTTTGACTCTTGTCCGGAATGGTTGGCTATCACCTAGCACTGGCTATTGCAGATGTTTGTGCCAAAAATAAGAAAAAAAAGAAAAAAAAAGGGAATAAAAAAGAAAAAAAATAGTAGAGAGTAAGGATGTAGATGGCATTAAAGCTTCCATATTTTTCCAAGAAAAGATACATTATGGTTTGGACATCTCAGGCCTCAATTTCTCCAACTCAATTACATAAGCTTTCAGCAGTTCTTCGTCCTCACTCACAGACTCTGTTGCCCTCAGTGTAATGCTGACCTTCCATGACGCTTTGATTGTCTTCACATTTCTTGCGTCACCCCCTGTGCCCAACTCCCTTTTCCTGATTAAAGGAAGCTCGGATAGCAGTGGGAATGAATGGCGAGGGAGGCCTATCTGAGTATGACACCGGTGCGTGTTGTAAAGGATGAATTCAGACGCGCCAACAAGCTGGAGCTCCATGTTAAGAGAAGACCTCGTGAGAAGCTCATATGGGAGTAAGCATGTCGGTGCACGAGTGAACATATACTCTTCAATGGTACTGAAGTGAGCCCGCCAGTCTTCTCGTTTCTTCAACCAGGGAACGCGATTTGCTATACTACCACTAGAGCCTAACACATTGGCCATATGGTGAAGTGGGCTTTGTTGGAAGAGTCTTGAAGTAGATGACATTCCCTCACGATGGTTAAATTTGAAATGTAAGTCAGTCCAGCAATTCAAAAGGAGTGCGCAACCAAAAGGAGGCTTACCCATACTGGAAGCCGTGAGTCCGCTATAGAGATAAGCAAGGATAGCAGGTCCCACTCTCTTTCCTTCCCAAATTCCACAGATGGCGCTTAGTTGATCTTCCTCCACTATGTTGTCAGTATAAGGGAATAAGAGAGCACCCGCTAAGCAGATGGTGAATCCCTTCATGAGCCCTTCAATGCGATCATCACCACTTGTCAACCTTTCAAGAGCATTTATCACCCAATCTGCAAGTTTTTGCAGATGGATTCCCTTCTGAGTCTGGACGCCCTTGATGGCTTCAGACGGCATGAAGCTTCTGAGCACCTCCTCGGAAGTCACCCGTCTTAGCATGCGCGTAACCTTTACCTTGCCATTTCTCTGGAATTTCTTCACGCCAAGTAGAAGTTCTGCTTCTTCGAGGAGAATAGTTGCCTCGAAAGTGGGGAAAATGAATGTATGGGTTTGAGGGTGCCAAAGCTCTACCAGTGCACCCATAGCCGCCCAATCCATGTGAATCTCGTTATAATGTTTGGCATGAGTTACGAGCTTTTGGAGATGCCACTTTCTGATGATGGCCCTCATACTGATTGAGATGTTCGAAGTGAGTTTTGACAGCCATGGCAACCTTGAAAACTTCCTCGGGCCAGGAAAGAGTGGATACGGCTGGAAATAGAAAAGGGGAGAAGGCGAAAATGAGCGTAGGTCTTGCAGAAACACAAAAGGAGAAATATTAACTCACCATTCGAGATTGGATTCTCCCGCTAAGATGCCCCTCGAAGTCAGTGAGCCGCTTGCACTCGTTGCTGGGCTTGCTTTTCTTCACGGGATTGGAAGACTGGCCTTCCATCTCGAACTCTGATCTCCTCTTAAGCTTCAACTTTCTTAGTTCGCCCTGGAATGCATTTTCTTAAGGCCAAAGGGGCGATACTTATAGTGAGGAAAGGAATCTAGGAACAGTGTTGGCAGTTTCGTTTTGTTGTGATAATTTGCTTGCATAGTTGTGATCTTGTTTTGTTATGTTAATTATCGAGTGGGGTACCATTGCCCCACCAATGTCCCACCTTGTCCCGCCTTGTCCCCTAATCATTCAATCATTGTGGTCCCCCCTTATCATGCATCGTATTATATGATATTTACGCTACTAGAGCATGCCAAGGACCATACGCCTTGGATGAATCCGGGATTTGAGTTCCCCTCCAACAAAAACAGTGATGATCCCGGAGGAGTTCAGGACGTACGGATAGGCCGTTAAGTTGTGATAGAATGGGGACGATGGTTCCGTTCGATGAGTCGGTACGTGGATAAACGGGCCCCGGCTCAGTATCAGCTCATTGGATCGGTATCCTGACCCACTCTCCACAGCTTAGCAATATTATCCTTGGATAGTTTCTATTTTAGTTTGTTTTATTTTTCTTTTAAACCCAGCATGCATTCATGTAGGACTTTGAGTTCAATGTGGAAAATCATTCATTTACTTTGATTGTGTGAGCTACTGTGCTTAATTGCTTAAATATGGGATATTCCATTCCGAGTCGAGTACTGAGTTTCCCCGAGGTTACCTTGGGATGTTTCTCTGGATGAAGCCATTGTTTGGATTTGTCTCCAATCATCTGTTAAATTCCCCTCGGACCCACCTTGGTTGTAGCACGTCCACAATAGCTGGTAACCGCTCCCCAATGGTGAAACCTGAGGTTTACGACCCAGGTACTTCCGCACCGTGAAGTTGGTCCTTTTAATTTGTTTGTGCCCCAGTGCACACAATGTCCTTCCCAATTTGTCTACCATCCAAACAATCGTTGATTTCGGAGGACCTTCCTCAAGGTTGCTTCGTGAAAGTCGGGAAAGATTCACATCGCGTGAGGTTAGAAGCGTGTCTCATCACACCTTGGTATCGACTTTTCAGTCCACTTCATTTCATTTCAATACACTTCGTTTCATTCCATTACACGCCCTTCCCCTACAAAGTGGATGCCAAGGCGGGGCAGCTGTAGACACGCCGTTTCTGACGTTACGATGAGTAAATCCCATATTGTACCGTAATGCCCTGAAGTGGCTTACATTTTATTTTATTTGAGTGATTTCCGTAATTGTGGTTAAATTGCATTATTTTGTGAAAGGGAGAAGATTAAAATATGTGTACATATAAAATAAATAAAAAGAGAAAAAAATAAAATTCCAAAAAAATGTGTGTAGTTGTGTTTACGTAAACATAATATAATTGATTTTCTCTAATAAATTTATTTTCATAAAATATAAATATATATATAAGTGTTTAATATATACATAATATATTTATTAAAAACCAAAAATATATATATATAACCATAAATAATATATATATAAAAAGAATCAATAAAAGAAACAAAACAAATAAAAACAAACAAGCATAAAAAAAATAAAATAAAAGATAATTAGAAATAATATTCCCTACCCCATCTTTCTCTCTAAGTCCCTTTCTATTTTCTATTTCCTTCCCTCTCTCTCACATAATCCTCTCATCTCCGTCTCTTTCTTTCCTTCTCGTTTCTCTGCTCACTTCCCCCTCCCTTATGGCATACACACACACCCACACACATTCTTCCGCACGTCTTTTTCTTTCCCTCTCACTTCGCTGCACACACTACACACACACACAGCACACACCACTGCTCACTTCCCTCCCCCTCACGTCACATACACACCAAACCCAACTCCATCGTAACCCGAAGACACGGTCGAACTCCCTCTCTTTGGCGAACACCACCCTCCACGTTAGCGTATTCCCCGAACTTCGGTTCGAGATTTCTTAGTGTGGGAATTACATGCGGGAGGTCTAGCCGGCCACTTTGGTCGGAACAAGACTATTGAGGCAGTGGAGCATCAATTTTATTGGCCGAGCTTGAAGCGCGATGTTGCTAACATCGTGGCTCAGTGCCGTACATGTGCTACGGCCAAGATGAAGAAGCAAAGCTCGGGCCTTTATACGCCTCTCCCCGTGCCTGATGCCCCGTGGCAGGATGTTAGTATGGACTTTATTTTGGGATTGCCACGTACCTCCCGGAAGCATGTTTCGGTCTATGTGGTGGTTGACCGTTTCTCGAAGATGGCCCTCTTTATTCCTTGCTCGAAGACTTCGGATGCTTCGAGGGTAGCCCGCCTTTTTCTAACGCATGTGGTGTGCAAGTTCGGGTTGCCTCGCACTATAGTGTCTGACCGTGATGTTAGATTCACTTCCTACTTTTGGAAGACACTATGGCATATGATGGGTACTCACCTCAAGTTTTCCACTGCATATCACCCCCAGACAGACGGTCAGACCGAGGTGGTCAATAGGAGTCTGGGAGATCTTTTGAGGTGTCTAGTTAAGGACCGCATTGGGGATTGGGATCTCATTTTACCTATGGCTGAGTTTGCATACAATGATTCGGTGAATAGGTCTACCGGCATGAGTCCATTTGAGATTGTCACAGATCGTAGGCCTAGGAAACCCGTTGACCTTGTCCCCATGCCTATCCATGCTAGAGTGTCGGAGTCGGCCGAGTCATTTGCTAGGCACGTTAGGAGTTTGCATGACAACATCCGTCGTCACATTGAGGCCAGCAATGCATGGTACAAGGAGTTAGTCGATGCCCACCGACACCACCGAGAGTTCCACGAGGGCGAATACGTCATGATCAGGGTAAGACCTGAACGGTTTCCCTCTGGAACCGTTAAGAAGTTGCAAGTTCGCGGAGCCGGTCCATTCAGAGTGTTGAAACGCGTTGGATCCAATGCGTACGTTGTGGACTTGCCCGAGGAATATGATATAAGCTATACTTTCAATGTATCGGATCTTGTTGCATATAGGGACCCAGCGGTGATCCCTAGTGAGCCTTTTGAGCCATCTCCTCCCCTTGAGAGTGATCCCACACCTGAGTGTCCACTTCCACCTCCAGCCCCTTTTTCACGGCAGCGTGAGCATATAGATAGTATACTGGACGAGCAAGTGACAGTTACCAGGAGTGGATCTTACCCGCGCTACCTAGTGCGATGGAGAGGACGGCCCGCTACTGAGGACACATGGATCACACATGGCGAGTTGCAGAAGATCGATCCGGACCTTCTGGAGCGATATAGGAGCGATGCCGACCCTTACTCGACAGGGTCGAGTTTCTCCCACCCGGGGAGAATTGGTGCGGACACCCGAGCAGTTGAGCGGCGCGACACGCCGAGCCACCGGTACCGCACACGGAGCACGACTCGAGCCACCTCAGCGTCCATCTGGCTCGGAGACAGCCTGGAGACTCCGCCTTGATCCTCCCCATTTTTCATATTTAATTAGACTTTATTTGTGTGTAAGGTGTGTTTATTTCATTTTATACGGTTTGCAATTATGAGTGTACGAGGGGCTTATTTGTAAAATGGAACCCCTGGGCCCCATGGGACCCCCAGGCCCCCTCCCATTGGTCCATATCAGCCTTGTGGGGTTGGTCAACATCCAAAGTGGACATCTAGAAGCCTTGACTAGTCAATTGTCCACATGGGGGACAAGGGACCAAAATGGTCAACAATTCCAACCAAACCCACCTACCATGTCCCCCCCTTGGTCAAGGTGCGCCCCCCTCCCCATTTGTTTATTATTTTTGTTGTGTTTTGATCAAACTTCATCCTAGCCATCCATCCTTAACCCCTAGATCCAACGGTGGAGGATGGATTAGATGGGTGACCTATATATGCTTGTATTTTCCTATTTTCATGAATTAATGCCATTTGAATTGGAAAAAAGCTTGAAGCTCCAGCCTTGGTGCGCCCCCTTCTCCTCTCCCTCTCCCCCTTGAAGCTGTGAAGGTTTCCTTCTGGTGGTGAGACTCCACCCTATCAGTTCCGGTCGCCGCCGCCGCCGCCACGAGCCGCCACCGCACCGCCTTCGCCATCAACGGAGTTCTGCCCGCGCAGTACCACAGAAGCTTCCACGAATTTCCTGTCTCAGCCCCGAGCTCAGATAGATCTGGGAATTTTAGTGGATGTTCCAGAGGTGTCAAGGACAGCCCACAAATTTTGGTTTGCCATTCAGATCTCGTTTCATATTTTTTTATTTTCGTCCACTCTTCCATTTTGGTTCTCCCAGAGTTCTATCCAGATTCATCCCCGCCCTGAGTTTCATGCCTTAGATCCACTTTTTGATTTCTGCTAGTTCGCCCAATTTTACTGGAGCTTCCACCCCTTCATCCACAATTTTTCTCAATTTTTTATTCGCCCATCTCATATTTTCTAAAATTCGTTCTCAGACCCAGCTACAGTTCTGTCCCCCTGTTCCCAGATCCAACCACCAGTCACCCCAAAAATCATAGTAAATCACCACCACCTCCAGATCAAATTCTAAAAATAGTCGCAGTTCAATGGTTTGATTCCCTACAATTCCTAAGAAGATCTCAAGAGCTGAATCGGAGGTTTACTAGGCGGTCAACGGTAGTTCTCAGACAAGTACCCTACAGATCTGAGATTTCGGTTACTGTACAACAGGGGCTTGTAAATTCATTAAAGTTCTGATCCTACCAGATCCAGCAGATCTCTTTGGGTCTAAATTGAAGCATTTGAAGAGAGCTTTCCAACGATAGCTCATGCGTCCCGATCCGACGTCGGGATTGATCGCAGCGGCCATTTTCGCCGGAGCGCGCGCCTAAAAACAGCAACTAAAAATCCGTGGGCAGCAACTTCAAAGCTTGGGAATCGGGACCGATCGACCCCCGATCGGTGTTCCCGGCCGACCGCCGTCTGTGGAGGCGTGCCATCAGGGGTTCCCATCACAGTGGGTCCCACCCCCGCAGATCCGGAGGACAGCGCCATCCGTGGGCCCCGCGGTCCCGCAGAACCCGCCGTTCGGAAATCACGGAAACGTGGAGTTCGGCACTGCCGGGCGACATCAAGATGCTGCCCGTCAACCCGATTTGCGTGATTCCCGGACCCCACATGTGACCTTTTACCTCCCTGCGTGGAGTGGGTCAAATCATTGTACTGTTGTAAAATTGTTTAACCGGGGATCCGTAATTCGGCCGGGGTTGTCTTCGCCACGCCGGGTGCGTGGAGGTAATGGTCCGAACCTCTTGGAATTCATTTGCTTAGCTAGTATACGGTCTTTTGCCGCTGCCGAGAGTGTAGGTACTAGCCCGTGTGTCCATGTCACCGCTGTGAGAGTGAGTGTGACCCGTCCCGTGACTCGACCCGAGTCCGGAAGTTGAGTCGGACTACCCTTGACCTCCGCCGGTTCCTTAACCGCGCACGGTCCGCGCTTTCCCTCGCTTGGGACGACGAGTGAGCTTCCACTTCTGTTAGCGACGTTTTGCCACTAGGAGCTCGTAGTGTCGGGCTTAGTGTCTCCCTGGTGTGTGCTGCTGGTCGCGTCTTCATCTAGAGTCCGAGGGTGGCACCTAATAGTGTCGTCTCCCGTGTCCGTCCCGCATCAGCGGGCTACCTCTGTACCGCCTCCAACATGCTCCCTCTATTCCCCCTTTCTTTTCCCAACAATCTCGCGCCGCCTGCCAGCCCTATCGTCGACCGTCAGGATCCCTGCCACACCTTTCTCTTCTTCTTCAACTACATGTTTCCCCCTTCCTATTCTTCTTCCTCTTCTATTTGCTCCCAGACCCTGCAACCACCTACCATCAACCCCAATCCCTCTTGCCCTCGGCCATTCTCCTTCAGCCTGCTGCCCCCTTCCTCCTCTTCTTCCTCTTGTATTTGCTCGCAGACCCAGCAAGTAGGATTTAGATAGCAACCACCTTCACTGGCCCCCTTCCTGCAGCATCAACCCCATCAACCTCCTACCACCGCGACCCCATCCACCGCTCACGTGCTTCCACACAGCTCTACCGTGATTATGTAGTCCACCCTGCCTGCTCATACCCAGCCACAGCTGCCCATCCAGTGTAGTCCCATTTGGCCAGCACTGCCTCTCCACACTGTTTTCTCACACCCACCCGACCGTCGTCGATTTCGATTTGGTCATCTTCGAGCTACTCCGGAAAGGTATTTATATCTTTTTTGACATGAATTATTTTTAAGCAAATATTCTTACTATATTACTCGTGTGATATAAATGTCATATTTACTTTATTATTTTTATATTTAGCAAATAATATTATTTTCTTGTAAATGACTATTTTTCTATTTTGCAGGGGATAGGAGATTACTTTGTCGATGATATTGAGATAAAACTTTGGTAATCTTCTATCCCATTTATGTTTTTAGTGGCGGATGTTTTTTTTATTGTTTAGTGAGATAGGGAGAAAAAACACTATTTAGGAAGTTTACTTTTTTTTCTAAGGTGTACAATACTATATTCCATAAAGAAAAGAATGAAAACAACATTATTAACTAGAATGTGTATGCCAGGATCTCTTATTCCTTCCCCACTATAGCACCCATGTATCACTTTTGGAATATCAACATGAGTCTGAAGTAATGTCCATCAACATGGAAATTTTTTAGAGGGAACATCGAAACATGCAACTATATGGTGTTTTATCCACATTACATGCACATAGTATCATGATACATGCACATTGTATGTAGATACTTTTAATATTGTATTGCATCCATGTTGTAGTATTTTGTTGCTATTGATGATGATGGTAATGAGTGAGATTGGTGATACTTTTGCTTGATATCAAGATAAGATTTTAAACAAATGGATGTGTGAAGAGGTAATTGTGTTATAGGCACATGTGAGATTTGGTTGTCTTGAAAGAATGTATTGAAGAGAAATACAGGATGTTGTAAAAAATCTGTGATAGTTCAAGTAGTATATACTTGATTTGAATAATTTTTTACCCTTGAATTATTTTTGCATAAAATATCATAAATCATTTGACATTTCCAAGATTCTCTGAGCAATTCCCTTATCTTTTGTTTTGTTGAGTCCTGATTCTCATTGTCACGCCCCGACGCGGAAAATCGGAATGCGACAGTTATAATCATTCATGACAATCAGAGCAATTAAATAAAATGCGACAAAAAGAGGAAATAGATATACATAATAAACCACCAACTTCAATTCTAATTAAATCATAAGTATCCAACCAAGTTTTTAAACCAACTGTTACAAAATGACCCAATCAAAAAAATAAGCTAAACGACTACAACTTTCTCATTAACCAACCGACATGACCGACACACTGATATAATCTATGACAACTACAAGACATGACTCTAGTGGTTTCGCTCCAGGTCTTCACTCGTGCCCATCCCCATCCGTATACACATCCTCATCTGAGCTACCTGAAAAGGTTGGGAGAAAAAGGGGTGAGCGAGAGCTCAGTAGGATTTTATATCTCTATCATCAGGCATAGTTTAAGTGATTAATCATTTATTTATGTATAATAAAAATTGTGAAAAAAAGAACTAATAACTGTATATCCAGATGATAAATGACAAACCAAGATTAGACTTCAAGAGATTGCAAGTTGGGGACAAGTGCAAGTATAACGAGAACATTTCATATATTTGGCCGTAACAAGCACGCACGTATAACAAGCCATGTAGAGAGATTTCTAGGTTGGAATGAATGGCATAGACAACACGCTAGCAAGTACTCGGTGCAATGCCACACTTTGTCATTACAAACTCTCCGGGATACAAGTACTTTTGGACGCTCCTCCCAAGACCAGACCGGGCCCTTTATGATACGTTGACATTGAACGGTGGATCAAAGATCCCAAGTAATATCTATACATTCAGTTAATTTGGCCAAGAGTTCAAGGTTAAGCTTAAGTAACCTATCTCTAAGACCAAGGGTTATTCCAAATAAAATTTGGACAGGAAGTCATAGAAATATGACTTGGAAGTCAAGATTCACTAAAAGGGGTCATGAATAAGACTGGATCATACCCTGAAGGGCTACCATTGACACGACTGCTACATCACACGCAAGAATCACAGAAAACAGATTTGGAAACAGGTCACGGTCAAGATAGGACCACTACAAGAAGATAGCGGTCTAGATCGAACCGCTATTAGGAGGACAATCATAAGGCTTGCATCGACTCGATGGATCAACGGGTCGATACATAGCAAGGTAGAAAGGAGATAGCAGTCCATAGGGGGCCGCTATTTAATGGTAGCGGTTCAGGGAGGACCGCTACTAGGTCAAGTCAAGCACAAGGCAATGTTCAGTCAACTAATCTAGGTCTTCAATCAGCCTAGGGCATGGCTGGACTGAAATAGGGTTCAATCCACGTAACCCAGGTCAATTTGAGGTGTCAGAAGTCGACTTAAACAAGGCTGGGTCGACTGGAACAAGGGTCAATCGACTTGGACAGAACTGGCCCATGGGCTAGGTCAGAAACAGAACGCGGTCGAGATCTTGCCGCTACCATCAGGTAGCAGTCCAGTAAGAGCCGCTTCTAGTCGAGACAGGGCAGAACAATCATGAACTCGGACTTCCCAAAACGAGAATCGGTCGAGTTGGTGGGTTCAAACTTTTAGGGTACAATCTGTCCGGCGTCGTAGTAGGAATCCCAGGCTCGCGGGATCTTACGGAGGTCTTGAGATAGTGGTTCTAGTCCGACGGAAGTAGTATCTGACGGAGAGCCCCAAATATCCTAAGAAGTAGAGGTGTAAAGCGTGGAAAACGGGAGAGACGGTAAGTCACCACCACCAGAGTGGCGTGACCTTCAAACAATCCTGATGATACAATGAATAAAAAATAAGAAGTTATGAATAGCAGAAGTATATTCGTGGACCAAAATTTTAGCTATCATGTTATACTACTCATTTTCCTTTGATCACAAGATGACAAGAGGATGATAATCAAGGAGGTATAATCATGGAAATAATCAAAGTTAACATTACTGTTTTAATATCTCTAGTTAACAGTGTGTTTCTGTGACGCAATAATCAGAGAACATGCAAGAAAAATTGTGGACAAACAAGCCAAAATTTTTAGGAAATGACAGAAATCATCTGCTAGACGGGGAATATAGTGGTCTTGTGGAGGCCGCCTTATGGAAGAGGCAGCCATGGAAGAATCACTTTCAATTATTTTACCCCCCCCCTTTTTTTTAAAAGGAACCACCAGGAAGCAGTTTATCGGGCGACCGCGGCTATCAGAACGCGGTCTCTGGAGTGACCGCTTTCTGATTCAGAGCCCAGAACACCGGCGAGTCCCGATATATATCAAGTAAAAACATGCTTACGATTTCTATGCTACGTAAAATTTGGGCAAACATATACCAAAAGAAAGAGCGCTTAAAAACGAATAACATGATATGATTTAATGAGATTTTTGCCTGAGAGACACCTACCTTAGAACACGAGAAGGAAAGTCGATGTCGATGGAACCCTAGATGGAAACCCTCACTTCCTCGACGCACCTCGCTCTCGAACGCGCACACCAGCCCCATTAGCCAGTCCGCCTAAACCCCCCTGGGGAGGGGTTTAGGCGGACTGGCTAATGGGGGAGAGAGAGGGCGGTCCCCACCCTATAAAATCCTATTTTGTGTGTGTTTTTCTTCCTAAATTAAACTAAGAAGAAAAGGACAGGTACTGGGAGGATACGTGGAGCCTTGTGAGCGTGTTGACTGCCGAGGGCCAATCTTCCGTGATGTTGCTTCGTGCTTCCGCGTGTTGTTCCCACAAACTGGTACGAACGAACGATGCGAACCCTTCACCCTGGATTAGGGAGTCAGACGAACGGAGACTGAGAATCGGATGAACTGGGACTGAGCGGGGCCATGGGGCCACCGGGCTGGAGAGAGGGCGCGGAAAGCACACTACCGTGCCCTAGGGCAAATGGGCCTCAGGCAAGTCAGGACCCCGAGGGATGGCCCCCGGGGGTCTTCTTTATCGTCTGGGAATGTCCTTTGAGGGACACTGGGCTCCGGGATACTGGGATTGGCCCGTGAGGGCCGTTGTTCTTTGTGTTGTAGAAGCCGCTCGCAAGGTGTTCAGGTAAATACCCGACACACCCCGGGTTGTCGAACGGATGGGGTAGCTGGCCGAGGGCCCCCAAGGTGGGCCCTAGGCGGAGGATGTGAGCTTGTGGAAGCTAAGGAGAGGCACTTCAGGCATATGGGCCGGGCCTCGAGCTACGTGTCACATTGTACGGCGGGTTGGCGGGGTAGTCTCGGGTTGGCCCGGGTGCTAAAGTTAAGTGGCTCATCGCCACGTGTCCGAGGGTCGGGGGTGGCCCCACCTTGCTTGGGGGTGTTGTAGAACCTCATTAGCGTACTGGAACCACGGGGCGGCCCGTGGTTTGGTGTAGAAGGGCTGGAATATACGCGCCCACAAGGTGTTCGGAAAAATGCCGAACACACGCGTGTGAGCCGTATATACATGCAGCGGGTCTACAAAGCATGTGGTTGGCCTAATTAGGTCTCCCTTTGACCTTGAAGGGTTGGAAGCAAGTGTCTCGGGGTGGGCCCTCTGCCCTTTCACTAGGTGCCACGTGGCATGGCTCGAAGTCGGAGCACCCTCGGGTTGGCCCTGGCGGCCATGTGGAGTACGGACAAAACCCGTAGGTGAGTGGCCGGGATTGGTCCCGATTGATTGCCCGTGTAGCCGCATGTCACGGCAAACTGGCTAGGGCCTCTGGTGGGGTCTAGGGAATTGTAGAAATGGCCGGGTAGGCCGTGCGTTAAAGGTACTCGGAAAAAATCTCAAACCCTTATTTCTTGTTATTTTGCTAGAAAATCGTCCGGGTGTACAACCCCTATCATATGGTATTTTCTTAATTATAGGAGTGGTGTTCGAGAGTTGATGCACACCTAGTCGTGAAGCAAATATTACTCCACCCTTAAAACCTTTTCTATTATATTGATATCACATTCCTTATTTGTTATATGTAATAATATTTCAATTATTGATCTTCGTAGGTGTGCTCCAAGAAGAAGACTATCTATCCACGTACCCAATCTCAAATTGCATTGGAAAGTTTATTTAAAAAAAGAGATAGATAAATACAGAGAGAAAGGAAAGAAGAGACAGTTTGCGGACCCTGTAACTCTCGTTTTTTTCCCCTTGGAAGGGTACAAGAGAGTCACTTGAAAATCGAAACCATGAGAATCCAGAACTGCTGGCTATGTGTAACAACTCTTGGGCACTATTCCACCTATTTCATGAGAACGAGAACATCCGCCCTAATTCCTATCCAACCCCATTTAAATTAAAATAAATCAAATTAGAGCAACTCATCCGATCCGATTATGTCAAAATAAATTGAATTAAAATAATAGCCTCAAACAAGTCATTCTAACTAAACTTACTCTATTGTCAAAATAGACCTTAGTGTTTAGAACAAGAGAAAATGTTTACAATAATAAGCGCATATATATATATACCCATCAGTATTAATGTTCTTTTAGTGATAATTCTTCTCTTTATTACGAGGGACAAAAAAAGAAGCTTGCAGTAACACCAGTGGTCTTGAACGACCTCAAAAAAATTATGTCAATCTATTTCTTCATGTACATCGTAAAAAGGTGTCCTTTTATTTGGTGTATATTCTTTAGTTTGTGTGCACTTTATTAATTGGTAAAGCTTTCTGACAAAAAAGACACAGCTTGAACACTTGTGCTGATTTTTTTTGGGGGTGTGTGTAGAATGTTTATAATTCCGAGCAATCTTTTGAGTATTCTAGCAAGAACAGGAGTTTTCTTTTACAGGATATCTCACAATAATTTCTTTTCTACCCATTACTGTTCCAAGTCTATATATAGATGACTATTCTAAGTCTAGAGATTCCACTATGGAGAATAAATTCCTGCAAATCTCACATCTTGCAAAGAGCACGGGGATATAAATCCTCACAAATTCATGAGTTAAATTTCTCCTCTCATTTTCAACTCAAATTCCCTTGATCTTTTTCATAATGTCTTGTGCGCTATCATGTAAATGTTCAGAGTTGATAATTGTTGAGACGGATCATCATCCATCCAGATATTTGACTGATTTTAATTTAATACAATCCCACATATATATATATATAACCCATGTCACAGACTCCAATAAAACAGTATTTCCTTAATGACTCAATTGAGTAACTTGGTGACTTAAATGGTTATTCATCTTGATCACTTAATAAAATCACAAAATTAATGGCAGTCCAGTCAAGAGAGTCTGATCAATGAATCAATGGTAATTCTGCCCTTATCTCTCGCTCCTTCCTCATCTTCTATTGAACTTATATCAATCCAGGTGCCATTAGGGCTAGCCTTATTCAGAGGCTTGTTGGGCCCGACCTGATCTTCCTATTTGATACAAAATCGACGTGTAGTCGTCAGTTGCTTATCTGCACGATTAACATATTCCACCATTTCGGTTGAATACATAATCTCGATAAGGTGAAGTTGTTGCAACAAAAACAAGAGGCTTTAATACTCTTCCTCGCGTTAATTCCACATTCCAAACACCACCAGCGAATAAACCCAACGACCAGCGAATACGTTGCCCTATTCAACGGCATTCGCCAATCAAACAGTAGTCCATACATGTTTATATATTTTATCATATACTTTTAACTAGATTATTTAGTATGTCTCTGATCTTATTTTAGATTTTTATCGCGGACTCATGTATCAGAGTCGGATTCGATCCTTTTACTTAATTTTTTATTCATTAATTTATTTGTATCTCGAATGAGGCCCATTAAATTTTACCTTCTTTAGATGCGTTTGAAATCCCTTTTAAGAAATTTATAACTTTTGAATTATGTGGACTCATTCTCTATTATCAAAATTTTATTTTTTTCTCATATTTATTTTATAGTAATATTCATATTTATTCTTTAAAAATTTTCGAGGTACTATAGAAGGCGGGGCAATCGGGACAAACAAGGGCAAATGGGGCATTCGGCCACACGGGATAAGTCTGTTCCACCCGAGGAGGTGGGTTAATGTGTCTGAGTTAAGTGAGGGATATCTCCCCATCTAATCCGATTATTTCTATTCCTCTACCAAAGTGAAAAAAAAGGATAGAATGGGAGTTATCCTCAAGATAAGTGGGGGACGACTCCCTATCAAACAGAGGCATATTGTCTAATGACCGAGAATCAGGTAGCAGCGGATTGTTGCAACAAAAAGTAATTCAACTCATGAGAAGGATGATAAAACATTAATGTAACACATAATTATAAGATTAGTGAGTGAGAGCATCAAACGTACGTAGTATCCTGCCATGAGATAAGAGAAAACCACACCATGCATCAAAGTGTTCAATCAAGAGAGAGCCCATGACATGCATCCTTATAATCTCCGTAAAAACCCGTCAAATAATAATGCTGATTACTCGAATATACACAATCATCCAGAAAGGATTGCCAACACATACGAAGCACCACGTTGGTGTGTCTTTTGTGTAGGGATTTTTTGAGAGCATCTTGAGTATTATATTTATACATTTAATTAACGTTTAATACAATAGTAATACTATCCACTTTCTTAAAAAAACACGTACAAAGAAGAATTTTATATATCTCAGGTCTTTAATTAGTGTAACTTCGAACAGATCTGAATTCTAAACTGCATCTTAGGAGGTTAGAACTGGAGATCAAGAAAATGGGTCTCTCTTTTAACTTGTGTTTGATCATATATCCAAAAAAAAAAATGGAGGGTTAGGAGGACAACACATGCATGCTACCTTCTCAGGGCGCCCAACAAGGTGCTAGATAATATATATATATAATTGCCCAGCAAAATTAAGCCAGCCAATTTGGAAGCCAACTCATGCCATGTCGAAAGGCCAAGTCATGCTTAATTTGGACAATTGGCGTTACTTAATCTTCCCTTATATTTTTTTAAAAGTACTCTTCTCTAAAATAGTAATACCTTGGAATTAATCGCCTAGCTTTGGATAGGGATCACTCGGACTTGATTCTGCACATTCTAGATTTTGAAGAGACATTTAGAAAGGAGAGGATTTCCCTGTTGGCAGCATATATATATAGTTAGCGAGGTTTGATGGTGACAGGAAATTAATCAAAATCAAGTATTCTGCCCACAAGGATTGGGTTGAGTTGACACCAACACATCCTATATCTTTTTAAAAGATCTTCGGCAAGCGAAAGAAAGATAGACAAAAGCTACAAGGTATATAAACATTCTGCCAATCGACTCAGCCAGCTACAATAAGGTATCACTTGAACATATAGACTCCTCCCATAGAACCCTACGTCACATGACACAAGCAAAGACCTCCCTCACCGGAGTGAAGTCAAAAACTGCCGAGCCATCGGCTCATTGGCTCCCAACACATCCCTTATTTCATAGAATTTCGGCTACAACCAAATGTTACATGTGGGCAACTCAAGACTAGAAGACAGTATAAAGAATTCACAGTTGCCAACTAATTAATCCTGAAGGACTTTGTATCTCCACAATACGGGAATATATATATATATATATATATATATACCTGATAGAACATGCATTAGCACATCGATCTAGAAAGTGATCAAGAATAATTCAAATGCATGATGCCAAGGGCTGCGCGCCGAGCGCTCCCCCGTCCCGTCGCGAGCTCCCTCGCAGAACCGTTGGGAGGGGGGGAGCTCCCGCCGGAGACTCCCCCCCTCCCCCTTCTCCTCTTCCGGAGGCTTCACATCCGGTTCGTCTCTCCGGAGGCGTTCACCGGACTTTTGTCAGGTAGGTTCCCAAACCCTACCTGGAATCTCAGGGAGATCGGAGCTCCTCCGACCTTCTCTGGCTCTCTCCCTCCTCCCTTTTGCCCTTCTTCCCCCCCCCCCCCCCCGCGCTTGCCCTCCGGCCTCCCTCCCCCGCCTTCCTTCTCCTTCCCTTCCACCTTCCCTTGCTGTTTCTTCCCCCTCCCCTCCGGCGCCTTCCTCGGTGTTCTCCGTCCTCATTCCCCCTTCCTCCCCCCCTCCCGGGTCTTTCCTCTTCGCCGTCGTCCCCCCATTCCGTCCCTCCTCCCTTCGCATCCCCCCCTCTGTGGTGATCCCCCTCCTCTGGCCACCTTCTGCCTCCCCCTTCCTCTATCTTAACCCCCTCCCCGGCGTTCCCCCTCCCTTCCCCTTCACTCCCACCTATCCCCTCCTCCGGCCGCCTTCTGCCTTCCCTTCTGCCCTCCCCCCCTCCCAGCCGACCCACTGTCTACCCCTGCCCCGGGGCCCATTCGCCTCCCTCGGGTCACCGCCCCTCCTTTGCCGCCCTTCCCCCCTCCCTCTCCCGCCGTTTCCTGCTGCCCCCCCCCCCACCTTCGCTGCCCTCCCTTCGCCCTCTCCCTCTCTTCCCCTCCGGCGTCCCCCTTCTAGCTTCCCCTCTCCCTTCCCCCCCCTCCTCCGGCGTTCTTCCCTTTCTCCCTCTTCCAAACCCTTTTGTCCCCTTGGGCCTTCGGCACGCGTGTGGTTCTCCGGTCGTAGAAGGTGGCCAGCTGGTCGCTCTTGCAAGTGACAGTTACCCCTCGGTTCTTTCAGAACTCGGAGATGCTGCGCTTCTTCCAAGCACCCCTCGGTTGCTTGTCTCCCGGGTCTCTTTTACTCACCGCCATAGGTGTTTGCGGTCTGGACGCCTTGTGCTCCTCGAGGATGTTATCATTCGCCTTCGACTCGTCAGCTGCCCCATCTTCGTCAGGAGTGCCCCGCCCTCGGGCTGTTGTTGTTGTCTCTCTGTTCTCTTCTTTTGTGGCCCGTTGGACAGTTGTCTTCATAGGTCAGAGAGGGTTGTGTATGTGGTTTGGTCTTTGTCCCCCTTGTATCTTGCTGCTTATTTGATATGAATGAAGTCTCTTGATTCCAAAAAAAAAAAAAGAGTTTGGTGACGTGACAGTTCAAGAGAATATAGAGAGGAATAATATATATATATATATATATATATATATATATATATATATATATGTGTGTGTGTGTGTGTGTGTGTGTGTGTGTGTGAGAGAGAGAGAGAGAGAGTGTGTGTGAGAGAGAGAGAGAGAGAGAGAGAGAGTGTGCACGGCAGGGGACAACGCTGGCGCAGACAAGCCCGCGGCGCTCAAGCTGAAGTACGTCGGCATCGCGGCAATACTCTTCTCCGCGGCCGTCGGCATCCTCGTCCCCATCCTGGGTATCAAGAAACACAAGAAAGTGGTTTTGGGCTCTCGCTCACAATCGGAGCAATATCACATTGCTTATATAGACAGAGGTTACAATAATATCAACATACTCTGTACATCCCGTAGCTTACGGGAGAATCCAAAATCTTATCTACATCCACTCCACCCACTCGTGCGTACACTTCGCTCAGCCTGGTTGGGTTGAGGAGGACTGCGGCTGATCTGGTCTTGCATCGTGCTGCCAGCAGATTGTGCCGGGTATACAGGGGAAGCTGTTGCGTCAATACTGGGGAGGCGGTGGCCGGCGCTCCGGCCCGAGAGGGATGCCTTCTTCGTGATCAAGGCTTTTGCGGCGGGGGTGATCCTCGCGACGGGGAGCCCGTGGCAGAACTTCCCCTTCGCCGGCTTTGTGGCCGTGATGTCGGCCCTGGTGACGCTGATGATCGACACGTGCGCGACGAGGTACTACCAGAGGGCGCACTTCGGCAAGGCCGCGCCGGTGATCGACACATTTCTTCTTGCTGATGACGTGATGCCCTAGAGATCTTATGGGCTGATAATGATATATTATATATATATATATATGAGATTAGTTTCTAGCTTTTATTAACAACGGGAAGAGGCTGTCTCAATTACCTGTGAGACAACGCGGTGCCGAATGTGCTCCGGCAAGCTTCGCGACTCCTGCTGCGGTGATGGGCTGGCGGGTGTGGAGGTGGACGTGGCCGGCATGTTCCCCGGCCGGACGCTGCCGCCTCCTCGCTACCCCTTTCCATGTCGTCCACCGGCGCGGCCTTGCCGAAGTGCGCCCTCTGGTAGTAGCTCGTCGTGCATGTCTCGATCATCAGCGTCACCAGGGCCGACCTCATGGCCACAGAGCCGGCGAAGGCGAAGGGGAGAAGTGGGGACTCCGGCGGGCACGGCGACGTCAGACTGTCGAAGGCGTCGGGCAGGATGTGTATACCATCCCCGTCGCGAGGATCACCCCCGCCGCAAAATCCTTGATCACGAAGAAGGCATCCCTGTCGGGCCGGAGCGCCGGCCACCGCCTCCCCAGGATGGGGACGAGGATCCCGACGGCCGCGGAGAAGATACACATATATATATATATAAAGATGATAAAAGTTATAATAATTTAGTGTTAAACATAAAGAAATAAGAGAGAGAGAGAGAGAGAACGCATTAATGGCACTGGGTTAGCTCTAATTAACCCACCTCGTGAGGTGGATTAGGAAATGTGTTAGCTCTAATTAACCCGAAACTAAAGAGAGCTCTGGGGTTTGGATTTGAGCCGTCCATGGCTTTGGATCTCACTTGACGTGGGTTAATGAAAGTGTCATCATGGAAAAAGATGAGTCCAAGTCCAGGGCAAGCAAAGGCCTCCACCAACCACTGCCCACCTGCGTGCCGGTAGCTGGCTGTCACGATTCAAAAAGGCCGATATTATTCTTTATTATATGTAAAACACCGTGAAAGGGAAACCCTTTTTTCCTTGCCCTTCTCGTCTACGTACCGTACACAAATAAATGAGTGCGCACGCAAGGGAGACACCTATCACTACATATATATAAAAAAATAAAACTGTACGTGGAAGCTGCTTGCTGACGTGACTCGGCATTGGAAAACACCCTGGCCTTCAGTGCACTGACTCCATCCCGGGACTTAATACTTGTTCACGAATCAAAACCTGGCCTTCAGACATCACCTATGATAATTCTCTCTCTCTCTCTCGTACATGGTAGTAACACAGTCGACTGATTCCACAGAATTCCTTATTTACCTGTAAACCCCTAACTCTGTCACATTAACACATGCGTCTTTCATTTACCTAGTATTGTTGCGTTATACTCTCGTAGTAATCTTAATTAATTTAACTGAAAGGAAGCCTCAGAGGAAGCCTCTGGCTAACAGACACACACAATTAATTTCCCGGAGATGGGACGGCTTACCCGCCATGCCATGGCTGTCTAGACTCGTGTGGAAAACAGACATGCCACACAGAGGAAAGCGGCTTATGCACGAATGTGCGAACTCTTTGATATATTTAAGACGACGTTGACAGCGGAACGAAAGTGAGTTATTCTGTATATATATATATATATATATATATATATATATATATATCTGCCTTTAATTAAACTTAATAACAGAGTTAAGTTATTTGAGATTTATTAGAGTTAAAGATCTTTATTTTGAGATTAACTCATTTGACCACTTTCACCTGAGATGAATTAATTTTTAAATAAAAGTAATTTATCAAATTCAAAAAAAATTAAGTTCACTGTGACAAGCGAAGTAGAGTGCCGTATTGGAGCCCAACCCCCCCCAAATATGATGCCCGAGGTCGATTTATTCCTCACATGTTTTTCTAGACTTTGACATGTTACAATGGAACTGTAACATATCAAAGGCCAGCTTAACCATAATGTATTGAACGGTATGCAGCAGTTGGAGACCTTAACATATATATTTTAGTTTAATTAATATTGTATTATAATTTTCCTCGCTGCCATGCTGCAAGACGGTGTCCACATTATAATTACGGTGCATTGTGATTTACTCTCTCCAAGAAATATAATTCCTTTTTTTGGACGATGCAAGAAATATAATCACGCACGCACGCACCTACCATTCTTCTTGCCTACAAAATGTCTAATATCATTATAGAGGAAGACTTATTGGGCCATCCATCCATCTGACACCTACATGGCTCCTCTTGGGCCAATCACAATCTCACAAGTGGAAGACTCGTTCCACGCCCAAGGTCATATATTGCACGCCCAAGGTTATATAATATTGCTCACTTTCTGTGTACAGAAAATTAAAAAATTTTAAAATAAAAAAATAATTTTAAAATTTTATTTTTACAAATTCATAAAATTTATTTTTTCTAATGTTTTATGTCATTAACGAGAGGATGAGGTGTACGGTCAAATAGGTGAGATGGGCCCCACCTGATAATTTCTCTTTTTAAAAGAGAGAGAGAGTGTGTGTGTGTGTGTTAATTAACAAGACAAACAAAAGAAAAATTAACAAATCTATAACATATCTTATAAGAGAATTGGTGGGTTTTTTTTCCGCCGGTTCAAAAACTTAAAAAAATCGGTTCGTCCCGATGTTACGGACCCCCTCCCATCTCCCCCCACCCGATGGGCCCCCCTATCCCCGACCTCGGCGGATCCCCCTCTCCTCCCACCCGGCATAGCATCCCGGATCTGGAGTCGACGCTGGATCTGCAGGGGACCCCTTCGCTAGATCTCCAAGAGACGCCTGATCTCATCCCATCTCAGTGAACGCTCTCCCCCCACCCTGGCTGACCCCCTCCCCCTCTACGCCCATCCTTGGCAGACGCGCCATTTCCCACCGTCACACCACCGTCTGCCATTGCCACCGTCGCGTCTGTGACTTGCTGTTTCGCTATCGAGCCGACTACCGTTTCTTCTGGTACATCTTCTTCTCTCTCCATCCACTCTCTCTTGTCTTATTCCTCCCACCTTCCCTCCATCTTCCGCATTCTACCTTTCCTTTTCTTTTACGGCGCTCCGGTTGTGATTCTCGGGACGCTACCAGTGCAAAGCCGCCCCCAAAGAATAGATTACATTCCCATTCGTGAGATTCTAACGAGCCCGACTTATGAGGATTGAGTTGGTCAAACATGTATGGGAGAACTGCATCACAGTTGTTGAGGGAGCTCACTTCAAGTGAATGACAAATTGCAATCATTCAATGTAAGTTCATTGGCTCGGAAAGCATCCCTTCTTTAGGTACACACTTTGTCCACATTGTTATTTTTGTGATGATATTTGGGTGAAATTGTTCACAAATGTTTGCTAGATTGCATGTTCCATGTATCATTCTGCATTCTTGGTTTGCTAAACATGAAGCTGTCCAGAATAAAAGGATGTGGGATTTTTTTATATAGGTACTTGCAATGAATTTTTTTCCTATCCTTTGTTTTAGAAAAACAGTGGATTATATAGCACAATTTATTGATGAAGAGGTAATACAATCATAACAACACCTACGAAAAGAATTGCATTGGATGAATAATTCTCTTTCAAATGTGTACAGTTGTATTCAAAATGAGTCTAAGCAGTAGGCCAACTGTAAAGGAGAGTCAGAGCTTGAAGACATAAATTCTCAATATAACATTTACTTCCCCAAAATATTGCATAATTCTGAGTCTACTAGAGGCTCCAACATATTGCATGGTAGAGCATAGAAATGATTTTCACCTCTTCTTTGTTACCCATCAGCACCTTCAATCCCTATAAGAAATCCCACATATCTTCCAAGGAATCCCACATATCTTCTACTGGGCAGAAGTTGACTGGTAAACCTGTAAGGTTCCCAAAGACCTCGCATATCTATTTGCTAAAAACACATTGAAAAAATAAATGATGTACAGATTTGGATTGTTACCTGCAGAAGGTACACCGATCAGGACGCCCACTAATCTATTTCCATTTGTACAGCTTTGTGACAGTGGTGATAACAATTTTTTTCTGGTTACTCCCACTTGCTGGAGAATTAATATTTATTTTTTTCAGGAATCAAAGACATCCAGATTCGAGATTATTGGTTGATGTGCAGTGCTCGCCTACAGGCTTGCTCGTCATATATACTGTTGGAATCTATGTTTAAAATTTAAAAGGTTTTAGTTTGTGTTGATTAGTCCCACATTGGAAAATGGAAAGAGTTTCCATTTACTTTTAGTTGGGACTCGTGTCTTAGTTGTGTATTCCTTTGAGGAGACTATGGCAGTTGGCCCATTTGGGCTAGTAGGCTCTTGGGCTAGCATCCTCTTTCTCACACACGCGCGAATTGCTGTGTCGTGCGTGCGTGTGATTCCAGATTATTATTTTATTTTTCTTTATTTTTTTTTGACCGTTTAACCGAGTGTCTCTTGGATTCTTTTCGTGTCTCTTCGGATTCCCCTCTTTGGACGGAAGGGTGTGACTCGGTCAAAGGTCTCTTCCGAAGAGGGTATTTGAAGACTGGTTTTTCCTGGGAGAGGTACGGTTTTCGGTTCTCTATAACCCGAAAGCTATCTCTCTCGAACTCCTCTCTCCGATCGTCTTCTTCCTCTTGCAAGAGCCGTCTGTCACTGTGGTGTTCGCCCCCGGCAACGCGAGTTGGAGTGCTCCTTCGCATCGCCACCGATTTTGGGTCGTCGTATCTTGATGGAAGTTCCGTCGCGAAGCCTATCTACACCAGAGTAGGGGCGGAACGACTCTAAAGAAAGTGACTACGCGCTTCGACCCGTGTTTGCCCTTCTTGATCTTGATTACCTTGGATTTCTGTGCTTAGATCTACTAGAAAAACTCTACCCGTGAACTTTTATTTTTCCATCAGTTTAGAGTCATTCCTTTCTATTAGATCGAATGGCACCAGAGATTGTTGCTCGCCCTGATAAATTTACTGGCCAATTTTTTAAACGTTGGCAACAAAAAATGCGATATTGGTTGACCTCTTTGGCTCTGTTCTCCGTCATAGAATCTAACCCCCCTGCGGATGATGAAAATGAACCCGCTAGGTCGGTAGATGTAGCCAAGTTTAAGGAGAGAGATTACCTGTGTACTGGTAGCATCCTCTCGTGCCTTTCCGATAAACACTATGATATATATTGCACTGCTAAATCCGCCAGAGACCTGTGATTTGCCTTAGAGAAAAAATATGGCTCCGAGGATGTTGGTCTAGATAAAATTATGGTAGCCAATTACTTTGACTTCAAGATGAAAGATAGCGCATCCATTGTTGACCAAGCCCATGAAATCCAGTCCCTTGTTTTGGACATTCAAAGGTGTGGAATGCCTATTGATGAGAAATTCTAGGTCTGTGCTTTGATAACAAAACTACCACCTTCCTGGAATAATTTTTCTCTATCTCTACAACACAAACGTGATGAGATGACTGTTGAACAGTTGATCTCTGCTATTCAGGTTGAAGAGCGAAATAGGGACAGAAATAAAACTAGAAATCCTCCACCTGAACCTAAATTCCAGTCCAAAGCCAATTTGATTGAAAAACCTACCTCCTCTTGTTCCTTTAATAAAACTTTCAAAAAATCTAAATACATCAAAGGGAAGAAAAAGATCAAGAAGGAATCAGAGAATATTACCTGTTATGTGTGTGGAAGGCCAGGACATAAAGCTTACATGTGCTTTGAAAGGAAAGGCAGAAACAATAAACCCTACAAAGGAAAGAAGTCTGCTGCCACTGATCCACAAGTCAATGTGTTGACTGTTGGTACCACCTCTGATGAAAGGTTTATTTTCTTTAATCTTGAAATTCATGTGGCATGTCTACCAACATATTGGTTAGTAGATACGGGAGCAAATGTCCATGTCTGCTCAGATAGAGCTTTGTTCTCCTCTTATCAGGGCCTCGAAGGCATGAGCGTGACAATGAACAACTCCACTGTAGCCAGAGTAGAGGGTGAAGGACGTGTTGACCTGAAGCTTGCTTCGGGAAAGACCTTAAGCCTATACAAAGTGCAGCATGTGCCAGATGTTAGGAGGAATCTTGTTAGTGGGTCTTTGTTAGTGCAGCAAGACTATGAACTTGTATTTAAGTCTAATAAAGTTGTAATCACTAGACACAGAAACTTTTTAGGAAAATGATATTTGTGTAATGGTTTATTTGTACTTAATGTTTCGTTAAATGAATCTTATTCTTCTGTCAGTTTTCATGTTGAAATTAGTGATTTGTGGCATGCTAGACTTAGTCACATTAATTTTAATACCATCAAACGAATGATGCATTTAGATTTAATTCCCAAGTTTGATGTGAAGCATGCTGATAAATGTCAAATATGTGTGTAAACTAAACAACCTATGAAGCCTTTTAAGTCCGTTGAACGGAACACCTCTATATTAGAGTTGATACACTCTGATATTTGTGAAGGGACGGGTTCCTTAACTAGAGGTGGGAAAATGTATTTTATTACATTTATTGATGATGCTTCTAAATTTTGTATTCTGTATTTACTTAGAACTAAGGATGAAGCTCTGGAAAAATTAATGACTTTTAAGTCCTTATCTGAAAAATAAACTGAAAAATTGCTTAAAAGATTGAGATCTGATAGGGGTGGTGAATACGTGTCTAATGCCATGAATGATTTTTGTGTCAAAAATGGAATCATCCATGAGTTGACAGCTCCATATTCACCTTAATCAAATGGAGTGGCTGAGAGAAAAAATTAGACATTGATGGATATGGTGAATTCCATGTTATGTAGCTCAGGATTACCTGAGAATATGTGGGGAGAAGCTCTGCTCTCTGCATGCCATGTCCTTAACTGTGTTCCTCACAAGGCAAAAGATAAATCACCTTTTAAAATGTGGTTTAAAAGAAAACCAAATTATAAATTATTGAGGGTTTGGGGCTGTTTAGCCAAAATAAAAATTCCAGAGAATAAGAAGAGGAAAGTTGGTTCTAATACGGTAGATGGTGTTTTTATTGGTTATGCTGAAAATAGTTCTGCTTATAGATTTCTCATCACTAAATCTAATATTTCTGATATCTCTGCTAATACTATTTGTGAATTTGGTGATGCAATCTTTTATGAGGATATATTTCCTTTTAAGACTAAGGATATTGTACATGTAGATTCATCTTTTATTCCTTCATTTAGCACTTCTAATCCTCTTCAGCATGATCATATAGACATAGAACCTAGAAGGAGTAAAAGAACTAGAATAGAAAAATCATTTGGAGATGACTTCATATCATACATAGTAGAGGATGATCATTTAACCTTTAAAGATGCCATGTCATCTAGTGATTCTACATTCTGGAATGAAGCTGTTAATGGAGAAATAGAATCAATTAGAAGCCACCACACTTGGGAACTTGTGGATCTTCCACCTAGTGCTAAAATAATTGGTTGTAAATGGATTTTCAAAAAGAAACTAAGACCAGATGGCTCCATTGACAAATATAAGGCTAGATTGGTTGCTAAGGGCTTCCGACAGAAAGAGAGAATAGATTTATTTGATACCTAATCTCCCGTGATTAGGATGACTACAATCCGAGTGCTAGTTGCACTGGCCTCTATATATGATCTAAAGGTTCACCAGATGGATGTGAAAACTGTATTCCTGAATGGTGAACTTGATGAAGAGATCTATATGGATCAGCCAGATGGATTTATAGTTTCCGGTCAAGAGCATAAAGTATGCAAGTTGGTGAAGTCCTTATATGGACTTAAGCAAGCCCCTAAGCAATGGCATCACAAATTTGACGAAGTCATCTCTTCTAATGATTTTTCTATATGTGAATCTGATAAATACTTGTATGTTAAATTGTTTGATAGTAATTGCATTATTTTGTGTCTTTATGTTGATGATATCTTGATACTAGGCAATGACTTGATGTTGATAAATGAAATCAAACAGTTTCTGAATAGTAAGTTTGACATGAAAGATCTGGGAGAGTGTTGATGCACTAAAATTCACTTATTCATCGATTGTTTATTCAGATGGTTGATTCGTTTATTTAGTGCGAGGGCGTGCCAGTCACAAAGTGACGATTTATTCGGACTTCAGGAAAGCCCATGGTGCGCTCGATCTGACTAATCAGTCGATTATGTAGTTCGTGTCGGGACCAAGACCCACCATGCTATAAAGGTCACGGCGTCATTTACATCCCCTCGGAGAGAGAAGCACCCTTGATTAGTTACCGGGAATAAGGGCTCTACGGCCGAAAGGATTACTAATTAAGGCAAGAAGAAAGGGGCAATCGAACTATGCCAAAAGCCCGCCTCGGAGCATGAACATTCAAATCATGTTGGTCCCTCACGGACCATTTTATGTTCGGACAAAGGTTCGTGTAGAAAACAAGACGGTGACGGGAGCGAATCCATGCAAATGTCTGCCAGGAGATGCCAATTTTGATAGAAAGATGGAATCAGATCCCGATGCCAAGGGGAATGACTTTGATGAGATATTGGCCCAAAACAAGGTCGAGCAATAACCATGACGGGAGAAGTGACTCCCAAGGGTGAAGCACGGCCTACGAGGGCATCATTAATATTCCCGAACCCGGGGCCCGAGGGAGACAAAGGCCGCATCGTTCTATTCGTTATTATTATTATTATTTATTACCATCATTCATTTATTATTACTATCATTTCTTTGTTGACTATTTTTATCACCCATGGACCATGAACTCCTCTCCCTCTTATTATTATTATTTTTTATTACCCCTTCACTTTTTTATCATTGTTATTTTCACTATTTTAATTAAAAACCCATTTTTACCATTATCATTATATAAATTTCCCCCTTTTTTATTATACCCCTTTTTTGTGGTATTTTGAATGCAGAGTGTGCCGGGTGAGAATGCGTTGGAGGGTGTGCCGCTGGGTTAGGTAGTGTGCCGCTGGAAGAGTGCAGGAGTGTACCAGGTAGGGGGGAGGTGATAGTGTACCGATGGAAGAGTGCAGGAGTGCACCGGGTAGGGGGGAGTTGATAGTGTACCGCTGGAAGAGTGCAGGAGTGCACCGGGTGAAGGCTGAATGGAGTCGGTGCAGATCTGAGCTCAGGTCGGTGCACATTTCAGTTGGGCTGAGGTGAGGGTCGGTGCACACAAGGATGTAGTCAGTGCACGTCTAAGACAAGGTCTGAGCAAGGTCAGGGCACTTTAGGTTCAAGGTCTATGCACATTGGAGATGAGGCCGGTGCACATTAAGAGTAAGGTCTATGCACGTTTGAGATCGAGGTCTGTGCACGCTGACAACAGGGTCAGTGCACATGGGAGCAAAGTCTGAGCATATTTTGGTAGGGTCCGTGCATGCTTGGCGCCGGGGTCTGTGCAGGTTGCGGCTAGGGTCAGAGTAGGTTTTGGCCAAGGTCCGTGCATGCTAACCAAAATCTGTGCAGCTCTGAACTGTAAAGGGGCACGGGTCGATGCACATGGGCGGCTATGCATGGGTTGGGTCAGTGCACACGCGAAGAGGTCTGTGCACATGTAGGCGTAAGGTCAGAGCAGGTGCAAACCAAGCTAGCGCAGATGTAGGCCAGGGTCAGTGCAGGTGCAGGCCAAGTTAGTGAAGATAGAGGCCAAGATCAGTGCAGGTGCAGGTCGAGTCACTGCAGGTGCAGGCCAAGGTCAGAGCAGGTTTTGGCCAAGGTCCGTGCACGTCTTAGCCAAGGTCTGTGCACGTTCGAAGGCTGGGCTGCCAGGGTCTGTGCAAATTTTGGCCAGGGTCGATGCACATCAGCTCAAGGCTAGATGAAGGTCGATGCACATCAGCTCAAGGCTAGATGAAGGTCGATGCATGTGTGGGTTTAAGGTCTGAGCAGGCCTTGGACAAGGTCTGAGCATGTGCTGGGCCAGGGTCTAAGCTAGTTGGGGCTGAAGTCTATGCTAGTTGGGCAAGGTCTGTGCATGTGCTGCTTGGGGTCTGTGCTAGGGAGGCTTGGGCTGCCAAGGTCTATGCTAGTGCAGCTAAAGTCGATGCTAGTTTGAGGCTCGGGGCCTGTGCATGCTAGGGACGAGGTATGAGCATGTTTGGTAGGGTCTGTGCACATTTGGGCGAGGTCTGCGCACATGAGATGAAGTTTGTGCACGTTTTGGGTTTAAGGCTCATGCATGTGGGATGAAGTCTGTGCAGGCGTATAAAGTCTGAGCAAGACAGCCGAAGTCCCAGCATACTTAAGACAAAAGTCTGGGCAAAGGTCAGTGCACCTGGGAGCAAGGTCCATGCACGTTTAAGCTCAAGGTCTGTGCACGTTGAAGATAGGGTCTGTGCACGCTCAGAGCAAAGACTGAGCAAAGTCTGTGCACATTGAGAGCAAGGTCAGTGCACATCTAGATTCTGAAGAGGGAGGTCGGTGCACACTTAATTCAAACCCGAAGGCAGGTCGATGCACCTAAGCCCAAGGCTAAAGGTAGGTCGGTGTATATGCAGGGCCAAGGTCTATTCTGGCCAGGTCTGAGCATGTTGGGGTATGGTCTGTGCAAGTTGGGAATGCGTGGAAGGCAGGGTCCATGCACATGGGTTTTGGGCTGTCCAGGGTTGACGCATGTATGGGTTCGGGTGAATGGAGGTCAATGCTCATGAAGGCAAGGTCGGTGCAGCTCATCAGGCTACAGTATGTGCAGGCTAAAGCTAGGGGTTAAGGTCTGTGCATGTCAAGGTGCATGAAGGGTGAGGTCTATGCACCTTTGGAAGCATAGGGTCTGTGCATGCCAGGCAGGGCCAGTGCAACGGAAGTGTGCCGGGCAAGGGAGGAAGGACTAGTGTGCCGCTGAAGGAGTGTGCCGGGCTGGAGCCAATTGGAGTGCGCCGGGTGAGAGGGCCATGAGTGCACCGGATGAGGGGTGTATCGGATAGAAGGGGGTGGAGTGTATCGGTCGCAGATGGGTTGAGGGTGAAGGATCAATGTAGCTAGGGCAAAGTTCACATAAATGGGATAAAGTCTGAGAGGAGGTCTCTGACTTGTGGAGTTCGGATGGAGGGTTTCGAATGGCAAGCTTTCAATTTTCTGCTGTATGGTTAAGTCCATAGTCATAGTCAACAGTCTGCTCCGGTCATGTTCAGTCTAGTTCTTTGAGTCTTGCACGGTTCTCTTGTCTTGGTTAAAGTGTTTTATTATTGCTATTGGATTTGGGACTCCGGGAGAGTGGACTAGCTTTCTTGCTATATCCATCACTTCCGATGGGTATAACCCATCTATTTATAGGGTGCATGAACCCCCACAACCCCTCCGTCCCTCCCGCACTCTTTTTCCTCTTCCGTGATTTCTAGTGACCATAGTCAAAGTTCGGCACCGAAAACACTTTCGGTGCCGTCTTCGATGATTTTGTTGGCCACGCTCTAACATCTCCCACTTGACCAACAAACTATTATATCTCCACTGTCCGTGAGTGATATAATGTTTCTGTCGAAACACTCCCACTATCTGTGAGTAATTTTCGACATACTCTCGTTCGGCCAACTATTATATCCCCACTGTCCGTGAGTGATATAATAGTTCTTGTCGAAACATTTCCACTATCCGTGAATAACTTTCGACACACCCTCACTATCCGTGAGCGACATTATCATCCACCATCACTATTCATAAATGGTATACTCTCATTATCCATGAATAGTATTTCCGATACAATATATAGATCCCGTCCAATAAAAACCATTCATTTATTAATTGAATAGGCATTATTCAACAGAAATATGCATATGATGGATTTCCTGCTAGCTACTATATAACTGGAAAGTTTTCTATTATCATTTTTTTTGACGGTTAAGTCGCGGAGGATTAATCTAATTTTTTTTATTAACGTATGGTTAGAAATCGGAAGATTTAAAAATAGATTGTATACGTTGCTGTGACTTCCGCATCTTAGGGTGTGCATTTGGAAGGGATCGTGGGGGTGTGAATTTTTTTCAAAAAAACCTCGTAAGCACCTTTTGCTTCGCTTTTGGGGATTTGGGTTTCTCGACTTTTTTCTCCCCGTCTCTCACTACTCACTAAAATCTCTCGTATGCAAAATCTGATGAAACTGAAGTTGCATTTGGAAAGACTTAACGAGGGGTGGGGATTCAAAAGCTATAATCTCTCCGAATGTATTCCCGCCTGCAGCCTTAAATTCAAGTGGATGTGACGAGAAAAGAAGGGAGGATGCAAAAATTATAGGATATGTAGAATTCATTCTCAACCATTAAAAGAGTTAATTCTCATTTTCACTATTGATATTTTTTTATATACTCTCACATTACGTCGTCCGGTGACATAACTTACATATCAAACTAGTTTGACGTAAGAGCCACTAAAAAAAATAATAAGTGCCGCACTTGTAACACCCTGACGTGTGATTAACCAGATGATGTGAAGTGATCGGTTAGGTTTTACTTGTTTTAGAATTCATCTATTAATGTAGTTTGTGCATTAAGAAAATCTAATGTAGACCTAAAAAAATTGTATTAAGGACGTCGTTATTTAGATTTCAATAGTCTTCATGTTCCTCGTTTCCTTCCCCCCAACCACTAATTATTTCTTTCATTTTCGGCTATTATCCACTGCCTTTTGTATATTAACCATAAAGCTTTATTAATTTCGACCAAGTTGCACTCAGTTCGGAGAAATTCATGTATGAGTGTCTCTGGCTTCCAATTATACCTTTTACACCAACAACAGTATTAATATTCTTTTAGTGATCATTCTTCTCTTTATTCTGAGGGAGTACAAAAAAAGAAACTTGCAGTAACACCAGTGGTGTCAGTCACGTATACCTTGAACGACCTCAAAAAAATTATGTCAATCTATTTCTTCATGTACATCGTAAAAAGGTGTCCTTTTATTTGGTGTATATTCTTTAGTTTGTGTGCACTTCATAAATTGGTAAAGCTAAATTTTTGACAAAAAGACACAACACTTGTGCTGTTTTTGTGTGTGTGTAGAATGTTTATAATTCCGAGCAATCTTTTGAGTATTCTAGATAGAACATGAGTTCTCTTTTACAGGATATAATCTCACAATAATTTCTTTTCTACCCATCACTATTCCAAGTCTATGGATGACTATTCTAAGTCTAGATATTCCACTATGGAGAATAAGTTCCTACAAATCTCACAACTTGCAAAGAGCACGGGGACATAGATCCTCACAGATTCATGAGTTAAATTTCTCCTCTCATTTTCAAGTCAAATTCCCTTGATCTTTTTCATAATGTCTTATGCGCTATCATGTAATGTTCAGACTTGATAATTATTGAGACGGATCATCATCCGTCAAGATGTTTGACTGATTTGAATTTAATATAATCTCATATATATATATATATATATATATATAAAACCCATGTTATAGACACCAATAAAATAGTATTTATTTCCTTAATGAGTCAATTGAATATCTTGGTGACTTAAATGGTTAATCATCTTGATGACTTAATAAAATTGCAAAAATGGCAGTCCAGTCAAGAGAGTCTGATCAATGAATCCATGATAATTCTGCCCTTATCACTTGTTCCTTCCTCGCCTTCTATTGAGATTATATCAATCCAGGTGCCATTCGGGCTAGCCTTATTCAGAGGTCTGTTGGGCCCGACCTGATCTTTAAGGGCCTATTTGATACAAAATCGACGTGTATCTGCCAGTTGCTTATCTGCACGATTAACGTATTCGACCATTTTGGTTGAATACATAACATGGATAAGGAGGCGTTGTTGAAATAAAAACAAGAGCATTTAACACTCTTCCCTGCATTAACTCCACATTCTGGACACCACCGGCGAATAAGGCCCACGACCGGCTAATACGCTGCCCTATTCAGTGGTACTCGCCGATCAAATAAGGACTAAAGAGTTTAGACATACTTTTAAGTTCAGCCCAGCCGGCAATCAAGTTGTCGATCTTACTATCCTCCAACTGGAGCTACCACTGAGGAGGCCATATGAAAAATAAAAATAAAAAAGAACAAACTTATTTGTAGAATGTCGGTTCAATCACCAAAGGTCATTTGACCACTATCGAAGTGCCCCCCATTCTCGTCAGAGGTCATTCGAAGTGTCACAATCAGTCTAACCCTCGACACTCTCACCTCGCCCTCGCTCTCGCACATTTGAATGCCAGATCCGGTAACGGATTGTGCATATTGGGCACGTGCGATCAACTAAGACATGCTTGATCTGGGCTATCCGATCACTAATTGCTCCTGTGCCAACATGTAGGCTTGCTGGTTCCATGCTAGCATGATCTGTCACAACAGGTACGTCGCGATCCGTTACGGTATGGCAAACTTTGCTTCCAAGGCATATGATTCATCTCAAAAAATAACTTTGCTGAAACATGTGGACAACCAAAGGTACTTCCAATCGTGATAGGCCGACTCGCACTCGTATCGTATCAGTGTGAGTCAATCGCCCCGTACTGTAGTTGGGAAAACCTTAGTCGATACGTCACTAGTACAATACTAGCCACCGTGGTGAGGGAGGAGGCCAGCGGAGGCGGGGGAGGCCAAAGAAAAGGGAGGTGGGGCAAGCTGCGATGGTGAGGGCCAAGTCGAGGGGAGGCTAGAAAGAAACACAAGGGCCGGGTCAGACCAGTATGGTAGGGTATCGTACCATACTACTAGTGAACCGGGTCACCTTGACTGAGCTGTATGGTGAACTTTGCTCCCAATAGAAGCTACTGTAAAATGTAAATGCAACATCCATATGCCACAAAATTCTTTTTTTAACCCTCACAATCTACCGTATTTAGGGATTAGTCCCTCCATTCTAAAATTTATGTCACCCCCCTACAATTGCCTATTCATTTGATGGACACCATTTTTTTGGTGGGGGCGGGTGGGTCCTAAAAGTTTGAAGGGCTTATTCCTAATTTTGTGAAATGTTTCACCAAATAACTTGAGATTGTGAAGACTTCTAAATAAATATCAGTTTTGGAGGGGTTAATCCGTAGATATGACAGATTATACGGGCTCAAAAATGAAAAAAAAAATCTCCTTTTGTTGCCTTTGCACATTTTGCTTCATCTTCTCTTTGTTACTGTTGCACAATTGCCCTTTTTGCTGGATTTCCAAGTATTTGTTCTCTCACATTGATGAACTTTGGAGAAAAATTCAAGCCAAGGATAATGACATTTTAGAAGCAAAACCCACATATATTGGTAGAATTCTTTGACGAGTACTGGGATCTAGCACACAGACTTGAGAATTCTCACCATTATTGAGATTACTGTAGGGCAGATCACTTCTATATGAAGGATCGTTTTTGTTTGTTTTTTTGGTCAAATCCGCAGTGGCGAGAACGTCGTGACACTGGACTGTCCCTTCTATTTCCTTGGCGGCCGTTAAAGTATTTTGTCATACAAAGTAAACAACAACAAAAAAAAATCTAGGCAGATATAAACTATGTTTCAAATTCATGTGTCTTCTTTCAGTCCTATCCTGGATATCTATGAACACCTTCGTTTTATATATCTAGAGGATCCACTCAACTTAATACCTAGATTTTGATGAGTTAGAGTTCGGACTTTGAATATTATATCAAAATCAAGTTTACCCATTGGATCCTCCGTGCAGACATAATTTGCTCCGCTTGGTCAATTGTGTCACTCGTACTATAACTAGTCGGGATCGATACCAACATAGTGTTGAAACTTTGGTGCCAAATCAGATACCGGTGTAAAGAATTCCCATATCAGGCATATGTGGCCTTCCCTCTATACATGTAAAGAATTCCTTCAACTCGATGACCAAGTTGTAAGTAATAATAATGCAGGAAAACACTTACATTCATAACTTTGATTTACTTGGAGGTGATGCATGATTTATCGTACAGAGTCAACAAAACTTCAAGTTATGTTTTAACTTCATGTATAGCCGAACCCCTGGTACTACTCGGGCAAAGATTTCATGTTTCTAGCATTCATTTACTTCGTGGCAGTACATAATGCGCCATAAAAAGTAAACAAAGCTGTGAGCTGAGGTAAACCAGAGTTTCATGCCTTTTACCATTCTGTCTAGGTTATTCATGCCTAATTTCCTTCCTTTTTCTCATTTCATCAAACAATCATTTCAGAGGTGAAAGACAATGGAGACTACAGAGTGAAAAAGGGATTTTTCTAGATGTAAACGGGTTGTTTGGAAAAGCCCAGCCAGATACATCAAATAAGTGAACACATATACAGGTAATATGATCAGATCGGAAAATCTACAGAGAATCTTTACAAGGAGAATCGGAATGGATGTGCATTTATTAAGATCAAGACCAAATAATGGTTTGAACTTGATGCATCGACTTACAACAGGCATGGGAACATATCATACAGACCACAACGCAGTGAAGTCTCGCCCTTGCTGGGATCACTGCATAGCAAGCATCCAGTCGATCAGGTTACAAGAAGGACTCAAGAAATTTCAAGATTGCTAGGCCAGCAGCCCAAACATCATCATCCAGCACATGTTCCTCAGGAGAATGGCTAATACCGCCACGGCATCGTACAAATAGCATGCCAACCTGCTTGCCAGAGGAAAAACAAAAGGAAAAAGAAATGTAAAGGTTAAATGATGGGAAAAGTTGAAATGGTGACCTCTATTAACAGTTATGGGAAAAAGAGTTATAACCTTTGTCAAATGGGACATTGCCATCGCGTCATGTCCCGCACCACTCATTAGTGCAGGCACTTGAACTTGAGCAAGGCCATACATTTGCCTCAGTGCAGAATGTGCTGCAGACTCAAGTTGCAAGATCAAATCTGGGTTGCAATGGGCCGCTTCTGCATTGTGCTGGAATCACAAGACTGCATTAGCCTGTTTATGTATCAAACATCATTCCAATACGATGATGAAAACTGTCAGACCTTTTTCTCAACAGTGCAAAGAACAGACCGATGATCACATATTACATTCATCGGTTTGGAGAATTCAAATATCACAGCTTCACGTGCTTTGTCATCCATTGCTCGTATATCCACAGTGAAGGTCACCTGGAAAAGGCTAAATAAATACTCAAAATGTATCCAAGACCAATATGGAGCATCAGTACATTTAGTTGAATGAACTAAAGAAATTGAAGTTGTTCAAAGATAGGTTGTGGATTTTGCCTGGCCAGGAATGACATTACTTGCACCTGGCCAAGAGGAGATTTCTCCAACTGTACAGACCAACCCCGCAAAGGATTCCTCTGTAAATCCTCCACACTGCCCAGCATACATTAGGAACTTTTCCGGATGTTTACAAAGACTTTCCAATGAGAGAATAAGTTCAGCAGATGCAGACATAGGATCCTGGCGCATGGACATTGGAACTGTTCCAGCATGCCCTTGTGAGCCTCTGACTGTAACCTGTAAAATCATGAAACACAACATGGATTCTATTGTACATGAGGTTCTGAAGGTTTACATTGTTCCTCAAGTTTAAAAGGCTCCAGATGGCACTAATATGCAATTCAAAATACATTAAAGAGCCTTAGACAGCATAGTGCTTGGTACCTTTTCAATGCCCGATTCACAAAGCATTATGGTGGGGGCATCGGTCCCTGTTAACGGTTTGATCTGACGTGGTGTGCCAGCACTATCGATCTCGCTATCGATCCTACATTATGGTTAGGGGAAAATCTCCATTATCATTAGGATGCCAGCAGCAGGCTGTATTCCCCATGTTAGTGCCCCTTTTTTTATTATTATCTTGGAGTTAGATGGATCTTCTTAGGATTTCAAATCTCTTATATTTTCTAGGAAGGTTGCAGATTTGTTCCCTAGGTTGGCCCCGTGGACCCTGAATCTTTTCTTGTCCTATTAATATTGGTTGTGCTTCCCATTTTGGGATGTGATGCTCTAAAGAAAGGTCCCTTTGCTTGCAATCTAGCCTTGTTTAGCTTTGAGAGAGAGACGACAGGAGGCCTTGTGCGAGCTCCATCCCCAGTTCCACAGCCACTGTACAACCCATCTCTCTCCCCCTTTCCTCTCTCTTTTCCCCCCTCACTGCACCAAGCCAACCCTCACGCCCTGCCACTAGTGCTGCTATCACCCTGCGCCCGTACCCCTCCACTTCACCTCCCTCTTTTGCTCATCTGCAGGGCTCCACTGCCAATCCCGCACCATCCAGCCCCACTGCTGGTCAATGCCAGCTCACCCCATATAACTCACCACTGAGTGTGACCCACCACCACCAGTGCCACCCCTCTACCCCACACAATAACGTTGGGTGCCAATCATGGTTCCAATCTCATTAGTCAAGCCATTGACAAGAGCATCTCGCTGCCTCATGTGTGCATGCAATTCCCTTTCAAAGAGATGAACATAAAGTTGCGCAATTAAGGACGTTCATCATCACATATCAAAGGAAGGGAAATAGGAAAAGAACAAGGAAGCTAAGCCAATCATCTTCTATAATCGAGATTTGGTTCCTCGAGAGCCCCTAATGACGATTTGGCTGGAACGATGTACCTAAGAATGCTCCCGAGTTCGTCCAAGAAATAGACGACATGTCTAAACACATCAAGAAAATGTGTCGGAAGCAAAACATTCCACAAATACAAGAAATCTCCCGGCGCAACTACTTCCGGCAATTATGGAATCCATCACAAGTCCAGAGGCAACCTCCCTTCTCTACAAAAGACACAAGAGGGCTCGGTTATGACCAAGAGGAAGACTTCAAGGTCTATTGTGTGTCAGCACTATAGGGTTGTTACCCTTCTCCAGCGGCTCAAACTTTGGTCAGGAACTCATTGTCCCCACAAATGAACAATGGGAAGAAGCGCCCGGAGGCCATGATAAGCAGACTTGGTCGTCAGTCATCAACAATCTTGAATATTATGATGTCCATGTCGCCGGTTCGGTTCCGATGATGAGAAGGACTTCATCGATCTACAGCCAGCCCAGCGGGAACTTGAAGATGGTGGACAAACGACTGTAGACGAGCTGATTGAACTCAACCTCGGGGAGGAAGAGGACCCCCCTAAACAATTTTCATCAACACCCTCCTCAATGAAGAAGAAAGAGAAACATATAAACAACTCTTGTTAGAGTTTAAAGACTGCTTCGCCTAGACTTATAAAGAAATGTTCGGGCTAGAATCCTGTGTGGCCGAACATGAGTTGGCAATACTCCACATTGCCAAATCAGTCAAGCAGGCTCAAAGACGTATGCGTCATGAGTTGGAACTCAAAGTAAATGTTGAAGCTGACAAGCTCCTAAAAGTGAACTTCATAGAGCCCTACAGTTTGACTCACCAACATAGCCCCGGTCAACAAAAAGAATGGGCAAATCCGAGTCTGCATCGATTATAGGGACTTGAACAAAGTATGCCCGAAGGATGACTTTCCAGTCCTAATCACTGAAACCATGGTGGACATAGTCACAGGGCATGAAGTCTTATCTTTCATGGACGGATCGTCAAGCTACAACCAGATCCGTCTAGTCATCAAGGACAAAAATCATATGGCCTTCCGATCCCCCAAAGAGATCTTTAATTACAAAAGGATGTCTTTCGGCTTGAAGAATGCTAGCGCTACCTACCAAAAGGCCATGACCAAGATCTTTGATAACATGTTGCATGATTAGGTCGAGTACTATGTTGATGACCTGGTCGTCAAAACCAAAAGGCGGGAGGACGACTTGGTCGACCTGTGTCGAGTTTTTGAAAGGTTTCGACAATATCAACTCAAAATGAACTTGATGAAACGTGCCTTCGGCGTTTCAAGCGGTAAATTCCTCGGCTTCATCATCAGGTATCGAGGGATAGAATTAGACCCTGAGAAAATCAAAGCAATCCGGGAGTTGTCACCTCCTAGAAACATAACTGACCTGAGGTCTCTCCAAAGGAGGTTAGCCTACATCAGGCGATTCATATTCAACCTCTCCAAAAGATGTGCACACTTTGGCAAACTGATGAAGAAAGGCGCACCATTCATATGGGACTAGGAATGCCAGGCTGTCTTTGAACAAATCAAAGAGTACCGACTTACTCCCCTAGTGCTGGGGGCACCGGTCAAAGGAAAGCCCCTTATACTATACATTGTCGCAATGGACACCTCGCTCGGAGCCTTGTTGGCGCAGATGAATGAAGAAGGTAAAGAGCAGCCGCTATATTACCTCAATAGAAAGCTGGTCGGCCCTGTACATCAGTATTCCCCTATGGAGAAAATGTGTTTGGTTGTGTTTGCTGTTAAGAAGTTGAGGCATTACCATCTGTCTCACCAGATGGAGCTGATCTCAAAGTTCGACCCACTCAAATTTCTTCTCAAACAACCCATATTGTTAGGAAGGCTAGGAAAATGGGCTCTGCTCCTCATGGAGTTTGATATCACATTCGTCCCGCAAAAAACTATTAAAGGACAAGAAATGATGGAGTTCCTGGTGGCACACCCAGTCTCAGTAGACTCTCCTCTAAATGCTAAACTCCCTGATGAAGAAACACTCTCGCCCCCAACAAGGATCAGAAAATCATACTGAAGATGTCCCACCACAAAAAGAGGGCACCCTCGTAATTGATTTGCCATGCGGGGAGCTCTATTTGGATGGCACTTCCCAAACAATCAAAAGGGCTAACGGCAGTACAAGCCTCACCTGAGGGGCTAGCATAGTCTTCATGACTCCCTAAGGAGGGGTTCTACACAATTCATGTGCTCTCATGAAGCTGCTGACCAACAATGAAGCGGAGTACGAAACCTTGATAGTGGGACTTCATATAGCTTGGGAAATGAACATCAAATGCATCAAAGTCTATGGAGACTCACAACTCGCCATACGGCAAGTCATCAGTGACTATGATGTCTGAAGGCCAGAGCTAGTTCATTACCATGTCGTTGTCATAAGGTTCAAGGAGAAGTTTTACCTATTTTAAATAGGTCATGTTCGCAAAAGTAAAAATTCCCAGACAGATGCCCTAGCCAAGTTGGCTTCTGCCATAAAACTTCCACTCGAAGGAGAACTAGATATAACGATCAGACCCAAAAGACTCATGCCAAGTGTGTAAGATGAAGAATCCGGCTCCATAGCCCATGAGGCCAACACCATTGAAGAATACAATGTCGTGGAGGAAGAAGATTAGCATGAGCCAATTGTCAAGATAAAAAATAGTTGGCTCCCTCTAGACTGGGCTCGAAAGGTTCAACTCCTGCACAGGGTAGCATCTTACCAACTAAGGAGGCCGGTTGTTTAGGCTTGTCCATGAGCCTTCTGCGGTGTCTCTTGCCAAAGGAAATTAGGACAATAATGTGCGAGGTCCACTCAGGGTTGTGTGGCGCTCATCAAGCAGGAGACAAGATGAAGATCAGCATTAAACTCAAAGGATTCTATTGGCCCACCATGTACGTTGACTGTAATCAATACGCCCATACATGCCATCAACGCCAAGCCTTTGGCCCTGTGCCTAGAAAACCTCCTAATTCACTACACCCTACAACCCCCACATGGCCCTTTGCAGGATGAAGAATAGACATTGTGGGACCCTTTCCACCGTCCTCCAAAGGCTACAAGTTCATCCTAACTGCAACCGATTATTTTTCACGATGGGCCGAAACTACCCCACTTTGGGAGATGACAGGAGAGACCGTTGCCCGATTCGTCAAGCATCACATTATATACAAGTTCGGCACCCCTAGCCGGATGATGTCGGACAATGGCACCACATTTAGAAACAAAACCATATACCAGTTGGCAGTAAAATTCCACATCGACTGGAGGATATTAACAATTTACAAGCCTCAAGCTAATAGGTTGGCTGAAGCATTTACCAAAACCCTTTGCAGACTCCTGGCCAAAATAGTAGGTAGTCGTAAAAGAGATTGGGAAGAGAAAATACATGAAGTTCTATGGGCATATCGGACAGTCTACAAAACTCCCACTGGGTGCTCACCCTTCTCTTTAGTCTACGTCGTACAAGCCATGGTGCCAGTTGAACTTGAAATGACATGATACCGGGTAGCAGTGCACACCGGCTTACCAGGACAGGAATAAAGTGAAATAGAGAGAAGGCTTGAAGAACTTTCCAATCTAGAAGACAAAAGAATGGAAGCTTATAAACACCTCCAAACATATCAAGCCCAAATGACATAAGCCTATGACAAACTTGTAAGGCAAAGAGTGTTCAAAGCAGGTGACCTCGTCATGGTCAAGGAAAAAGAAGTGAGGCAAACTTCAACCCAACTGGCGTGAGCCTTATGTCATTACAAGAGTCTATGAAGGAGGTGCATATATGGCCGTTGATCACAAAGGAGAGAATCATTTTCCTCTACTGAATGGTAAACACATAAAATTGTATCAAGCACCAGAGCATGAGTGCACGCAACGATCATTGCGAGATGTTTCATTTCTTGGTGAGGATTAATAAAAAAATGGGACTTAAAATAGAGGTGCTCCAGCGGACTTAGACATTACCATCAGAGGGATGTCTAAGGGCAAAAAGGCCTAAAACCCGGCTGAGGTGAAAACCCAAAAGAACGTCTCAAGCAAAAATGGAAAACTCCTCGACGTGAAAACCCGCAAAGACGCGTTGAAAGAGATTAAAGGGGGCTAGCTTCAGTGAAAACCCGAAAAGACGCTAGGGTTGGTAACGTGAAAAAAAAGTTTTGTTGTTGTCAATCATTATAAGCCATCGCTTCGAACACCTTTTGTTCAAATGGTTCTGTCCCACTGCGGCAAATATATCTCCACATTACAACTCCCAGAACACTCAAATCCAAACTCCAATCCTCAGCCACTAAACCACAAAGGTTAGCCAGATTCCAAAGTCCAAACCCTAAACTCAATCCTTGATTTCAAAACCACAAAGGTCAGCCAAGCCCCAATTCTAAACCCAATTCCAAATCTTGACTTTCAAACCATAAAGGTCAGCCAAAGTCCAAACCCAATTCCAATACGTGGCTTCTAAACCACAGAGGTCAGCCGGAATTCCAAATCCTAAACTCAATCCTTGGATTCCAAACCACAAAGGTCAGCCAAGTCCTAATTCCAATGCCCAGCTTCCAAACCACAAAGGTCAGTTGAGTTTCAAAACTCAACCCCAATCCTCGGCCTCCAAACCACAAAGGTCAGCCGAACTCTAAACCCAAATTCCGAATCTTGGCGTCAAACCACAAAGGTCAGCCAAACACAAAATCCAATCCTTGGCTTCAAACCACAAAGATCATCCGACCCTAATCTCGCTAAACCTTGCCGTCAAATCGCAAAGGTTAGCCACCCACTATGCTTTTGTCCCACCAACATTAAAAAAATGGGGCTTAAAATAGAGGTGTCCGACGGACTTAGGCATCCGGTTCGCTGGTTACTTAAGGGCAAAAAGGTCTTAACCCAGCTAAAGTGAAAACCTAAAAGGGCGCCTTAGACAAAAATGGGTAAGCCCTCGGCATGAAATCCCACAAGGGCGTGTTGGAAAAAGCAAAAGGAGGCTAATTTTGGTGAAAACCCGAAAGGGTGCTAAAACTAGTAAGGTGGTTTTTTTTAATAAAAGAAGAGAGAAGGAAGCAAGGATAGAGACAACAACAAGTTCATTAACTCTATCAACTCACTCAATTGTTATCCTTCATTTGCAAACTTAGAGCCGGAGACAACCCCTCAGGGAGCCACAAAAATGATGAATATTGAACAAAGAAGAAAAAAAAAGTGAAATTTCTATAAGAATAAAAATGGAGGGGAAAAATTAAAGGTGCTTCTATAACTCTACAATCTCAGCTCTACTAGTAGAAATGCGATCTTCAAGATTGATATAGTCCTAGAGAAGGGCTTTAACTTCAGCTTGTACCATCCACATTCCGTCGGCGTCCCGCTGTGATGCAGTGAGCAACTCCTCTACTTCGTGTGGAAGCTCTGCAACCCGGACCAACTTTTGGACGTGGACTGTCGCCAATATGGCTCCATGGTCCCAGACAGTGTTCATCCTGATGGTGTTTGCTGCCAGTGTCTGCTCCATGTCTGAAACAACATTTTCCAATTGTTGAATTTCACCCAGGGCATTTGCCTTCTATTCCTGGATAGCGTGGAGATGACAAAATTCACTCCAAACATTCTTCACAGCATTCATCCTAGACTCGTTGGGTAATCTCATCATATGATAAGCTTGTGTGTGCCGCCTAAGGGTACTCCGCATATCTTCAACTGGGCTCCCAGCGAGGTCAACCGACCCCGCACGGGGCCGGTTGACCTCGCTGGACCTAGCGGGGTCATTTGACCCCGCTGGGTCCCGTGGGCCAGTCGACCACTCCGGGGTCTGTGTTCAAAAAAAAAGAGAAAAAAGGAGAAAAGGGGAGAAAAAAGAGTTTGGCCACCCCACTGTTGGAAGCAAATTTTGTGTGAAAAAAAAAAAAAACCCCCGTCGGGGTGAAAAGAACCCGTCCGGGGTGAGAGGGACCCGTCCGGGGTCGGGGGGACCCGTACGGGGTTGCCCGGCCCCCGGCGGGTTGGGGCGCAGGCGGGCAGGGCCTCCCGGGGCCGCGCGGCCCCCGAGGAGACCTCCCCGGGGTCATCCGACCCCGGACAGGACCTGCCCGGGGTCGTTCGACCCCGGACAGGCCCACCCGGGTCCCGCGACCCCGGGCAGGCCCGCTCGAGGGGTCGCGACCCCGGGAAGGTCCCTCCCGGGGGGTTGCGACCCCGGGCAGGTTCCCACCGGGGGTCCGCGACCCCGGGTAGGCCCCCCCCCAGGGGCGCGCGACCCCAGACGGGTCCCCCTCGAGTCGCGCGACCCCGGGGAGGTCCCGGACCGGCCCGGGGACCTCCCACCCCGGGGAGGTCCCATCTCCCGCGCACGGAAATCAAAAAGTGACCTCCCCGGGGTCATTTTCATCCCGTTGGACCCGTACGGGGTCGAACACTCCCGGGGAGGTTCCCCACTTCTACAAATAGACCCCCGGAGGTCCAGAAGAGGAGATCTACGATCGACTACACACAACCTACAACATACGGAGCACACTTGAAACGTTTGTTCGTTTGTTTCGGCCCATGTGGGGTAAGTCCCCGGGTCTTGTACTTATGCCCCTACGGGGTATATTTACGTTTATGCCCCTCAGCGGGCCATGTTTGTAAGTCTTTACGTCCCGGGACGACTAAGTCATGTATTTCTGCCCTTATAATGGCGAAATTATAAAAATGTCCTCCCCGGGACCGTAAAAGATCAAAGTCCTATAATTTGTAGTCATACCCTGCAATCTTTTGTAATTGGGACTGCGTCCCTATCTCCCGCTTTTACGCGGACTTTTGTACAGTCGACAATTCGCCGACATCCCTTGTACTCATTTGAACTATAGAAGCACTCAGCATGTTTTATATGTATCCTCGGATGGGAAAATTATAAGAAAACCCCCGACTTCTGAAAATTGTATATATACCCCTCCTTCGATCAAATTGACAGATGTGTGCCTTCCATGAAGCCCCTTGTCACTACTTCGGTCTGGGAGTGTTGTCAGCTCAGTCCGACACTCGGATATCACTTTAAACCTAGGTCTAAGATATGATAAAATTACCAAAATACCCCTACAACCTAAAAATGGCCTAGCAGTCTCCTAAAACCCTCTAAAAAGAGCCTCAGCGCCTTAGGGAGTCAGGGACCCGATCCTACTTCATTCCAACCCAGAAATTTTAGAAATACCCCTGGCCTGAGAATATTACCAAAATATCCCTGGGGTGGTAAAATTACCAAAATACCCTCGGGATCCAGAAAACTCCTCTACTCCAAAAAATGCCTATGGCTTCCGCATATTTGCGCTTCCATTCCTAAATCTTAGAGTTTTGCTCAGACCTAGCCCTGATTCAGTCGTCTCTGTTGGTCGGTGGTAAATGAGTGGACATCATGAGCTCTTCGAGAGAGTTTTCCCTCAACATCAGAACATTGTAAAAGATTTTGGGGATTTCTTTGACAGTCAAACAAAGGTGTTCGGACGTTAGGCCGATGTAAATCAACACTGACTACGGTCAGTGGGGAGAGGTCCAGCACTCGAACCCAGATCGTCTGATACTAAGCGCACACACGGAATCACCCTCTATACTTAGAGCTTTGTCGACCGCTTCCAAATGGTCGAACGCAAAGTCTCCCTAGCAGAGCTTTGTTCCTTTCGACAGAAGAAGGGTGAAACAGCATTGGACTTCATCAAGCGATGGAGGGACGTCAGCATGCGCTGCGATAACCCTCCGACGCCTGAAGATGCAATCACCATCTGCCGCAGGGGTCTCTCGGCAGAAGTCAGTGAAAAGCTCCTGGGCTCCAACATCAGAAGCTTTGACCAGTTGAATACAGTGGTGGCGGAGATTGAGATGTTCTTTGCTGACCACCCTACACAAGCTTCTGCCAAAGGTAAATCCTTCAAAGACCGTCTGACTAGCGGTAAGGAGGTGAATGCCGTCGACTTCTCCCCGACGAATGGGGATAAAGGGGAAGGAAAGTCTAAAGGCAATGGCAAGAAGCCCGATGCCAAGGCAAGCGCATCTCGGTTGGCGGAGAACATGAAGACGCCGTATTCCTTCAGGAAAGAGCATACTGAAATGCTCTTTGATCTATGCATGAAAGAGCAGCTCATCACCCTGTCAGATCCGCGGAAGCCCGCGGAGGTGGATAAGACAGATGATCCTACCTATTGTGTGTATCACCGAAGGTTGGGTCACACCATCGGCGACTGCTATATTTTCAAGAATATAGTGGAAGAGCTCATTCAAAAGGGCTTGGTAAATATGCTGGGCCATGCAGTCGACCCACCTCAACCTCATACCTGGAGCCGATCGAATCGGTCGGCTAATGTGGTTCATATGGTGGCGATGGTCTCGAGCTCTAACGCCTCCGAGGCCGGGCCTTCAAATCAACAGTCCCACACTGGCCCGGGGGCAGTTCCTTCCTCATTCCCTGAATGTCTAGCACTGCGGAGAACCATTCGGAAAATCCGAGGGGAAATCCGACAATTGCAACTGGAACAAAGGCGCTTGCTGCAGTTCCTAGAGAGCATTGATCAACAGTTGTCCAGCTTCCCTTTTGGCCCATTTGCCAGGGGGTTAGCTCCAGCCCACATACGGGAGGCAGGTGTATCACCTACCGGCCGGGCTCCGCTCAGGGGATGGCTTTTTGAAGAGTCCTCAAATTCATCCAAAGACGAGGAGGACTCGTTGGAAGGTGAGGAGGCTCCACTTCAAGTCGAGCTCCCAGAGAAATTATACTCCTTCCCTTTCGAGAAGACTCCAAACATCTTCTTCGCTTGCTAGCGGGCGGGGTTGATTAACCCGTCACCCGTGGAGCAGACGCCAGGTGCTACTTTTCATCAGGGCTATTGCCCATATCATGAAGTTGTTGGCCATATTATCCACAACTGTGAGCCGTTCAAGGACCTCGCCGAGGACCTAATCAGGCGAGGGAAGGTCAACATGGGTGAATTCCTGGTCGATCCACCGCAGCCGCACGCACGGGAGAGCCTTCACTTCTCCGTCAACGTCATACATGCCTCGACAGCCTTCCAGTTCCCCGAGCTGCAGGAGGAGGGAGCCAGTTCCCAGGGAGCCAGTTCCCAATCGCCCAAGTCCACACTATGGTATCCAGGGTGGCGACCATCTCATCAGTTTTCTTTTCCTAAGGAAGACACTGAGAAGATTTTTGACAAACTTCTGGAGGATGGCTGGGTGCTGACACATGACCCGCCGTCTTATTACAATGAGACGGCCAAGAGGCACCCCCGCTATTGCAAGTATCATGCAAGGGTGTCTCACCCCACTCGGCAATGCCCAGAGGTTCAAGACTTCATTGAAGCCCTCATCCAGAGAGGGGTTGTCGATACTCAGGGGAACTCCATGACGAGGTTGCGTCTTGCAGAGGCCGCCAGGGAAACTCTTCAGCAGGTTCAACGAGAAGCTGAGGCTTTCTCCCGGTTAACCCGACCAAGTAAGCCTGCGGAAAATGATGAATTCCCATTACTCATTAAAGGCAAGGCCACCTATAAAGGGGCTAAGGTCCAGAACCCAGGAAGTCAAGCCGCGGGAGAGAGTTCCAAGGCCCGTCCCAGGTCAAGTCAACCTGGCATCGTCATAAGAGAGAACTCTCGGCCAGATAACAAAGGCAAAGCCAAGGCGTCAGAACCTTCAGCCAAAGCTCCTGCCCAGTCAGCAAGGCAATTAGTCGTGGAGAGGACTCGACTTCTTGAGCCCGCAAAGACCCCAATTAAGGCCTCTGTCAGCCCAGCGAGGCCGCCAATTGTAGAAAGCCAACCCACCAGCCAAAGCAAAGTCGGTGGAACTACAAAGCTCCCAGAGACCCCACTGTGGACTGGCAGAATTCCAGGAGTTGCCTCCTGAAATAATTGCTCAGGCCATCAATGCCACCTTCCAGATTCAACCCGAGGAAGCCAATTGGACCAAGGTCACCTCCAGAAAGAGCCGTGGCGCTAAAACTCCTAAGGAGTCAGCCCGGAGCAAGAAGCAAAATTCTGGGGGCAAGCGAGTCCCACTTCCGAAGTAAGCCTCTCTCTCTTCTCAAGAGGCGGCACGCCAAAAGAAACAAGAGAAGAACCGCAGGAAAAATTTGAAGAGGAGATTGAAGAAGCAAGCCGAGCAAGCCGCTGCTATGGAGGCTCCTAAGGAGCCAACTCCTCTACAAAGACTTCAAAAGCTCGTAGATGAGCTGGAGGAGTACACTCTCCCTCGCCCCACCAGGGTCGTCACTCTAGACGAATATATTCCCTGGGACAAGCTTGGGCGCAAAGCCCGTGTTCTACAATGGCTCCGGGAAATGGCCCACCGCCTTGAAGAGGATGAAGACTTCCCAATCCCAGAGGAGATCTCATTATTCTACAAAGATGAGGAGCTCACTGTGGAAATGCTCGAGGAAATGCTGCAAGAGCTCTCCTGCAACATGGTGGCGATCCCGCCGCCCGACAATATTTACTGTTCCACAGCTGATAACACTGGAGGCCAGGCTCCTATGGTGACATATCAGCGCCGCTCGGCAAGGAATGGCCGGGGACGTGGCCGAGGTCGTAGCCGAGGACGTGGACGTGAAGGTCCCCTGGCTCTTGACCGGGTCATACTGTTCAGAGGGGAAAAGCCGGGTCCTGTCCCAGAAACTCAAGTTCGGGGAATCCCTTTCATCCTCAGCCCCTCAGAGGGTTCAGGCCCCATCTCAACGGCTAAGCCAGGTGGTGTACCTTTTACAATCACATCCTCCGATGAAGAAGAGGAGCCGGCCAAGTCGCCGAAGTGCGAGAAGGCGTCAGAGCAGGCCGGCCCCTCCAACAGGGTCGAGCCCGCGAGCCAGGCCGGTCATTCTAATGAAGACCAGCATGATGGGCCTTTGCCACCTCGAGAGAAATCTTTGGCTCCACTGTTCCAAGAAGATGCGGAAGGTCAGAATACGGAGGAGCGCCCTTTTAAGCGAGAGAAGCCTCGCCAGGCGCCGAAGACTCTGGCGGAGATCATCCCGCCATTTGATAAGACCCGTGCTCGGGCAGACCGCAAAATCATTCATCATATGAAGCGGTTCCCAACAAATGTCACTATTTGGGAAGCCATTGCCTGGAGCAAAGACCTCAGAGAGGCTCTTGTCAAGATACTTCAAGATCCAGAGGCATATGAAGCCCATGTTGCAGAGTTGCAAGCCCAGGCATATGAAGCACTCACAGCCAACATCTCCTTCACGGACAAAGACATGTTGCTGTCCTCTCCGTGTCATAATCGCCCCTTATATATGAAGGGGACGATTAATGGGCATGACGTGAATCGCATTTTGGTTGACGCCGGAGCAGCCGTCAACATCATGCCTTTGAAGACTTTCAAGTCTCTATACTTGGCACCTTATTTGCAAAAGGTGACCGATGTCAAGATCTCGGGATTCAATCAGAGTTCCGAGGAAGCGCTTGGTCGGGTTGTAGTCAAGCTTGCCTTGAGCGATTTTATCACCCAAGCGACATTCTATATCATCAACTCCGACACATCTTACAAGATGCTGTTTGGAAGACCTTGGCTTCATAAGAATTGGGTCGTTCCTTCAACTTTGCATCAGTGCATTAAATATGCCAAGGAAGGGGAGCAACATACGGTCTTCGCAAACCAGGCTCCGTTCCACCCCAATGAGTGCCATCTGGCCGATGCTTCACTATATTTTGGGAAGCCCACTTTAACAATACCCGAGCCTTTAAAAGATAAGGGGAAACAAAAGGTGAACCATGAAGTCGAAGAAGGGCAGCTCTTCACTATCAACCAAGACATGGTAAAGCTGCATAGGCTGAGCCTCAGTGCCGCCTCCAAACCAACTCAACCAGAAAGGCGGAGTGTTGACTTTGAAGCTAACCTCATCAACCGGGTCATTGACGGGAGTATCTCCTTACCGTCGAAGTGCCTCCAGCTCTCGTCCCAACGGGAAGAGTATGAGGTGGAGCAGTTGAAGACCTTCACAGTCTCCTATCAACGGAGAAGGAGACGCAACAAGAGCAAGGGGGACAAGCCGATCATCTTTTATAAAGGTGATTTAGTCCCGCCGTGCCCCCCTGAAGATGACTTCGGCTGGGATACGCCCACCGATGTGGCGCCAGAGCCAGTTCAGGAGATGGATGATATGCCCAACTACATCAAGGAAATGTGTAAAAAGCAGCACATCCCGCAAACTCTGGACCCCGCGCGAGCGGCGTACTTCCATCAGCTGTGGAATCCTCCGCAAGTCCGTGGGCAACCTCCCTTCTCCCGCAAAGATACGAGGGGCCTTGGCTATGACCAGGGGACGGACTTCGAGGTCCACTTTGCAGTCAACACCATAGGACTGCTACCTCTCCATCACGGGCAAACAGAAGTTGAGCTCAAAGGTTGATGACTCTATAAGGGAGTCCGGATGTGTCCTTGACACCCTCACCTTCATCAGGAGCTGACAATGGTCACCCTTCAGAGGAAAGAGCAGCCCAGCCTGCTAACCATCCGCAAAACAAAGCAAGCCCTTCGGCTTCAAGTCACGAGCAAGGGTGCTTCGAAGAATTTGAAGCATATGAAGCAAATACTGATGACGAGGGAGACTTCATCGACCTCCAACCAGCTCCACCAGAGCTTGAAGACGGTGGTCAAGCAACTGTGGACGAGTTGATTGAAATTAATCTCGGAAGCAAAAGTGACCATCGTCCCACCTTCATAAGTGCTCTCCTCAGCGAGAAAGAAAGGCGGTCATATCGACAGCTTTTAGAAGAGTTCAGGGATTGTTTCGCCTAGACTTATAAGAAATGCCCGGGCTCGACCCTTCTGTGGCTGAACATGAGCTGGCAATACTTTCAACAGTCAAGCCGGTCAAGCAAGCTCAAAGGCGTATGCGCCACGAGCTGGAGCTGAAGGTCAATGCTGAAGTTGACAAAATGCTCAACGTGGACTTCATAGAGCCTTGCATGTACCCTGTGTGGCTCGCCAATATAGTCCATGTCAAGAAGAAGAATGGCCAAGTCCGAGTCTGCATCGACTTCAGGGATTTGAATAAGGCATGCCCAAAGGACGACTTTCCTGTCCCGATCACCGAGACAATGGTTGATATGACCACCGGTCACGAAGCCTTGTCTCTTATGGACGGATCGTCGGGCTATAATCAAATCCGCATGACCGTCAAAGACAAAGACCATACGGCTTTCCGATCTCCTAAAGGGATCTTCAACTACAAAAGGATGCCGTTTGGCCTGAAGAATGCCGGCGCAACCTATCAAAGGGCAATGACCAAGATCTTTGACGAGATGCTACATGACCTTGTCGAATGCTATGTTGATGATATGGTCGTCAAGACGAAGAAGCGAGAGGATCACTTGACTGACTTGCGTCGAGTCTTTGAAAGGCTTCGGCAATATCAGCTCAAGATGAACCCGATGAAATGCGCCTTCGGCGTCTCTAGCGGCAAATTCCTTGGCTTCATCGTCAGGTATTGAGGTATAGAAATCGACCCTGACAAAATCAAAGCTATAAGAGGACTGCCCCCGCCCGAGAGCTTGACAGAGCTCAGATCTCTGCAAGGTAGACTCGCCTATATTAGGCGATTTATTTCTAATCTCTCTGGGAGATGCCTACCTTTCGGCAAATTGATGAAGAAAGGAGCACCCTTCATATGGGACGAAGACTGCCAGAAGGCCTTTGAGCAAATCAAGGAATATCTGCTGACTCCTCCAGTCTTAGGGGCACCCGTCAGAGGGAGGCCCCTTATCTTATATATTGCTGCCATGGATGCCTCTTTGGGGGCCCTACTAGCCCAGATCAATGACGAAGGCAAGGAGCAGCCACTATACTACCTCAGCCGAAAGCTGATTGGGCCTGAGCACCGGTACGCCCCTATGGAAAAGGTGTGCCTAGCTCTGGTATTTGCTGTCAAGAAGCTGAGACACTACCTTCTAGCCCACCGGGTGGAGCTGATCTCAAAATGTGACCCACTCAAGTTTCTGCTCAGCCAGCCTGTCCTCTCTGGTAGACTCGGCAAATGGGCGCTTATCCTCATGGAGTTTGATATCACCTTCGTCCCACGCAAGGCGATCAAGGGACAAGGAATGGCGGAGTTCTTAGCAGCGCACCCTCTGCCGGAAGATTCGCCACTCAACTTCGAGCTGCCCGATGAAGAGGTGTTGGTGCCTTCTCAAGCCATTGGGGAGCATTCTGAAAAAGTCCCACCACAGATGGAGCCAGGCGTCCTCACCCTTGATCTCCCACATTGGGAGTTATATTTTGATGGTGTCTCTCGGACAATCAAAAGGGTCGGCGGCCTTACAGACTATGTCTCAGGTGCGGGGGTAGTCTTTGTATCTCCACAAGGCGGCATCCTCCACAATTCGTGCGCTCTCATGAAGTCGCTGACTAATAATGAGGCGAAGTATGAAGCGCTAATCATTGGGCTTCAACTGGCACTGGAGATGGACATCAAGTGCATCAAAGTGTAGGGGGATTCTCAGCTCGTCATCCGACAAGTACTGGGCGTCTATGATGTCCGGAAGAAGGAGCTTGTCCCCTATCATGCAGCCGTCATGAGGCTCAAAGAAAAATTTTACCTATTTGAAATAGGCCATGTCCCCAGAGGCAGCAACTCCCAGGCTGATGCTCTTGCAAAGTTGGCAGCAGCCCTAAAACTCCCGCCTGAGGGAGAATTAAATATTACTGTCAGACACCGAAGGCTCATGCCAAGTGTGCTCGACGAAGAATCCGGCCTCACTGTTTATGAGGTCGACAACATTCAAGAGGAGAATGCTCCCGAAGAAGAAGATTGGCGCGAGCCAATTATAAAAATAAAGAACGGCTGGCTCCCTCCTGATCGGGCTCAGAGGGTGCAACTGCTACGCAGGGCGACATCCTACCAGCTGATTGACGGTCTGCTCTTTAGGCTCGTCCATGAAAAAGACCGATCGGTCCTCCTGCGGTGCCTTTCGTCCAAGGAAGCGAAGACCGTCATGCACGAGGTCCACTCCGGATTGTGTGGAGCTCATCAAGCAGGAGCTAAGATGAAGAATAGCATCAAGCTTAAAGGGTTCTACTGGCCCACCATGTACGAAGATTGCAACCAATATGCTCGTACATGTCATCAATGCCAAGCATTCGGCCCAGTCCCTCGGCGGCCACCTAACCCGCTCCATCCAACAGCACCTACTTGGCCATTTGCAGAGTGGGGTATGGATATTGTGGGACCATTCCCACCATCGTCCCAGGGGCACAAGTTCATACTCGCTGCCACCGATTACTTCTCCAGATGGGCGGAAGCCGTTCCACTACGGGAAGTTACAGGGGAGATAGTTGCTCGTTTTGTGCGGCACTATATCATATACAGATTCGGCACCCCCAGTCGGATTATATCCGATAATGGCACGCCGTTCAAGAACAAGACTGTTTATGCTTTGGCGGCCAAGTTCCATATCGATTGGAGGACGTCATCAGTCTACAATCCCCAAGCCAACGGATTAGCCGAGGCTTTCAACAAAACCCTCTGCAAGCTGCTGTCCAAGATAGTAGGTGGCCGCAAACGGGATTGGGGCGAGAAGGTCCACGAAGCCCTATGGGCCTATCGGACTATTTACAAAACTCCCACGGGGTGTTCCCCATTCTCTCTGGTCTACGGAGCTGAAGCAGTGATCCCCGTGGAGATCGAGTTAGCATCCTACCAGCGTTGCTGTGCACGCCGGATTGCCGGGCCAAGACCAATCTGAAATTGAAAGAAGGCTCGAGGAATTGTCCAACCTTGAAGGTCAAAGACTCAAAGCCTACAAACACTTACAAGTGTATCAAGCCCGCATGACACGTGCCTATGATAAGCTGGTCAAGCAACGGGCGTTCAAGAAAGGCGACCTTGTCATGGTCAAAGAAAAGGAGGTTCTCGCGGGAAGATCCAGTGGCAAACTCCAGCCTAATTGGCGTGGGCCCTACGTCATCCAGAAGGTCTACGAAGGAGGGGCCTATACGGTCCTTGACCACAAGGGGGACAATCCTTTTCCTCCCCTCAATGGCAAGCATATGAAGCTCTACCATGCACCATCGCAAGAGTTTCTGCAGCAGTCCTCACAGGACAGTACCTCTCCTCAGTGAAGGTTCAAAAAAAAAAAGGGGGTTAAAAATACTGATACCCCGGCGGACTCAGTCAGCCTTCAAAGGTTGGCTGAGGGTAAAAAGGCCACAGACCCGGTCGAGGTGAAAACCCGAAAGGGCGTCTCGGGCAAAAATAGGCAACCCCTCGGTGTGAAAACCCGCAAGGGCGCACCGGAAAAAGCTAAAGGGGGCCAGCCTCGGCGAAAACCCGAAAGGGCGGTGAGGTTGGTAATGTGAAAAAAAAAAAATCCTCTCCCTATCTATTTTAAGGGTGGCTCTAAGTCAATGACTCCACCCCATCTCGACCAAAACATCATATTGATGTCATGGCTACGCCTTACATGTCATCCTATGACACCTAGTCCCACCGACATTCTGAGGTTGTCATACTCTGTCCCATCGGGTTCGGTCTATGTATGCCCCTTTCGGGGTACCGACCCATTTTCACCTATCGGCTCCCAGGTTTAGCTCATATGTCTCTTCCGAGCAGTTAAACCCACTTACTCTTTTGTCCCACTGGGATTGGCCTCAGTATGCTCTCTCGGGCTGCCAGCTCATCATGCCCTTCGGCTCATTTTACTTTCTAGGGTTCTGGCCTCAGTACGCCCTCTCGGGCTGCCAACCCATTATGCCTTTCGGCTCATCTTATCTTCTTGGGATTGGTCTCAGTATGCCTTCTCGGGCTGCCAACCCATCATGCCTTTCGACTCATCTTACTTTTTTGGGATCTGGTCTCAGTATGCTCTCTCGGGCTACCAATCCATCGTGTCTTCTGGCACATGTCCCACCGGGTCTGGCCTCAGCATGTCCTCTCGGGCTGCCAACCCACCTACTCGCCTATCGGCTTTCGGGTTTGACTTTCACGTCCCACTAGGGTGGTCACACCCATCTTTGTCCCATCAGGAATGGCCTCAGTATGCTCTCTCGGGCTGCCAACCTATCTCACCTATCGGCTCTCGGATTTGACTCACACGTCCCACTAGGACAGTCGAATCCACCCATCTTGTCACACCGGGTTCGACCTCAGTATGCTCTCTCGGGCTGCCAACCCACTATGCCTTTCGGCTCCTTTCTATCCCACCAGGTTCGGTCTCAGTATGCTCTCTCGGGCTGCCAACCCATTACGCCTTTTGGCTCGTTTCTATCCTCTTGGATTCGGTCTCAGTACGCCCTCTCAGGCTACCAACCCATTTCGCCTTTCGGCTCACAGATTTGATTCATTCGTCCCACCTGGACAATCAAATCTACCCATTTGTCCCACCTCTGTGGCACACACGTCCCTACGAGAATGCCACCTTTTCCTCGCCTTTTGGCATTATAGGTTCAAAAAAAAAAAAATCGGGTTTAAAAATATTGAGACCCCAGCAGACTTGGTTGTTTCTGTTAGAAGAGCAATCAAGGGCAAAAAGGATTTAACCCGGCTAAGGTGAAAACCCGAAAGGGCGCTTTAGGCAAAAATGGGTACCCCTCAGTATGAAAACCCGAAAGGGCGCATTGGAAAAAGCTAAAGGGGGCCAGTCCTGACGAAAACCCAAAAGGGCGGTAGGGCTGGTAAAGTGAGATAGAAAAAAAGAGAGACATACATGCAAGAGGATGGAAGCAGAAATAGCTATATCCTTTATTCACTAATGTCATCAAGGGAGCCCGAGACAAGCCCTCGGAGGTAACTCAAACAAAAATGGGGCGTAAGAGCCCTATGTACAAGAAAGTGCCAGAGCTCGTCAACCACGGTGCACGTCCCTCTGCAACTCCGCAAGGCGAGTCTCCCTCTGGAAGATCTCCTCCCGAAGCTCATCAGATCGGCGACGGCAGGTCTCCAGCTTTCCCTGGACAACACGATGCTCCTCGGCAGCCTCCTGGAGCTCTCTCTGTAGCTCCTCCACTCAGAGAGAGGTCCTCCGGCTATCCCCCTCGAAGCTCGAAAGGTGGAGGTCGGTCTCAGCCCGGGCCGCTCGAAGCTCACGCAGCTGCTCCTCTTACTCCTGGACCTGTAGCTGGGCTCTCCGTCTCTGCTCCTGTGCAAGATGGAGGCGAGCAAACTCGCTCCATGAGCCCTCCAGTTTCGCAGCCCATGCATCACGGGGAAGACTCAGTCCGTGGTAGCTCCTGGTTAACACCTCCAGATCGGCCCTCAAAGCCTCCACGGAGGGCAGTGGGTCAGCCCGGATCAACTGATCAAGACCCTGCAGGAGCTGGTCAGCGATGGCAACATGTAACGCCGTCCCGAGTGCAGGAGCGTCGGGCCACTCAACTCCAAGGGCAGGGAAATCCATGGGTGTCACGCCTGCTCCTTCTACGGACCCTGTTTGTAAAAAAAAAGAGGAGAGATTGTGAGTGTATCACCACAATAATGTCATAAGGGTAAGACTCCAAGAGTGCAAACTTCAAGGACTCTTACCTGAAGCAGTCTCACTCGCCGGGTTGGGCCCACGAGGAGATCCCTCCCTAGGGACTGGGGGGTAACCATCGGCAAGTGCTGGTCCCTGCTCTGTGGATGGTATAGGCGTCGCCGACCTCTCTGCAAAGAAGGCAAGGAACGGAAAGTCTTAGTACTCCGGCCATACCAAAAAACCAGAATGAGCACTTCATATTTAATGAAGACATACCAGCCTGCATAGGTGCCTCCTCCTCAATTACAGCGGGGTCAACCTTTGTCGTTGGCTCCATGGAAGGAGAGACAGCTGAAAGAAGGCATTCACATGTCAAATGATGATCAATATCATAAATGAAAGGGGTCTTGTTGGATGAACGACAAAATTCCTTAATTTGACGACAATGTACCTATCGTTGCCGAATCAGTGGAGGCCGCGGCCTCGTCGGCGGTGCCTTGCTCTTTAGATGGCATATGAAATGAGCATGGTGTCTGGTTTATCTCTGTAGACCGAGGGAGGTTGCCCTCCTCTTGAGGATCGCCAGCTGTTTCAAAATAGAAGCATCTCAGGATGTCAATGTGCAGCAGTAAGTGTGGCTGGAATGATGTACAGAGTATCTTTGTGCATACCTAAAGTCTGCACCCGGCTAGACTCTGTAACGTCGGTAGTACCTGCCGATGGTCCCATGCCTAGGGACGATGCCTCCTTGCCAGGGATTGCAACCTCTGTAGTTGGAATCCCAACCCTTTCATCAAAAGCTGGCAAGTCAGTAGAAGAGCCGACCTCTATGAGTTTGGAAAGCTCATCCAAAGGGAAGGTCGTCTGAGCAGCTGTACGACAATGAGCAAGACAAGTTAGATAAGCTCATTATTTCATGCACAGAAAGGAAAAGGGAATCTTAAGTCACCTGAGCTCATCCTGATTTCGCCTTCTTCAGAAGAACTTGATGATGAAGAAGAACTCCCGCTGGAGGAGGTACTGGAAGTCCCTGACCTTGATAAGGTGCCAGAGCCTCTCTCTCCTGAAGAACCGGAGCAGAGAAGTCTCTTCGACGCCAGAAGATCCCTTCCCCCCTCCAACGGCAGGGAGAGGGGTCTGAGCTCGAGAAGTCCCTGCAGCATATGCTATATTAGCTGAAGTACATATTTCATCTATTTTGAAGGGGAACAAGGGAAGGTTCAACATGCAAGACACTAACCTGCCTCCGGAGCAACAGAGCTCCCGCCTGTATCAAGTGCGGGGGAGTCGCCGGTCATAGGCATGTAGTCATCTGCGAGGAAGTCCAACCCGTCAATATCCACGCTGATGTCAGGAATGGACTCGTCCACCTCCAACCCCGCCTCTGTGAACACATTTCCGGGGCAAGGAGAAAAGCTCGCGGTAGGCATAGCCTCAGGAGGAGATGCAGCAATAAGGGGAAATAACAATCAGATTACAACATCTTCAAAACAGGTTGCAATACTGATTGAAAACAAACATTCCTCATTCTTACTTGGGATCTCAGCTGGAGTAGGAGACCCCTCCTCAGGACGCGGGCGAATGGTAGGCCGCGGATCACCCTCCGGGATATTAGTCCGTGGCCTCTTCCCGCGCCCACGAGCCTCTGAGCCAGGAACATGTCCTGTAAGTAAAAAAAAAGATTGCATGAAATCAGCATCTTAAATTGCAGAGCAAAAGGAGACAGGGTTAAGTAAGTCAGCATATACCTGGATCCCCAATAAGCCTCTCAGGCTTCAAGACAATCTGCTCGGTCTTCAAGCCAAGGACCCTAACAACCTTGCTCACAATGGTCCATATGGCATTGGGGGTGGTAGCCACCTCCAAATCTGAGATGTACTCCAGGGGACCCGCGCAATCCACGGCGTTCATAATGTGGATCCTCCAAGCTGTGAAGGCACTGCCTCCTAATGCCCCCTCTGGAACAGCTTCTGATAGTTGGGATTGGGTCTTCAAACCACAAGAGGTCTTCAGATCCTCCCACCAGGAGTAGAGGGCCAGAGGGTCAGGGTCTACCCTCCGACGGGCAGACCTAGAAGAAGAAGCCGCAGCTGGTGCACTCCGCAAGGGCTTCAAAGCCCCGGTGTACTGACTCCTGTCAACAGGAATCGAGAGTCCGCCCGCCCTCCAACGGGTCTCAATCTCATGAATGACCTTGGCGGCCCCAGAAAAGTGAGATCTAATGAACGCCGCATCCAGAAACAGAGGCGGCAAATCCTCCTCTTCAAGCGCCGTTCCTCTGCAGCTCGAATAACATCAGCTCGCTGCCTAAAAACATTGCTGAGTTTAAACCACCAGCGCGCATAGTGTATATCAAAGAAACCTCTGCGTGTCTGCTCTGGAATGGGGTATTCCTCCTTCACCTCCCGGGAGAGGAAGTCATGCCATGAAGCCGCCACCAGGTGGACGTCCCTCTGCCTGTACTGCCGAACTGCAAAGGGAAAATCTGCATGCTGAGGTATCGCCTGGTCGTACCCAAAATTCCTCGCGAATCTATGCGGGTAATATGGCTCAAGCACTGCCATACTGGAACGGCGGTAAACCAGAACGCTCGGCCGAACACAAATAACCTAATCGACCAATGCATGGTCGGAGGGTAGTGCCCAGGAGGATAGCCTGCAAACAACGGTGTCACCTTGCCGCTCTGTGTATGGACGAAATGAGCGAGAGCTGTGGTCAAACTCCAGACTCTCATCCCTCCTAGTATGGAGGAAGGACAAGGTACGGCGAGCGCTGGCGAGCTGCAAAACTGAGTCCTGGTCCGGATGACCAGCAAAAGCAAAAAGCAAGGGCGCAGCTGGATTATCCACCGGGGTCCTCTGTGACAACTCTGGCAACAACAGGCCGGCCCATGCACTCAGATAGTGGGTGGGCATCAAGATATGCTTATCTCTAGGAGATGAGTGCGAAGTCAATGCCCCAAGGCTATGAAAGATGTTCGCCAGCGCGGCTGGAGCAATGGCGAGCCTGCGCCCGCAAGCCAGTAAACAAGCTGGGTAGATCACCTCTGCCCGCAGAATCCCTCCTCTCCATGAGGGATCACAAAGCTGGCCAGCCAGTAGGCCAGGTAGGCTGCCAGGTAAGTCAGCGGCGGTAGTCCCCTCGAATTCCACCCCCGTGTCGGGGCGGGTAAGTGACGAGGGTGTGAAGCAAAGCGGAGCTCGGCCTCGCGGCACTGCTCCCAAGACATCCCCGAGGTAGCAAACTCCTCGTAGAAACAATAAGGACCGCTGTAGAAATGTCTGACCCATGCATTCAGAGTCACCCTCGGCGTCCGTGCAGCTTTCTCCTTGCCCACGAGGGCCAAGTCCCTCCAAGTCTTCATTAGATACCTGAAGCAATATGGCATGAAGTATCGGCCTGCTCCATCAGAAACACTCAGATGCAGATCATCCAGGCATATCTCCTCATATGGCTGTCCGCAGACTGGGAGGCCAGAAATCCTGTGGAAAGCCCACAGGTCTAGTGAAGTCTCCCCCTCAGCAGTCATGAAAGTGTTCCAGCGCCTGTTAAATCTCTCAGCTAGAGCCTGGACCAGTCCGGTGTGGCAGAGATAAGAATACAAAGCTGCCGTCACTGCATGACGTATGCCTGCCCTATCAAGTGTTGTCTTGTAAACTAGCAGCACACCCCACAGTCACTCTGTGGCGCCGCGACGATAACAATGGGAAGGAACAACGGCCCATTTCCCGTACCAGCTCGGGGTCCTCTGTGCCAAGATCCTCTCTAGCATACAATCAGCATCGTAGTCATCATGCGCACAAGCTGCGCCGGAGGGAGTCAGAAACATCCCATCAAGAACAACATCCGCAGCCCTGTGGTGCCCGGCCAGATGCCAAGTGGCTGGTGAAGACGGTGCCGCTCTCACAGTAAAACTGTCGAACTCCCTGTAGGAGCCAAGACTCCTCTGGTCAGGGTACTGTCGCTGACGCGTAAAACCCTCTGGGAAGCTCGGATAAGAAAAACTGCAGGTGCCATGGATACTATCCCGTCCGAGCAATATGGCCCGCTCCAGGCGGCGCCTCTCCTCTGGAAGTCGGGGATCGTCAGTCTCTGCTCCAGCTGGTATGAAACTCTGGACGAAAGGGAAAAGGTGACGGTCCAGTGGAAAGTGAGGCGGGTAGCCACCCGACCGATCATAAGTGTAGCATCCCAGCCTCCGCGTAATCCTGGAGACGTCGACAACGCCCTCAGTGGTAGTAGTCTCCCCAATTGGGCCCTCAGCAACCCAAGTGAATCCGCGGTCCACCGCGTCAAAGTCCTCGGGAGTGATGCTGCGAGGAGGGAATGGTGGCATAGGCCTGTCCGTCCTCCGTACATAATGATCATCACCACCGTTGGTCCTGGACCTCTGGGAAGTCCCTCCGCTTCGTCAGGAACGAGCCATGTCTGCAAGAGCTGCAAAGCCAAAATCAGAGAAAGCCCCATCAGTCAAATCAGTATATGGGCAACAACAAGACTACAGAAAGTCACACAAAACTCCGGCATGCCTATGAGCCCGGAGATTGACACAAAAGCCATGGAACACACGGGCCATCCGCCCCCGCCTTCGGCTTGGACGTATGTCCCGTGGGGGGCATTTGTTGCACCCGTAATTTATCATCTATTTCGGGATATTGATTCCGCATGTGACAAGGCTTTGGTACGGTGTATCACCGTCCGATGGGATATTCCTACACGGGACCCTCTATTCGGCGTATCGCCGTCCCGTCAGATATTCCAAAATCTAAGGCTTTATAGCCTACATGTGGTTACAATCTAAACCCCTCGGGGGATGGCCACAAGCCAAGCTCAAGCCACAATGATTGTCAGGATCGTGTGGTTGTATTAAAATCCCAACGGGATTAAGTCTCCGTCCTTTGAACGTGTAACTACGAGCAAGGAGAACCTCTACAACAACGAAGAAGATGCTGGAAAAGGTCTACGTACCAAGCACAACGTCCCTCGCGCGTGTATCACGAAGCACGGACAACAACTCGTCCTCCCGCAGTGGCCTACGGCACGAGGAAGACGAAAACGAGCAAGGAGGCGCTCCCTCTCCCTATTCTCCACGAGGCACGGCGAGAACTCGAAGCTTCAAAGCCTCGGAGACCTCCTTTTATTGAACCCACGCGAGGAATAGACCCGTCCGAGGCCAAAGGGACCCATCCGGGGTCGCCCTTACCCGGACGGGTCCACCCGGAGGAGGAAGAGTCCCGCGCGGGACTCTCCCTGGGCGGGCGGACCCGCCCGGGGTCGTCCGGACCCGGGTGGGACCCACCCGGGGTCCGCGACCCCGGGGAGCCCCCTCGGGGTGCGTGCAGCCCGGGTGGGGACCACCCGGGGTCCGCGACCCCGGGGAGGTCCTCCCCGGGGCATGCGACCTCGGGCGGGACCCACCCGGGGTCCGCGACCCCGGGCAGGCCCTGCCCGGGGGGCCGCGACCCCGGGGAGGTCCCCCCCGGAGGGCCGCGACCCCGGGCAAGTTCCCCCCCGGGGGTTCGCGACCCCGGGGAGGTCTCGGACCGTCCCGGGGACCTCCCACCCAGGGGAGGTCCCATTCCGGGCACGACTTAAAATAAAAAATTGAAAATGGGACCTCCCCGGGGTCATTTTCATCCCGTTGGACCCGTACGGGGTCAAACACTCCCGGGGAGGTTCCCACTTCTATAAATAGACCCCCGGAGGTCAAAAGAAAGAAGGGAGAGAGATCTACGATCTATACACAAGCTACAACCTACGGAGCACACTTGAAGCGTTTGTTTGTTTGTTTCGGCCTGCGTGGGGTAAGCCCCCGGGTCTGTACTTATGCCCCTACGGGGTATATTTACGTTTATGCCCCCCAGCGGCCGTGTTTGTAATTATGCCCCTCAATGGGCCATGTTTGTAAGTCTTTACGTCTCGGGACAGACTAAGTCATGTATTTCTGCCCTTTTAATGGCGAAATTACAAGAACGTCCTCCCCGGGATCGTAAAAGACCCAAGTCCTGTAATTTGCAGTTATACCCTGCGCTTTTGTAATTGGGACTACGTCCCTATCTCCGCTCTTACGGGACTTTTCTACAGTCGACAACTCGCCGACAACCTTGTACTCATTTGAACTATAGAAGCACTCAGCTTGTTTATATGTATCTCTGGGTGGAAAAATTATAAGAAAACCCCTGACTTCTGAAAATTGCATACATACCCCTCCTTCAGCCAAATTGACAGATGTGTGCCTTCTATGAAGCCCCTTGTCACTCCTTTGGTCTGGAAGTGTCGTCAGCTCAATCCGACACTCGGGTGCTATCTCAAACCTAGGTCTTAGGGCATGGTAAAATTACCAAAATACCCCTGCAACCTAAAAACGGCCTACCAGCCCCCGTAACCCTCTAAAAAGAGCCTCAGCGCCTTGGGAAGTCAAGAATCCGGTCCTACTTCCGTTCCAGCTCAAAAAATTTCAGAAGTGTCCCTGACTTGGTAAAATTACCAAAATACCTGGGGTGGTAAAATTACCGAAATACCCTCGGGGTCCAGAAAACTTCTCTCTGTTTCAAAAATGCCTATGGCTTCCGCATATTTGCGCTTCCATTCCTAAATCTTAGGGTTTTGCTCAGACCTAGCCCTGATTCAGTCGTCTCTGTTGGTCGGTGGTAAATGAGTGGTCATGGAGAGTTTCTCGAGTGAGCCTGCCCTCCGCATCAGAACCTCTATAGAAGACTTTGGGATTTCTTTGACAGTCAAACAAAGGTGTTCAGACGTTAGGTCGATGTAAATCAACACTGACTACGGTCAGTGGGGAGAGGTCCAGCACTCGAACCCAAATCGTCTGATACTATGCGCACACACGGAATCACCCTCTATACTTAGAGGGGGATGTTTCTTTTCAAAAAGAACAAAATCTATATCTTTATCTACGATAAAAAACCGATTAGATTTTTCCGTGTCTCACAGGATTCTAATACTGAGGGCAAACTCTCTTGGAGGGCTCACAATGTCCACTCACTCACCACCGGCCAACATGTTAATAGGGTTAGGGCTAAGTCTGAGCAAAACCGTAAAATTTAGGAGTAAAGACGCAGATATGCGGAAGCTGTAGGGATTTTTGGAGTAGAGGGAGATTTTCTGGACCCCGAGGGCATTTTGGTAATCTTACCAACCCAGGGGTATTTTGATAATTTTCCCAGGCCAGGGGTATTTCTGAAATTTCTGGGCTGGAACGGAAATAAGACCGGGTTCCTGACTTTCCAAGGCACTGAGGTTCTTTCTGGAGGGTTATGGGGGCTGCTAGGCCGTTTTTAGGTCGCAGGGGTATTTTGGTAATTTTACCAAACCCTACATAGACCTAGGTTTGGGGTGTGACATCTGAATGTCGAACTGTGCTGACAACGTTTCCGGACCAAAGGAATGACAAGGGGCTTCGTAGAAGGCTCATATGTGTCAATCTTGTCCAAGGAGGGGTATATATGTAATTTTGGGATGCTTAGGGGTTTCCCTATAATTTACCCAGTCAATGCATAAAGAAGACATATGAAGTCATGGATTGCATTTATGGCCCAAATGGGTATAAGAGTTGTCGGCGAGTTATCGACTGTACAAAGGTCCGCACTAATGCGGGAATAGGGGCGTAGCCCCAATTACAGAAAGTTGCAGGGTATAACTGCAAAGAACATGACATTTTTGTTTCTCGAGCCCCGGGAAGGACGTTTTTGTAATTCCCCGTTATGTGGGTGGAACTACTTAATTTAGTTGCCCCGAGACGTAGAAACTTACAAACATTGCCCACTGAGGAGCATATACACAGGACCCGGGGACTTACCTCTCGTGGGCCAAAACAAACGAACAAAATACTCCAAGCGTAGAAGATGCTCCATAGGTTATATCCGTGTGTCCATTCTGGACCCCTGGGGGTCTATTTATAGAAGTGGGAACCTCCTCGGGGTCGTCCGGACCCGCACGGATTAAACGGGAGGAAAATGACCCCGGGGAGGTCATTCATTTTAAATTTTTTTTTGGTTTCGCTCGCGGGAGAGGGAACCGGCCCTGGGTGGGAGGCCCCCCCACCCCCGGGCCCGCCCGGGCTGGCCCGACCCCGGGGGGGACCCGCCCGGGCTCGCACCCCCGCGCACGGGCCCGCGCGGGACCCGTTAGGGGGCGGGCGACCACGTACGGGTCCCTCCGACCCCGAACGGGTCTCTCCCTCGTCCGATCTCAATAAATAGGGGCCTTGGGGGGCTTTGGAGCTCCGTTCGCTCGCCGGAGAAGGGAAGACGCGCTCCTCCTTGTTCGTTTGTTGTCTTCCTCGTGCCGTAGGCCGCGAAGGGAAGATTTGTTATTGCCCGTGCCGCGTGGTACACATGCGAGGGACTTTGTTCTTGGTACGTAGACCTCCTTTTGTGTCTCCCTTGCTCTTGTAGAAGCTTCCCTTGCCCGTAGTCACACGTTCAAAGGAGGGAGACTTCATCCCTTAGGGATTTTCTCAGAACCACGCAATCCTAACAATCGTGTGGATTTAGTCCGGCTCTCGACCACCCCGTATGCTGCGAGGGGGTCTCCGATTGTAGTAATATGTGGGCTATGAAGCCCTGAGTGGGGAATATTTCACGGGACGGCGATACGCCAAACATAGGACCCCGTGTAGGAATATCCCCCGAAATGACGATACGCCAAACATAGGCCTCGTCCAATGCGAGGATAATATCCCGGAATTTTGTAAGACAAATTACGGGTGCAACATGTTAATAATCTTTGTGACTTTTTCCACGGCCTCCCACACATCTTCAATAGTGACGGCCCCTTCAATGAGAGAAATGCCTTCTAATGGTCCAACGCAGCCAATGACGTTGATCAGATATGTCTGTCACTTTGCCCAACCTAAATCACAAAAATTCCCTGGATGGAGCTTTGTAGCCTTAGGGGTGCTTGCACGGAAGCCACAATCAGCCAAGAAATGATCCCACCAAGAGTAAGCAATCGATGACAGCCCATGAGAAATCTTATCAATAGCCTCAATGGCTGGGCGCGGCGGCAATGGATCAATTACCCCTAGGTAAGAGAGCTTGTCTACAACAATTTTGCAGTGATCGGACATCCATGCAGCACGAATACTATGCACTTCTTGTATGTAGCTTTTATAGTGTGTACGAAGGAAAGAACTCTCCAGGGAAATAGGAGGACAATCTCTTTTCAACAAGCGTGCCTCCTCTGCTTGTCCCAATTTGCTAAGAGGCTGGCGAAAGATATTGCCATGATTAAACCACCATCTCACATAGAACATGTCACACTGGCCAACCCCTGTCAAGGTAGGGAGCGCGCTCTTGGGCTCTAGCTCTCGCCTAAACAACAAGTCCCACTAGTTAGCCGCAGCTAGATGGGTATCCTTGTTCCTGCACTATCGGCTCCTCAATGGAAATTCCGCGTTGGGCAGTATAGATTGATCATAGCCGAAGTTCCGTACAAAACGGAAAGGATAGTATGGCTCTAAGATGGTCGTGGACCCCTTGTGGAAAGCAAGAATGTTGGGCCTAGTGTAATAAACCCATTCATCACGGAAAGTAGAACAAGGCTCCTGACAGAAGGGTAGGAAACAATCATCAATACCCTGTCGCTACATCAAATGGAACCGAAAACCCTATGAGCAATATGCAAAATTCAAACCCTGTTGCCCTTCAACATACAAATATGATAAGGACTTCTGTGCTTTCGCCAACTGCCCTATCGGCTCATGATCTAGGTGGTTACGGAACAAGAAAATCAGTGGAGCAGAGGGGTTGCTCAGACCAATCTGCTGCGGCCAAGATGGCAACAATAAACCAGCCCATGCACTCAAGTAGTGTGTTGGTATCAAAACGCTCTTGTCACGAAGAGAGCCATTGCTGGTTAGACTCCCAAAAAAATTATAAATATTTGCTAGAGCTGCTGGTGCAATTGCAAGCTTCTTGCCATCTGCCAAAAGACATGCTGGGTAAATTAACTCAGCCCTCAAAACCTCATCCTTCCCGTAAGGTACCACAAAAGTGGCCAGCCAATAGGCAAGATATGCAGCTAAGTATGTCCTATTTGGGAGATCGCGAGGGTTCCATCCTGCTTTAAGAGCATTTATGTGCCTTTTGTTCGGCTTAACAGTCCCAATCAGCTTGTAATAATCCTCCCACGATTTACTATCATCTGCAAAACTATCCATAAAGCAATATAAGCCAAAATAGAAATAGCAGACCCATGCATTCAAAGTCACTCGGACTATATTCGAAGAACATGAAGGGATGTGATCCTTCCCAACACGTGCTAAGTCCCGCCAAACCTTCATCAGATACCTAAAGTTGTGAGGTAATTCATATGTCCCTGTACCTGTAGAACAACTCCTGTGTAAGTCATCAAGGGTGATTTCCTCATATGGGAATCTAGAGATAGGCAAACCTGAAATCTAGTGGAAACTCCACAAATCCAAAGCAGTCTCGCCTTTGGCTGTCCCGAAAGTGTTCCAACGGCAATTGAAACGCTTAGCCAAACCCTGAAGAAGTTCGATGTCACAGGGGTACCCGTAAAGGGCAGCAGTCATCGCATGGTGAATATCTAGGTCCTCCAAAATGTCTTTGTAACGATGAATCACACCAATCAACCATTTCGTGACCTCCAAGTGACATTTATGCTTGCCATACCAGCTCGGAACAAAAAGGCTTATAATTTTGTCCAACATGCAAAGCTTGTCATAACCCCCGCTGGCATGCCGCGAACCTGACAGCGTCAGAAACAATCCAGAAGTAGGAACTCCTCGCAACTTATGATTACCATGAAAGTCCCAGCACGACCGATGTCATAGTCAACCTATGCACGTTGCATCCCACATATTCACTGAAAAAACCCAGCTGGTCCGGAGATGGAAATTGAGCTAGACAACTGAAATTCAACGGAAAACTTGGAAACGAGGCAGAACAAGTGTGAAGCATACTATCTCTCTCCTCAAGTATCGCCCTTTTCTAAACGGCGCCGCTCAGTAGGCAGTCTTAGATCACCTTCGCCCATGTCAGCCGGGACGTAACTCTGGATGAATGGAAACAAATAAATATCGAGTGGATGATGCCTTCGATAATTTCCCACCTATTGATATTGATAGATGCCATTGTGCTTTCTGATTAAAGTAGTGTCCCCCTCGCCCTTCTCTGGGTCATCCTTTGGTAAAAGTCCCTCAGCTATCTTGTCCAAGCCTCGATCAAGTAAATGCAAGTTGGTTCGGGTTACAACTGGAAGGGGGGCATTCATGCATTAATTCTTTGGAATAGACAAGAGTCGCATCGGCACTTTTGTCAATAGGAGCCCGTGTACGGCGATCTCCGAAGCGAGCCATGAGGCTGAAAATATGAAAAAAAAACATCATCAATAAGGGCAAGAAATTGCAAAGCCAAGGAAAAATCAATCACACAAAATTGTTCATGATTTTGAGGCCCTATGGAGTCATCAACACCCCGGGACGCAAGAAAATTAAAGATAATAGGGCGTACGGGCCACCCACCGTCGCCTCCGGCTCTGACAAACATCCTGTTGGAGCAATTTGTTGGATTGGGTAATTTTTTGATTTAATTCATAAGAAATAAATATTTTACAATCTCATGACAGCGCAATATGATATAAAATCATCGCCCACATATAATTTTCTGATTGATTTGAAAAAAATATATATCATGTCTCATGATGGTGTGAGATAATATAAAATCATCGCCGTTCAAGACGGTATCTAGATGAAGACAAAATCACACAAAAACCTCCACATGCCGCTGCGTCCTAGAACACTGTGGCAAGAAGCAATAAAAAAAGGCTTGAACAAGACTGTTCAAGGTTTTAATAGGATTTCCCAAAGCAATAGGGGGGAGGCCGACCTCTCTCTCTCTCTCTCTCTCTCTCTCTCTCTCATTCACACACGGAAAAGAGGGGGAGGAAGACCCCCCCAGTTAAGCTAGGCTTTAACCTAGGTAACCCTCCCCCGATTACCTTGCCAACCTAGACTCGAGGAGCCTCCCCCAGGTCCTTTCCGCCTGCTAACCCTGGGAAATCCCCCCAGTTACTCTGCCAACTTGGACCGAGGGAACCCCCCCGAGTCCACTTCCACCTGCTAACTGGGAAAACCCCCCCCCCCCTTACCCTACCAACCTAGACAGAGGGAACCCCCCCCTGGGTCTCCCTCTCCTACCAGGTTCAAACCCAGGGAACCCCCCCCCCTTGGTTCCCTTTCCATACCTAACTGGGGGGGCCCTCGAGTTCTTCTCCTCACCTAATCTAAATCGGGGGAAACCCCCCGTCTACTTTTTTTTTTCATCTTCGCCCACGTCTTTTCATCTCCCCTATGCAATAAATGTGCCATGAGAGGTCCCCCCAATTCACTCACCTATAAAAGGAGGAGTTCGGGGCTCATTTGAAGACATAATCCAAGACTCACGGGAGCTCTAACAGCACCCACGGCACAGGGAGAATTTTCCTCTCAAGAACTTCAAGAACATTCAAGAGATTGAAGATTTAGGATAAGGCTTGATTCGCCCAGCCCCCAAGAATTGTCTGTTTGATCTTGTAAAAGCCCAATTTAAGCGTAAGATATTGTTTTTACATTTATACCCCTATTTTGGGGAAATATCTTATAATTACATAAAAATTATGTAAAAATACAGGAATTCGTCGAAAAAATGCAGAAAAAAAATGAGTCCATGTGAAGTTCATCTCCATGTGAAGAATTGCCCAAAAGCCCTTGAAAGTTGCAAAATTATAGGAACACCCTAATTTTTTAGGAAATTGATTAAATGTCTAGGAATATGTAGAATATTATAAAAAATCCAGAAAATCTCAGAAATTGACTGAAGGATCTTGCAAAGTCGGAAAATTGCAAAAATACCATGAATTTTTAGAAAATTGTTGAAATGTTCAGGAAATTATAGAAAAGCCCCAATGAAGTCCAAAGATTATGGCAAAATCTCTCAAAGTCTGAAAATTATGGGAAAAATTCTGATATGTTCAGAAATTGCAAATGCACCTTGCTACTTCACAAAATTGCATGCATACCCCCGCTTGTGAGAAAAAATTAGACTTTATAGAAAATTACAAATATACCCACGCCTTAAGCGGGAACGTCTTTTATGAACATCAAGTCAAATCCAACGGTCGGATGGTGCTCATATGACGATCCAACGGTCCGATGGTGATCATATGTCAATCCAAGGGTCAGATTTCGATCTGGAAGTCGAATCTTGACCGGAAGTTAAACCAATGGTCCAATCTGAACTGATTCTAAATCCAATGATTAGATTTAGATAAAACCCTCGATATCACGCTAGATAATGTAGAGGTCTAAGGGTCTGGTAGTTAATCAAAGGTGTTTGGACTTTATGTTGATGTAAATAAACACCGGCCACAGTCGGTAAGGAAAGGCCCAGTACACAACCCTAAATCGTCTGATAAACATAAAACGTGGAAATAATCATACATGTGCTAATTAAAATAGCTAAACAAATGTGCAACTTGTTCAATTAATGAACACCTAATTCTTTTTTGATATTTTTCCACGTGTGAAACAGGGCCCAATTGTACTGCACTTCCCATTCTTTCCATTTATTTTTCTTCTACCCCCTCCACTGTCCACTAATATCGCCACCCCCACCTCCCTTTCCCACTTCTCTTCCCTGCCACCGCAATCCCTCACCCACAACCCTAGTTGCTACCCTCCACCTCTCCTCTCCCCTTCATTTCCTTTCCCACCCAACTGAAACACCGCCATCCTTGTCTTAGCAACAACACTCGCCACCGCCACCTCAATTGTCACCGGCCACCTCGACGCCGCCGACGCCAGAGTTCACCATTGCGCCATCTTCCTCCCCTACCTCCTCACCTTCCTTCTTCCTTTCTTCTTTCCCCATCGCGACACCCTCCCCAACCCCACTGCAAGCCTAGCTGCTATTTCCCCCCTCCCCCTTCTCTTCAACCCCCCACGTGCTACATTGCTACCCACCCTCATCTCAATGACACCCCACGAGTGCCGTCACCTCCTCGGTCATCGTTGGCCACCCTCGACGTTGCCAACACTGCTGCAGTAGAGCTTGCCACCACACCGTCTCTCTCCTCTCCCTCGTCGACCACAAGTGCCGCCACCCCTGTGCCTCGGCCAGACGCCCCTGCACCACCCACCTCCGATCCTGACGGACGACAACCCGCCACAGACCACACCCCATGGATGGGTACCTTCACAAGCCTATCTCACCCGACCAGCGAACACGCTCGCCCCTGCCTTGAGAAGCCACCCATACGAGGCTACCCCAATGAGCGCACCCCCCCCTCTCTACCTTTTCTCTTCCCCTCCCAGCTCCCTCCAATCCTCCTACTGACGCCAGAGGAGCTGCCACCACATCTCACCCGCCAATGGCCAAACCCTACTTTGCCCCAGCCAGCATCACTGCCGTAGGTCCGCCCTCGCCTTCGTCGATCGCTATCAACCAATATCGCCCCACCCCATCACCCCGTCACCACTTCCTCGGCTCACCCACCCAACGTCGCCAGCAACCATACAATGTCACCAACACCAGCAATTGTCAGACCCCCGTGACTGTGCCAGCTTCAACCGCTCACCACAATGCCATCTCGTTGTCTCCGTCACAACTACTACTTTCTCTATGTTTTTTATTATTATTATTATTATTATTATTATTATTATTATGTTGTGTCTTGTGGAACCCTTGCCTGACCCCCACTACGGTTTGTTAGTCTCGCCTCCTTCTTTCCCCTTCTAAGTCTCCATCTTTGCAGGCTTCATCCCCACCCCGGATTTCACTTGTTTTAGCTTTTATTCCTGGGTCGGCCATCCCGTAGGTGTGGCCTCCACGCAACTCAGGCATAGCTCCCCTCTCGGCTCCTCACTCGGAGCTAACGTCATTTGCTCGTATGCACTCGTGACTCGTGAGGCACACCACCAAGAGGAGGTGCTATGTGGGCCAACTTTAGTTGTAGGATGAAGGGAAGGACTGTTATCACGCTAATCTAGTGGTAGTTCCTCAACTGCCCCGTGATCCCCGCTTCCACTTGGACGGATTTGTGACTTTATCATCACCTACTCACTATGTAAGATTCGAGAAGTTTGAGGGAACTCAACTAATTGCTTGCTAAAAGACTTCATTGTTAATCTTGATGCATGATTGAACCAAGTCACCCTAGGTCGTTCAAGCCTTTTAGAGTCCGTCCCTCTTCAAGTTTCCTTTTTCTTAAGAATTGTGCATGGAGGAGGAGGAGAGAGGGGCGCCCTCACCTTTCCTAGTCAAAAATGTACATGTAACCTCTAGTTTTCAAATGTGAAATTGTACATAGAGGCTAGTTTCCTAATGGAAATTGTACATGGAAGCATTGATTTGAATCCTATCAAAACTAGAAATGGGGGGTGTTCTTTTTTTCCCTTCTCTCTCCTTTCCCTCTTTTCTTTCCAATTTCCATTAGGAAAGAGAGGGTGATGGCTAGGGTTTGGAGAGAAGGTGCAGCCCTTCTTTCCTTCTCTTCCTCTCTTCTCTTCTCTTGCTACAGTAAAGATAGCTGTGCCCTCTCTCCCTTCTCCTCCATCATTCCTGTTCTTAACTTTTTTTTATTTTGCAGGTCTGCTGCGGCCGCTGTTGTTCTGCTGCTGTGCAGCTGCTGCACTGCGGAGCATGGCAAGGTTGATCAAGATCAGACCCCCCCTTCTTTTCTTAATAAGAATCATTCCCCTCCCCATGTTCTTTTTTCTGTGATTTTTTTTGGAGGGTTCAATACTAGGTCACTAGGGTCCATAGGGTCTGTCCCTCTTCACATTATGTATAATCTATTTCAAAAGAAAATTTAACCAAAATCATGGAAAAAGAGAATTTGGTCGAAATTATCACAGATATATGGATCAAGTAATTTCACATAGAACATCATCAGTTAGAATTTCCTGTAGCAAAGAACTATGTTCTTGCACAACACACATGTTGCACCAGTCCTAGCAATATAAATGACTGAACTTCAGTGTAGAGAAGATAATGAGTGCACTGCATCTAGTCATAGTAGAACAAGATAGGCATGGTGCTCAATGAATGATGATGTTAATCCATAAGGATAAATTATTTGCCACAGTAAAACCATATAACTCTACGTTCATTTATAGCTTGCTTCTATATGAGATTAAGACAATATATGGGATAACCAACTGATCATTTCTTCATTATTATTCCATGGTAACCATCAACCAAGAGCTATACTTGAGTTCCTTTCTGGTACACTTGGTTTGCATAGATTTCAGATACTTCGTAGATCTGTGCATAATTTGTTTCAAACTGAAAAAGGAAACCAAACCAAGTGACTCGGTTTAATTCAGTTCAGTTTCACAAGTTTGTGAAACCAAAGTTTGTGAAACCAAAGCAAACTAAAAACTGAATAAACAGGATTTATTATAAATGTCTATTTTGTATCAATGCTATCTATAATTTGTGTACACTATAAACCTTTTAGAAAATTAATTGCACACCTATATAATATGCAAATATAATTCTAATTTTCAATTTAGAATATATATACAAAATACATATATATTACACAGTTTGGTTCAATTCAAGTTGTCAGCTCTGTTCAGATCAGTTTAGTTCAATAAAAATTTCCCAATACCAAACTGAATCATGCACAGCCCTAGTTGGCACTCTTATTCATGAGTCTGACTTGATTAGGACATCCTAATATGTTTGTTGCCACCAATTTGCTCCTGCATGGATTTCAGGTACTTCAGATTTACTGAGAATTTCTCCTTCTCTACTCAATATCATCTGCCAGTTTGGCACTGCTTAATCTTGATTATCTATTTAAATCCATTGCCTCAACCCTGACCCTACTCTTTAGGATAACCTTTAAGAACAAAGTTTCATTATCCAAATTTGTTATTTTTTTATTTATAGTTGACGAAAAAAATACTCACGACTCTAGCAGATACGGAGACACATTTTATTCAATAGAAAAAATAATGATAAGAATAGGTCATCTTATGATCATCTGTGAGAAAAGATTTCTTTTCCATTTCCATCTCTATACCGTCATGATCACATGGCTTTTTTTGATATCAAATAAATGACCATGCACCACAAGATCCTCATAATGAGGAAAAGTGTTTCCTCCTTCGGATGATAAACATCTCTTAGGCATAAATGGGTCCATGAAGTGAATATTAATCCACATCTTCTGTACGAAGTCCTTTGAAGCTCAACCATCTTTGCCCAAGTACATGCCATTAGCTGTAGTTGTCATTTTTTCCTATATAGAATGATGCTATACCACTGGCGAGCTTACTGTATACTTATAATGGAGGTCAACCATCATAACAAGGCAGTGAATCATGCATGGTATATGTTTTGCAATTAATGGGTACACCATGTCCCTTGGTCCTAGTTATTAAAGAATTTTGATAAAAGAAACATGGTTCTCCCTCTAAATATCTTTTACTTGGACTCTAATTATGTCCACCTGTTGCCCTTATTTTGGCCTTGTCCTGCAATCTGCTTCTAAAGATAATATCTTCCTCAAAGAAAAATGAAAACAAACTAATGATAAGAAAAAGGATGAAGTGAAACATAAATAAACAAAAAAATGTGTGTGCACAAAAGTTATGAACCAAACCTTTAATCGTGTTTGCCCAGCTATCCCTTTAACAACTCCAAGAGGGTAACCAAGAGATTCAAGTACAGGGCCCTGTTCAATATGCACCTACAGCACGAGGATGATTCAAGTTTATTTTCAGAATATCCTTGTTCTCAGGCATATTTCACTTGTCAATTGTCGTTGACTTCAAGCAACAAAGACAAGTATTACCTCAATATAACCCCAGGCTGAATTCGGATCATATTTCAGTTGAATGATGCTTTCTTCTGTAGCTTCAAAAGAATTTGTCTTGAGAACATCCTGGAGAGTGATACCACTGGAAAAGGATACACAAATAGACTGCATAAGAAAAGTAACCTATTTTCTGAAACAAGTAAATAAGAAAAGATGTACATAATGATAACCTCTTATCAGATATTTGCAATACTGTCACAGGTAGAATACCAGCAATAGCTGAGCTTCCTAAAAATGTGGACTGGAACCTGACACCTTCCTCATCACTAAAGGCAATAACCTGTCACTTTGAAGCAAATATGCAAAACATAGGCATCAAAATTCCAGTTAGTGTTTTCACCAAGTAGAACTTCGCTTTGAAAAAACAGTTCACTCAACGATGTGTTCTAGCTATTGAGCAGATTTTTGTAGAAATGTTAAAATGCCTTTTAAAAACAGTAGAATACTAACGAAGTTAGTCAACTGCAAGATTAACAGTGAACATTCTGCATGGAAATTATATATTATGCAGGTAATTCCTTGGAATATTCGTGCTATATCCTGCCCAAGCTCAATAAATATAAGTTACTGATGCAGGGCAGAACTGGGAGGGTTAATTAACTGTTACTGTGCCTGCTATTGAGGACACCTTTGGCTTGGTTAGGGGCTATCTTGCTTTGGTTATTGGGTTCCTAACATGTTCTGATTAGACCTACAATACTTTATTCAATCGGCTCAGTAAACTTATGTGGGCTTGGTTGGCCATTGGACCTAATCAACAGGCATGTGTCTATGAAGACTGTCAAGCGTGATTTGGAATTCGATACAGCTCAAATGAACTGTTGAGCTTATGACTAAGGGAACAATTAATGAGTTAAATAGATTGGAACGGTTTGGTTTAAAGGTATAGAAGACATGCTGTCTCCGGGTTGCTCAAAGGTGGATCAAGTAGATATAAATGAAAAAGAGGACTAAGCTTAAGGTTATTTGTGATTAGAAGGAAAAAAAATAAAAAATGAAATATTTTCCTCAAAGAGGATGAAAGGGTGAGGGTGATGGTAGCAATATGGACACCAAGTGGCAATGGCAGGTCGCTCTCCTGATCCCACAGAAAAAGCAGGGTGTGTGATGTCAGCTGCTAGAGTGCACAGTGCAGATAGGAAGAGCCTCAGAATCCAGCAGTAGGCCCTAACACCAACTGTAATCTGCGAACATGGCTCCTGACAACCCAAATCATGCCTTTCTCTCAGTGTCTCTTCTATTTTCTGGTCACATAATACCAATTAAATGGGCAATGTTGGACACTAGTATTTAAAATGATTGTAAGTTCCCAGCCCTCAAAAGTCAAATGACAAAGAGGGTAGCATCTAACAATAAAAAAGATGCTAAAGGTATTCTATGGATGTCATTGATCTCAAGATAGTGGAAGAGGAGGAAATCAACTGGTGACCTGGTGATAACGCCACCTACCAAACCTCAAATTTCTCCACCTCCGCTAGTAGCAGCAACAGTACAAGAGGACAGCACAGTGCACCTATTCCACAACAAAATTGTACGTCCATTTTCTCTGCAAAAGAGTACGCCCTTGTTCCTACTTCCCACTCCCAGATGTTTCCCGCCCCCCATTCCTGGTCCTACTCCCAAAGAAAATTGAAGTTAAATTATAAGATTCCCCCGCTCCTATCTCATTCCCATTATCACTTCCATGCCCACTCCATGCTTCAAACAGAAGCAAAAATGCCACAAGAGCCAGACATCGATCGACCAAGCAACATTCTGAACTTTGCTCATTAACAGCGTGAATGTATCCATAAGAAGAAAGCTATTGAGGAAGACCATCTTTGAAGGACAACAGAAAGGTTGGGCTATCCTTTGGAGGAAAGTGGATAGAACTATAGCCAGCCCAAGTAGTTGAATGTGCCATCTAAAGCTCCTTTTGAAGCGTATGGCTAACCTTGTGAAATACTATAATTGTCTACGGTAAAATGTACCTCCATATCTGGCAGCCATAGTTCATCTCTAACACTCAGATACATCGCTCCAGAAGTTTACATGGGTTTCATATCATCTCCCACAAATCCCCAACTGGTCACCTGTCGCAATCATTTATATGCTCATATGGACAATGGCAACTGGTGTCTAATGAACTACAACCAAATGTGTGCAAGCTGTGTTAGGGAGTGAGTGCACAGTTTGCGTACAACACATATAATGTAACTTTATACCATCCATTTAATCTGGGTTTCCCTATTTACTTCTAAAATTGTTGTTTTTCATGCTGAACTGTACATTTTTTGTGTAACATACAATTTCCAGTTTTTACAATGTTTCCTCTTTTTGGATTTTTTATCTCTGGGGCCTGGGCTAAAGCTAGGGATCTTCTTAGCCAACCTGAAGCACTTCTTTGGCTAAAGAATCAACATTGTAGTCACAATTAAAGCTTAATAATTAAAAAAATGACCGGAGGACCACAAATCCCTGTCACCGCTTTTCTTTCTCCTTCTAAGCTCAACATATTTTACAGTTCTTACTGCACAATAAATAATTGTAAGTGACGAATGTAGTTACTAATGACTTGTCTGCCAGAAAACACTAAGAAGAACACCACTGACCTCTACTGGGCGTTGCAGATTCTGCAGCTTTCCATTCATCTTCAAAACCTTCAATGCAGATACTGCAGAGAGTACACCTAATGACCCATCATAGAATCCAGCATCAATAACAGTGTCCTGTTTCAGCCATCTGATTGGTGTTAATAAGCAAGATACTGAAAATATCATTCTGCAAACCATATTTAAAGGCCTACCATGTGAGAACCAATTAACAGGGCTTCAGCACTTGCATTTGCACCCTCAGCCTGCCCGTGTATGTTGCCCATTTGATCCACCCACCTGAGGGTGTTATTAGCTTCTTTAACTCTTGCCTATCAGAGATGAACTAAAGAAGAGAAAGATGGCAGATTAACGTACGTTCTTAAACCAGCATCCTGCATCCAGTCAAGAATGTGATTGCTAGCTCTAACAAAGGCCGCACTCAAGAATGTTCTTTCAAGGTAACCATTAGCATTTGACACCTGAATGAAGAAAATATATGTAAGTCACAAATTTTTATGGTCTTTGTAACATCAATTTATCACTTCTACATGCTTTTGTTTCGAGTGACAAGCCAAATACTTGACCAAGGTAGCTTTAGAAGAGAGAATCTACCAAGAGTTATAATCACTAGTTGGCAAGTAAACAGCTCCCTTGTTTGGTTGTGCATGCTAAGCTCATCCAACCAAGGAGCAATCCTTTAAAATCCCTTAGGCCTTAGAATCAGACCAGATCAAAGGAAAGGAGGCAACATTATTATCAAGGATTTCAAAGTCAGATCGATTACTGTTTGAACGCAAAAAACAAAAAGACAAAAACATTAAGGCAGAGGTTTATCACATCAATCTCAGTTTCATTTTCTCATCTTTGACCATTAAATCCAAATCTGCATCATCACATGTCTGCTCCAAGGTTATCCTGCTCCAAGGTTATCCGACAAAAGTATATTGCATTGGTAAACTTATTAACAACAATAAAGCTATACACAAAATGAATGATGACAGTTGAATTATGAAAAGTGATCTTTTTTAGTTATTTCTCAGCTTCATCGTCAGGTACTTTGTGTAGATTTTAAAGCAACTGTGAAGAAAGCTTTAGAATACTCATCCCTAGCCTCTTCATGGATCAGAGATCAATATTCTAGATTCTTTTAGAAATTGAAGGGAATGAATTATCAAGGGCAGAGGCTTGTAACCTTTAGATCTGAAAACACTATTCCATTTTAGTTTCCCTCTTCTTCCAAACTCTGCTTCAACCAAAGATAAGAAATCTTCAGTATCTCCGAGGAAAACCCCCAGACATACTAACATCCTAACGGTTCCCTAAGATATGACAACAGTGGTACGCATGCTCTTATCTTTCTCCACTCTGTTATTAATTAATCAAAACTATGCCTCGCAAAATGTCTCTTTTAATTAGATTCTAGTTGTTAAGGAACCTTTCTTTCGACCAGAATTCTCAATCAAACAATAGCAAGACTGAATAGTGAATCTATGATTTTTCACAAAGAGAATAGTTATAAAATAGATCTGACTGAATCATTTATGATGGGTTGAAAATTTCAAGTTTCAAAGATCTAGGTGCTGATCCAACTACATTACAGCAATGTGTTCTTACTCGGCACCGTATGCAAGTTGAGAACCTGGGAAAGAACCATGTTGTATGATACTAACCAGGAACTCAGCTCCAACTCATTTCCAATCATGCCAATTGTGGCAAGGCTCGTATTTGAGCTGCTGTGGCTCAAACCTATGATGGCTTAGACAAATGAGAGTATAAGAAAATGCAACATGACTACTTTGACAGCCAAGTAAACTCAAGTGAGCCAGCACAAATTACTCCAAGAAGGCAAACTCTGTGTTTCACACAGAATGCGTGCTTGCAAAGCATGCCACTCAGTTGATTCATCCTCATGGAACAAGAAAAACATAGCATAACCATCATTGATTTCTTGTTTAGTAGGGAAAGGCAAGCCATGGCCACGTCCAGCTGAGAATTTTTTTTTCAAAAAAAAAGAAGATTTATCCAAGGATGAGAATTAAAATATACATCAAAATAGGTTTCAGTGGCTCAAAAAGAAAATATTACAAGGTTCATGTGCAGCAAACAAAATGATCCCATTTCTAAAACCTTTACTTGACTACTAGTCATGGATCCAAAGTGATTTGCAAAAAAGTTCTTGAATTCAAAAGCATGCAAGCATATGATGCTATAATACCACAATTTTTGTTTTTTTTCTGGTCTCACTTATTAAATATGTCATTGCATAATAATTGTGCTAAAAATAATTTTAACGAGAGCCATATGATTGTTTGATCAGATGGCTGCAAAAAAGTATGGTATAATGGCATTTCTTGGAGGTGTTTGGTTGTTCTTTATTCAATACATGTTTCCAAATGAAAATTTAATTCGTGGATCAGCTTATGCGCTTGGCCTCCATTACAGTTTTTGTTCTTTCATTACAGTTAGGTGTATTGCAAGCAACTTGGCGTGGAAGCATATTCTCCCGCAAAGAAAGTAATGGCTTTCGTCATTCCATAAAGAATATACATTATAAGAACCAGGTCCATCCTTCCTTCAATTTATTACAAAACTGTACCACTGAAACTGCTCTGCACTAGCTTCTTCCCAGTAGACACAGAATCAACTCTCACTCCAAACAAAATGACGCAAGAAAGAACAGCATAAAAATGTCCCCAAATTTGCCCTTCTTGAAATAATCAAAACGATCAAAACATGGAGACATCTCAACCCATTTGCAACCATCAAAAAATAACATCTGACAACAGAAAAATATAAACCACCATCAATACCTTCCCTAGTTTGTGAATTCTGGCGACCGTCTCATCCCTCAGGACATCCGCAAAGGACCCATTTCCCCTATTCCCCCTGTTCTCCTCCAAACCTGCACAGTGGAAGAAGAAACCCGACTAAATAGCGACACGAAGTAGACAAAACGCACAAACCCATCATTGTAACCATGGAAAAGCTATCCCTTCAGCTCGTCCAGGTTGAAGCACGCAAGAACAAGTGAGGGAAGATCTTGGTACCTAGAATGAGAGACTCAGCGGAAGCCGACGAAACAGCGGAGAGAGCAAATAACAGAAGAAGGATCACATCAGAGGCGCGGGGAGGTTCCTGGGTCCGGAGAAAGCTGATGCCTTGGGAAGAAGAGGAGCAGCAGCCATCGCCGGTGGTGGTGCTGCTGCTGCTCCTGCGCGAGCTGCCACCAGCGAGCGAAGACAAACCAGAATCACGAAGAGATACGCAAACTGCGTGGCCATTAACGGCTTCCGCACCCTCCTAGGCTTATTTGTACATATACTCCGTAGAAAAATCTATTGGCAAAAAGTACGCTTTAAAGAAATGGTATTCCCTGCGTAGCCGAGGGGGGCGCCCGGCCCCAGGGAACCACTGGCACAGGCCTGGGGGAGCAGCGTGAACGTGAAACCGTCGGAGACAGTCCCATTCAAGGACATCCATCGGAAGAGGAGCGCGGAAATGGGGAGCACGCCCGAGAGGGGGGGCGGGCTGGTGAGTCTTCTGATGGTCGAGTTGTAGCCGAAACAGATGGCGGCGGCAGGTTAGGGGGAGGGAGGGGAGAGGGCTGCGATGGGAGGGAGAGAGAATAGGAGGAGGAGGAGGGCGTAGGAGAGGTTGCTAGAGGGGTGGTGGGCAGAGAAGAAGATGGCGGGACAAAGGAGGGGAGGAGCGGATGGGGAGAGGGGGAGATCACGGACGAGAAGGGCGACGTGGGCCTGCTGCGACGTGATCTGGCACCGCTAAAGGAGGGCGACGATGGCGAAGTGAATAGGGGGCAGCTGGGTGGGGGGGACTGATGGGGAGGTGCAGAGTTTGCTCATCACCAGAGGGCCATGGCGTGGCACCCTAGCGAGCATGTCTAGGAGGTATATGCGGCATCTTGTTTTGGAGGACTATGAGGGGGCGACGGACTACAGCTTGCGACTGATCGCCTTGTTGTGCCCAGGTCTAGTGGAGTTGGACTTGGCAGCGGATCAACGATAGAGTGAGTTAGAGCCCGAGAGATAGGGGTGTTGGTTTGATTTGATTTGTAGATTTTTTTCTTCAAATCGAACTGAATCAAATCAAAGAATCAAATTGAATTGAACAAATTTGATTTGATTTAAATCAATTTTTTTATCTTATTATAATATATATGAATTTAATAAATTATATGTACATGAAATAAAAATAAAAATACTTGTATTTTATATGTGTATATAATTAAGTTTTTAAATATTTTAATATATTTATGATATATAATATTAATAAATATAAATAATAAAATTAATTTATTCTATTTGATTTAATTTCACACGTTATAAAATTAAATCAAATTAAATCGAACGATTCAACTTAATTTCTCGATTTGAATCAAATTATGAACACCCCTTACCAACAGAGGAGGGTGATGGAGACGGTGGGCGACCCCAGTTACATGCGTGGCGCAACGACATACTAGAAACTTAGCCGTCCTGCACAGGAAGTAAATATTTCTCAATATAATTTGTAGCACAGCACGTGGGATTGTTTGAAAAGGCATAAGAGTGGTATGCATGTAATTATCAGTTGAAATGTTAGGATCCGAATATTTATATACCCAATATGATTACCGTTAAACCCCCGCTGTCCATTTACACATGGCCACCGATTCGCTTCACGAGACCAAGCATCTCCACCACCGCCACCCGCGTGCCGTGTGGCATCACATGACTGAACGGTGTGTTTTTATAAGTAAACCTTATTACATAAATAACTGTTGAGATAGTATTTTATAATCATTAATTAAACTAATCACGTGACATAAATATAAATGTAGAAATATCTGATCTCCGGTTAATTTACTGTCCAAAAATATGTCTCGGCGCATACAAGGGCAGTTTCGCACAATCATTTAAATAGTAAGTTGATTTTTCATTAATTAATGAAGATATTAGAACATTATTTATCTGTAGTCAAATTTCAATTCCAGTTAGTTATATTTATTTGATTTGTCCAACGAGAAGAAGCAATTTTTCACTCGTATACATATCTATTCTACTCATGTGGTGGTGTTGCAACACCTAGCATGTCATTTTTGCGAGTACCCGTTTTGTATACGGAAATTATTTTTATCTTATTCAGAGTTAATTAGAGATAAATTTAAATTTTTTACTCTAATTAAAAAGATGAAATAAATCATCCGGGATGATTTATCCACCTCTAATTCACCTCTTCATCAAAGTGTCCATTAAATTTTCAATGCGGAGGTGGCAGGACATATCGCCTACAGCGGCAAGGTGGGGCCCAGAATGGCGGCGCCAGGTCGATGCTGCGTCATTCTCTTCGGTTCTTATATAAATAAACATATGTATTCGAAAACAAACAAATTACTCTAACTTTGTTCACCCAAAAAGAAAAACTTTGTTCGATAAAAATAAAGTTTAATAGTTATTAAGCCTCTTGGTTAGGTTCCGTTTGTCTGCATCCGGATCAGCTTAGCTAGGAGACTCGTTGTGGGTCAAAGTAGAGGATAAATGGACTATTTTAACCCCCTCCTCCCTTCTGGTTAACTTTACCCTCAGTTTGGGGGATCACACTTTGGCTGTGCTCAACTAGCTAGTGGAACGTCAACTTGGCCCGAAGAAGGGTTGACAAGGGGGTAAGTTGCAAGGAAGTAGACATGGATGTAAATGGATCCGATTTAATTTGGGTAGAGTAATATCATATTTTATTTATTAAAATTTTAGAAATATTATATTTAGATAGTATATTATTATTTTTATGTGTATGAATATGGACATATTCATCGTAGTTATATATATATCCACATATATCTATATCTGTTTAAAAAAATATGAATCCACGTTCACATTCAAGAGAAGGTGAGATTCGTGAGAAGTCAGAAAAGAAAAGTTTAATGGATTATTTCCTTTTCAAAATAATTTTTTATATTTTATAAAAATATCTTTACAATTTTAGTAAGAAGGTCAAGCTCATATATAGACTCAAAAAGACGGGCAGTAAGTTAAATTAATGTCAAAATCATATACCCAACATAGACAGTGAGTTATTAAGAACGAGTTCGGATCGGGTATGAGTTCGGATGTACTAAATTTATATCCGATCTGAATATGAAATGAATATTTTAAAAATATTTAATTGTATCTGAATCCATATCTGTTTATTCGTGTTAGCATGCGCTGCTGCTCACGAAGGGGCAGCAAGCGCCTGTTCACGAACGGTTGGTGCATGCGGTTATGCATGCACCGGCCCTTGTTGCGGCTCCTATAAAAGGGGGTATCGAGGGCGAAAAACGCAGGGGTTACACAAGGGTGATATCTCACGTATTTCTCTCTCTAAGTTCTCACTCTACGGGCTCATCACCACAAGGCCGGTGTCACATCCCGACGCGGAATATCGAGGGCGCGACGAGTCGTAAACACGCGTGTCGATCAGAGCATGTATAATTTTATTTCTAAAGTCAGAAATGAATGAGAAAATAATACTTTTATTCCATCAAAATGAAGTTTACAACACTAATTGATAAGCCATAAAGGCAAATTACAACTTTCAATCCCAAAGTATATCATTCTTGTAAAAATACTAATGATCTACATAAACCTAGGTAAAAAGGAAAATCACTCTTGTCCATTCTCTTGTTCATTTTCATTTCCTACAACAATTAACTAAAACGTAGGGTGAGTTAAAAGTTCAGTAGGATTTTATATCTCTAAGAACCAGGCAATCTTTAAGTATTAACAATTTAAACAATTTTCTAACTTGTATCGGGAAGTGTATAAACATGAATGGAATTTCCAAGTAATTGAGATAATATGATATCAAGATGAATTTCTAAGAAATGACTTTGAACAAGTAAAGAATTTCATATAATTGGCCATTTTCACGCAAGTCAAGTAATTCATATAATTTTCAAGTAAATAAGTAATAAGTAAATAAGTACGAATAGTGGAATGCCGTATCAAGTAAATCTATCATGCACTTCGATAAGAATTTTCATGTAATTGGCCATTTTCACGCAAGAACATCCACGGTCCATCTAGTCTTGATAGGTAAAAAGTGAGCGGACTTTGTTAGCTGATCCACAATTACCCATATAGCATCAAAACTATTTCGGGTCTTCGGTAATCCAACAATGAAGTCCATACCGATACTATCCCATTTCCATTCCGGTATTTCGAGAGGCTTGAGCTTTCCAGCCGATTTGAGGTGTTCGGCCTTGACTTGTTGACAAATCAAACATCGGCTTACGAACTCGGCTACCTCTCTCTTCATATTAGGCCACTAGAATGTTCTCTTGAGGTCTTGGTACATTTTTGTAGCACCGGGGTGAATAGTGTACCTTGACCGATGTGCTTCCTCTAGGATTTTACGTACCCTTGATAGTAGAACAATCGGGTATACAAGTTCTTCCTTTGAATAATAACCTTCCATCATCAGCCAAAAGGAAATCCGGTCGTTGATCTAATTTGTCTTTAATTTCCACGATCAACGGATCATCAACTTACCATTCCTTGATTTTCGAGAGTAACTCGAGTTGGAGTCGAATATTTGTAATAAAGACTCCGCCTTCCTTCTCCTCCATATTGAGGTTTAAGTTGGCCATTTCTTCAAGTAGATGCCATTATTTAACCATCATGCTCGATAATAAAGCCATTGATTTTCGGCTAAGTGCATCAGCTACGGCATTGCCTTTTCCTAGGTGATATTGTATAGAGAAGTCGAAATCCTTTAAATATTCCAACCACCGTCTTTGTCTCATATTGAGCTCCTTTTGAGAGAATAAATATTTGAGACTCTTGTGATCAGAATACACCGTAAAGGATTTACCATAGAGATAATGTCGCCAGATCTTTAAAGTAAAGACCACAGCTGCCAGCTCTAGGTCATGTACGAGATAATTTTCCTCGTGTTTCTTCAATTGCCGTGAAGAGTAAGCTATGACCTTGGAAAGAAATCACACTTGCTTAATTTGGCATAAAGCTTGTGATCTCTTAATAATTGAAGGGCCTTCTTAAGATGTTCCTCATGTTCTTCCTTTGACTTGGAGTAGATCAAAATGTCATCAATGAAGACAACCACAAATTGATCGAGATATGGCCTGAATACGCTGTTCATTAATTACATGAATGCAGCAGGCGCATTTGTTAAGCCAAAAGGCATAACGGTGAACTCGTAATGTCCATACTACTTCGGAATGCATTCTTGTGAATATCACATTCTTTGATCTTTAATTGATGATAACTAGATCGAAGATCGATCTTTGAGAAATATCGCGCTCCAGAAATCTGGTCGAATAATTCATCAATCCTCGGCAATGGATATTTATTCTTGATGGTGAGTTGATTCAATTACTGATAATCAACACATAACCTCGTCGAACCATCATTCTTCTTGACAAAGAGGATCGGGGCTCCCCAAGGTGAAGTACTTGGTCGGATAAACCCCTTCTCCAGTAATTCCAATAATTGATCCTTTAATTCTTTCATTTCCACGGTAGACATCCGATATAGAGCTTTAGAAACTAGTGCCGCTCCTGGTATTAAATCAATGGAGAAAACCACTTCTCTCTCGGGAGGAATACCAGACAACTCGTCTGGAAATACATCAGAATAATCCCGAACGATAGGAATGTCCTTTAGAACAGGTTCTGTGTGCTCGATCATAGTGATAGAAACTAAGAAACCGATACAACACTTCCTTAATAATTTCTCGACTTTGAGGGCCGAAATGAGATATATGTGTCTAGAATGCTTGATGCCAGAAAATAGAAGGTCGGGGTAACCCATAAAAGTTACTGTACCCAACTTGCAATTGACACTAGCTCCATGTGTAGATAGCCAGTCAGCACCCAAAATAATATCATATCCTTCCATCTCCATGCATACCAAATCAGCGGATAAGTTATAACCACTAATTAGAATTTCACTATCAGGATAGAAGTGTTTAATCTCCGTTCCCGTTCCAATAGGGGTAGTGATAGTGAGTGTAGAATCTAACGGAATATGTTTCATAGGTAAAAGACCAGCAAATCTTCTAGATATAAATGAATGCGTAGCTCCGGTGTCAAATAAGACAGAGACAGGCTTGGCGTATATGAAAAGAGTACCTTTCATGATGCCTCCTTCCTCGGTAGGTTCCGTACCCATAAGGGCATGAAGTCTTCCTGGCTTCTTGGCAATAATAGGAAGCTTTGCCGGTGATGGAACTTGCTTGTTGAGAAGAGGGCAATTCGGGATCCTATGCTCCCGACTCCCGCATCGAAGACATGCACCGAGTTTTCTCCAACATTCCTCGGCTTTATGTCCGGGCTTCTCGCAGTATTTGCATAATTCCTTTGATGTTGTCGATATAGGGACAATTTGCTTGTCGAATGTCATCGGCTTCTTTTCCCCTTGAAAATTACGTCCACCTTTGTTAAAATTACGCCCGTCCTTGATGAAGTTATGCCCGTCATTGGGCCTTTTCTTCCCGAAGGAAGGTTTGAAGCTTACGGACCCAGTGACTTGCTCTCTCTTAGCTTCTCTTCCTCGGATGCGATCCGATAACTCCGTTGTATCTTCTAGGAGTTGTGCTCTCCGTACCGCATCAGAATAAATTTAGATATCTATCGGGGCCAGTTGAGTAATATATTGAGGCTTAATGTCGTTAAGAAATCTCTGTGCCTTCATCTTGTCGGTACCCACGAGATGTGGAGCGTACCGAGATAACCTTAAAAATTACGCTTCATATTCCGCAACTGATAAACCCCTTTGCTTCAAAGTGGCAAACTCGGCGGCCTTCCTTTCTTGTACTCGATCGGAGAAGTATTTACTATTGAAGTGTTCCACGAACTCTTCCCATAATGGTCGTGCGATAAAGTAACTTCGATCGATTCCCACCAAACACGTGCATCCCTTTCCAGTTGGAAAGTAGCGAGTAGGACCTTTTCCTCGTCAGCGCATTGCATGACTCGGAATATCCTCTCGATCTTCTTAATCTAGTGTTCGGCTTCATCCGGATCCGTAGATCCAGTGAACTTGGGAGGGTTCATGCTTCGGAAATTCCTATGCAAATCTCCGGCTCCTCGGTTTGCTCCTCCCTGAGCAACCTGTTGGAGGGCTTGGGTTAAGCCTTGAACAGTGCGCTGCATCTCGTGCCATTGAGCTCTTTTGGCGGCCATTTACGAGAATTAGCCTGAAACCATAATTCCAAGGTTTATTATTTTTGTTTTGGTATTTATTTCCTGATAATTCCCTTTTTCTTAAAACTTAACCCGTGTTTCTACCCAAATCTTACCGGGAAAGTTCAAGATCTATCAAATTTCTAGATATTGATCTAGAACCTATGTTTGAGGGAAAACTATGTTTTAAGAATGAACCTATAATTGTGAAACCTAAGATTTTATGTAACCTAGATTCTGATATCACAAAGACTGTCACGCCCCGACGCGGAGTATCGAGGGCGCGACGAGTCGTAAACACGCGTGTCGATCAGAGCATGTACAATTTTATTTCTAAAGTCAGAAATGAATGGAAAAATAATACTTTTATTCCATCAAAATGAAGTTTACAACACTAATTGATAAGCCATAGAGGTAAATTATAACTTTCAACCCCAAAGTACATCATTCTTGTAAAAATACTAATGGTCTACATAAACCTAGGTAAAAAGGAAAATCACTCTCTCACTCTTGTCCATTCCCTTGTTCATTTTCATTTCCTACAACAATTAACCAAAATGTAGGGTGAGCTAAAAGCTCAGTATGATTTTATATCTCTAAGAACCAGGCAATCTTTAAGTATTAACAATTTAAACAATTTTCTAACTTGTATCGGAAAGTGTATAAACATGAATAAAATTTTCAAGTAATTGAGATAATATGATATCAAGATGAATTTCCAAGAAATGACTTTGAACAAGTAAAGAATTTCATGTAATTAGTCATTTTCACGCAAGTCAAGTAATTCATGTAATTTTCAAGTAAACAAGTAACAAGTAAACAAGTACGAATAGTGGAATACCGTATCAAGTAAATCTATCATGCATTTCAGTGCAATGCCACACCGTTGGTCAATCAACTCCCATGGGCACAAGTACTTTCGGGCGCTCCCCCCAGGACCAAACCGGGCTCCATTAATGCCAGGCATTGAGTCATATGGATCCGAAGATCCCAAGTACGTTTAGACATCCACTTTAATGTATATGGCCAATAATTTTCAAGAAAATATTGTTTGTAATAAGCACAGATTTGACAAAATTTCAGAAGTTGCAAGAAAAGTAGATAACAATTTAATGCATCATGTTTAACGACATTAAGTCGTGGAGTTCAAAAATAAACGGTAAATATGAAGAAAATTTAAGATAGTAATTTTATTAGAATTATTATTATTTTTAAATATCTTAACTTAATCTCATAATCATAAAACATAAAAATTTAGTTATCAAAATATATGCTTTATGAATTACAATCATGAGTTTAGATATTCGTATTTAATCATACATTAATTAACCATATGATAAGAAAATAGAATTTTATGTCAAAAATAACTTTAACTCACTGAAAATAATCTTAACATGCTGACAATGATTTTTATATGTTACTTTACTGATAAGATGATAAAAATAAAATTTTCATGCTGTATTTAATTTTCAACATGCTAGAAATTAATATTTAACATGTTAAAATTAATACTTAATATGTTAAAATAATTCTCATACATTAACTTACTGATAGGATGATAAGATAAGTTTACCATGCTGATTAAAGAAATTATCTGATAACAACATAAATTTTATCATGCTAAAAATTATTTTTCTATATTTATTTGCTAATTATTTGATAGGAAAATAGAATTATCATGCTAAAAAATAGTTTTAACACACTGAAAATAATTCTAATATGCTAAAAATAATTCTAACATGCTGGAATAATTTTACCATACTGGAAGAAATTTTATCATGCTGGAAGTAATTTTCATGCATCATTTTACTAATTATTTAATAGAAAATTAGGTTTAGCATGCACAAAAGATAGTTTTAAATAGAGTTTAACATGATGGAAATAGTTTTTACATCTCAGTATGTAGAAAATAATTTTATCATGTTGGAAGTCATTTTTAACATGCTGGAAATATTTTTCATGTATTGATTTACTAATATGGTTATAATTTACTAATATGGTTAAAAATAGATTTTTACATGCAAAAATAATTTTATTCTACAAAATAATTTTTAACATGCTGTAAGAATCAAAACATGATAATATTACTTTTTCTAACTTTTGGTGACTATATACATACAATTAATGTGGATTTTCAAGTGATATAGTTCATATTGGATAGTGGCTTAAGTTTAGTCCCACATTGGAAGTTACAAAAACTTCATTGGCTTTATATGTTGGAGAGCTCACCTCGAGTTGTGTGTGGATACAAAACTAGTAATATATATTTATTTGTGCCGTGCCGTACCGTACCGTGCCGTGCGCTAGCTTATGCTAGCGCGACCTTGAAGATCGCGCTACCCGAGGGTAGCTGTGGCGCCCCCTTCCCGCGATCCCGTATCGTGTCCGGGGACGTCACAGCGGATGTACGGAAGTGTTGTGGGCCGAATATTTGTAAGGCGCTAAAGGCCAAACCATCACATATTCCAAAAGAAATATAACCATACCATTTCCATATGATAAATACTCATAATTTACATCGTATATAGAGTACTACATATCTCTACTTAAAAGTCACATTTACATTCATTATTCAAAAGAAAACCAAATCTATTTATTCTACGCAGCGGAATCCAAATTCAACCCGGGATCAACTTTCGACCTACTACCCGAAGGAGCCAAGACGCACATTGGTCAATTTCCTGAAATGGTTAGGCAACAGATATGAGTCCAAAGACTCAGTAGGCATTAAAACCAATCACATGATTATCATATACTAAACTGTGCAAATCCATGATATATATAAAGTTAATCACAATTTCACTAGATTGTACATATACTATGAATGCGAAGGAAATATAATAAACAAATGCGTATAACAAATGCGTATAACAAATCTTATCTGACTTATATATAAATGACATAGTACATATCTTAACTAAATCAGAGCTTATACAGATGAACTTATTTTCAGATCATATCAAAGTCATATATCAAATCTGAACTTCATATTATTTGGCAGTATATATTGGACATGCATCCCGTCACTATAAGCAGTAGCAAACACATACCTAGACATCCATACGTCGACATAAAGACAAATGGTCTACACACTGGAGCCTGTCGGCCTTGATCAACCACGCAAGATCGGGAGTTAATACTCCACCATTCTCCAGATAATTTTCTTATTCTGGGTTCCAGATTTTTCAGAAGTCCGTTTGTCCTCGGAAATGGGCCTAATCCCGTAGCGGAAGCTAACTACGGTTTGTCGCCCCACACCTCCTTAAAGTGACACAGTCCATATGCTTAATCAAAATTTTATTCTTATTATGATGCTTATTACATAGTCGTCTCAATACTTAAAACTTGCCATTAAACTTCACAAAATAATTGGATCGTATTTTAATATTATTAACTAAATATATATAACATTCGAAGAGATTAGAGTAGAGAGAGAGTAGAGAGAGAAAATAGAGGGAGAAAGTAGAAAGAGATTAGAGAGAAATTAGAGAGAGATTAGAGAGAAACATAATATTTTACAGAATGATAACTAAATAAATAACTGATTCTAAACATAAATCATTGGGTTAAATAAATCAATGACTTAAATTACATTTCAAACAAAATCAAATCAAAGAAATGTAAATAATAAATAGCATGCACTCGGTTTATCATGTGTCTACCTTTAGAATGGACTTCCGAATTGACTTTAGTATTTCACCCGAGCTCCCGTAAAAGTCCTTACGTAGGAAATGATAATTTTCCAGTCCGAGATGCGTAAAGGAGGGTGAAATTGTCTAAATAAGTTTCAAATCGTCCGTCCAAATGTTTATTAATTATTTATATTATTCTGATGCTGTATTATCTTCTCTTCTCCATTTATTAATAAGAGAACGAGAGTGAGAAGAGAGATGAGAGAGAAAATAGAGAGAGAAAGTAAAGAGAGAAGTAGATAGAGATATTTAAAGAGAAAAACTAGAGAGAGAAAGTAGAGAGAAATTAGAGAGAGAAAGTAGAGAGAGAAAGTAGAGAGAGAATAGAGAAAGAAGTAGAGAGATATTTAAAGAGAAAAGGTAGAGAGAGAATTTAGAGAGAGAATTTAAAGAGAGAAAGTAGAGAGAGAAAGTAGAGAGTAGAGAGAAGAGAGAGAGAAAGTAGATAGAAAGAGAGAAAATAAAGAGATTAGAGAGAGAAAGTAAAGAGAGTGTAGAGAGAGAAAATAGAGTAGAGGGAGAAAGTAGAGAGAGAGTGGAGAGAGCAAAAAAGAAGAAATAAATGAAAATAGAAAAGAGAGAGAGATGTGTGAGGGGGGAGAGAGAGAGAGAGAATGAGAGTGGGGAGGGGAGTGAGAGATGAGAGAGTTGGAGGGGGAGAGGGGGTGGATATGTGGGAAAGAGAGGGGGAGAGGGGAGGAGGAGATAAGAGGGAGGGGGAGGTGGTAAGAGGGGGAGGTGTGAATGGGGGAGGTGGGATTGAGGGAGGTGAAGCCACGTGGGGGGGAAGGGGAAGATATTTTGGAATTATGTTTTGTTATATTTTTTTAAAAAAATTTATATAAAAACTCCTAACAACATAATTTTTAAGAACTAGCTCATTCTATCTTATTTTTGACCTTTCAAACGTCAAAATTTGAAAAAGTGTTCAACATGAAACTTGTAGATCTTTCAGTTCTCTTTCCAACGAGTCTAATATTGACCTATTCTGACATTCCTACGAGGAGTTACGTATTAATAAAAGAAGATGTCTATTTAATTTGCATAAACATCCGTTAAACCCGTATTTTCTATACAGTTCAAGGCATTGGGGTTTGATTTAGAGAATCTGGAATCTGTATGGGTTCCAGAAGTAAAGTGCTTAGTTATTTTTAAGTTTCGAACAGATTCGGGTGTTACAAATCTCTCCCCCTTAAATAAAGTTCGTCCTCAAAATTTAAAGATTTACTCAATACGTACCGAATAGCTGTGGATATCTCTTCCGCATTTCATCTTCCATCTCCCAAGTAGCTTCTTCTGTTGAGGTACTTTTTCACAATACCTTCACCAATGGAATTATCTTCGTTCTCAGCACTTGTTCTTTCCGATCGAGAATGCGAACTGACTTCTCCTCATATGTAAGATCTGGCTGAATTTTCAACTGCTCATGCTCTATAATGTGCGATGAGTCTGGCATATATTTTCTTAACATGGACACATGGAATACATCATGAACTCCTGACAATGATGGTGGTAAAGTCAACTGATATGCCACCTCACCAATCCTTCTTAAGATTTCAAATGGTCCAACATACCTCGGACTGAGTTTACCTTTCTTGCCAAATCTCATTACTCCCCTAGTAGGCGAAACTTTCAGAAATACGTGATCTCCGATAGTAAATTGTAGATCTCTCCTTCTTTGATCAGCATAGCTTTTCTGCCTACTCTGAGCTGTAAGTAATCTTTTTCTAATAAACTCAACCTTTTCTACACAATCCTGTACAATCTGTGGCCCAATCAATCTCCGCTCACCAACCTCATCCCAACAAACAGGTGACCTACACGGTCTACCATATAATGCTTCATATGGTGCCATTCCTATACTTGCATGATGGCTGTTGTTATATGCAAACTCAATTAACTGTAAATGTTCATCTCAACTGCCTTTCCAATCTAAACTGCATGCCCTCAACATATCTTCTAGGGTTTGAATGGTTCTCTCTGATTATCCATCTGTTTGAGGGTGAAAAGCTGAACTAAATTTTAATTATGCACCAAATGCTTGTTATAAGCTCCTCCAAAATTTTGCTGTAAACCTTGCATCCCGATCTGAAATAATAGACACAGACACACCATGAAGTCTCACAATTTCTCTGATATACAAATGGGCTAAGTCTTCTAATGATTGTGTCCTTGTGATTGTCAGAAAATGGGCTGACTTAGTAAGCATGTCAACAATTATCCAAATAGAATCATATTTTCTCCTAGTCATTGGTAATCCCATCATAAAATCCATAGTGATATGCTCCCATTTTCACTGTAGAATTTCCATCAACTGTAATGGTCATGCTGGTCTTTGATGCTCTGCTTTTACTTGTTGACAAGTAAGACATTTGCTGACAAAGTCTGCTATATCTTTCTTCATGCCAATCCACCAAAACTGTCTTTTCATGTTTTTGTACAGTTTTATACTGCCTGGGTGAATAGAATATTATGATTTATGTGTCTCAGTTAATAGATCTTTCTTTATTTCTTCATTCCGAGGTACACATAATCTTCCCTGAAATCTGATTGCCCCGTCTGCACTTTGAGTAAATCTCGGTGTGCCAATCAATTTTTGTAACTGCTGATCATTCAGTTGTGCTTGCACAATTCGCTCAACCATTACAGATTGAATAGTTAGTTGGGCCAGAAATAAGTTTCTCCCTTTGCATATCGGAGAATACTCTACTAAATCAGATGTCATTCTCCAAGTTTAGCGCAACTGGATTGCCATTAGCCTCTTCCTGTTGAGTGCATATGCTACCACATTTACTTTTCCTGGGTGGTAATTCAAGGTGAAATCATAATCCTTCAAAAATTCAATCCACCGTCTTTGCCTTAAATTTAATTCTTTCTGAGAGAAAATATATTTTAAACTCTGATGGTCTGTAAATACTTCAAACTGCTCACCATACAAATAATGGCGCCAAATCTTCAGAGCATGTACCACCGCTGCCAACTCCAAATCATGTGTTGGATAATTCATCTCATGGGTCTTTAATTGTCTGGATGCATAAGCTACTACTTTGCCATTCTGTATCAGGACACATCCTAGTCCTTTTCTAGAGGCATATGTATATATCACAAATCCTCCTGACCCACAAGGTAAAGTAAGCACTGGGGCTGTAGTTAACCTTGTTTTTAATTCTTGAAAACTCATTTCACATTTATCTGACCATTCAAAAGGAACTCCTTTCCTAGTCAATTTGGTCATAGGAGCTGCAATAGTAGAAAAACCTTCAATAAACCTGCGATAGTAACCTGCGAGACCCAAAAAGCTACTAATCTCACTAGCATTTTTTGACCTTTCCCAATGTAAAACTGCCTCAACCTTAGCCGGATCGACAGACACTCCATCTCCAGAAATGATATGCCCTAGGAATTGGACCTTATCCAACCAGAATTCACATTTACTAAATTTTACATATAGTTGATGACTTCTTAAGGTTTCCAGCACAATCCTCAAATGTTCTTGATGAGTTTCAACAGTGGGAGAATAGATTAACACATCATCAATAAACACCACTACAAATGTATCTAGATACGGTTGGAAAACTCTATTCATCAGATCCATAAATGCTGCTGGTGCATTAGTTAACCCGAATGGCATAACCAAAAATTCATAATACACATATCGTGTTCTGAAAGTAATTTTTGAAATATCTTCTTCTCTTATCCTTAGTTGATGGTATCCAGATCTGAGATCAATCTTTGAAAATATTGTGGCAGTTCGTAGCTGATCAAATAAATCATCAATTTTTGGTAAATGGTACTTATTCTTAATGGTCACTTGATTCAATTTCCTATAGTCAATGCATAGTCTAAGCGACCCATCTTTCTTTCTAACAAACAGAACAGGTGCGCCCAATGGGATACACTTGGTCAAATAAACCCCTTATCTAGCAGTTCTTGCAATTATTTCTTTAATTCTGCCAATTCAACTGGTGCCATTCTGTAGGGAGAGATGGAAATGAGTAAAGTACCCGGTGAGAGTTCAATAGTGAACTCCGCCTCTCGGTGTGGTGGCAAACCCGGAAGTTCATCGGGGAATACATTTGGAAACTCTCTGACCACATCGATATCCGAGGGGGTTTTCTTATTTTCATTAGAAGGAATAGCCATTACACTAGCCAAATAACATTGACATCCACTTCTAAGTAATTTTAAAGTTTTAAGTGCTGAAACTAGTGTTTTACTAGAACGGTGCCTTGGACATTGATAGTGAAATGTCTGCTCCCCAGATTTTTAAAAAATTACTTTCTTTCCATGACAATCTAGAAGGGCAGAATTTGTATCTAACCAATCCATTCCTAAGATAACATCAAAATCAGTCATTTCCAGCAGATACACACATGTTGGCATAATCCTCCCCTGAATTACCATATCAATACTAGGAATAACAGAAGTCGTTCTAGCTATCTCCCCAGTTGGTGTGTTAATGGACATCTCATCAGTGTTCACAATTTATTTATCTTTCAATAATTCAGTAAATCTCAGAGAAATAAAGGAATGTGTAGCACCCAGATCAAATAAAACTTTTGCATGCATATCATCGATAAGAAGAATACCTTCAGCTACTGCATTGGCATCTCGGGTGTCTTCCCTTGTTAGTGCATATACTCTGGCTTGAACTCTCCGCTGCTGTTGTGGTTGCTGATCTTGCCTTGGCCTTTTGGGACAATCCCTTATCATATGCCCTGTCTGACCACATGAAAAATATTTACCTGTAGTCCGCCAACATTCATTACCTCTATGCTGCATCCCGCACTGTTGACAAGCTGGCATATTATCTCTCTTAACTGGTTGAACTCTCTCTGGAAAAGTCATCTTCGGCTTCTTATCTTTCCTCACAATTGAACCAAGATTACCCCTTTTTGCATTATCCCTCTGTCTTTCTATTAAGAATTCCTCATATTCAGTTTCTGCAATAAAAGCAGTCCTCAAAGCTGCTGTCATAGTCTGAGGTTCAAGGATTGTAACCCTACTTCTAATGTTACATCTCAAACCTCTAACAAATTTCTTCACCCTTCTAAGCTCATCTGAACAAATATGAGGGGCATACTTTTCCAATTCAATAAATTTTGCTTCATAATCGGCAACTGATGTAACGACCCGAGATTCGATTATCGGGAAGGCCCGATAACCCGAGACTCGCACCGCCGCCCACGAGCCGGGAGGGCTCGGAAGGGCTAAAAGGAGTGTGGAGGCACAAAGAAATAGGAAATAAAGTAGGACAACCAACAACAACATGCTGAAAGAAAGAACAACAACAGCTACAACAGAGTCCAGTCCAACAGAAAGTACAGTCTAAAGTAGTAAAACGTACCACATGTCAAGTGAACACTCGGCCCGGCAAGCTGGCAACTGAGAACCCCCTCTCCGCACCCACGAACCTCGCGGCAGAACCGCCACACCTGAAAAGTAGGGAATGAGTCTCCAAAACATAGACTCAGCAGGGATCCCGCGGAACCCCAACCGGAAATAACGGCGGTAGCGGAAAGGAGAGCTACAACTACAGCAGGAACAGCAAACTGGTGGCCGGTCAAAAACTCGGCACTACAGCTACTCCTACTGTACCGGAAGGTACACCTCGATCACGCAGACGAAGCTACCAAACCACGCTAGTACCGCCTACCAAAGTAACAACACACGGCAACCATGCCGCAGAGGCCTGTCCCCCGGACACAGCCGACCTGGACACGCTGTCCAAGGTGTAACCCCGACCATCCGATCGCGGATACCTCACCACAAGATGGAACCTCGGTAAAGCCACTAGCGCTAGACTCACGACGCGAAGACCAACACACGCGCCACGGCAAAACGGCCGAAGGACTCAACGGTCGACACGACCGAAAACCCGAAGGTCAAAACCACGAAAACTGGTAGTCTGTCACTCCCAACTCGACAGGAGTACCGCCCACTAGAAGCACAGCCGGTAGTGTCCCCTGACGTCTTACACCGCACCGCAGGTGAACCGCCTGACGTGGTAGGTCCTACCCGAGACGCGAACACCGTACAAGTAACCACAACAAGTGACTAGCTGGGGTCACGTCCGTCGACGTGCGTCCACAGTCCCCAACCACGTGTGTACACACAGACCACGCGTCCTAGGTCTGGCCCTCTGACCGATTTTCCCCTGGCACTGGACTCTGATGTGACGAGGGGCCCTGATGGAAACCAGTCTAAAACAGCCCTCTGGGTAAGCCCGTACACCACTTCCTGGTGCGACCAGCACACGCGTACTGGTAGGCTACGACTAGTGGAGGGTCACTGAAGGAGTAGACTCTCAAGTCAACGGAAAACAACGTCCGAATCTGACGACATACGGGGACCACCCCACGTACCGGCCCCGTCGTACGGTGACCACAGTCGGAGGAGAAACGGGACTCACAGTCCACGGCCACGCACGCACCGTGCACTAGAGTCGAGAAAACTCAAGTGGCACTAAGCCACTGGATTCTGGACAGTCCTCTAGACGCACTACACCCAACGGTCCTTGAGTCACAAGACTCGGGGTCAAGACCGTTGTACGCAACAGCACAAGGCCGTCAATCTAGTCCAATCTCTAGGTCTAAAACCACGGTAGCACAAGTACCGAGACAACTCACGCGTCGCCAAGGCCACTCCCTCGGGAAGGGAATGCAAAGGACCAAGGCCACCCACACGGGCCACACGGAAAACACAGAAGCACGATTCCCAGGGCAGCACACAAGCCGCCACGACGATTTCCCATCTTGGAGCAAGCGGGAAACCTCCAGCCCCAGGCCGGATAACTGGACTCGCAGTCCAAGGCCAAGCACATGGCCCACATGGGAATCGCCTTCCAAAGGAAACCCACGACATGCGGGGGAGACCCCACCGCACACACACCGACACACGGTGACTCGATCAAGCGTAACACGAAAGCCCGGAACACGTGGGGTCACCCAGACCCACCACACCTACGGGCACGCAAATCGAGGTAACACGGTCCCTCCCGACACCCCAAAAATAAGGACACGGAACCCATGGGGTGTCCAGGATACTCACAAGGCCGGAGGTCGACCACTGGGTCCCAACCGAGTCGACCGGAGACCAACACAACACAATCGGATGCTAAAAGGTCACCCGGACCCTTAAGCGCACGGGCACGTAAAACGAGGTAAACGGAACCTCCAGACACCCCAAAACATGGTCACGGAACTCCACTGGGTGCCCAAGGCACACACGGCCCACGAGGAGCACGATCAGCCGCAGACCGCCCGCCCCGGGCAGCCCGGCTGGTCCCTCCAAGAACGCGCTACACGTGCATAGCGCGTTCAGCCAGAACGCGCTATACGCTCCTAGCGCGTTCAACACGAACGCGCTACATGACCATAGCGCGACCAGGCCAGGTCGCGCTATGATCCTATAGCGCGACAACCAGAACGCGCTGGGGCCGTAAGGCGCGACCCGAACCGCCTCACTGTTCATCTTCTCCGATAAACGCGCCCTATCGGGACAGCGCGACCTTCAAGAACGCGCTACCCAAGGCTAGCGCGTTCTCAGTCCGTGCCCGAAAATGGTGGAAACCGCGGAAAAAACCATGCCACGCCCCGTTCACCCCCAGGTGAAGGGGAAACAAAAGGGAAAACCTTCCCCAAGCCCCTAGGCATGCATCTAAACCCCTAGATTGCCCAAAAATACCATAAAACGGGAGATCCGGCTCACACCCCAAAAATACACATTTTGCCCAAAACGTCCCGTTTAGCCCGCTCGGCTCACCACGGCCTACAAAACTCGCGAGAAAGGAAGTACACGGGCTGAGGGTCCATCACCCTACCTCCACCGAAGAAACGACGCACCGTGGACACCGGTCCACGAAGAAAACGCCGTTGAAGCCTCGCCGTTCCACGAACTCACGACCGAGCTTCCACGCGACTCCACCGCCTCGATCCTCATCCATCCTCGCCCGGGCCTCGCCCGCGCCGTCCCCGCCTCGCCCATGCTCCGCCCCGTCGGCCGCCGGAGAGAGAGGGAGAGAGGAGAGAGCGTGAGAAGAGAGAGGGAGAGAAATGAGAAATGAGAGGGGGGAGAGAGAAAAAGCTATTTATAGGAAAATCCGGAAAGTCAGAAAAATCCAAAAAAATAGAAAATTACACCCTCGCGATCCTCGGAGCGCACCGATCGCAACGGTACCACTCGCGCCCAGGTGAACGGCCCGGTTCACCCGCAACGAGGTTCCGAAGGGAAAGCCGAAACCCACGCCGGGAATCGAAAAACACACGCGGAAAAAGTCGCGGAACGCCTCCGAGCCTCCGAAACGACTCCGGATCGCGCCGATCCGAACATGAAAGATGTCCGAAACGAAATTTCGAACATAACGGAGTCAGACGCTCCGAAAACCAGATCCGGGACCCACGAACGAGGATCCGAAAAACCCGGGACATTACAGCCCTCCCCCCTTAAAGGAATTTCGTCCTCGAAATTCAGGACCAAGCACAAAGTCACAGGGGAAGAACACTGAACCAACTGACACGCTGTCAGAGCCCCAGCACAGAAAATCTCGATTCTCACGAAAACACCGATCCTGAAGGACACAGCCAGACTAACAATCACAAACAACACCTCGCTCCTCGCGCCGAGCACACTGGCCAGCAGAGCAGGCATATACCAAAGGACACAGTCCGGCATCACCTCAGACAACGCGAGAATCCACCATGGCACCGCAGCCACAATCTCGCCCACCGAGGAATCACAACCCTCGACACGAGCAACAGCTACCAATCCAACCTATGGTCGGCAGACAAATTACACAACAGCTTCGCAGCCAGCTGACAGATCGCATACCCTCCTCAAGGGAGCAACCAAAACAGAGCCTCCACCAGCTCAAGCAGTCATCTCAGCAGACCGCAACCAGCTCATCGGCTCAACACCAAGAAACACCTCACACATGGCAAGCCGAAAGTCGGACACAACACAGTGCCAACTCTTGTCAGAAGACAACCTTCGACAAAGCCCAGATCCCATCCGGAAAGGCACATCACAGAAACGACCACCAAAGGTCTCGCTGGCACACGGCTCTCGCCACGCTCGAGCCCCAACAACCAGCATCTTCTGTCTCTGAAAAGACCATCCACTGGTCACCGACTGCTCGCTCAGCTTCTTCCTTCTTTCCTGGTCCTCGACCGGGTCCAAAGGAAGCATTCCAAACCTCGGCAAGCCATCCGTCGACTCACACACAGACTGAAGCCGCATCTCAAGCAGCACTCCTCTCGGACACCGCATCCGAGCTCGAACATCGCTCCAACTCGACCCTCTCAGGGAGCACGACGAAACCAAATGACGGATCCTGGTGTCTTCAATCATCACCTCACTGGCCTCAGACTCACAGGGGAATCATCCCATGCTGGTCACCAAACCAGGGATAACCATTGCGACACCAACGTCCCATCAAGGACCACCAATCCGACGCCAATCTCACAGGAGGCCTCCGCCCTAAGGCGTCACTCTTCCATCTGGTCTCATCAAATCCTTCGATCAATCCAAGTGGACACCTGCCAATCCCGTTTCCGCCCTTACCACAGAGCCACGGGACACCACCTGAACAGTGCTCACGGGTCCCTAAGCAATAAACATCTCACCGTCACAATCCGACAAGACCGTAGAACCAACAGACACTGTTGTGGTCGGTCACACGGTTAGGCTCATCAGCCACTCATAGCCGTCAACCGGGACCCATAGTCTGCCAGAGACCACATCCTCAAAGCACGATCTCAACCGAGGACACGATTGGGAACACAAGTCGGGCGCCAAGCCACCGACTCTGACCAACACGTCCTCGACCTCCGTCAGGCGACATCCTCAACAACCTCATCCAGGTCCAACACCGACGCCTGACATGGCTTCCAACACAGGAACAGGGTACTCATGCGGCGCACTAGCCAGCACATTTCCCAACACTCCATCCTGCCAGTGCCAACAACTATAATACCTCGAGCAACGGCACGGCAACAACACGTTTCACACCGAGGAACCCATCCTCCGATGCTCAACGCAACTCAGGAATCCGCCCGTAGCAACCAACGCTACGATCCTGAACCAGTGGGTTATGGGCCCACCACGCTTCCGCTGCGCACTCTGATCCGCGCGCATAGCCGAGAAAGCAAACACCGCCCAACCAGCACTCGTCCTTCCGGAACAGCGCCAGCACCCTCACACGACAAGGGAATGGGCACGACTTCTCACAGGCAACCACCCTGCCAAGACAAGGAGCACGTCTCGCACGGACTTCATGGCATACAAGGCCAACCAATCCGAACACACAATGCAAGACGACGAACCTTAACCCAACACAATCTCTCCAACCAAAGGGGAGACCAAACGCACTTCCGACCAACGGAAGGACTCCACGCTCGACCTGACCTCAAACCTCGCGCACGCTGGAAACAGCACCATCCAGCACCAAGGAAAACCATCGCTTCCATCAGGTCAGCGCCTCCGACACACTCGACGAGTGTCACGTCGGACCACCATCACAGCATCTCTCGATGCACCACCGCTGCAATTCCTCGAACTGCAACACGGCATGCCAAGAGCCGCAACATGAGCCGTAACGACAACCGCCGACACTCATCCTCGAGTCCCGAACTCACCATGGAGCCTTCACATCTCAAGCCAAATCCAAGGCGAACACACCCCATTCGCACACAAGAGCGCAGGAGCAAGACTTACTGGGACGCCACAACCCAATCTTGCCTCGAAATCCATAAAACAACCGGGACCGACACGTCATTTCTGACGCCACAGAGCACGACAAGATCATCAGGCTCGACGAAACAGCAGCTCACCGAGAAGATCCTCCGCTCACCCGAGCACACTTCTCGATCAGAACACCCACTCTGCCACCTTAAACCACGACCTGAACACCTCAGGGGCTGGATAAACCTCAAGCTGGAGTGGCCAAAACCGACAGCAGCTCCCTCAGAGCACACTCACGGCCACTTAACCACGAAAAACCCTCTCCAGCCACCTGACCACACTGCAGGTTCCTCGAACGCAGCACCGCGAGCTCACGCCTGCCAGCAACCTCTGCCCAACGCAGCACAACCAGGGCCACCACCGATGAGGGAGAAGGCTCTCGACCTCGATCCTTAGACCCCATGCTGGCACGAAAGCCGCGGACAGTAACCACCTTCACAGCGCCGCGCAGCGCACTCAAGCTCTCAAGCGAGAAACATGGCGGAAAACAAGCATAAAATCCTAAGCCAGCTGCCGACTGTACTGGACCTTACAGACTCTGATCACTGCAATGTTTCGAATTCCTATGTACGCCCACAACCACGGCTCTGATACCAGCTGTAACGACCCGAGAATCCGATTACCGGGAAGGCCCGATAACCCGAGACTCGCACCGCCGCCCACGAGCCGGGAGGGCTCGGAAGGGCTAAAAGGAGTGTGGAGGCACAAAGAAATAGAAAATAAAGCAGGACAACCAACAACAACATGCTGAAAGAAAGAACAACAACAGCTACAACAGAGTCCAGTCCAACAGAAAGTACAGTCTAAAGCAGTAAAACGTACCACATGCCAAGTGAACACTCGGCCCGGCAAGCTGGCAACTGAGAACCCCCGCTCCGCACCCACGAACCTCGCGGCAGAACCGCCACACCTGAAAAGCAGGGAATGAGTCTCCAAAACAGAGACTCAGCAGGGATCCCGCGGAACCCCAACCGGAAACAACGGTGGTAGCGGAAAGGAAAGCTACAACTACAGCAGGAACAGCAAACCGGTGGCCGGTCAAAAACTCGGCACTACAGCTACTCCTACTGTACCGGAAGGTACACCTCGATCACACATACGAAGCTACCAAACCACGCTAGTACCGCCTACCAAAGTAACAACACACGGCAACCATGCCGCAGAGGCCTGTCCCCCGGACATAGCCGACCTGGACACGCTGTCCAAGGTGTAACCCCGACCATCCGATCACGGGTACCTCACCACAAGATGGAACCTCGATAAAGCCACTAGCGCTAGACTCACGACGCGAAGACCAACACACGCGCCACGGCAAAACGGCCGAAGGACTCAACGGTCGACACGACCGAAAATCCGAAGGTCAAAACCACGAAAACTGGTAGTCTGTCACTCCCAACTCGACAGGAGTACCGCCCACTAGAAGCACAGTCGGTAGCGTCCCCTGACGTCTTACACCGCACCGCAGGTGAACCGCCTGACGTGGTAGGTCCTACCCGAGGCGCGAACACCGTACAAGTAACCACAACAAGTGACTAGCTGGGGTCACGTCCGTCGACGTGCGTCCACAGTCCCCAACCACGTGTGCACACACAGACCACGCGTCCTAGGTCTGGCCCTCTGACCGGTTTTCCCCTGGCACTGGACTCTGATGTGACGAGGGGCCCTGACGGAAACCAGTCTAAAACCGCACTCTGGGTAAGCCCGTACACCACTCCCTGGTGCGACCAGCACACGCGTACTGGTAGGCTACGATTAGTGGAGGGTCACTGAAGGAGTATACTCTCAAGTCAACGGAAAACAACGTCTGAATTCGACGACGTACGGGGACCACCCCACGTACCGGCCCCGTCGCACGGTGACCACAATCGGAGGAGAAACGGGACTCACAGTCCACGGCCACGCACGCACCGTGCACTAGAGTCGAGAAAGTTCAAGTGGCACTAAGCCACTGGACTCTGGACAGTCCTCTAGACGCACTACACCCAACGGTCCTTGAGTCACAAGACTCGGGGTCAAGACCGTTGTACGCAACAGCACAAGGCCGTCAATCTAGTCCAATCTCTAGGTCTAAAACTACGGTAGCACAAGTACCGAGACAACTCACGCGTCGCCAAGGCCACTCCCTCGGGAAGGGAATGCAAAGGACCAAGGCCACCCACACGGGCCACACGGAAAATACAGAAGCACGATTCCCAGGGCAGCACACAAGCCGCCACGACGATTTCCCATCTTAGAGCAAGCGGGAAACCTCCAGCCCCAGGCCGGATAACTGGACTCGCAGTCCAAGGCCAAGCACATGGCCCACATGGGAATCGCCTTCCAAAGGAAACCCACGACATGCGGGGGAGACCCCACCGCACACACACCGACACACGGTGACTCGATCAAGCGTAACACGAAAGCCCGGAACACGTGGGGTCACCCAGACCCACCACACCTACGGGCACGCGAACTGAGGTAACACGGTCCCTCCCGACACCCCAAAAATAAGGATACGGAACCCATGGGGTGTCCAGGATACTCACAAGGCCAGAGGTCGACCACTGGGTCCCAACCGAGTCGACCGAAGACCAACACAACACAATCGGACGCTAAAAGGTCACCCGGACCCTTAAGCGCATGGGCACGTAAAATGAGATAAACGGAACCTCCAGACACCCCAAAACATGGTCACGGAACTCCACTGGGTGTCCAAGGCACACACGGCCCACGAGGAGCACGATCAGCCGCAGACCGTCCGCCCCGGGCAGCCCGGCTGGTCCCTCCAAGAACGCGCTACACGTGCATAGCGCGTTCAGCCAGAACGCGCTATACGCGCCTAGCGCGTTCAACACGAACGCGCTACATGACCATAGCGCGACCAGGCCAGGTCGCGCTATGATCCTATAGCGCGACAACCAGAACGCGCTGGGGCCGTAAGGCGTGACCCGAACCGCCTCACTGTTCATCTTCTCCGATGAACGCGCCCTATCGGGGCAGCGTGACCTTCAAGAACGCGCTACCCAAGGCTAGCGCGTTCTCAGTCCGTGCCCGAAAATGGTGGAAACCTCGGGAAAAACCATGTCACGCCCCGTTCACCCCCAGGTGAAGGGGAAACAAAAGGGGAAACCTTCCCCAAGCCCCTAGGCATGCATCTAAACCCCTAGATCGCCCAAAAACACCATAAAACGGGAGATCCGGCTCACACCCCAAAAACACACATTTTGCCCAAAACGTCCCGTTTAGCCCGCTCGGTTCACCACGGCCTACAAAACTCGCGGGAAAGGAAGTACACGGGCTGAGGGTCCATCACCCTACCTCCACCAAAGAAACGACGCACCGTGGACACCGGTCCACGAAGAAAACGCCGTTGAAGCCTCGCCGTTCCACGAACTCACGGCCGAGCTTCCACGCGACTCCACCGCCTCGATCCTCATCCATCCTCGCCCGGGCCTCACCCGCGCCGTCCCCGCCTCGCCCATGCTCTGCCCCGTCGGCCGCCGGAGAGAGAGGGAGAGAGGAGAGAGCGTGAGAAGAGAGAGGGAGAGAAATGAGAAATGAGAGGGGGGAGAGAGAAAAAGCTATTTATAGGAAAATCCAGAAAGTCGGAAAAATCCAGAAAAATAGAAAATTACACCCTCGCGATCCTCGGAGCGCACCGATCGCAACGGTACCACTCGCGCCCAGGTGAACGGCCCGGTTCACCCGCAACGAGGTTCCGAAGGGAAAGCCGAAACCCACGCCGGGAATCGGAAAACACACGCGGAAAAAGCCGCGGAACGCCTCCGAGCCTCCTAAACGACTTCGGATCGCGCCGATCCGAACATGAAAGATGTCCGAAATGAAATTTCGGACACAACGGAGTTGGACGCTCCGAAAACCAGATCCGGGACCCACGAACGAGGATCCGAAAAACCCGGGGCATTACAACTGACATACCTCCTTGAGTCAGATTTAAAAATTCAACTTCTTTCTTGTCCTTCACATGCTGAGGGAGAAATTTTGCATGGAAGACATCAAGAAATTCGTTCCAGCCAATCTCAATCTCTCTATCTCTAAAAGTGGTTCTAAGTGCAGACCTCCACCACTCGTCCGCACGGTCCTTTAGCATAAATGTAGCAAATATCACTTTATCCTGCTCTGCACATCTAATGGCCGTAAAAATATTCTCAATTTCTCTCACCCAGTTTTTCACAATCTCCGGATGACTCTCCCCCTTAAAAGAAGGATGACTCATATGTCTGAATTTCTCCATCAGGGTAGCGCATGCTGCCCTATTCGGTTGTTCTTGCACACGGGTTTGTAATTGGGCTTGCATCATTGCCTGAGTTTGGGCCTGTAACTGCATAGCCTGCACTAACCCTTGAAAAGTTTGTGTGAACCCTCCTAAATCTGACACACCCTAAATAGGTAACGCGCCTTACCCACCGGGAGTAAGCTCGTCATTAATTGTTTCCCCGACAACTCCTTGTGATGTTCCATTTGAGGGCGCAAACTCCTCGGGAGAAGTATTGACCTCTACCCTATCACTCTCTGCCATCTCCTGCGAGGGAGAACTAATCTGAATTAATATGATTCTAGGTTTGACATCAAATTCTAAAATAAATTCCTACGATCTTGTGGTATGGTATATAAATTCAGATGGCCGCAAATAATTTCAAGCCTCACAACCTTGCTCTGATACCACTCTCTGTGGCGCCCCCTTCCCGCGATCCCCTATCGTGTCCGGGGACGTCACAGCGGATGTACGGAAGTGTTGTGAGCTGAATATTTGCAAGGCGCTAAAGGCCAAACCATCACATATTCCAAAAGAAACATAACCATACCATTTCCATATGATAAATACTCATAATTTACATCGTATACAGAGTACTGCATATCTCTACTTAAAAGTCACATTTACATTCATTATTGAAAAGAAAACCAAATCTATTTATTCTACGCAGCGGAATCCAAATTCAACCCGGGATCAACTTCCGACCTACTGTCCGAAGGAGCCAAGACGCACACTAGTCAATTTCCTGAAATAGTTAGGCAACAGATATGAGTCCAAAGACTCAGTAGGCATTAAAACCAATCACATGATTATCATATACTAAACTGTGCAAATCCATGATATATATAAAGCTAATCACAATTTCACTTGATTGTACATATACTATGAATGCGAAGGAAATATAATAAACAAATGCGTATAACAAATGCGTATAACAAATCTTATCTGACTTATATATAAATGGCATAGTACATATCTTAGCTAAATCAGAGCTTATACAGATGAACTTATTTTCAGATCATATCAAAGTCATATATCAAATCTGAACTTCATATTATTTGGCAGCATATATTGGACAGGCATCCCGTCACTATAAGTAGTAGCAAACACATACCTAGGCATCCATACGTCGACATAAAGATAAATGGTCTAAACGCTGGAGCCTGTCGGCATTGATCAACCACGCAGGATCGGGAGTTAATACTCCACCATTCCCCAGATAATTTTCTTATTATGGGTTCCGGATTTTTCAGAAGTCCGTTTGTCCTCGGAAATGAGCATAATCCCGTAGCGGAATCTAACTACGGTTTGTCACCCCACACCTCCTTAAAGTGACACAGTCTATATACTTAATCAAATTTTTATTCTTATTATGATGCTTATTACATAGTCGTCTCAATACTTAAAACTTGTCATTAAACTTTACAAAATAACTGGATCGTATTTTAATATTATTAACTAAATATATATAACATTCGAAGAGATTAGAGTAGAGAGAGTAGAGAGAGAGTAGAGAGAGAAAATAGAGGGAGAAAGTAGAAAGAGATTAGAGAGAAATTAGAGAGAGATTAGAGAGAAACATAATATTTTACAGAATGATAACTAAATAAATAACTGATTCTAAACATAAATCATTGGGTTAAATAAATCAATGACTTAAATTACATTTCAAACAAAATCAAATCAAAGAAATGTAAATAAAAAATAACATGCACTCGGTTTATCATGTGCCTACATTTAGAATGGACTTCCGAATTGACTTTAGTATTTCACCCGAGCTCCCGTAAAAGTCCTTGCGTAGGAAAGGATAATTTTCCAGTCCCAGATACGTAAAGGAGGGCAAAATTATCCAAATAAGTTTCAAATCGTCCGCCCAAGTGTTTATTAATTATTTATATTATTCTGATGCTGTATTATCTTCTCTTCTCCGTTTATTAATAAGAGAATGAGAGTGGGATGAGAGATGAGAGAGAAAATAGAGAGAGAAGTAGAGAGAGATATTTAAAGAGAAAAAGTAGAGAGAGAAAGTAGAGAGAAAGTAGAGAGAGAATTTAGAGAGAGAATTTAGAGAGGGAAAGTAGAGAGAGAAAGTAGAGAGTAGAGAGAAGAGAGAGAGAAAGTAGATAGAAAGAGAGAAAATAAAAAGATTAGAGAGAGAAAGTAAAGAGAGTGTAGAGAGAAAAAGTAGAGCGAGAAAATAGAGAGAGGGAAAATAGAGAGCGTAGAGAGAGAAAATAGAGAGAGAGAGTAAAGAGAGTAGAGGGAGAGAGTGGAGAGAGTAAAAAAGAAGAAATAAATGAAAATAGAAAAGAGAGAGAGATGTGTGAGGGGGGAGAGAGAGAGAGAGAGTGGGGAGGGGAGTGAGAGAAGAGAAAGAGTTGGAGGGGGAGAGGGGGGTGGATATGTGGGAAAGAGAGGGGGAGAGGGGGCTTTATATAGGGGGAGGGGAGGGGAGGAGGAGATAAGAGGGAGGGGGAGGTGGGATTGAGGGAGGTGAAGCCATGTGGGGGGGGGAAGGGGAAGATATTTTGGAATTTTGTTTTGTTATATTTTTTTTTAAAATTTTATATAAAATCTCCTAATAACATAATTTTTAAGAACTAGCTCATTATATCTTATTTTTGGCCTTCTAAACGTCAAAATTTGAAAAAGTGTTCAACATGAAACATGTAGATCTTTTAGTTCTCTTTCCAACTAGTCTAATATTGACATATTCGGACATTCCTACGAGGAGTTACGTATTAATAAAAGAAGATGTCTATTTAATTTGCATAAATATCCGTTAAACCCGTATTTTCTATACAGTTCAAGGCATTGGGATTTGATTTAGAGAATCTGGAATCTGTATGGGTTCCAGAAGTAAAGTGCTTAGTTATTTTTAGGTTTCGAACAGATTCGGGTGTTACAGTAGCATACGCCCAAATATAAGAAAATCATTTGATCTTCTAAATCTTCCTTCAAATCTCTACCAATCTTCGCAGCAGCGTAACCTTAACCTCCAGGGATGATTTGAGGGTCGAATGTGGTTCTATTTATAGTAAAAACTTGGCCAAATTTGTCAAGATTCCTCACCTAATTCCACCAAACTCATTAAGTCCGAATTAGAAGAAAAATGCCGTGCCGTGTTGTGCCGAGCCGAGCCGAGATGCACGCTAGCTTATGCTAGCGCGACCTTGAAGATCGCGCTACCCGAGGGTAGCATATGAAGATCGCGCCCCCGAAGGGCGGGAAAATACTATGTATGAACGTGCTATGTCGGGCCAGCGCATTCAGAACGTGCTACTGAGGTATAGCACGTTCTGGACCTGATGAAAAAATGGGAATACCCCTCTAATAAAATGACCATAACTTGCTCATTTCATAACGAAATTTAATAAATGAGCTATCAATGTAAAGATGACATAAAAATGAATAAGATGGCATGATTTAATTAGAGTTTAGCCTGAGAGGCACCTACCTTTAGACGGATCTACAGAAATATCTCCAAATATAAGAAAACCCTTTGATCTTCTAAATCTTCTTTCAAATCTCCACCAATCTTCGCAGCAACATAACCTTAACCTCCAGGGATGATTTGAGGGTCGAATGAGATTCTATTTATAGTAAAAATATGGCCAAATTTGTTAAGATTCCTCACCTAATTCCACCAAACCCATTAAGTCCGAATTAGAAGAAAAATGACATTTCTCCTCTTAATCTAGCCCATCTTAGGTGTGAAAACAATGTAAAAATGGCTGGCCTAAGGTGGGCTGTTAGGTAAGGGTTGATTCTTGAGTCAATCTTCTAGAAAAGGGGTTATTTTAATCTCTTAAATTACCTATTAAACACATGTTACGAATTTAGGTCAATTTAACCTTTAATAAATCCTTTAATCTATTAATCTAGCCCATTTTGGATTATCCAATGGGCCAATTGTTATCCTAGTCCATTACATGGACTTTTATTGGGCTTACTATGATTTATCTAAGGTTTAAATTATTTAATATCTATTTACTTTTAGTTAATTCAAGTAAATTCAATAAACTAGCTTAAAAATATAATTTAATTATTTCATGAAAATTATAATTACATAATGAAATTGAAAAATTTATTTCTCATTTTTAATTATCAGGTTTCTACAGTCGGGATTTGGAGCGTGGTTCTGCAAGAACGACTCTTGTAGCCGTTCTATTGTGACCTCCGAGTTTTAGAAAAGCAAACTCTAGGTATTCTCCATCTCATTCTATCTCCCACCATAATTTTCTATCATTGGTATCAGAGCGCATGGTTGCGTTCATTTCCCAGGCATGGCTTCGGATGATCTCCTTGCGCAAGACATTGATCGAATTGCTGCAATGGAAGACGACCAATGGGAGCCTGAGGAGATCTCGACGGATGACGATGGTGACAATGAAGTAAGTCGCAATCCCGCCTCCACGTGGGAGTCCGTGGCACCGCCCAGGCCGCCGCGACATGTCGGGAATGCAAGGGCTTATCACGCTTATGGAAGAGACATGCTTCAACGTGTCAGGGAGGACCCGACTGCGAATCCCACTGACGGCTCGCAATATGAAATGCACCGTCAAGATAATGCATCAGTACGCTGGAGTCCAGTGCATGTTGTAAGCGCAACTGAGTCACGTGCGGCACACAACATTGGCCCGGATCCCATAGACGATGCAATAGTCCTTCCACGTGTACCTGTGAGTGCATCATCGGTGCGGCCTCCGGCAAGACGAATGAGGCGACGTCGACGTGTGCCTCGACGACCATGTCCGCGTCGGGCTCCACGGACATACGGCCGAAGTCCGCAGGGTGGAGAAACAGTGCGAAGGTGGTGGTTTCGAAGAACCCGCGCTGTGCGCCCCCATGTTCGTCGCCCTCGTCCGCGGCGTGTCCACCGTCGTCCCGCGACGACACTTCGTCAATATCCTCATGTTTTAACCCTGTTAACGAACAGTGATCTAGAGATTGTTATTAGAGGATATCTAGGATGATTTCGTTATGTCCCAGTTCGTAGGTTATAAAATAAATTGTATTGATGAAATAAATCTTAGTTGCATTCATACCCTTATTTCCATTGATGTTTTGCACGATGCCAATTTTTTTATTAATTATGAACTTACTCTGCAAAATAGAAAATTGTAAATTATGTTTTAAATATTTACAACATGGGCCCACCACTTTTGGATGTATTCGTAATCATGTTTTTGCTTAAGTGATTAAATGGATCTCAAATAAATTTATAATGAGTCCATATATACTTAGAGAATGAGTCGATTGATATTGGTGATTTACAGTGACACATTAACTTCCATGATAAATAAACTAAAAAAACATGCTTAGGAAAATTAATACTACATATTGATTATTTTCCTTTTCGTTATTTCTTTATGAAAGAAATATTCATGAAACATATTCATGTCGAGATTCATGATTTATCAAATCACTCGTATAGCATGAAATTTCTTTAAAGTTGATATCATGAAAAATTAGTTAATTGTCATGATAATTATAATACGATGAGAGAAGTTAGTTCCTCTCACTTAGAATATTTGTTCGAAATCAGTCTATTAATATTAAATGATATTGTACAAATGGGAGATGATTGTAATGCCCTAGGCTTACTTTCGATCTCATTATACAAGACAGTTCAATATTTTTAGTTTGGATTTTTGAGTCAAATATGATGATGTGTAAACGACGTCAACTCAGGCCTATATTGTATGTTCAATGCAGTTATTAACCAATGGCGATGAAAAACGTGATTGCCGATTTGACCAAAGGGGATAAGCTAGACGGGACCAATTATGATATGTGACATAGGAAAATTCAGTACTTACTGAATGAGCAAGAATTGCTCGACCACTTAACTACAACCATGTCCCCTCCCGAGGAGGGAAATACTACACAGCATCGTCGAGACCAGGAAGCTTATAGACAATGGTTTAACAAAGATCGTAGCACGCGCTTCACCATGCTTAGCAGCATGCATGATGTTCTTATCGGCGAATTTGAGAAGTGCTAAACTGCTAAAGAAATGTGGGATCAATTAAAATTTAATTTCGGTGGAACCTCAACCATTAGGTTGAGGGCTCTCATTTTAAAGTTCGAGACCTACCGAAAGGACTCGCGTCAGACCATGACTGAGCACCTTAGGGTGATGGCTACATGATCCGCGACTTGAAAGGAGCAGGAAATGATCTCACAGATGAACAACAAGTGCAGGCTGTGATCAGATCCCTACCAGATTCCTGGACTCACATGAAGCAAATTTTGACTCACAATGAGAGTATTAAGAATTTTTCTGATATTTCTCGTCATGTGGAGTTGGAGGCAGAGCGCGAGGTGGCTGCACGCGCCACTGCTCTAATCGCCAGAGGAGGCAGACGCCAGGGCAAGAATGGTCCAGGGAAGGGCTTCAAACGGATGGGATCTCACATTGCATCTAGTTCCAAGGCAGGGCAAACACCGAAGCGCCGCAGGGGCAAACACGGTGGGAAGAGAGATAAGATGAAAGCTAAGTGCTACAATTGTGAAAATTTGGGACATTTCGCTCGTGAATGCACTGAGCCCAAGAAGGTATCCCAACTCTCTAATTCTCTATATGTGTATGTTTTTTCGCATATATTAGTTGCTAGAACATATCCTGAATGGATTGTGGATTCAGGAGCAACCAAGCACATAACAAGGAATCGAGCAGGATACGTGGATTATCTCCAAGTCTCAGCAGGCACGCAAAGAGTTTATATGGGCAACGGTTCTATTGAAGAAGTCCTTGGAGTTGGTGTGTACCAACTCAAGCTCAAGACTGGACGGACGTTGACACTGCATGATGTACTCTATGCGCCAAGGGTTCAGCATAATCTCCTATTAGTTCCATCATTATTAGCACTAGGTTTTTCTCTCGTTTTTGCTGGTAGTAGACTTGATATTTATTTAGACAATGTTTTGTATGGACATGGGTTGTTTGTTAATGGTTTATTTAAATTGGATTTAGAAATAGATATGTATGTCTCTTCTATATCATGTGTGGCAAATGATGAAAAAGACCTCAATTCGGTAGTTTGGCATGCTCGGTTAGGACACATAGGGCAGGATAGAATGACTAGGTTAGCTAGAGAAGGCCTTTTAGGCCCACTCGCTAAAGTCAATCTACCTGTATGTGAATCGTGTTTGGCAGGCAAAGCATGTCGAAAGCTTTTTGGGAAGGCTAAAAGGGCCACTGAGCCATTGTCGCTAATCCACTCCGACATCTGCGGACCTATGAGTGTGAAGGCTCGCCAAGGGGCATCCTATTTTCTCACATTTATAGACGATTATTCGCGATATGGATATGTCTATTCGATCACTCACCGCTATGAAGTATTAGATTACTTCAAACACTTCCTAGCAGAGGCTGAGAATCAATTGGACAAGAGTGTAAAAGCTCTTCGGACAGATCGAGGACGCGAATATCTATCAGATAAATTTCAAACTTTATGTGAAGAAAAGGGAATTCGTAGGCAACTTACCATTCCATATACTCCGCAGCAAAATGGTGTAGCCGAGAGAAGGAATAGAATGTTGTTAGATATGGTTAGGTCGATGATGGCGCATGCTAATCTCCCAATATCCTTTTGGAGAGATGCTCTTCTAACTGCGGCCTACATCCTTAACCGCGTGCCTTCACAATCCGTTCCTTCCACCCCTTATGAGTTATGGCGTGGTAAAAAGCTCAATTTAGATAATCTACGCCCTTGGGGATGTGCAGGATATGCCCATGACACTTCACATAAGTTTGGAAAATTAGGTCCTAAAGCTAGAAAGTTTATCTTTATAAGATATCCTGATAGCTCTAAGGGCTATGTGATGTATGGACAACATCCTGATGGAGGGATGACGGAAAAAGAGGTGCGGGATGTCATTTTCTTAGAAAGGGAATTTCCTAACATTGGCGACACTGCGAAAAGTTTTGACCTCCATGAGTTAGAGGAGTCTAGTGATACTTTACCATCTTCAAGCGAAGGGAGGGAATTAGTGTTGTGACCCCTCTATGTTGATGATGTTGACACTTGCTTTATTTCATTGGCAACACCATTGTTTTGATTGATTGACAACTGCTTTTGATTTGATGAAATTACTTTATCAGATTGACTATGTGTTCTTTGCATTTAATACAATGTTGTCTGCATTTCTCACTATCATGGGTCGACACATCAGAGGATGGGTCGACTCCTCCAGCAGACTTGTTTAGACTGAGTCTATACACTAGAAACTCTCATATCGATTGAGTCTATACATCGTCCATTTCAGATAAAGTCCACACACTGCATTTCATTTGAATTGGTTAAGTGTGTACAGCGTCAACGCATCTCACTGGCTCATGTTACAGCGTCAACGCACTTCATTGGATGTGTGTACAGCGTCAACTCGCTAAGTGTGTACAGCGTCAACGCATGAAGTCTGTACATCAGTCTTAATATTCTAAGTCTGTACAGTCATTGGCTTTGAACCTCAGAGTCTATACATCCGAATTGCCCTTGATCTGGTCAAGTGTATACACTCTTTCACTGTAGCTTTCACATATTCAAGTCTACACATCGTGAAAGTCTATACATTCATCACTTACCTTTCGCTCAAGGCAAAGTCTATACACTGGAGACTTTCCCTACGTTTCTTAGGCGAAGTCTGAACATTCGGTTCTGAAGCTTGAAGTCTATACACTCCAGCCTATTCCTACGTTCAAGGCTTCAGCTACACATTAAGTCTGTACATTGGCTTCGCTTCATCAAGTCTGCACATTGACTCACCAACTTCTTTGAAGTCTGTACATCGCTTCATGTCCCCAAAGTCTGTACATCCACAGTGATCTGTGAAGTCTGTACATTGCTTCAGGAGCTTCAAGTCTACACATCACTTCGCTCCATCAAGTCTGTACATCCACAGTGTTACTTGAAGTCTGCACATTGGTCTTTGAATCCAAAGTCTCTACAATGGTCTTCACACTTGAAGTCTATACATTCGATGTGCAGAGTTGATGTCTATATTGTGCCTTATGCTGATCGAGTCTACACACTGGTCGGTGGCAAGCCAATACACTGGACTGTTTGGCAAGTCTATACATCGGCCCTTGTCTTCGATGTCTGTACAGCCCTTTAGCTTTTCAAGTCCATACATTGGCTTCAAGACTTTCAAGTCTATACACTGACGGTTGAATTGAGAACTCTATACATCGTCTGTCTGCACTCGTCTTCTAAAGTCTATACACTGAAGTCTTCACATTCGTTTGCATTACACTGAAGTCCATATAGTGGGTAAAGTCTGTACACTGTCCATGCTTCATGCAGCGTCAACTCCATGCTTCATGCAGCGTCAACTCAGTGTTTCATGCAACGTCAACTCAGTGCTTCATGCAGCGTAAACTCCTCAAGTATATACATTGCTTTCCTTCGCATGAAGCCTTTACATGCATTAACTCTATACACTGGTTCGAAGTCTACACAGCGCCTGCCTTTATCTGAGGCTTATGAAGCCCTTGTATTCATTAAGTCTATACACTGCGTTGTGCATACTTTACATTGCTTTCGCCTTCACAGCAAAGTCTATACAATGCTTTGCATTCTTCAGAGTCTGTACACTGTCCATGCTTCATGCAGCGTCAACTCCATGCTTCATGCAGCGTCAACTCAGTGTTTCATGCAGTGTCAACTCAGTGCTTCATGCAGCGTCAACTCCTCAAGTATATACATTACTTTCCTTCGCATGAAGCCTTTACATGCATTAACTCTATACACTGGTTAGAAGTCTACACAGCGCCTGCCTTTATCTGAGGCTTATGAAGCCCTTGTATTCATTAAGTCTATACACTGCGTTGTGCATACTTTACATTGCTTTCGCCTTCACAGCAAAGTCTATACAATGCTTTGCATTCTTCAGAGTCTGTACAGGGTTTTAGACTTAAACTGATGACTTCGTTTCATCTGTCTGACAGGGACCGAAGAGACAAATGAAGGGCACGTGATCCGAGGTACCTAGCTCGTGATCCGAGAAGGACAAGGTATCCAGATGAGGACACGTGTACTGACACTCCATTGGATGCTGCCACGTGGTCCAAATTGCTGGGCGGGAAACGTGGAGAGCACACGCCTGCTGCTGTTGCTGCTATATAAACAAGCCTTCTTCCACAGAAAAAAAAAGATCGAAGGAGAAGAAGAGAAAGTCTATACACTCAGCAGCAGTGAGCTTTCGATCCACAGAGAGAAAAGAGAGAAGAAGAAGATACAGAGAAGAAGAAGAAAAGAAATAGAGAAGAAGAAAACGAGAGAAGAAGAGATCGAGAGAGATGAGCTGAGAGAGAGCTGATTGAGAGTGAGATTGAGAGTGAGCTTGTATCTCAGTCTCGTGGTTTAAAACCAGAGCTGAGCTTTGCTCTTAGAGCTATATTACTTTTGAGCTTTTCTATTTTCGTTTTGATTTTGTCTTTCATTTCCGAATACTGTTTCTTCAAGCTGTGTGTCAGCGGTCTTGCAGTGCTAGTCTCCACTGGACGGGTTAAGCTGTATTTCCCCAGCGGTTGCAGAGGATCAGATCCTCTGGTCGGCAAGCTGTAGTGCCCAGCGAAGCTGTGTATCAGCGGATTGTTTGGCCAAGCTGTAAAGCCCAGCGGACGCAAGCTGTGCTGCGCAGCAGGAAGCCATACTCGGTTGAGTGTGGGGTGGACGTAGGTCGTTGACCGAACCACCTAAAAATCGTGTGTGCATTGTGTTCGTGTGATTGCTTGTGAACTGTGTGTGCTGGTATCATTTGCTTAGCTTCATTGATTATATCGCTCATACTTATGTCTAGCTTTCGATATAAGATATGGTGAATGGCTTTCATGGGTCGACCCTTTGCTTAGCACTCTTCATTTAGCTTAACTGATGTTTGCCTAAATTCCGCTTTAGAACATACAGTAGTTTTAAATTAGGCAAGTTGATCTATTCACCCCCCTCTAGATCCACACTTAGTGGAGATAGACTGCGTCCATCTAACCCAACACTTGGTATCAGAGCCTAACTCTTCTGCAGGGACTCATCGCCCGAAGAGAATAGGCAGAGATTGATGCTCGAGGGATGACTGCCGAAGGTCACTCAACAACGAAGCCCCCATTCTTTGATGGATCAAACTACGCATACTGGAAGAACCGTATGCAAGTGTTCCTCAGGGCTAAGGATTATGAGATTTGGAAGATTGTCAGCAAAGGACCTTATGAGCTGTCCCCGAATGAAGATGTATGGACCAAGGAGGAGATCAGAAGGTCCACACTGAATTGGAGTGCTATTAATGCTATCCAGTGCGCTTTGCATCCTACAGAATTCTCCCGTGTGTCTGCTTGCAAATCAGCTAAGGAGATGTGGGATGCGCTGGAAGTAATTCATGAAGGTACATCTCAAGTAAGAGAGCAGAAGGCCAATCTTCTTGTATCTGAGTATGAAGCCTTCAAGATGAAGCAGAAAGAGTCCATCAGTGAAATGTACGCTCGGCTGACTGTCATAACCAATGGCCTCAGAGGTTTTGGGAAACCTCAGATAGAATATGATGTAGTGAGGAAAATTCTGCGCTCCCTGACTCCCATTTGGCACACCAAAGCAACAGTGATGGAGGAGTCAAGGGACCTGCGTAATACTAAAGCTGATGAGCTGATTGGCTCACTAATGGCATATGAGATAAACATGCCAAGGACAGATGAAGCCGAGAGGAAGAAGAAGCCGATAGCGCTGAAGGCTAGTTCCAGCAAATCAATAAAATCCAGCTCCAGCAGCTCTTCATCATCAGAGCAGAGCCTAAATGAAGAAGAAGATGTGACTCGGTCTGAGATAGCCATGATGACTAGAGAGTTCAGGCGATTTCTCAGAAAGGGAGCAAGACGGTTCGGCCAGAAGAAATACAGTGGTGGCCGAAAGGATAAAAGGTATAAATCTAAACCTGCAAAGAAAAATGAAGCTAATGTCTGTTATCAATGCAGGAAACCAGGGCATCTGAAAATTGACTGTCCAGACAATCAGAAACATAAGGACAGGTCAAAGAAGAAAATCAAGAAGGGAAGAGCTATGATCACCACATGGAGTGATGAAGATGAAGGCTCTTTCAGCAGCAGCTCAGATAGTGAAGCCGAATCTGAACAGCCCATTTGCCTTATGGCAACAAGCTCCGAAGATAGAGAGGAGGACACAGATGAGGTAATCACTAGATTTGAAAACTTCACAATTGCTGATTGGGTAGATGCTTATCATGACATAGCTGATAGAGCTGATGATATTAGAAAAGAGAATAGGCATCTTAGAAGAAAAATCAATTCCATGCAAAATGATAAAACACTACTTGATAAAATTGCATGTTTGGAATCTGAGATTGATGAATTGAAACTCACATGCTCTGAAGAAGATGAAATCAAAAATGAGTTAAAAGCTTCTAAGGAAGAGAATCTAAGGCTTGAAAATGAAATTGATGAGTGGAAGCTGAAGATTCAGAAATGTGAAAGTGAAGTCAAAATTATCTCTGAAAAATATGAAGCTGTCCTCAATGTCAACAATGAACTGAAAAAATCTATTGATGAACTTCAGAAAGACAATGAGGATAAAATGAAAACCATTGAGAAAATGACCCAAGGAACAGATAACTTAAATGCTTTGTTAGGGTCAAAGGTTAATTTCAGAAAAGAGGGCCTAGGATTTAATTCTAGTGCAACAAAAATATTCGGAATGAAAACAATTTCATTTGTTGCTCAAAAGGAAAAGGGACCTCTAATTAGCATGAACTCAACAAATTTAATGAACAAAACTGCTAATCTGAAAAAGACCAATGCTGAGGAGAAGGGTAAACAAAAACTCAGTGAGCCTAGTAGAGCTAGCACATCTAAGCAGAATCCTAGGGCTCAGACTCAGGTTAGGGGTCAACCTACATAGTCCGGTAAACCCCAGGTCAAGGTAACCAAGTCTCCACCAACACCTCCACCTCTGAAGAAGACCCAATACAAACCTGTGTATAGGTCAGCAGGGTCAAAAGTACAAGGGAGACAGAGTGCTGCTAGGAGTCAACCCACTTATTTTTATCAACCCAGAGCTCAGACCCACTACAATGCACAGCCAACCTACTTCAATAGGTCAAATTGGTCTAGAACTTAGGGTAGGTTTACAGGTCTTGCATACCAGGGTGCTCAAAACCAAAGACCTTACAGTGGAAATTGGGTCAATGGGTATAGTTACTGGACATCTAGAAATCAATATTTTCATAGCCAGCCTAGGAACTACTATGGCCAAAATTTTGTGGACATACCCTGGCCAAGGCACTGGCACAGAAATAACAATACTGTCAATAATCATGCTGCTGCCAACAAGAAAAAGAACAATAAAAAGAAAAGGAACAACAACAGAAGAAAATCTGTAGGATCCACTGAACAAAATTCATTTAAACAAATGTGGATTCCGAAACATTTGCTTTCCTGCTTTGCTTCTAGTTCATTTACATTGGAGCCCAATCAGTCTTGGGTTCCAAACTTCTCTACCTAATTGTGTATGCAGGTATGCCTGGCAGCTAAGAACAATTTGTGGTACTTGGATAGCGGCTGCTCCAGGCATATGACAGGAGATAAGGCCAAATTTTACATACTGACTGAGAAAGTAGAAGGCCTTGTCACCTTTGGAAGCAACACAAAGGGTAGGATTATCGGATCAGGTAAGGTAGGTAAGTGTTCTACCTGCTGCATTGATGATGTTATGCTGGTTGAAGGGTTAGCCTATAATCTACTTAGCATCAGCCAGTTATGTGATAAAGGTTACAATGTTTTATTTAATTCACAATGCTGCAAGGTTTTTGAACCTGATTCTGATATTGTCAAATTTTCTGGAAAAAGAATAAATAATACTTACATGATAAATTTAGATGAAATTCAACACACTAACATTTGCCTTACTGCCAATAGAGAAGACATAGCATTTTTATGGCATCGTAGGTTAGGTCATGCTAGCTACACTGTTTTGCACAAATTAAATAAGCATGGCATGGTTAGAGGACTTCCTGAAGTCTCCTTCAAGAAAGAAAATAAAATATGTGATGCATGCACTCAATCAAAGATAACTAGAAAGTCATTTAAGTCTAGAACTGAAAATCTGTCGTCCAAACCCTATGAGCTGATACATATGGACCTTTTTGGGCCAACTAGATCTGTCAGCCTATCAGGGAGGAGGTATGGGTTTGTCATGGTAGATGACTTTTCTAGGTATACTTGGGTTTATTTCTTATCTAATAAGAGTGATGCTTTCTCAGAATTTCTGGAGTTCTATGTTAAAACAAATCAAAAAATTGAAAACATTTTGTCTGATCATGGAGGTGAGTTTGAAAACTCACAATTTGATGAATTCTGCAGGTCAAATGGAATCAACCACAGGTACTCCTCACCAAGGACACCTGAGCAGAATGGAGTTGTGGAGAGAAGGAACAGAACCCTAGTGGAAATGGGTCGTACACTCCTTGTCGAAGGTGGTCTACCAAGGAAATTTTGGGCTGAAGCAGTGAACACTGCCTGTTATGTAATTAACAGAGCCATGGTAAGACCTTCTACCCAGCAAACACCATATGAGATATTAAAAGGTAAGAAACCTTCTATTGCTCACTTCAAGATTTTTGATTGTAAATGTTTCATTCACATAAATGATAAAAAGGACCTTGATAAATTTGAACCTAAAGGAGAACCATGAATTTTTCTTGGCTATTCTGAAAACACCCGAGCATACAGAATGTACAATCTGAACTCTAAAACTGTTGAAGAATCTCCACACATAGTTTTTGATGAATCCTTGGCAAATTCTAATGTTGGTCAATGCAGGAATGAAAACAATGGTGAAATTCTGAAGGAAGGAGATCCTGCAGACAAATCCAAGGATGAAGAAGAACATAAAGAGCTTAATGAAGAGGAGCCTACAGTTCAGGGGGAGGTAAATCAAGTTCATGATATTCCAATTACAAATATTAGATATCTCAAGGATCATCCTGTAGATAATGTTATTGGAAATCTGCATGACCCTCCTAGGACTAGAGGCCACTTAAGAATTCAACATGAACTGAATGCGTATGCTTTTGTATCAAACATAGAACCCAAGTCCATTGACTGTGCTCTCCAAGATGTGCATTGGATTAATGCCATGCATGAGGAGCTCAATCAGTTTGACAGGAATAAGGTGTGACATTTGGTTCCACCTCCTGATCATGAAACAGTCATAGGGACTAAATGGGTATTTAGAAACAAAACTGATGAAGCAGGGAATGTTATTAAAAATAAAGCCAGACTTGTAGCTCAGGGGTATAATCAGGAATTTGGAATAGACTTTGAAGAGTCTTTTGCCCCTGTAGCTAGGTTAGAAGCAATAAGAATTCTATTGGCTTATGCATGTTCCCTAGGAATAAACCTTCAGCAGATGGATGTGAAATCTACTTTTCTAAATGGAGAAATTAATGAGGATGTCTATGTGAGACAGCCTCCTGGGTTTGAATATTTAGATCTCCCTAATCATGTTTAAAAGCTCAATAAAGCTCTCTATGGTTTAAAGCAGGCTCCTAGAGCTTTGTATGACAGGTTGAGCAAATTCCTCACCGACAAGAACTTCACAAGAGGTATAGTTGATCAAACATTGTTTACCAAGGTAAGCCATCCAGATATTCTTATCATTCAGATTTATGTGGATGACATTGTGTTTGGGTCAACTAACCCCAAATTGTGTGAGAAATTCTCTCAAATAATGACTGATGAATTTGAAATGAGCTCAATGGGTGAGCTCAAACTATTTCTTGGACTGCAGGTTACACAAACAGAAGATGACACCTTCATCTCTCAGTCCAAGTATGTAAAGAACTTATTGAAGAAGTACAAAATGGACAACCTCAAGGAAATAGCTACTCCAATGGGTACCTCAACCAGTTTGGATGAAGATTCTAAAGGTAAACCTATGGACCAAAGGCTATACAGAGGTATGATCGGATCTCTTCTCTATCTTACAACATCTAGGCCTGATATACAATTTGCTGTGTGTTTATGCTCTAGATTTCAGGCCAGTCCTAAAGAAACTCACTTTAAAGCTGTGAAAAGGATTTTTAGGTATTTACTAGGCACCCAAGAACTAGGTCTCTGGTATCCTGCTAAGTGTGAGTTAGAGCTTCTAGCCTACACTGATGCAGACTATGCTGGGTGTCGAGTAGATAGAAAAAGTACCAGTGGCTACTGTCAATTCCTTGGTGGCTGTCTAGTGTCTTGGACATCTAAGAAGCAACACACTGTAGCATTATCCACAGCTGAAGCTGAGTATGTTGCAGCATGTAATTGTGCAGCCCAAGTACTTTGGATGAAGCACCAACTGGCTGATTATTAGATAAATCTGGGATGCATTCCACTTTTATGTGATAATACTAATGCTATATGCCTTGATAAAAATCCTGTTCACCATTCTAGGATTAAGCATATAGAGATAAAACATCATTTTCTTAGAGATGCTGTAAATAAAAATGAGATTGAAATGAATTTCATAGAAACTGAAAAACAAATTGCTGATATTTTTACTAAGCCTCTTGGGAATGAAAATTTTAAGTTTCTTAGAAGAGAACTTGGCTTATGTAAATTTCAGCACGATGAATGATTGTTTAATTGCTGTGAATAAAATCTCTGATGTGGACTTGTTTTTGATTACTTGGATAAATCATGTGGATGTGAATGTGGATGTAGAACTGTCCTGCATTGCATATATTCAGGGGGAGCTTGTCGAGTCTTTGCATGTCTTTACATATCATTCATTCATGACCTATGCATAAGCTCTCTCTCAATTAATTCTTGCCATGTTGCATGCATATAGATAGGGGGAGTATTGCTAGAAATTCAGAGTGGTTTCAACTTTCTTGAAGTCATTCAACCTTTTAAATCTGAATACTTGTCTCTGACATTATGGCAATCTGTTGGTCAGTTCTGATTTCTAAGCAGTAGAAAATGGACTTCTTCATTTATAAGAATTTGAATTGTTCAAAGACTGATGTAATGGTTTAAATCTTATAATGGTTGGAGTTTAAAGATTGCAATCAGTATATAAGTAAGTTGAAAATTGATAAAACTCTCAACCTATTTCCTATTTCATGTCAGACAAAGCTAATCATATCTGAAATCTAAAAACTCATCTGAAATCATGTTAGAGAGGTTAAGTATGTGTATTGTTCTTAAACAAGTCATTCTGAAACATAAAAAGGATAGCTAAGAAAGATATTGAAAGAGCATTGAAAATCATTGAATATATATATTGGCAGAGCAATGACTGGTAAATCACTGAGAAACTGAGTGATCCATCAAAGAAGTGGACAACACTCATGTCATGAAGTGTATCGGCTATCTCTGTTTAAAATACTCAAAACAGCAGGCTGGTTTCACTGAGTACCTGGGGGTAACTGGCGTCTGATAAACGTGTACCCTCACACAAAAAGGTGTAACTCAGTTCTGTTGAATTTGATCATAGGCAGAATGGTCCATCTTGTTGAGTATCTAGGGGTATTGGCGTCTTATAAACGTATACCCTTACGCAGAAAGACTTATGGTACCTGAATGCTCAAAATGATCTAATACTGATAATGCTGCTCCTTCAAAAGAAAAGTTCATGAGTGTCAATTTGTTTAGTTTCAATACATGACTTGGTTTCTCTCAATATTTTTTATGAGACTATGAAAGTAAGATATTATGAAACTGAATCTTTCATGCAAATATGATTCTGGTTTATTGTTTTATCATGCACAGTGAACTTATCTATTGCTTGTAGTGCATGAACTCCAAATTTTATCATCCTTAAACCAGAACTCTTTCTGACAGCAAATTCTAATTTCATATGACTGAATTCTGAACTCAATTCTGAATTCATTCCAAGGGAGAGTTTGAGGCAGTGAGTTGCAGGCATTCATAGCATCTGCATGTCAATCTGCATAACACATCATGTCTTTCATCAAATATATATCTATATGACAGGATGTTGCTATTCTACTTCATATGGGGTTGCCATCATCAAAAAGGGGGAGATTGTTGTGACCCCTCTATGTTGATGATGTTGACACTTGTTTTATTTCATTGGCAACACCATTGTTTTGATTGATTGGCAACTGCTTTTGATTTGATGAAATTGCTTTATCAGATTGACTATGTGTTCTTTGCATTTAATACAATACTGTCTGCATTTCTCACTGTCATGGGTCGACACATCAGAGGATGGATCGACTCCTCCAGCAGACTTGTTTAGACTGAGTCTATACACTGGAAACTCTCATATCGATTGAGTCTATACATCGTCCATTTCAGATAAAGTCCACACACTGCATTTCATTTGAATTGGTTAAGTGTGTACAGCGTCAACGCATCTCACTGGCTCATGTTACAGCGTCAACGCACTTCATTGGATGTGTGTACAGCGTCAACTCGCTAAGTGTGTATAGCGTCAACGCATGAAGTCTGTACATCAGTCTTAATATTCTAAGTCTGTACAGCCGTTGGCTTTGAACCTCAGAGTCTGTACATCCGAATTGCCCTTGATCTGGTCAAGTGTATACACTCTTTCACTGTAGCTTTCACATATTCAAGTCTACACATCGTGAAAGTCTATACATTCATCACTTACCTTTCGCTCAAGGCAAAGTCTATACACTGGGGACTTTCCCTACGTTTCTTAGGCGAAATCTGAACATTCGGTTCTGAAGCTTGAAGTCTATACACTCCAGCCTATTCCTACGTTCAAGGCTTCAGCTACACATTAAGTCTGTACATTGGCTTCGCTTCATCAAGTCTGTACATTGACTCGCCAACTTCTTTGAAGTCTGTACATCGCTTCATGTCCCCAAAGTCTGTACATCCACAGTGATCTGTGAAGTCTGTACATTGCTTCAGGAGCTTCAAGTCTACACATCGCTTCGCTCCATCAAGTCTATACATCCACAGTGTTACTTGAAGTCTGCACATTGGTCTTTGAATCCAAAGTCTCTACAATGGTCTTCACACTTGAAGTCTATACATTCGATGTGCAGAGTTGATGTCTATATTGTGCCTTATGCTGATCGAGTCTACACACTGGTCGGTGGCAAGCCAATACACTGGACTGTTTGGCAAGTCTATACATCGGCCCTTGTCTTCGATGTCTGTACAGCCCTTTAGCTTTTCAAGTCCATACATTGGCTTCAAGACTTTCAAGTCTATACACTGACGGTTGAATTGAGAACTCTATACATCGTCTGTTTGCACTCGTCTTCTAAAGTCTATACACTGAAGTCTTCACATTCGTTTGCATTACACTGAAGTCCATACGGTGGGTAAAGTCTGTACACTGTCCATGCTTCATGCAGCGTCAACTCCATGCTTCATGCAGCGTCAACTCAGTGTTTCATGCAACGTCAACTCAGTGCTTCATGCAGCGTAAACTCCTCAAGTATATACATTGCTTTCCTTCGCATGAAGCCTTTACATGCATTAACTCTATACACTGGTTCGAAGTCTACACAACGCCTGCCTTTATCTGAGGCTTATGAAGCCCTTGTATTCATTAAGTCTATACACTGCGTTGTGCATACTTTACATTACTTTCGCCTTCACAGTAAAGTCTATACAATGCTTTGCATTCTTCAGAGTCTGTACACTGTCCATGCTTCATGCAGCGTCAACTCCATGCTTCATGCAGCGTCAACTCAGTGTTTCATGCAGCGTCAACTCAGTGCTTCATGCAGCGTCAACTCCTCAAGTATATACATTACTTTCCTTCGCATGAAGCCTTTACATGCATTAACTCTATACACTGGTTCGAAGTCTAAACAGCGCCTGCCTTTATCTGAGGCTTATGAAGCCCTTGTATTCATTAAGTCTATACACTGCGTTGTGCATACTTTACATTGCTTTCGCCTTCACAGCAAAGTCTATACAATGCTTTGCATTCTTCAGAGTCTGTACAGGGTTTTAGACTTAAACTGATGACTTCGTTTCATCTGTCTGACAGGGACTGAAGAGACAAATGAAGGGCACGTGATCCGAGGTACCTAGCTCGTGATCCGAGAAGGACAAGGTATCCAGATGAGGACACGTGTACTGACACTCCATTGGATGCTGCCACGTGGTCCAAATTGCTGGGCGGGAAACGTGGAGAGCACACGCCTGCTGCTGTTGCTGCTATATAAACAAGCCTTCTTCCACAGAAAAAAAAAGATCGAAGGAGAAGAAGAGAAAGTCTATACACTCAGCAACAGTGAGCCTTCGATCCACAGAGAGAAAAGAGAGAAGAAGAAGATACAGAGAAGAAGAAGAAAATAAATAGAGAAGAAGAAAACGAGAGAAGAAGAGATCGAGAGAGATGAGCTGAGAGAGAGCTGATTGAGAGTGAGATTGAGAGTGAGCTTGTATCTCAGTCTCGTGGTTCAAAACCAGAGCTGAGCTTTGCTCTTAGAGCTATATTGCTTTTGAGCTTTTCTGTTTTCGTTTTGATTTTGTCTTTCATTTCCGAATACTGTTTCTTCAAGCTGTGTGTCAGCGGTCTTGCAGTGCTAGTCTCCACTGGACGGGTTAAGCTGTATTTCCCCAGCGGTTGAAGAGGATCAGATCCTCTGGTCGGCAAGCTGTAGTGCCCAGCGAAGCTGTGTATCAGCGGATTATTTGGCCAAGCTGTAAAGCCCAGCGGACGCAAGCTGTGCTGCGCAGCAGGAAGCCATACTCGGTTGAGTGTGAGGTGGACGTAGGTCGTTGCCCAAACCACCTAAAAATCGTGTGTGCATTGTGTTCGTGTGATTGCTTGTGAACTGTGTGTGCTGGTATCATTTGCTTAGCTTCATTGATTATATCGCTCATACTTATGTCTAGCTTTCGATATAAGATATGGTGAATGGCTTTCATGGGTCGACCCTTTGCTTAGCACTCTTCATTTAGCTTAACTAATGTTTGCCTAAATTCCGCTTTAGAACATACAGTAGTTTTAAATTAGGCAAGTTGATCTATTCACCCCCCTCTAGATCCACACTTAGTGGAGATAGACTGCGTCCATCTAACCCAACACTTAGAGCCTAACCAAGTGACCGCTGAAGATAGTAGAGATGATCACCAAGCTAGTGGGAGTGTGCCCAGTGGGAGCACATCACCGAATCATCTACACACCCAAATACGTCGCAGTAAGCGTGGGCATATTCCTCGTCGTCTATTTGAGATTGAAGGGGAAGTTCTAATGTGTCTGCCCACAGATGATGATGAGCCTAATTCTTTTAAAGAGGCGTTTGCATCATATTCTAGGAAAGAGTGGGAGGCTGCTATGCAAGATGAAATAGACTCAATGGCTAAAAATGAGGTCTGGGAATTAGTTGATCTCCCCTCTGGGCGTAAAGTTATTGGAAATAAATGGATTTTCAAAATTAAGCGCAAGGTAGATGGATCGATCGACAAATATAAAGGAAGGAATAGACTTTGATGAGACATTCTCTCCTGTGGTGAGATTCACATCAGTTCGTCTCATTCTAACCATTATTGCTCATTTAGATTTGGACCTTTTTCAGATGGACGTTAAGACTGTATTTCTCAATAGAGAACTAGACGAGGAGATCTATATGACTCAACTAGAAGGATTTGAGGTAGAGGGACAAAAGTGCAACGTTTGCCGTCTCAAGCGTTCCATTTATGGCCTCAAACAATCATCTAGACAGTGGTATTTTAAATTCCATAAAATAATTATTCCATTTGATTTTGAGATGATTGAGGAAGACCCCTGTGTGTATGTCAAACGAATAGAGAAGACGATTATTATCTTGTCATTGTATGTCGATGACTGTTGGCACTCAAAATATGATCCTCTGGCAACCAAGCCGCAAGGATGAATGATACGGCCCACTGAAGCACAGAAGCCGATAAAGGTCAACTTATCAAGAGGACCCCTCAAGCTGACAAAGCCCCGAGCCACCTCGAAGGGAACGTCGGGGACTTTACCTCAGGAGAGCCGAAGTAAACCCGCAACCAACCGGCAGCGCGATCAAGCCTGCCCAATGATCCGGCATCGACCTCGTCATGCCGCTACCCCACATCCGTCGCCCGACCAAGGACGACGGTCTACCCAATGACTCTCCTAAGGAGGAAGAATGTCCTCGGCCATCCGTAACAAGGGGCCGGAGGTTCTGTCAGCAGAAGACCCCGATTACCCGGCACGGGTTCGGCTTCTCAACATAGTGGGCCCGTTAGTGGCCGATTGATCACCAATTCAAGGTGGAATTGTCCAGGATGTAAACGTCATCCTATAAGGGAGCTTCGAGCACGAGTCCGTCTCAGCCAGAAGCACAAATCACAGTGCCGAAGACTGTGCCAGAAGGACACCCGTGTGCTCGGACCGGACACACACAAAGTCTTATTTAAGGCCATTCGTCCTATCAAGAGCTTCGTGAACACCCCATCAAGGCCCTTCGATGGCCAGGGCGAGGGGAACAGTGGACGGAAGCTTCCGGAATCATCTCCGGGCCTACCGGACTACACGCCAAGTGAACAGGTTAAAACGGCGCCGTCAAACCGGCGCGCCAAGAACAAAAGGGAATCTCTCCCCGGCGTCGTCTACCCGGCGCGCAAAGACCAAATGGGGCCTTCCCCGGCGCCGTCTATCCGGCGCGCAAAAGCCAGATGGGGCCTCTCCCCGGCGTCGTCAACCCGGCGCGCTTCCTGGGGCGCCGTTTTAACCCCGAGGCTATATATAGCCTGTCGACAGAAGAGATCGATAGAGGGAGATAGATAGAAAAAAAGATCAAAAGAAGAGAGAAGATCAAGGGAGGGAGGAATCAAAAAAGAAAAGAAAAGGGAATTAGAAAGAAAGGGGGGAGGTCCAGGAGTGTTTCGATCCGACGAGTTCTCTGCCTGAGCGCTCGGCGGCCCTCATCCCGCTCCACCAGAGTCTCCCGAAATCGGAGAAGAAGAGCGCCCGTTCTTGTTTATCGAGGTGGGTTTGTCCGTGTTTCATCCGGCGAATCCATCTGCTCCGCTTTGAGTTTCTTCCTACTGGCAGAATGTAAGTGAAGGAGGGGAGGGGCGATGATATGAGCCTCACCTCCCCTCCCTCACGATGTGTTTTCTTTCCCTCTTCTCGTTGTAACAGGTTTCTTCTGTTAATGGAAACGGCGGCCGAGCGACAACGCCGGCGCCGGAATGCATATCCCCTACCTATCTATTTGTGTCTTTCATATGAATGAATGAAACGTGGGTCTCTGGTCGATGCCGTGACCCCCTTTTCTTCCCTGTTGCCTCCCCTTATTCCTTACAGCCGGTGAAACGGTGCCGTGCGATGATGCCGGCGCCGTGGAGGATGAATGCAGAGCACTGTGGTTTTCATGTGTGAATGACTTCCTGCTTGTTTCATCTGCCCGACGCTTTATGCCCTGCTATGGCCAGGGCTATATTGATTCCCCTCCCCGGGGGTTTTCTCTTCCGATCGAATGCTAAGGAGTTTCACCGCATAAGGTGGGTCGATATATGGGTTCCTCCAACCTATCTGGGCTGCCCTCGTAATACCCTTTCTGTTCTTGGCCATGAACAGAAGGAAATGAGGGAGCCCCCACATTCCCGGCATTATTTTCCGAATATCCCTCGATGAATATTTCTCTGATTTGTGAACGTGCACATGCATGAACGCATGTACATCTACAGGCATTAGCTTTGGCCTGCTGGTTATATGAATGTTCTCATCGTGCCGTTCTACTGTTTCATTAGTGTGGACCAGTGACCCGGGGAGGGGGAACATCCCCCCTGATTCTTTTATCTCGACCTCTCGGTTCGAGGGATCTATTTGGCAGTAATGGATCCCCGAGAGCCAGTGAGCATACAGAAATTGGGCTAAGCCCTACATTTCAAAATCCACGGTCCTTGATGGGCCTTGTGGTGGCCATGGGTTGCGTTCCCCTCGTAGGCTAGCCCTCGGGGATTCCTTCCCTATATGGTCGTCCCGATTCGAGTGGTGTGGTGATTCGGGTCGCATGCCCCTCGTAGGCTAGCCCTCGGGGTTTTCGCTCCCGTATCGAATCACCTCACTCACTCACCGTTACCCACGGACTTGGTACCCCTAGCAGGCTAGCCCTCGGGGTTCTTCCTATCCGTTCGGGTCTGTCGGCCGCCGTTGTGCCACCCGGCTCTTTAGGGGTTTACTCCGCCACGTGAGTACTCCCTGCGTCTCCCCGACCATCCTTTGGGATGGGGAGATGCTGCCGAAATTTCGGCTCGAACGAGTTAAAACTCGGAACAATCGCCTCACGCGAGCCCGTGACTCGGCCTTTAAATGACTCGGCACCGATTCCATGAATAATGGACTTAATAAATTCTCAAAGCCATTCAAAATCTTAATAAATCCATGAATAAACTAACGAGACTCCTGTCTCCTTGAAATCGGGTTAATTCGGCGCGTTCGTGCGCGATCACGCCTTAAAACGGCGCGCCCTTCCCGGCGCGGCCTTCCCGGCGCGGTCTTCCCGGCGCGCCCCGGCTCCCCGCGCCGTTTTAACGGCCTGCCCCTTTACCTACGGTTCTGGCGCCGTTTTAAACTTTTACCTACGTTTCAGGGCGCCGTTTCAAGCGTTTTGATCCCTGTCTTCGCACGCACTGCACCGGGTTCATTCCGAATCGTGTCGTCGCATCATTCTAACTCCTTTCCCACTTATGGGATGATTTCTTATGCTAATCACAGAAGGATGCAAGTCCCTCAACTAATAATCATCATGTAGTTCCTTTTTCCGGCTTCGACAGCCCGATATCTCGGCAATTAATCAAAGGTGTTCCCTCCTCGTGGGGGATGTAATTAACGCCATAGCCTTTATGGTATGGCGGACTGCTGGTCCCGACCGAACCTCACATTCGCCCTACATGGGTCAGAATGAGCGCACAATTGAATCGTCATGCATGTGACTGGCACGCCCGCGTCGTCAATCAGTCAGTTGACTACAAGTTAGTTAATTGGTCGATCGATACGCGAACGAAAAGGCAAAACAAAAAAGAGAAAGAAAAAGAAAACGCTGAAACAAGTCTGGCACGCCCGGTGGGACCAGTGTCACCTTTCATCTCTTTGCCGAGATATTCGGGCTTCGAAGCCCTTTCAAAGACTACTGATTGTTTTCCTGTCTGTCTTTTCAGTGCAAACAATGACGACTCACGGGATAACCGGCGTCGACTTCAGTCCTGCGATCGTCGCCAGACACGCGCAAGGGTACCTGGCGGTGCCCATGGAGTTTGGTAGCTTTCCTCCTGCTGTGGGCTTCCCCAACTTCTTGGGGTTGGCCTTTGTTGACATGCTGGAAGTCGAGGCCACGGAATCCGTCAAGGAAGCTGTGAAGGAAATGGAGCCTCTGAAGGCCCCCTGCCGCGGTAATTCGCTCAAGAACCCGGCTCCGGCCGCTAGCTGCCTGGTGCACCACCTGGTACGGGTGATGCATCCCACTGATATCAACAAGCCCCCTGGAGGACGTCAGCGTCGCCAGGCTCGCAAGAACACTGCCGTGATCACCGGAACTGTCTCTCAGTCCGGAAAATCAATGCTGGTGGGAGGCATGCGTGTCTTCCTCAACGGGCGCACGGCACGGGTGACCCCAGATCGCGTCATCCCGAACGTCCCTGTCTACAACAACTATCAAGCTCTCGCTGGAAGGAGGGCAGAAAGAGAAGTAGCCGGCCACCATGGCCAAGAAAACCTGGCGCTCAGGCCAAGGAAATTCAAACAGGTGTGGGTTCCCAAGCGGACCCAACCTGCCTACCATCCAACGCCCACCCGCCGTCGTCCTATGAACGGCGACGCGAGAGCGAGAAGAGAAAGGGGCTTGTCCCTGATGAATGAAGAAGAGGTGGTTGCGGATCCTCCGCGTCACAGAAGTTCCCGGGCTGCGGCCCGTCAAGCCAACGTCCCTGCCACGGGGCGAAGGTTCCAACAGCCAGCCGACAGAGCTCGACTGGCCTACATTCCTCCTGCTGGAGGTCGACCACTTTCCCCCGTGCTACATCAAGAACGGGGTCAAGAAGAAATGGCCTGCCTGGTCAAAAGCTATTTCCGAGGATTGGGTAACACCACACTCGGACAGCAGCGGCTGATGCAGACAGTCGCCACTGAAGAAAATTACTGCCCATCAACGGCAGATAAAGAAGAAATGGAGGATATAATGAGGATGTCGTCGGTCGACGACAATGGACACAATGACGGCTCTGAGATCAAAGCCGATGAAGCCTCCCCCGAGCGGGAAGAAAGAAGAAGAATTTCTGTGTTCGAGAGGCTGACCTTTCCGCAACAAGCAAGGCGGAGGGTCCATCGACAAAGAAGGAGGATGCAGGTTTTCACTTGCAACATGGCTGGCGTGTCCAGCCGATATGGGAAGCTTCCTGAAGACTCCCAAGAACTGGCTCAGTTGGCCGTACGGCCGGGACCAGCTACCCGCAGGACAGAAGCAGCAAGAGGGCTTCTGACAGCGATGAAAGAGAAACAGCCCGAGTCATACCTCCACTGGGATGACAAAGCCCCCGTCTTGACCGCTAATGTGGTAACGACGGAAGAAGAAGACGACGTACTCCTCGACATCCTGCCCGAGGGTACATCCGGGGAAACAACAGAAGGTGTCCCCACCACTATAGACCCATCAGTCTTGATGCTGCTGCAAAGATATCAACGGGAAATAGATTCCCTGAAGAAACAGCTGATGGAGAAAACTGAACACTCATCAGCCTCCAAACCACCTGAAATCCAAGGTGAATCATCCCGGGGAGCGGCTCGTCGAGATGACCCTCCACCACTTTACACACTACCCCAGCCGTCAGAACCAACTGTGACGACAGCACAACAGCGGCCGTCACAGCCTCAGCCGCTGCTACCTCCGGTGCTTCCTCAGGTGCACCCAACACCCCCGCTGCTGCATCCTCCACAGGCGACCACCTTGGTCACCCCATGTCTGCAGCCAGCACACTTCTATCCGGAGCCAGTCGACCCCACGGTCGTGAACCGGATGATGGTGGAAAGGATGATCAAACTGAAGCTCGCAGAGAAGAGCGAAGGCGACTACGTCGCATTCGATGCCTACCAGGTGCCCTACCCACAACACCATGCGGCTAAGCGACTTCCCCCGGGAGTCAACAAGCCACCCAAGTTTGACAAATTCAACGGGAAAGGTTCCCCAAAAGAACATATTGCATATTATATGACCGTTATGGGTGATCTGTCCACCGACGAGTCATATCTGCTGAAATTCTTCGGGTCCTCGCTGACGGGGCTCGCATTTGAATGGTACTCCAGCCTCTCGGCCGGGTCAATCAATGACTGGTCAGATATGCAGAGGAAGTTCAGAGAAAGATTCCATGTCACAGAGAGGGAGGTCACAGTGGCCGAACTCTATTCGACAAAACAAAGGGCAGATGAGACCGCCCTTGACTACATCAAGAGGTGGAGGAACCTCGGAATGAGATGCAAGCGGCCCCCGCATCAGGAGGACGCTGTGCAAATATGTAAGCAAAATCTCAGGAGGGAGATCTTGGAAAAGATGATCGGGATGGAAATACGGTCGTTCGACCGGCTGAATAATGTGGTGGCCGAAGTAGAGGCTTTTCTAGCCAAGCCCGTCACGCCGTCAGCTGCCAGCACAGCCCAGAAAGGCAAGTCGGCGGAACGGCGCCCCACACCCAAAGAAGCAAATGCGCTTGATATCAAGGCATTCGAACAACAGAAGGAGAAAGGCAAGAAAGCGGCTCCCCCGCAACCTGCGAAAGCTCCAGATGACAAAGAAGGTCCTTCGTTGAGGGACAAAATGAAGAAGGCTTATTCCTTTCCTAAGGATAAGACCCGGATCCTGTTTGACTGGGTAACAGAATATAGTATGGTCACTCTGCCTGAGCCAAGAAGACCAGAGGACCTCAAAAGAAGAGACAGTCCAAGATTCTGCCCCTATCACCAGATGCTGGGACATTCAATCGAAGACTGTTATGTTTTCAAAGACATCATCGAAGGGATGGTGAAGAAGAATGAGATAGAGCTGGGAGAGTACAAAGTAGACCCTCCTCAGCCGCATGAAGCTCCTCCCCGAAGAGCAGCAGTCAACATGGTCTCCCTCTACCAGGCGTTACCTGAGGAGATCTCTGAAGCAAGCACACGGAGCACCTACGAAATCCATTTCCTGGAGCCTGTGAAGGAACAGCAGGGGTGGCAGCAAATCCCTGTGAAGCACAAGAAGAAGAGGGCACCCCGCCCAAAAGAAGGGGCACATATCCGCGGCATTACACCCCGGCCTGCTCCGCCAGTGGTAGCGCCCGTATGGGTCACTCCACCTGCAGCTGTCAGAATATATACACCCAACAGGAGGAGACAAACTCCGCTGCCAGTAATCAAGGAAACCAACCCTGGGGTCCTTCGACTGCAACACTTAATTGAAGGGCTAGAGGAATATGTACAGCCCGAACTAAAACCTCTGCTGGTACGGGACCACGTCCCATGGCTAGAGCTGGAGCAACTCTCGCTCAAGCAAGGGGAGGAAGCTGAAGCAGCACCACCTCAAGAGAGCAACCTGTTCTGGGGGCAAGCGCCTGCAGAAATCAAAAAGAAGAAAAAGCAAAAGAAAAAGAAGAGAAAGGCCCCTGGGGCCCATAAAACACAGGTCGTCTCCTGCAATACCCTGTCAGCACTCTTCAACCTACCAGGAGAAGAAGAAGAAGAAGACATTTGCTTCACATCCCATGCTGGGGGAGGCAAGGCCGAAGCCGCAACTGCTGCACATGCCACTCGGTCAGGCCGGAAATGGGGGCGCCAGCCACCACCCAATCACAACATCATGTTCAGAGGGGAGCAACCCTACAAGACACCCCCGCCGGAAGTTAGGGGAGTCCAAATCCCTCCTCCGTCAGGTCTATACAGCAAGACTGGGGGCAAGATAGTCCCTCCATTCCTTGAATTCGTGAAGATGTCAAAGGGGAAGCAGCCTTGTCAAGACGCTAACCCTACGCCCGGGGTCAATCACCCTCGGCCAGTGCAATCTACTGAGGATGCAAATGCAGATGGGGCTGCCCTGCAGCAGCCAATAAAGAAGACTCGACAGTCGGTGCCAGTCGAGAGGGTGCCGAGTCCGAGGAAGATGAAGCAGGTCCGTCTGGACCCACAAATCAAAACCTTCCTAAGCCCAGATGGGTTGAGGAGATGAAGCTCTCCAATGTCCGGGCTGGAAGCCGAATAATGAAGCTGCTCAAGAAGCTCCCTGCTCGTTTTACGATCTGGGAAATTCTCTCTTTGAGTGAAGAAACTAGACAGGCAATCATCACTGCTCTGCAGACGCCTGCCCAGTTTGAAACCTGCATAGCTGAGGCTATACCAGAAGCCAGTATGACCTTCTCTCCAGAAGACATGCTACTGCCTACGGCCAGTCACAACAGGCCGCTATATATGAAAGGGCACCTGAACGGAAGAGAACTGAACCGGATTCTGGTCGATCCTGGCGCAGCAGTCAACATCCTGCCATATAGAATATACGAGAGGTACCACTTCAATGTGCATCTCGAAAAGGCCGGGGATATGCGTATCGCTGGCTTCAACCAGAAATGTGAAGTATCTATGGGGGTGGCAGAATTCACACTGACTCTGGCAGATTTCACTACAACGGTGCAGTTTCACGTCATTGACTCTCGCACCTCCTACAAAGCACTGCTCGGCCGCCCATGGCTGCATGAAAACTTGGTGGTGCCCTCCACGCTCCACCAATGCATCAAATACAGCCTCCAGGGGAAGGAGGAAAGGATATTTGCTGACATCCACCCATTCGAGGTGTTTGAGTGTCACTTGGCGGACGCCAATCTGTATACGGGGTCTCCCCGGAAGATTTCTAAAACTGAAGCCCCCGTAGGGGCATCGAAGAATAGATCGGGTGACGGTTGGTATCCACCACCGCCGCGCGGATATGTCAAGCCGAAGGTGGTCTCCCACATCACGGCTTCTGGAAATGTCGGCAGGGTGACACCCCCAGCATTATACCCCAAAGCTAAGGAAGTGCATGTTGACCGACAGCACGACCGCATCGGAGTCCTGGCCGGCCTCACCAAGCCAGTCTTCGGCCTCGATGGTCCCACTGTCGAACCTTTCAAAGCTTGGGAAGTGGCACAGGAAGATGGGCACAGCAGCTTATTCTATACAGCTGAGGAGCATCCCACTCAGGAAGACACGGATTGCAGCCTCCCTGAAGATCTAGCCAACCCACGGGTTCCTGTGCAGGGCCTGGCATTCACCACTGATCGGACGGCCAGGATGTTTCAAAAGCAACACATCCCTCCCGATCAGCCTCAAAAACGCAAGGAAGCTTTCCAGAAGATGTGGTATCCTGTAAATCTGGACAAAGAAATGAGACGTGTCTCTCAACATCCGGGTCTGGGTTTCACCCTGGAAGACTACTATTACAGTGGGCGGTACGAGGTGGACACCATCTCCACCTTCTATCCAACTGAAGACAGCCCTCTGGGGGCAACCTTTGATGAATATCCGGCGGAAGCCGAACATGCTGAATTAGCCCTATCCGGGAATCAACAAATGGAGACCTTGATCTCATGCCGATGCTGGGAGCAGGTCCGTCCTGAAGGAGCGGCCTTTCAGGCCGAATTTGATACGGCTAGCAGCAGCGAAGCCGAAGATGCTCAAGGAGCAGAAGTCTCTCCCTCCGCAGGGGTCATGCTAATGACGACTTCAACACCCTTTCTGCCAGTCAACAGAGCCTCGGTTTACTCCAATCAAGGGGAGCCGGCTACCAGAAAAGAAAAAGCCACTTCTGTGGAAGATACAACTGTCCCAGAAGGCGAGACTCCCTCAACTCTGCTACCAATCCAATAGGCTGTCCGAGTCCGGCGGCAAACAACTACTGGCCTGTCATGGCTGCAACCTCATCTACAAGCACTGAAGCTGTCCTCTCGCCCTCGGGAGCTGCACCGGCAATGGATCTTCTAATAGAACAATCCGCCCAGCCGCTAGCACAAGAGATCAAGAGACCCCATGAAGCTCTGGCGGTGTCTGACGAGGAAGTCGAAGTACTCGACCCTCAAGATGGTATTCCAGACTTCGTCGACCTCCAGCCGGCACCTCCGGAAATAGAAGACGGAGGCCAAGCCACAGTCGATGAACTAATAGAAGTCAACCTGGGAAATGAGAAGGACCCTAGGCCTACCTTCCTCAGTGCCCAACTGTCCCCAGAAGAACGGGAGCTGTACATCCAGCTGCTGCTAGAATACCGGGATTGCTTCGCCTGGACTTATAAAGAGATGCCAGGTCTAAACCCTGCTGTCTCACAACATGAGCTAACAATCAGTCCCGAAGCCGAGCCGGTGAAGCAACCACCGCGGCGTATGAGGCCAGAGCTCATCACCCGAATCTGTGCTGAAGTTGACAAGCTCATTGATGTGGGATTTGTTGAAGAAAATCAGTACACCACATGGCTGGCAAATATCGTCCCTGTGAAAAAGAAGAATGGACAGATCCGGATTTGTGTTGACTTCCGGGATCTAAATAAAGCTTGCCCTAAAGATGACTTCCCGGTGCCAATAACCGAGGTCATGATCGATGCTACAACCGGCCATGAAGCCCTGTCATTCATGGATGGGTCGTCCGGCTACAATCAGATTTGGATTGCGGAGCACGACCGGGTCCATACTGCTTTCCGAACTCCTAAAGGCATTTATCATTACAAGAGAATGCCATTCGGACTGAAGAATGCTGGCGCAACCTATCAGCGCGCAATGACCAAAATCTTTGATGAATTGCTCTACCACAAGGTCGAGTGCTACATAGATGACCTGGTGGTCAAAACCAGAAGAAAAGAAGATCACCTGCAAGACCTCCGGATTGTTTTTCAGAGGCTGAGGCAGCATGAGCTAAAAATGAATCCTATGAAATGTGCGTTCGGAGTGTCGAGCGGAAAATTCTTGGGCTTCATCGTCCGATATCGGGGATCGAGATAGACCCCGCAAAGATCAGGGCGATTCAGGAGTTACCTCCACCAAGGAACATCTCCGAGCTGAGGTCACTACAAGGCCGCTTGGCTTACATCCGGCGGTTCATTTCCAATTTGTCAGGGCGATGCCAGCCTTTTCACAAGTTGATGATGAAAGATGTTCCATTCTATTGGGATGAAGATTGCCAGACAGCCTTTGACAAGTTAAAGGACTATCTGAAGACTCCTCCAGTATTGGCGCACCGGTGAAAGGACGGCCGTTGATACTGTATATAGCAGCTACACACAATTCTCTGGGGGCAATGCTAGCCCAGAATAATGAAGAAGGGAAAGAGCAAGCCCTCTATTACCTCAGTCGGAGACTGGTCAGAACTGAAGAAAAATACACTTATATTGAGAAGATCTGCCTGGCACTAGTCTTCGCAGTCAAAAAGCTTCGGCACTATATGTTGTCGCATGAAATCAGCTTGGTGTCCAAGGAGGATCCCCTGAAATACATCATGTCCCAGCCGGCACTCAAAGGCCGCCTAGGCAAATGGGCGGTAATCCTTATGGAGTTTGATGTCTCCTACGTACCGCGCAAGGCCATCAAAGGTCAAGCTATTGCAGATTTCTTTGCTGAACATCCGATACCCGGGGAAAGCCCGTGGGAACCGGAACTTCCCGAGGATGAGACCCTAGAAGCCGCCCAAGTGCAGCCTTCCTCATGGCAGCTATACTTTGATGGCGCTTCCAGAATTGACACCTCTGCTACCGGGTCATCCAGGGTCAGAGCAGGAGCAGGCATAGTCCTGAAGTCCCCAGAAGGAGAAGTGGTGCATACTTCCTGCTCCATAAACAAACAATGCACAAACAATGAAGCAGAATATGAAGCCCTGATAATCGGGTTGCAGATTGCTCTGTCCATGGGAATTCAGATGCTGGAAGCATTCGGAGACTCCATGCTAGTTATAAAACAGCTGGAAGGAGAGTTCGAGGTGCGAAAGCAGGAGCTCCTCCCCTATCACCAGTTGGCAACTCGCCTGATGTCGAGATTCTACTTCATCAGCATCAAGCACATCAATCGAGGCCGGAATGCTCAGGCAGACGCCCTCGCTAAGTTGGCCAGTTCATTGGCGGTCCCGCCAGACACAAGCCTGAATATATCAGTGATCAACCGCCGACAGGTCCCCAGCGTAACAGAGGTTCTGGCCGACGAAGAAGAGATGGAAGTAGCAGTCATCGAAGGGGTTCAGCAGCCCGACTGGCGAGAGCATCTCCTACGCTGGTTTCAACACCAGCAACTTCCAAAAGAAAAGGAACAAAGAATGAAGCTCCTGAGGATCAAGGATTCTTACGAGATGAGAAGCGGGACCTTGTTCCGAATTATGGCAGATGCCCGAAGGAAAGTCCTACTCCGTTGCTTGTCTTCAACAGAAGCGGGACAGGTGATGCAAGAAGTTCATGCAGGATCAGCTGGGGCACACCAGGCCGGTCCGAAAATGAAGATAGAGATAAAGAAATTGGGTTACTATTGGCCCACTATATTCAATGATTGCTGCAAGTTCGCCAGGGCTTGTCAGAAATGTCAAGAACATGCTACTGTGGCGAGGAGACCCCCAGTGCCACTACATCCCACTCTACCAAGTTGGCCGTTTGCTCAGTGGGGCACGGACGTGGTAGGGCCACTTCCAGCATCTTCATCAGGGTGCAAATACATCTTAGCAGCTACAGACTATTTCTCCAGATGGGCGGAGGCAGTAGCACTAAGGGATGTGACCGGAGAACTAGTTGCAAGATTCTTCCGGCAGAATGTAATATTTCGGTTCGGGATCCCCAGCCGAATCATCTCTGATAACGGCAGCCATTTCAGGAACCAGAAGGTTTATCGGCTGGCTGACAAATACAAAATTGACTGGAGGACATCGTCCCCTTATAACCCTCAAGCTAATGGACTAGCAGAGGCCTTTAACAAGACCTTGTGCACACTATTGGCGAAGACTGTCAAGTCTAACAAAAAGGATTGGGAAGAAAAGATGTACGAAGCACTTTGGGCTTATCGTACTGTCTACAAGACCCCAACCGGCTGTTCACCCTTCTCCCTTGTCTATGGGTCGGAAGCTGTAGTGCCAATTGAACTTGAAGTTCCTTCATTGCGAGTTGCCATCCAGCACGGATTAGTCAGCGGTGAGCAGACCAACGCAGAAAGAAGATTGGAAGAGCTCGCTGAGCTCGAAGGAAAACGTCTCCAGGCGCAACAAAACATCCAACTCTACCAAGCTCGCATGGCCCGTGCTTTTGACAAGTTAGTCAAGGGTCGAGAGTTCAAGAAAGGAGACCTGGTGATGGTCAAAAGAAGAGAAGTGATGGCCTCTAACCCCAAAGGGAAGCTGGTCAAAAACTGGGTCGGACTGTATATCGTCCGCCGAGTATATGAAGGGGGTGCCTACGTCCTTGTAGACCACAAAGGAGTCATCCAGTTCTCTCCCCTCAACGGAAAACACATTAAGCTGTATCATGCGGCGCAGCCGACACACCCCGAGTGATCGGTCGGAACATACCTTTTCCTTGGTTAGCGGCATTGCGCCCTAATCAAGCTACTTTTCCTTGGTTAGCGGCATTCCGCCCTAATCGAGCTACTTTCCCTTGGTTAGTGGCATTCCGCCCTAATCAAGCTACTTTTCCTTGGTTAGCGGCATTCCGCCCTAATCGAGCTACTTTCCCTTGGTTAGTGGCATTCCGCCCTAATCGAGCTACCTTTTCCTTGGTTAGCGGCATTCCGCCCTAACCGAACTACTTTTCCTTGGTTAGCAGCATTCCGCCCTAATCAAGCTACTTTTCCTTGGTTAGCAGCATTCCGCCCTAATCAAGCTACTTCTCCTTGATTAGTGGCACTCCGCCCTAATCGAGCTAACTTTTCCTTGGTTAGCGGCATTCCGCCCTAACCGAACAACTTTTCCTTGGTTAGCGGCACTCCGCCCTAATCGAGCTACCTTTTTCTTGGTTAGCGGCATTCCGCCCTAACCGAACTACTTTTCCTTGGTTAGCGGCATTCCGCCCTAATCAAGCTACTTTCCCTTGGTTAGTGGCATTCCGCCCTAATCAAGCTACCCTTTCCTTGATTAGCGGTATTCTGCCCTAATCGAGCTACTTTTCCTTGATTAGTGGCACTCCGCCCTAATCGAGCTACCTTTTCCTTGGTTAGCGGCATTCCGCCCTAACTGAACTACTTTTCCTTGGTTAGCGGCATTCCGCCCTAATCAAGCTACTTTTCCTTGGTTAGCGGCATTCCGCCCTAATCAAGCTACTTCTCCTTGATTAGTGGCACTCTGCCTTAATCGAGTTACTCTCCCTTGGTTAGTGGCATTCCGCCCTAATCAAACTATTTCTCCTTGGTTAGCGGCATTCCGCCCTAATCGAGCTACTTTCCCTTGGTTAGTGGCATTCCGCCCTAATCAAGCTACCTTTTCCTTGGTCAGCGGCATTCCGCCCTAACCGAACTACTCTTCCTTGGTTAGTGGCATTCCGCCCTAATCAAGCTACTTTTCCTTGGTTAGCGGCATTCCGCCCTAATCGAGCTACTTTCCCTTGGTTAGCGGCACTCCGCCCTAACCGAACTACTTTTCCTTGGTTAGCGGCATTCCGCCCTAATCAAGCTACTTCTCCTTGATTAGTGGCACTCCGCCTTAATCGAGTTACTCTTCCTTGGTTAGTGGCATTCCGCCCTAATCAAACTATTTCTCCTTGGCTAGCGGGTTTCCACCCTAATCAAGCTACTTTTCCTTGGTTAGCGGCATTCCGCCCTAATCAAGCTACTTCTCCTTGATTAGTGGCACTCCGCCTTAATCGAGTTACTCTTCCTTGGTTAGTGGCATTCCGCCCTAATCAAACTATTTCTCCTTGGCTAGCGGGTTTCCACCCTAATCAAGCTACTTCTCCTTGGTTAGCGGCATTCCGCCCTAATCAAGCTACCCTCTCTCGGATCACGTTCCAAATAAAAAAGAAAAGAGAAAAGAAGGGGTTAAAAATAGAGATACCCCGCCAGACTTGCCCCCACATCGGGACAAGTGCAAAAATGGCTATAACCCGGCTGTGGCGAAAACCCGAAAGGGCGTCGCAGGCAAAATTGGGTACCCCGCCACGTGAAAACCCGAAAGGGCGCGTGGGCAAAAGCAAGAGGGGGCTGGCTTCGGCGAAAACCCGAAAGGGCGCTTGAGTAGGTAAAGTGGTAATTTCCCAAATGCCTCTCCTATCTTTCATCCAATAAGACTCCGAAAGGGACAATCATCAAAGTCCCACCGGGAATACTTTAACAAACCTTTTTTTTTTGACCCTCGTCATCATCGACGAGATCGGTCGATCTCTGTCCATAACTTGGACCTTACGTCCTTGTTAATAACCTCATTTTTGCTTCGGCATGTGACCCATGTCGATGAACAAACCCTTTCGACCCTTGTCACCATCGGCAAGATCGGTCGCTACCCTTATCCGGTTTTTGTCACCATCGGCAATACCGTCTACCCTTTTGACCCTTGTCACCATCGGCAAGATCGGTCACTACCTATCCGGTTTTTGTCATCATCGGCAATACCGTCTACCCTTTCGACCCTTGTCACCATCGGCAAGATCGGTCGCTACCCTTATCCGGTTTTTGTCACCATCGGCAATACCGTCTACCCTTTTGACCCTTGTTACCATCGGCAAGATCGGTCACTACCTACCCGGTTTTTGTCACCATCGGCAATACCGTCTACCCTTTCGACCCTTGTCACCATCGGCAAGATCGGTCGCTACCTATCCGGTTTTTGTCACCATCGGCAATACCGTCTACCCTTTCGACCCTTGTCACCATCGGCAAGATCGGTCGCTACCCTATCCGGTTTTTGTCATCATCGGCAATACCGTCTACCCTTTCGACCCTTGTCACCATCGGCAAGATCGGTCGCTACCCTTATCCGGTTTTTGTCACCATCGGCAATACCGTCTACCCTTTTGACCCTTGTCACCATCGGCAAGATCGGTCGCTACCTACCCGGTTTTTGTCACCATCGGCAATACCGTCTACCCTTTCGACCCTTGTCACCATCGGCAAGATCGGTCGCTACCCTTATCCGGTTTTTGTCACCATCGGCAATACCGTCTACCCTTTTGACCCTTGTCACCATCGGCAAGATCGGTCGCTACCTATCCGGTTTTTGTCACCATCGGCAATACCGTCTACCCTTTCGACCCTTATCACCATCGGCAAGATCGGTCGCTACCCTATCCGGTTTTTGTCACCATCGGCAAGACCGTCTACCCTTTCGACCCTTGTTCCCATCGGCAAGATCGGTCGCTACCCTATCCGGTTTTGTCACCATCGGCAAGACCGTCTACCTTCTCGACCCTTGTCAGCATCGACAAGCCCGGTCAACTACCCTCTAACCCGGGCCTCCCGCCCTCATTGACCAACAAAGCATAATTGCGTCTACAGTGGATCCACGTCAATGGTTACCACACGCCTCTCGTCACCAGCGGCAAGATTCGCTAGATGCATCTGCCTACGCTACCTATGTCCCACATTGGCAAAGGCCCCGTTCCGGGAACGGCTACGTCGCGGTGGAGCGAACACCTCACCCCTTCCCTGAAGGCGCGAGCGCTCTCCTGCGTCATCAGCAGGTATCCCCAGGATCGGGGGATCAGCCAGAAGAAAGAAAAGAAAGAAGGAAAAGAAGTCGTGATCGAGACGACAAAAAGAGATATTTTCATTTAATATGAATTGGCAGAACACATTTCTTTGGCCCGGGACATCCCCCGAGAGCACATAAGCTCCGAAGACAAAAAGGAGCAAGATCAAAAAAAGAAGAGGAAAGGGAAAAGGAATCAAGGTTACGGCAAAGGACGCCGGAAAATATCTGCCAACTCCAAGAGACCCAGTGAGGAGTGTCGGGTCAATTCTTGCAACCGTGCTTCAGTAGCTGTCAGCTGCGATAACTTCTCGCCCAAAGAAGCAAGTTGTCCCTCGGCCAGATCAGCTTCCTCTCTTGACTGGGCTTCGAGGTGCTCGCCTTCCTGCAGTTCAGCTTCGACCTCGGCAAGTTCAGCGCGCAACTCTGCCTCCCGTGCCGTGAGAAGCAGCCGACGTTCTGAGATGTTGCCAGCAACATTTCTCAGCTGTTCCATGGTCACCCTCAAAGAAGAAGCAACCGTGCGACAATCTGCTCTCTCCAGCTTCACAGCCGTCAGCTGATCAGAAACCTCTCGGCTCAGGAACTCCCGTCTGTTGGCGTGCTTTAATAGCATTACAACCCGCGGAGTCCAATCATCCATGGGGCAGCCGAATGCTAATAACGACCGGGAGAGGTGGTCCACCAAGCTCCTCAGCCGCACATAGGTCAGGTCCGGAGAAGCTAACATGGCTCGCTGGAGATTATCTAGAGACTGCCATACCATGTCATCAGAAAATTGTAGGCCTAATGGCGAAGTCTCAGGGAGCTGAAAGTCTACCCTGCTATCTATCTCGGCCCAAATGTCATCGGCCACCCCGAGGGACGACGACGGCATAGTCTGCACGACGCCTACACCCGGCCCGATTATTGCAGCGGTAGCAGCTAAAGGGGCCTCCACGGTGACAACTTCCTTGCCCGCCCTTTGGGGTGAGGCTGCAGCACCTGTATCGGCAACGGAAGGCGCTTGCTCCTCTTGAGTAGTCTTACCGGCCGCCAAAGGAGGAGAGCCCTCTACGACCGACAAGGTCTGAATAACATCGGCCTCGTCTGTAATAATTTCTCCTACTTCTATATCCGGAGGACCACTCGGCAACAGCAATGATTCTGCACCGGTCGCCAAGGCTTGAACCCTTGCAACCTCGGTCGGAGCGCTGACTTCGACAGTCACGCCAGGCTCCTTTGAGACCGCTGCAGCAGCATAGGTCCGTGGAAGCCGCAGGGCAATGGGCCGTACAATAGGCGGGAAGGCTGACTGACCCACATCCGCGCCAGGAAGGGGTATGCGGATCATTATAGCTGGCGGTATCACCTCAACCTGCATTCCATATATATACATCAGCCAGCTGGCTTGAAAATTAAAAGAAGTGCTGCAAGTGGGAATCAGAAAGCTTCATACCTCAACTGGCACTATATTTAGGCCTCCCAAGGTGGCCTCTGAAGATTCAGGCCCCTCTCCTGTAGCCGGGTATGATGGCCCGTGCTCGGCTCCCAATAGCCTCGGAGGGCTAAACGTCGGCAGGTCGCTCTCATAAGTTGATGAAGCCCCGGCGTCCTCAGTCTCGGTGTCAACCATGGGGAACCCCTCGTCATCGGCCGAGCCGCCGCCATAATCAACATGTTCAGAAGAGGATGACTCCTCTGCTTGTTCTCGAACCTCAAGTACCTGAGCGGGAACTAGGCTGCCAGGGGAGAGCCCTCTAACCAGAGCCTCCTCAGCGATCTCTTTCTCGGGAGCATCCGTTGGCGGAATATCTAGGGGCTGGTCCCTTGGAAGCCCTTGCTCTCCAATGACGACCTCTACCGAGGCGCCAACCTCAAGGAGCAGTGTGGGCCGAATGTCGACTGAAGTCAAAGGACAATAAACAGTCAAGACTTGACAAAAAGTACAACATACCACTGAGCTCTACAGGCGAGCTGCAAATTACCTTCTGTTTCTCGGTGAGGTGTCGGTGAAGGCAAGTCGCCCTCAACAGAGGTCAAGGGGACTTCCCTCTCCCCGGCGGCAGCTCCGGTTGCCGCCTCCAACCCAACAACGGCAGGGACAGTGCCGGCAGCTACTGAAAAGAAAGATGGTCAGCCCAGGCGGCCGAAACAAGCAAATAAGCCATGCAAGAATAAGAAGTCACCTTCGCCTTCAGGCCCTTGTGTCCGGGCAGCTTCAAATTCAGAAAATGACGGAACTCGTGGAAGGGGAGCCGTGGACTCTTCCTCAGCGGCCTTCCTCCGACGTGCCCGAGTAGCACGGGAGTCTGCCCTCTTGGCTTTCTTAGCCCTGCTGATGGCCTCCCTGACCTGAGACCTGGTCCGCTTCCGCGAGTCCCCAGGGGGTAATGGCGTCGTGGTGGGAGCCGGCTCTGGAATGTTAAAATATGAAGGCTTCTGCGCCTTAGATATTAACTCTCTACAGTGTCGGGTCGCTTCCATAGAAAGGCGAGCTGCAAAAACACATGAGTGAAAAGATGCACACTGAATATAGGGGAAGCAGCTCCAGGGCTGAAGAAGAAAACAAGCATTACCTGGCATCCCCGTATATCGAGGACTGAGTGGCCAATAAAGCAATACTGGCGCCTTATCCCGGGAAGCCGCCTCGCGGATCAGCCAGCATACATCACCAATTGTCTCACTTTTCTCCGTCAGTTGGGCCAAATCTTCATGGCCGCAGGAGGACAAATGATGATACAAGCTCAAGTGGTCGAATCCCCAGCCGTCGACGTACTTGAAAGATATTAGAAGCTGATGGCTCCGAATGGCTTCTAGTGGACTGGCAACTGAAAGCCCATGAGAATGAAGCAGGGCGAATATCCAGGGGGTGTTGGTATACAAGTCAGCCCGCCTGTTTTCCCTCCCAATGAAGGTCCGATAAGGATGAAAATGGTCGACTTCCGGGCGCCAGCTCGCCGTACTGGGAAGAGGTTCTTCCACCGGAAGGGGGATCGTCTGGAGAGCAACCCTCTCACTGCTAACCCGGCACAGCCCCCAGAGAGTCTTAATATAATCATCCCTCTGGATCTCTGGCATCTTCGGGTCGGCTCGGGACGACTTGCCCTTCGCAGCTTTCCTGGCTTCTACATATGCCGCCACCTCAGTATTGGACCAAGATTTCAGCCTCTTCAAGTAGGCTGGATCAACATCCAGAATGGGCTCCTGCTGGGAGTCTAAAAAACGGCGTTCGGCAGCATGCCAACAATCCTTCCGGAAATTCGATAAAAGCCCGTTCGTGCATTCCACCACTTGATGAAGTCTGGAGTCACTCGGGGCAGGCGAGCCGGGGTTGGCACCCTGAAGGATACATCCTCTCGGCGATGGAAGTAGTCCCACCATCCACGGGCTTCATCAGTAGCCGTCTGACCAGCCCTGTGTCTATTCGGCAGATTGAACTGGGCTGAAGAAGAAGGAATTTGCTGGTCATACCCAAAATTCCGACTGAAGCGGAAAGGATAATACGGCTCCAGCCACAGCAAGCCGCTTTTCCTGAAGACTAGAACACTGGGGCGAATAGACAACGCCCATTCCACCAGTTCCGGCTCCAAGATTGGCCTTGTGCTCTTCGACCCAGTCAGCTGATGAATAAATTCCTCTGTCTCAAATAATCGGCATTGCCGCATCCTGTTGACAAGAGGGCTGGAGCTGGCAGCCAAACTCCAGAAATGCAGAACGCCAGGGGAATCTGTTGGAACTGTCGTCAACTTCCCCCGAATGGCGAAAAGCTGGTCCGCCAGTGCAGACGGTTCAGCACTGGCAAATTCGATCATCCGTGGCAAAGGACGATCCGACTGCATTGACCGGGGAGCTGCTTCCGGAAATAGGGTACAGACCCAAGCATTGAAAAAGTGGAGGGGACCAACTGTCCGCGAATTCCTGGGGATGCGCGACTTGTGCAAATCCCCCAACATTTTGTATATAAGGCATAAAGCCACAGGGCACAGGGACAGCTTCGTCCCCCAAGCCATCAAACAGGCAGGATAAATCGCCTCTGGCCTGATCACCGTCTCATCTCCTTGGGGAAGAGCGAATGAACAAAGCCAATATGTCAAGTACGCAGCACAATGTGTAACTGCGTCAACTCCCGTGGGATTCGGGCCGGCCTGTCGCCCTCTCCCTGAGATAGCAGGATATGTTGCTTGGCGCCGAGCCCTCTTCTTCCGCGCCACCGCTGTCGGAACCACTGTGGGGAAGTCCTCGTAATGCTGCTCCCCACCAAAGAAATATTGAAGCCACGTGCCCATCCGCACGCGCCTCTTCTCACCGGGCTTTCGCGCTTCCCGCGAGTCAAGTGTCAGGCGCAGCAGGGTGCGATACGCCTTCATCAAATAACGATAGGCGAAGCCCGTGAAATAGTTGCCTTCACCATCTGTCTGGTCCTTCAGCCAGTCTGCGAAGCAAACTTCTTCATACGGCTCTCCATCTATCGGCAAGCCGCTCAGCTGAGAAAGGCTCCATAAATCCAATGAAGTTTCACCTTCTGCAGTATAGAAAGTATTGTACTCTGGGCAGAAGGCTTCAATCATCCCGCAGCATAGGCCTCGGGAGATCGGGTATCTATACCGGGAAGCGTATACGCTCTGATAAATTCCGGCGTGCACCAAGATGGGGGCATATTGCCGCAACACAAAGTCTGTAAATTCAACCGCTCCCGGTCTGAAGGCATGAGCATCGGTGGCTTTGAGCTCTCCAAACCACCCCACTGAAATTTGATGTTTGAACCGGACCGCCAAGCAGTCCAACAGAAAGGGCTCGTCTCGATATCCCCAATGAAGCGGTGCGAGGAATAGACCATATATAGGCTTCTCCCTGTCAACACGGCCGGCGGTCTCATTCCAGCGAGCTGGTGTGTATTGCGGCGCCCTCGTCAGCATCCCGGCCTCGGGAGATAATTCCTGCACTCCGAGCACAGCCCCCCATTTCCTGGGTTCCCCGGGGATGTACATGGGCATACCATATGTGACTGACTCAGTCAGGCTGTCCCGCTCCGCCAGCAGCGCTCCTTCAGCTCTGCGAACCAGGATTAAATCACGCTTCCCACCGAGGTTGAAGCGCTCGAGAAACGCCATCAGGTGCTTGTCTTGGGGTGATCCCGTCTGATGTTGTCCCCTCGGTCATATCTGAATTGGTTGCCGTCGAGGATCAACAAATGGCCGGTGTCGACTGTGTCGGTTTCTGAGTCCGAAGACTCAGCCACCACGGCTACACGTCGGAGTCCCCGATCAAGGGAATGGACGTCCCTCCATGTCACGGCCACCCGAGATACAGAGGAAGAAGAGCCGGAAGCCATGTTATCTGCAAAACAGCACCCGGAAAAGAACAAACAAAAGTCAGAAATTAGTGGATCGAAACAATATTTCTGACGAAATTTCGGCAGCATCTCCTCAGCTCGAGGGTTTGCCAAAAAGAAAGCGGAAGCCGTCCACAAAGGGAGCAGCCCCTAAAAGCAGCCATAGGCATTAAGCCAGGCCGAATGGGACACCCGAGGGATCTAGCTCCGAGGACAAGTCCTACGAGAAGCCTCCCGGGGCCCGAAGAATGGGTTCAAAACCCAAAGACAATATCACTCAACTCACCCACTCACAGGCGAGACCGCCCGAGCCCAAGAGCTACTCGGCGCCGCGGCGGTGGAGGGAAATGAGAGAGAGAAAGAGATGTTGCAAATGAGACTTGAGAAGAAAAAAACAAAGAAGGAAGCCTTATATAGGCCCCCCCCCTTTTCATCTCGTTAAAACGGCGCGCCCCGGAGCGCTCCGTTTTAAGCAAATGGCGCGCCGGGGAGGGCGCGCTGTTTTAACCTCTGAAAGGGGCGGGGCGCGCCGTGAAGGCGGCGCCGTTTTAACCCCGAAGGCCCAGGGCGCGCCGTAAAGGTCGCGCCGTTTTAACTCTCGAACCAAAGGCCGCGCCGTTTTAAGCAACGCCATCAGGCTTCCTGCCTCGTCGGATCAACATCCGACGCCAGAATTAAATGCCGGTCGAGCCTCCGTCAGCCAAACGAAGCTCATCCGCAGGCCTTGCCGCATTCCTACCTCACTTGCACCGCCTACGTCTGGGGGGCATTTGTTGGCACTCAAAATATGATCCTCTGGCAACCAAGCCGCAAGGATGAATGATACGGCCCACTGAAGCACAGAAGCCGATAAAGGTCAACTTATCAAGAGGACCCCTCAAGCTGACAAAGCCCCGAGCCACCTCGAAGGGAACGTCGGGGACTTTACCTCAGGAGAGCCGAAGTAAACCCGCAACCAACCGGCAGCGCGATCAAGCCTGCCCAATGATCCGGCATCGACCTCGTCATGCCGCTACCCCACATCCGTCGCCCGACCAAGGACGACGGTCTACCCAATGACTCTCCTAAGGAGGAAGAATGTCCTCGGCCATCCGTAACAAGGGGCCGGAGGTTCTGTCAGCAGAAGACCCCGATTACCCGGCACGGGTTCGGCTTCTCAACATAGTGGGCCCGTTAGTGGCCGATTGATCACCAATTCAAGGTGGAATTGTCCAGGATGTAAACGTCATCCTATAAGGGAGCTTCGAGCACGAGTCCGTCTCAGCCAGAAGCACAAATCACAGTGCCGAAGACTGTGCCAGAAGGACACCCGTGTGCTCGGACCGGACACACACGAAGTCTTGTTTAAGGCCATTCGTCCTATCAAGAGCTTCGTGAACACCCCATCAAGGCCCTTCGATGGCCAGGGCGAGGGGAACAGTGGACGGAAGCTTCCAGAATCATCTCCGGGCCTACCGGACTACACGCCAAGTGAACAGGTTAAAACGGCGCCGTCAAACCGGCGCGCCAAGAACAAAAGGGAATCTCTCCCCGGCGCCGTCTACCCGGCGCAAAGACCAAATGGGGCCTTCCCCGGCGTCGTCTATCCGGCGCGCAAAAGCCAGATGGGGCCTCTCCCCGGCGCCGTCAACCCGGCGCGCTTCCTGGGGCGCCGTTTTAACCCCGAGGCTATATATAGCCTGTCGACAGAAGAGATCGATAGAGGGAGATAGATAGATAAAAAAAAAAGAAGAGAGGAGATCAAAAGAAGAGAGAAGATCAAGGGAGGGAGGAATCAAAAAAGAAAAGAAAAGGGAATTAGAAAGAAAGGGGGGAGGTCCAGGAGTGTTTCGATCCGATGAGTTCTCTGCCTGAGCGCTCGGCGGCCCTCATCCCGCTCCACCAGAGTCTCCCGAAATCGGAGAAGAAGAGCGCCCGTTCTTGTTTATCGAGGTGGGTTTGTCCGTGTTTCATCCGGCGAATCCATCTGCTCCGCTTTGAGTTTCTTCCTACTGGCAGAATGTAAGTGAAGGAGGGGAGGGGCGATGATATGAGCCTCACCTCCCCTCCCTCACGATGTGTTTTCTTTCCCTCTTCTCGTTGTAACAGGTTTCTTCTGTTAATGGAAACGGCGGCCGAGCGACAACGCCGGCGCCGGAATGCATATCCCCTACCTATCTATTTGTGTCTTTCATATGAATGAATGAAACGTGGGTCTCTGGTCGATGCCGTGACCCCCTTTTCTTCCCTGTTGCCTCCCCTTATTCCTTACAGCCGGTGAAACGGTGCCGTGCGATGATGCCGGCGCCGTGGAGGATGAATGCAGAGCACCGTGGTTTTCATGTGTGAATGACTTCCTGCTTGTTTCATCTGCCCGACGCTTTATGCCCTGCTATGGCCAGGGCTATATTGATTCCCCTCCCCGGGGGTTTTCTCTTCCGATCGAATGCTAAGGAGTTTCACCGCATAAGGTGGGTCGATATATGGGTTCCTCCAACCTATCTGGGCTGCCCTCGTAATACCCTTTCTGTTCTTGGCCATGAACAGAAGGAAATGAGGGAGCCCCCACATTCCCGGCATTATTTTCCAAATATCCCTCGATGAATATTTCTCTGATTTGTGAACGTGCACATGCATGAACGCATGTACATCTACAGGCATTAGCTTTGGCCTGCTGGTTATATGAATGTTCTCATCGTGCCGTTCTACTGTTTCATTAGTGTGGACCAGTGACCCGGGGAGGGGGAACATCCCCCCTGATTCTTTTATCTCGACCTCCCGGTTCGAGGGATCTATTTGGCAGTAATGGATCCCCGAGAGCCAGTGAGCATACAGAAATTGGGCTAAGCCCTACATTTCAAAATCCACGGTCCTTGATGGGCCTTGTGGTGGCCATGGGTTGCGTTCCCCTCGTAGGCTAGCCCTCGGGGATTCCTTCCCTATATGGTCGTCCCGATTCGAGTGGTGTGGTGATTCGGGTCGCATGCCCCTCGTAGGCTAGCCCTCGGGGTTTTCGCTCCCGTATCGAATCACCTCACTCACTCACCGTTACCCACGGACTTGGTACCCCTAGCAGGCTAGCCCTCGGGGTTCTTCCTATCCGTTCGGGTCTGCCGGCCGCCGTTGTGCCACCCGGCTCTTTAGGGGTTTACTCCGCCACGTGAGTACTCCCTGCGTCTCCCCGACCATCCTTTGGGATGGGGAGATGCTGCCGAAATTTCGGCTCGAACAAGTTAAAACTCGGAACAATCGCCTCACGCGAGCCCGTGACTCGGCCTTTAAATGACTCGGCACCGATTCCACGAATAATGGACTTAATAAATTCTCAAAGCCATTCAAAATCTTAATAAATCCATGAATAAACTAACGAGACTCCTGTCTCCTTGAAATCGGGTTAATTCGGCGCGTTCGTGCGCGATCACGCCTTAAAACGGCGCGCCCTTCCCGGCGCGCCCTTCCCGGCCCGGCCTTCCCGGCGCGCCCCGGTTCCCCGTGCCATTTTAACGGCCTGCCCCTTTACCTACGGTTCTGGCGCCGTTTTAAACTTTTACCTACGTTTCAGGGCGCCGTTTCAAGCGTTTTGATCCCTGTCTTCGCACGCACTGCACCGGGTTCATTCCGAATCGTGTCGTCGCATCATTCTAACTCCTTTCCCACTTATGGGATGATTTCTTATGCTAATCACAGAAGGATGCAAGTCCCTCAACTAATAATCATCATGTAGTTCCTTTTTCCGGCTTCGACAGCCCGATATCTCGGCAATTAATCAAAGGTGTTCCCTCCTCGTGGGGGATGTAATTAACGCCATAGCCTTTATGGTATGGCGGACTGCTGGTCCCGACCGAACCTCACATTCGCCCTACATGGGTCAGAATGAGCGCACAATTGAATTGTCATGCATGTGACTGGCACGCCCGCGTAGTCAATCAGTCAGTTGACTACAAGTTAGTTAATTGGTCGATCGATACGCGAACGAAAAGGCAAAACAAAAAAAGAGAAAGAAAAAGAAAACGCTGAAACAATGACATATTGTTGGCTGGGAATGATATAAAGTCAATCGAAGCCACTAAGCAGTGGTTGTCTTCTGTCTTCGAGATAAAAGACATGGGTGAAGCAAATTACGTACTTGGAGTAAAAATTGTAAGAGATCGCTCAAAAAGACTTCTGAGTCTGTCTCAAGAGACCTATATAAATAAAATTCTTGAGCGATTCCGAATGCATTATTCCAAACCCATCGATACTCCAATTGATAAGGGATGTGCTTTGAACATAAGTCAATGCCCACAGACTGATAAAGAAAAGAAAGAAATGTCTAAAGTGCCATATGCGGCTGTAATAGGGAGTCTGATGTATGCTATGTTGTGTACTCGACCTGACATTTGGTATGCAGTCGGATTGGTCAGTCGCTATCAGAGTAACCCAGGTCTCACTCATTGGAAGGTAGTGAAGAGAATCTTTCGATATTTATGTGGAACGACAAATCTCGCCTTATGTTACAAAGGAGGTGACTTAAGACTGAGAGGTTATAGCGATGCTGATTGGGCCAGCGACAAAGATGAGCAAAAATCTACCTCGAGCTATGTGTTTATGCTAGGAGGTGGGGCCATTTCTTGGTGCAGCAAGAAACAATCGTGTATTGCTTTATCCACGATGGAGTCAGAATACGTGGCTTGTTCGACAGCATGTCAAGAGGCTGTTTGGTTACGGAATTTCCTGCGGCGATTGGCCATAACACACCAGCCCGAAGAGACAGTGTTGTTGTACATTGACAGCACATCGACATTGGCCTACGCTAAGGATCCAAAGTACCATGGTAGAACCAAACATATTGACATTCGCTATCACTACATTCGGGATCTACTTACGAAAGGGTTAGTGGCGCTCCGACACATATCGACTGGTCGTATGGTAGCAGACCCACTAACTAAACAAATTCCTAGAGAGGCCTTCTTAACCCATATTGTAGCTATGGGGTTATGTAAATTGTAAACATGAAAAATTTTTGTTGACATCAATGAGTATTGTTATTCCTTCATGTGTGTTTTAAGATGCTATGTAAGTTTACACATCATTTAAAAGAAAATGTCACCAGGCTCGAATTGACCCTCTCACACGGGTAATTCACCTTGGCGCTAAGATAGCAAGCAAGATGAGACATTAGATATCTGTGGCACTTGAAGAGCGAGCAAGATATGTATGAAAATTAAACTATTATGTCGCCTTAGAGAGAGCTAAGATGAGATCCACCTGGATCGCCCACGGGTTCCCTTTGCCTTATCCTGTGAAGCCTGACTAAGCCGGACGTGAATCGCATGACATGGCGCTGAGTGGGAGCGACAGTGGCATAAGATTTAGGTTAGTCATAATGAGAGTGACTAGACTAAAATCCGTATGGTGTTTAATTACTTTGAGTGACATGCCCATGTCGATGGGAGAACACCATAGCATGCGTCTCATACCGCATGTGCTATATACGACCATAAGTGAGAATGGTGAATGAATCTCTGTTTCATCATTGTGTGAGCTCCTGGATCATATTTATGTTGATCCCATTTGTACCCTTTGTGACTTAAGGACTGTGTCATGAAAAGGAAGCTTGGCGTCGCTACTTTAGCATGCTCCTTAAGACTATGGTTGATACATTCTAGCGGGACATGTCTAGGAAAGCAGTCAAGACCAATTAGATTGACATAAGAACTCATGGAAGACTTTTACATATTGCACCAAGTTTTGTGGCTCATACCTCGGGGGACTCTGTTAACTTTGTGATGATAGAGTCATGACCACATGATATATGATATTTAACACTGCTTGTTGTTTGAGAGATCCGGAGTGTTAAATCAGGTGAATATGAGATTGTCTATGGTACTACGAGATATATGATGTTACAGTGTTCTGTTAGTTTTGGTGATAACTTAACAGTTCACTACTCTTATGATTAAGAATTTTCTCGTGAGGTCGCACGCTTCATTTCATGTATGATAGAGTAAGAGAATTAAGAATAGAGAGAGAATTTTATAGCTGCCCTTCGTGAGCAAGCGGGAGATGTTAGCATGCGCTGCTGCCCACGAAGGGGCAGCAAGCGCCTGTTCACGAACGGACGCATGCGTCCGTTCGTGAACGGGTGGTGCATGCGGTTATGCATGCACCGGCCCTTGTTGCGGCTCCTATAAAAGGGGGTATCGAGGGCGGAAAACGTACGGTTTACACACGGGTGATATCTCACGTATTTCTCTCTCTAAGTTCTCACTCTACGGGCTCATCACCACAAAGCCGGGATTTGGAGCGTGGTTCTGAAAGAATGACTCTTGTAGCCGTTCTATTGTGACCTCCGAGTTTTGGAAAAGTAAACTCCAGGTATTCTCCATCTCATTCAGTCTCCCACCATAATTTTCTATCAATTCGGATATTATCCGACTCATCACGGGTCCGATGATTCAGGTAATCAAATTTGCCAGTATTTCTGACATCTTTATAGACAGGTAGCAACTGATAATCCATTCTATCTGATCAAGTTTAAGTAGTACTTCATAATTCGATAGCTTACCAGATAAAAAAAATGGATATGTTGATTAAGAAGTATAGTGAACTGAGCTTCTACTGTCGATAGAGGACAGAGAAAAAATGACAAGAGGATAATGATGTGAAGAAATATCCTACGTGCATGTGCGGTGTCGAAAGCAACCACTGATGTCCAAAAAGGCATGGACCAGTTCTGAGATTAATTAATTACATGACCGATGCATGTCCTGTGTAGATATGTCACTTGTCACAATACTATAGTGATGAGTCTTAATTTTAGCCATTTCTATAGTTCGGTGTCACATTCGATCAAGTGACTCAAACGGTGGATGCATGTCCCCGTGGATTGCTCACTTTGTGAGGATTCTTCTAAAGGCTTCTATAACATGATCTGCTATTACCTGATTTCCAGATTATGTATAGATCAGTATTCCCTGCTCTGCAGAGTCTGTTATCCTCTTCTGGTGGTGACTTGGTATTACTGAGGTTTTTGAGTAATTCTTACTCGTTCAACAAATATTAGATTTTGAAGAGAGGTGATCTCGCACTAGATCCTGAGCCGTATGATTTTAGATGAGTCTTTGTCGTCGTCATCACGATTGAGGATCTACGAAGTAGGAAACGAATCAGAGGAGCCCAGGGTTGAGATTCTGAGGAAAACTCTCCGATGCTTAAGTCAGCAAGCTGATAGAGCGTATGTGGAAGGGATGTAGGAGAAAAAGTGAGGGACACGAGATCGCTCTCCACCAGTGAGTGTGGTGTTGAGTACTCAGGATCACCTTACCCTTCTAGAGAGTTATCCTGAGGTTTATATAGTCGCTCGCTCCGTATAGGCATCTTGGAAGCTTGGGGGATTAAGGGAAGTTACGTCATTGTCATGAGCTTTTATGGCCTGAGGACTCTTGCTCTCACTTATCCCTTCGAGTTCCTTGCTCCGGGTGATGGCGTAACCTTCGCCTGGATAAGCATTCGATGGCCGGGTCGAGCGTGGGGTGCCCGTTCAGGGATCTTCCTAGGTGACGGAGGCGTCGTTGGACGGTTTAAACTCAGTCCATGATTGGGGTTCTCCCGAGCGACTGCTACTCGGTGTTCCGGGCCTGAAGGTCGCCTAGGAAGTATTGGGCAGAGTAAGTTTTGGGCTTCAAATAAAGTGGGCCCGTAAAAGGGGGGGCTATCAGTTTGGGAGTCTGGCATGTTTGGATCGAGAATGGACCTATTTGGGCCGCTCCGGGCCATATGTCTTTGGGCCGCTGATTTTACCCCTCTCCACTTGCCCCCCTACTCCCGAGCCAAAGTTTGGGCTCGGAGAGTAGAGCATAATGGGGTAGCGTTGGTGACTCGATTGAGGGATATCTTTTGCCGGCATGGGCCATTTAATGCGATTGTCCTGGTGGCCTGCATATGATGATGATTCCCTCGAGTTGGTGTGGGGAGGCCCTTCTTGGAGTTCGGAACGTCGCGACGCTTCCCGCCAGGATCGCTAGGGTGTATAAATATCGCGTATGCTTGCGTTCCACGTCTCCTCCGTTTAGGGCTTTTCCCTTCATCACATTCGCATTCTGAGAGAGTCCATGCGCCGTGAGAACGATCAGAGGGAGCATAGAATCGCAGAAGCTTTTGCAGAGTTGGCAGAGATCACGGCGGCGACGATCCGTCAACTTCTTCCTCCCCCTGAGTCTTCTGACTCTACTATTCCCTCCTCTTCTTCTTGCTCTTCTCGTTCCTCCATGGCGGAGCATGACCCCGAGGTTGAGGTCCGTGAGTTTGAACAAGGCACGGGGAGTTCAGTGTCGAAGTCCAGCCATCATCTACGCTTGTGAGCTAGGTGAGGCCGAGGTGAAAGAGATTGAGAACCGCTACAGGCTGCCATAGCGGTAAGCTTACCGTACTTAATCTTATGTATGTCTACGTGAGCGGATTTCCTTAACTGTGCTACTCATTATTTTTCAACCATTCTCACATTGTTGTAACTAGATGGGAATGCAACTTTGGAAAACTTGCATGATGTTTTACGACAAATATAAATATAAATTCAAGAATTCAATTATGTGTTTTATATTTTAATGGGATTCGCGTACTCGTTTGTTGTTGTTTTTAGTATCTTATGAGTCTTGATGATTCAATGTACGTGGAGGTCATCTCAAATCTGAACTCAAAATTTTCTCATAATCTAAGTCTTAAATAAATCATTAATATATATTTTTCAATGTCCCATCACCCGAGCCAGTTTCCACACTGGGTGGAGTCAGTGGCTCGACTTGGAGCTGCTAACCTAACTGCTAATTGCCTTATGAGTCTGCACCATGTTAACTCTAAACAGATTGCAGATTGGCCCTATTAACTATATGATAAGCCTAGGTAAATCGGTTCTATTCCTAGTTTTAACCCCATATCCGTGATATTGGATATGTTGTGCTTCAATCATGATAGGTCTCATGTCCTTTAGGTGTTATAATCATATTTTAAACTTATGTTAGTTTCATGCAAACAATATATATTCTTGTACCAATGATCATATTTTTACATGCTTTACAGACTTGTTTAAGTGAGGTTTTGATCGTTGTTTTGCCACGATCCTTGCTCATCTATAGTTCTTTCTTAAGTACATGGTGCGTACCCCGGTGCGTGGCCATTAGATACACTTTTGCACTTATAAGCACACCTCTTGGACTTGTGACCCTCTCCGTTTGGATATTCCTTCCATCGGACTAGGTGATCTTATTTTAAGGCCTCCATAAGTCTTCGTGAGCCTAGAATTTCTACTAGGATGCCGAGCTGGTTGTACCCTCAAAGTCAAATTGTCTAGAAAGCACATATACTACCGGTGTTTTTCTGAGTCCTGGATAGAGGCGGCCCTCAGGAGACCGCTACTGTCTAGTAGCGGCCAGCCCGTGACCGCATCTGTCCTGAGTTTTCATACATCGAGCCTTTCTTATTCTGGCATCGACTCAGTCTAGAAATGGTCCTTTCATGACCGCTACTGTATATAAACGGTCCTGGTATGACCGCTTCTCCTAGAAACGGTCCGGACTTGACCGTCTTATGTCTAAACTATGTCTAACCCCAGGTTTGACCCTAGGGTTGATTTTCCTAAGTTCTTAGATGGTCTATTGATTATCTAGAACCTAACACCTTATTCCAAAGCCATCTAATAAATTATGGAAGTTAAAGAATGTGCCGTTATACTGTCGGATTCCTTCCGTGACATGGCCTTGTCTGAAGTCATCTTTGGAATTCTTATGATCTCTTATTGTGCGTTCTTTACCTTGGTTACATTATCGTGGAAACTATTGTTGAATTGAACATTATTGGCCGGAACTTTACTATATTCTCATGGAAGTAGCTTGATCTGTAACTTAAAGATGCAAGAGCGGGCACGGACAGTGCCCAAGGGCTCCACACTAGCCCCCTCGACAGATAGCCAGAAACGTGTTGAAAATCATGGGGTACGATGAACACTGGCGTCGCATTGCATCGGGAGTACTTTTTTTATAGACGGGTGAAAACCATGAGGCAAATTTGCATACTTGCTAGTACATTCTTGTTCATGATTTTCTAGTGCATAGCCTTTATGGTTATGAAGTACATTCTTGTTAATGAAATGCCACTTTACCTTATAAATCTTTCTTAATCATGCTCTATTGTCTATCCACATTTCTTTATATCCCTATAATTTCTATCTTGGTACTTGGATTTCGTTCACGTGTTTTATCGCATTTTATTTTACCTTATTCACTAGAGCAAAAATATAATTATTTAAAAGCATGCCTCCATGTTGATGCAAAGATATCTACTGGGCAAGTGTGCTCATTATCCTACTTTTTCAATCTTTTTCAAGAAGTTCAAGTGAGTCAGATTCGGATTATTCTAGCAACGGGTCTGAGAGTGATGATTAATGGTCGAGAGAAGACTTAGAATGTCAAGAGTTTCAAGTAGTCTAGAGTCATCATGTAATTTTTACTTTATTGAGTCTTACTATGAAATTTTCATTTTTCTTGAGTCTCGTAGATCAAGAGTCAACCTTATGTAATTATGAATTATTATTATCAATAAAAGTTAGAATTGTGGTCAAATATTGTGCACCCCATCTTTATGTGAATGTTTATTGCGCTCTGATTTTATTGTTGACTTGAGGCATATTGCCGACTGCTCACGTTCCCTGATATCACTTCCACTGTACATATGTCTCGGGGCATGACAATAAAGGCTTGCACATACCTGGAGGTCAGTAGGAGTAAGTTCATCTTCCGTTATTATTTACGTGTCATTAATATTTCTTTGTAATGTTACATGAAAACAAAGAGATTATTTTTGAATGATGTTTTGAGATATAGAGAAATAAGCACTTTGAGGGTGAATTGTGCTTTTCACATGTAGTCTATACCATTAAAATTTTAGAAAGATTTATGTATCTAGATAAAGTAATAAACTCAATGATTGTGTCCTGATTAAGTTTTAAAGTTGGAAGCTTTATTGTACTTGATGTGTATATTTGTAAGTAATTGGAATACTCATATGCTGAGTAGGAGAATCCTAATAATTGAAATACACTGATATTGTGTGCTCACATATATGGTCATTTAGTGATTATGGGCAATATCGACATGAACTATGGTAGTTGTCTATAAGTAAGGAAGTCCACTTATGTTGTTGACCAAAAATATTAATTGTTAGTGCAATAGAAGCATTATGGAGATATTCATGCTCCATGGTAGTTGATTTTATAGTTAATTGAGACTAATAAGTAAGCTATTTAGATATGGAATTGATCATTACTTGACTATTTATAGGCATCATTTTCAAGATCATTATGATACAATTTCTCCTCTTAGACAATAACATCCAAAGATAGTAGAGGTTTGGATATGAGAGTTGTCTTAGAGAGAATTAAGAATATCGTCTAGTGTCTATGTATATTTTGTAAAAGAACATTAGGTAAAGAGTACTCTAAATGATCAATAGTATATTCTGTGCAACTTAATAAAGAATCCTATTAATTCTTTCAATGTGTAATGACACATGCAGTTGTACTTATGTGTGATCACATTCAGAGATGATGATTCTTCAGTTCTACCTATGTCATAAAGATGGATTACAGTTGACATAATATGGTGACCAGTAAATGAACATAATGTTTGGTTTGTTTGCAATGCCAAATTTAGTGTTAAATTGTGAGGTGACATCGTGGTACATAGAAGGTGATGTGTGCTTGAATGAATTTACTGCCATGACTCGTGTCATTTGATTTTTCACAAGATGGACCTATGGATTCTATTGACTAGGAGAAATGCTAGCTACCCTCCTGGACCGGTAAAAAAGTTACATGTCCAATGCGCTATTGGTCCATGTCATTGGCACGTGGGTCCCACACATTAAATTCCTTAAATGCTTCTTAAATACTTATGTACACTTCCATCTATTTGTCACCCTTGTTCATGTATTTGTCACCCTTAGATAGTTATTTTTCACCCTTAGATATCTATTTGTCACTTTTAAATAGCATTGGAAGTCTCATTCGTCACCTTGGGAATGCGCAAAAACTGACATGACTTGTCTTTTGTTGGCTTTTCCAATTCTATTATATTACTAATTGAGCCGCTACTTTCAAACTGTTGGTTCTCTGTGATGGTCAATGGTCATGCATGTGGTTTTTTCAAGTCCACTAGGGGCTTGCGTCAGGGTGATCCCATTGCGCCCTCTCTTTTCATTATTGCAGAAGAGGCCTTTAGTCGTGGTCTGTCCCACCTTTTTAACATTAATCAAATTGGGACTTTCCATATACCCCGTGACTGTCCTAGAATCTCTCATCTTCTCTTTGCTGACGATGTCCTCATATTCACTAACGGGGCGACCAGCTCCGTTCGAAAGTTAATGAGCTTCATCAGGAACTATGAACGAACATCTGGACAGCAAGTTAACATCTCCAAGAGCAGCTTCTTTTTGCATGGAAACGCTCTTGCCCGTTTCTCCCCAACAATTACATCCGTGACTGGTTTCTCTCGGGCGACATTTCCCATTAAGTATCTGGGGGTAATGCTGTATGAGGGTCGGACAAGGAGATCGTTGTTCGCCCACCTTATTGCCAATATATATTCTAAGCTTCAAATGTGAAATGGAAAATTCCTTTCTTCAGCTGGCCGCCTCACTCTCATCAAGCATGCTCTCAATGCCATTCCTATCTACACCATGATGGCGCTATCTCTTCCTACTGCTACTATTAAAGATGTGAACCGGCTCCTTTCTAATTTCTTTTGGGGTTTCCATGAGGGTCGTCCTAAGCATCACTGGGTGGGCTGGGATAGAATCTGCAGCCCCATTGACGCCGGTGGTCTTGGTGTTATATCCCTACTTGACATGCAACTTTCCCTTAGAATGAAACTGCTTTGGTCGGCTATTGCCACTTCTTCTTTGTGGGCAAACTTCTTTCGAGCCAAATACTTGGCAAAGGTTCACTACTCTGAAGCCTACTTTAAGTATATGAAGGCCCCGAATAGACTGGTCTGGCGGCATGCAGCAGAGATCATCTATGAGTATCACAGAGTGATTATTAATCCTCATTCCTCTATGATCTCTTTCTGGTATGACAAATGGGTTGGCGCTCGCTCTCTTAAATCCTTCATCCCTGACGATGACTGGGCTGCCATTGATCAAAGGCTGATCTCTGTTGCTGAGGTTATGTCGGATCGTCATCATCCCCATCTCATGTTGGCTCGCAGTCACAACCCTCCTACCATCTTCTCATCTATACTCATTAGACACACTGACCAATGGATTTGGTGTCCCACGACAAATGGGCTATTTTCGGCTAAATCTCCAAGGCTATGTTTCCACCCTTCGAACTGCAACTGGCCGAGTTTTTGGAGAAATTTATGGAAAGCTCCTATCCCTCCTAAATGGGCTAACTTGCTCTAGAGAATACAGCAACGTGCTGTGCCTACTGATAGTAACGCTCGTCGGTGTGGTGTTGCTCTCTACTCCAAATGCTTTTGTTGTCCAAATGGAAGCTATGAATCAACTGGCCACCTGTTCTTCTATGGAGTCATGACGGTAGCTGTATGGGAGCACTTTAAGGATTTCCTTGGCAGAATCGACTGGAGCCTCATGGGTGCTGAAGCTGATATCTCAGCCGGAGTTTGCTACCTCAACTCCAACAATTCTCATGGTGCGATCTCCTGCATGATAGTGGCTGCCTCTATTTGGGAAATCTGGCGACCGCGTAACAGAGCATTACACGAGGGTAAACCCATGTCTGCACAGAAGATTGTTTTTGATGTTCTTGCACATGTTCGCAACCTTATTCCGCTACTGCCCCGCTCGGCCTCTGCTATATCACGACGCTATGTTCACATGATCTTAAGATGGCATATTGTTCCACCCCATTTCTCTACCTACAAACCCATCATTGTTAGGTGGATGCTCCCACCTTCTCCACACCTGAAGCTTAATGTTGATGGGGCTTTTAAGAGGAGCTCTGGGTGCGCTGGTGGTGGAGGAGTCCTGCGCAATTGCACTGGTAATTTCCTTTGGGCGTTTGCTCAACGATACACTCTATCGTCCAGCATGGAGGTGGAAGCTCTTGCCATCCGTGATGGACTCCGATTGTGCGAGGCTCATCGTTTGTCAAATTTTATCCTGGAATCCAACTCTGCTATTCTCGTTGGAATTATTCAGAAGTCGTTCATCTGCCCTTGGCGTCTCTACCCTGTTGCTAGGGACATTCTCCAGCTCACCACGACTCTGCAGATTTCAGTGAAACACACCTACAGGGAGGGCAATCATGTTGCGGATGCTTTGGCGAACTACGCTTGTACTCTGTCATCCTTTGTTTTTTGGAATATCTGGACCGATCTTCTTTCAATGGTCAAAGGGTATTTGAGACTTGATAAGTTTCATTTCCTACTATTAGGTGCTAGTTCACCAAGATCGACCTGTGCTTGTACTACTCCTATCTTGCTTTAATAAAATTTTCTCCTTAATGGCAGCTTGGTGGAGTGGTTTAACATCACCTCCCTGAGGTGGTGTGCACTCTCCCAAGTATCTATTAAGGGTTATTTGTTGCAAAAAAAAAATTTATTTGTCACCCTTAGCTAACTATTTTTCACCCTTAAATAGCTATTTGTCACCCTTAAACAGTATTGGAAGTCTTATTGGTTACCTTAAGAATGCGAAAAAATTGACATGAGTTGGCTATTTATCACCCTTAGATATTTTTCACCTTTAGATAGCTATTTGTCACCCTTAAATAGTATTAGAAGTCTCATTTGTCGTCTCGAGAATGCACAAAAATTGACAGGAGTTGACTATTTGTCACCATTACATATCTATTTATCACCCTTAGATATTTATTTTTACCCTTAAATAGCATTAGAAGTCTCATTCATCATCTCAAAAATGCGTAAAAACTGACAAAAGTTGACTATTTGTCACTTTTGGATAGCAATTTGTCACCCTTAAATAACAATTTGTCACCCTTATAGCATTAAAAATTTCATTAGAAATATGTGTAAAACCGACAGGAAGTGGGGCCCACACATTGCAAATGTGACCCAATGAGATATAGGATGGGTAATTTTAATACATGTCCGCGCGGGTAATAAGCGTTTCTCCTTGACTAGAGTAGCACGTGGTTTTCTGTTTTATATCGTGCGTGTGCATACTGAGTTCCCACTTTAGGTGTAGCAAAATGAATAAAAAATTTTAAATATTTTTTTAATGATATTATATTATACGTATGTATGATTTGAAAGAAAAAAATTTGATGTGATTATGATAAGATAGACCTAAGTGAGAGAATATTGAGTTTTACCCAATATTAGTAGTCCACTTATCATTGTTATTAGGTTGCACAACATGCTTAAGTCTAGTTGACGAGATATGATTAATGGACCTAACCCATATGCGACCTATGAGTTCTTATTACATGTAGGAATCCAATGAGATCAAAACCCTAGACTGGTCCCTCTTCTCTATAAATACTGACACGTGTCTGTCCCATAGAGGACACAAACATTCAACAGCTATATGGAGAGAGGAAACGAGGAAGACGCTAGTAGGGTTGCGTGCGTCTCCATCCAAAAGCAGCTTAACTTCCTAACCGATATTCTCTATGTCATCTTATTCGTGAGGGTGTGGATACGACTTCGACTTCAGATACACAGTCCAACAGAATATTGTCACTAATATAGTCTCTAGAGAATGTGACCTAGTTGTTGGCTAAGTATTTACATATTCACTCTAACGAGGAAAGTTTAAAAATTAAAAATCATAATATTTTTTGCTAAATAAGTGATTTTTTTCACAATGACATTTTTACCTTCTTTGAACGACTATTTTAAAATCCAAGAGTTTTTTTTTTTTTGGAATCAAGAGAGTTCATTCATTTCACATAAGTAACAGGATAAAGGGGGACAAAAACCAAACCACATAAACAACCCACTCTGGCCTTTGAAGACAACAGCCCATCGAGCTACATAAGATGAAAACAGAGAGACAACAACAGCAACCAGAGGGCGGGGGACTCCTGACGACGATGGGGCAGCTGACGAATCGAAGGCGATTGATATCATCCTAGAGGAGCACAAGGCTTCCAGACCGCTTAAACATATAGCGGCGAGTAAAAGAGACTCGGGAGACAAGCATCCGAGGGGTGTTTGGTAGAAGCGCAGCATCTCCGAGCTCTGAATGAACCGAGGGATACCCGTCACCTGCAAGTGCGACCAGCTGGCTTCTTCTCCGTCCGATGAATCACACGAGTGCCGAAGGGCCCGGGGGGACAAAAGGGTTTGATAAAGGGAGTAAGAGGGAAGAGCACCGGATGGGGGGGGGGGGGGAAAAGGGGGGGGGAAGCGGAGAAGGAGGGACGCCAGAGGAGAAGAAAGCACTTCAGGAAGAAATACTCTTCCTATATAAATCCCACAACTAATAATGAGTACTCCAATATTTGTACCGCGAACTCAGGTTACAATTCTCTCCTGACATCCCAAAGTGTGCACTAAACATTAATTAATGTAGATGTAAAAGTTAGAAACTAATCGGGCAAGGCTATCCATCCAATCCCCTTGAGATGGACATCGATGGTTAGGATGCACAAAAAACGGGTACCTATATATAAAGACAAGGACATTGTAAGATTCTCAGTTGTATTGTTTCCTCAAAAAGTCGTCGCTCGACATTTAAATTAGAAAAACGAAGCGAATTAGGTCGACAAATGACAATTCTTATGACTTACAATGACTTTAGAATGGATGTTAGAGAGAGAGATTTTAGAGATTTCGACCATTAGAATTTTTATTCACTCAAAATTATCTTCGAATGCCTTAGTGTCACGTGTATATTTCGAGATTTAGAGAGAGAGATAGAGGGGAAAAAGAGAAGATTTTAAAATCTATAAAAATTATCTTTAAGTCAACTTCCTATGTCTCTAGAATTTTTTTTTTTTAAAAAATCATCACACCTAACGACTCCGTTCCAGCCACAGCCTAAGAATAACAAGATTACATGCCTTTGTTTGTCTTACCTTCCTACTCATGAACTTCTTTTCACTGAGTTAGTTCGACTCGCTGCAAATAAACACGGAGCATGAACACTGGAGTCGAGTGTATTCACTGATATTTACACACCAACATACAGGTGGTGACAAGAACTCTACTCATATATAACTGATACTCTTGAAATTTTTTTCCAAGACTACCTTTGTCTAATGCAAGATCGGACTACACAAGTATATAGCTTTCACGAGAGGATACCTAAGAAATTTTGAAAACAAAAAACAGATTTCCTGCACTACAAGGCGGTGAGCTACACCTACACCGCTTCGGGTGCAGCAAGTGAAAACTTATTATCTTCGTACTTCTTTTATTAGGGTTCGTTTGTTTTGGCTGAAGTGGTGAGAATTTTTTTGAAAAATTCTTCGTTCGTCCAGATACTGTGCAGGTATTAGATGCCAGAGATTCTTTTTCATAAAAAAATTATTTGATTCGATGTGAGAGTCACGCATGGAACGTAAAAAGAAAAAGACGATAAGTGAGTCTAGAGAGTGAGAATCAATGTTATCAGAACCGGATTGAATCGGTCGGTCGGATCGGTCTGACTGTGAACTAGTATAGGAACCGATTCGATTAAGATCAGTCTGATCTAATGTTAAAGAACTGGATGAACCAGACGAACGACGGTTCGACCGATGAACCGGTCCGAATCGATCCGACCCGATTCATCTTTTAAAATAAAAAAAAATAAACGTAAAAATATTTATATATTCAAATGATATTTATGTGTGAATAAAATTATCTTGTTATTAGTTATTATTTTATTTTAAATATATTTAAAGTTTAAAAGTTTAAATAAGTATAAATATCAATTGTGAAGAGTGAAGATCAATAAAATATTACAAAATTTTAAGGTCAGTTTATTTAACCACGTTATTATTATTATTTACTTGTATAGTTACATAATCATGATTAATAATTATAGATGTATGTTTTTTTATTTTGATCATTATACCTTATTTCTTATTGTCTTGGGTTATAAAATAGGGTCGAACTATGTATCAATATTATGATGATGTCACGGTTCAAACCGGTTCGATTGAACGGTCCGACCGATTCAAACTGAACCAGTTCATTGATCGGTTCAGACACCGATTCGATTCTGATAATATTGGTGAGAACACGTTAAATTGGGGAGGGGGAAGATATTTAAACTTTGGTTAAATGTTCCGTGGGGATTTAATTCATGGTTTAACACTCGAAAAAGTTGATTTTCAGTCAAATTTGATTGATGGTGGGTACGGCACGACGAAAAATCTCCCCAGAAATTCGCTCGGAGGAGATTCTTCATATTTTTCATCCCCTCTCCCCATGTGTTATGTCTCTCTCGTGATTAAAACATTCATTAGACACAGAAGTGGAGACAGTCATGATTCATTTAGTTAGACTCGTGAGATGTCATAGATTTCAATGATTAGAATCTCACGGTCTTTTTTACCCGTGATTCTAACCAAACGTCACCTTAGTTGAGTTAGACTTGCTATGCCACGTACGTATGGCCGCCTTTTTTTTCTTTTATGGTCTGCCCTTAATTGACATGCATTTGTGCACCTTAGTTTGCCTGAGATAATGGGCCAATCACTTTTGGCCCATTTAAGGTGTCTTACCTTTTTTATTTTATTTTTTTCAGCTAGCTAATGTCAGTTATACAATATGAATATGTAGGTTAGATTTGAAAATTTTTAAAAAATCAGCTTCAGTGCATATATTGCAACAAGTAATTCTCCTTTCAGTTTTGCCCTCTTTGCCCACATTGGAACGGTAGCAAGAGTTCGTGAGCACGTTTTGGGCCATGGAGGGCTGATCGTTGCCCTACCGGGGATCACGGCGCTGGCTGCTTCTTATGTAATAGCCACTTTCATCTTCTTATCGAGGAATTAAACATTGGGCTTGTCAAACATAAAATATTCATTTGATAGAAAAGTTTTGTCACTTTTTACATCATAATTTGCAAGGTTGTGCAGATTCAGTGGGTCGAATCGATTCGGCCCAACTTAGATACAAGTTAGATTAGGATGACTTGGTCCGTCTAAAGGTCACTTGAGCCCGACCCAAGCTGATTTTATCGACTCACTCCGATCTAGATACAAGTGACACGAGTCAGATTGAGTAACAAACCATACAAATTAGAGCCCTTTCTTGACCTTAAAGTAGTAATGACCCTGTAATGCCAAACTACAAAAAAAAAGTCGATTAAAATTTTACTTCTGTAAGAAAAACGAGAAAGATTCTGCCTTACCAAAATTCACCCTTTGAATAGGTAAGGCAGGTGAGAAGATTCTTTGTTGGCTACCGTGGAGCCAGGCCACACAAATGACTCGAATCACATAATAGCACTCCTCCTTAAATGTTACATTTTTAAGTAAATATTTTTTTTTCTAAATATCTTAGGTCATTGGCCTACACATGAAATCCACGGAAATTGTGTGGTTAGAGTTTGAATCTAGTACAATGATACTCGGATCTACATAGAGTGTGAGACTCCTGAGTCTATGATGTATCGCGAGTGAGACTGGGTAGAGCCCGTGAGGGTTGAGATAGTTCTTAGGAACCTTAGCATTGCATTGGTATCTAGCTTGGTATTTTTATGGTGGACTAGGGAAAGAGGGAAAATGAAAGGACCTGACCTAAGAGAAATTTAAAATAATTTTTAGAACACCAAACATAAGAATTATTTTACAATGTTTTGTGATATTTTATAGTGTTTCGTGACATACCAAATGACCCTTTTAAGCAGCTCTTTTTAGAACATGAACTAAGAATAAAAACTCATGTCTTTATTAGCTTTCAACCGATGGTAGCGTGAAGCATAAACCAAGCGTTTCTCTTTCTCTTTGCAAAAGTCTAAACAGAGAACATGTCGCTTTTACTATGAAGGGTTATGTAGTGTGAGTAAAGTATGTAGGGTTCATAGGAGTTAAAATGTGCATTGTGAGAATCAAATGCACTTTTAATAGGAATGGCAAATAGTATGAGAATGAATTATATATCATAAAAAATAAAATATCATTTATACCTCATTCTTATTACAATTTATATTTCATTGTCATATTATTTTTTGTTCCTACGGTGTATGTTTCATGTTTAAACGCTATTCATTCTTAATCAGTGATCACTACATTTCACTTGTACTAAATTAATGCAACCCAAAGTATTCTTCTCGTCACACACGTCATGTGGGTCAAAACTAAGGACATTTAATGATCTTGCTGTAAATATGTGAACTAATAAAGGTAGGTCAGGTTGTAAGATGAAATGGCACAACTACGTACGTACAGTTCATGAATTGCATCAAGTATTAATCAGCCAAGCGAAGTTCATACCATAAAACACTAGTCCTTTTAACTATAAAGATTGCACATTTTAGTGTGTGCAACTAACGAGCCGACAAATCTATTTTTGGTTGGTCTACGTCGCCGTTGTACGCCTTCAATGCATTGAGTGCTCAAAAACTCGAGTCACTCTGTACGCTGTCTCGTGCATGCGCTCCTCAAGTAGATCCGTGAGAGTGAAAAATATCATATATAGATCAGTAAAAAAATAACTCGTGGTAATGAAAAAGTTATCTATAAAAATGAAAAATAATCTCGTTCTCGATGATCATGTTTCACTCCGGCCTACACATTTATGACCTATTCTTCACTGATAAATTTCACAAAAAAATATATGGGTTCAAGTGCGAGGCATATTGAACTGGATGCGGTCAACACGTTGAAGGTGACACACCTGCCAAGGATGTAAGCCAATCAGAAACGGATTGACAAATGGTTATATTGCACACGATCTTCCTGACAAAAGGGATAGATGTCAACCCATGTACCACCGTCGACCTATTCTCACTAAAAGGCCGACCGACTGGGTCGCCCCATCAAATCTGGTTCTGCCCCCCACCAGGATCGACGTCCCACTAATTAAACCGAGAACTAATTTCAAGTTTCTGTATGTATCCCAAAGCATGAATAAGGCTGATACTTCTTTGGGCATTCAAAGTAGAGTAATGTTCTGCGCAACATCTCGGGTAATTACATTTCGAGATATATGTTACGCATGTAATATGTTTTATTTTATTTTTTTAAGTGAGACTCACATCTAATTAATTTGATGTGTCGTTTAGAGACGTGACGTGGGGGTCACGTAAAAAAATATATCCAATTATGAATAATAAAATTGGTCTAATTTTACTATTCGCCATGTTGAAGATTTATTTTTACATGGCCTCATGTCACGTCATCGGGTGACGTGAACGACACCAAATTATTTACACGTGAGTGTCACTAAAAAAATTTAAAAAAATAAGAAATTTTTTACATATATACCCCCATCAAAATTTGATTTTGTCAAATATACCTCTCATTTGGGTATATTATCATGAATGTCATTCATTTAGATAGAAATGTTACAGTTATATCCTTTAGTTTAATGCCGTCGATGGGAGGAGAATATTATGTGAAATATGTCATCTACGTTCGTTAGATCTAGGGTATATTTGACAAAATCAAACTTTACATGGTTATATATACAAAAATCTTACTCTTTAACTCACACTTAACTCGAGTTAAATACACGGGAGTTACGGCGAGGGCATAATCGTGACATTTCCCATATTTCGAGGATATTCATTATAATATGCTCAGATGAGATGAGGGGTATATTTGATAAAATCAAAATTTATAGAGATATATATGTAAAAATCTCAAAAAAAAGTCGAGGTATAATTACCGAAGCTGTTGGACAAAGCATTACTCTTCAAAGTATTGAATGCTCCTTTTCTCTCTTCCCCCCATTCTTCATAGTAAAACCCCTCTCAAAGATTATATATATGTATATATATATGTATATATATATTAAAGAACACCTAGGTCTAATGTTCATAATTAGCTTAGATGAGAAGGTTATAACGGGTGAAATTACGATTCTTAAGAATATGAATTCTACGAGACATTAATTTTTCACATATCTAACATTCTTTTTTTAAGGAGCACATGCAAAGACCACTCCTTTCTGTTTAGAAATCACCGGGTCATCAATCCAGCGGTTATACTTGGATGTAGAATAAAGTGTATAATATATGCATAAACCAACAATACCCTTGATGTTAACACTATATATAATTACTATATATTTATGTGCTCACCTAATTAATTAGCACCTATGCCTATTTAATTAGAAGTGGGTCAAATTAAATTAGCAAACTCTTGACATCCATCGATGTATAGTCTCACTTTCATGCGTGGACACTTTTGAAACATTCTTGACCCTTCACCAAACCCTTCTCTTTTGTTTTTGTTTCAATGGTTGGGTGTGGTTTTGGTGGAGCTGAGAGCCGAACGCTCACCATCGCTTTGTCCGCGGCGCGTGACTTCTTGGGCCATTCGTTGATCAACGGGCCCAGGGGTTGGAAATTAACCTGTCCCCCATGCGAATATTGCTCCTTTTAAAAAGGAAGTTTTGGTGAGGGTGGGCTGGGAGGGCATGCCAAGACGGTTAAAACCCACGTCACCGGTTGGTCACAAGTGAGAAAGTTTATGCCAACACTGCCGAAGGAAGGAGAGGGAGAGGCTTTCTTTTCTTCTGTTGTTTGTCTACTGGAGCAGGTGATACGTACGTGAGGGCTGCAAGATGGAACGAACTGTGAGGGAAGCGTACGTAGCCGATCGAGTAGGTGACAAAGCCCCATAAAAAAAATGTTATCTGCAGTGATATCTCCGGACCTATGGTAATCTCTCGTGGGCCTCTTTGTTATTCGAATGCGGACGTTAAAGGGTCGAACACGGTGTCTGGGGTCGAATAAGGTGGATGAGTGTGAGAGGGTGTGTGGGCTCCAACCATTTTTCTCTCTCATCATGTAGCGGGTCGAACACGGTGCCCGAGGTCGAACAAGATGGATGAGTGTGAGGGGGGGTGTGGGTCCCAACCACTTTTCTCTCTCATCATGTAGCGTATTGAGAAACAAAGAGGGCCTGTATGAACAAAATTATTGTAAACGATTGTGGGATAAAATCTCCCAATTAATTAAGAAAAGGAGTGTAATTAAAAAGAGGTTTCCGGTGGGTTCCTCCCGGATTGAATGGTCGATGACAGCATGCAGTGTTGCTGCGAATTCGCAACTTCTAACCTCTCTTCTCACCTGTCAAGAAACCGACGTACTTAACCAACCAGCACTGTATTATAATATTAAGAGTTTTTTAGGAATAAATCCTTTTAAAAAATGAAATTATGAATACGCCCTTCCAATGTCGTTATTTATTAATAAATTATCAAATTCTTTTCTGTTATAAAAAAGTCCCTACCGTATGTCATTGTCATAAAATGTCAAGTTAATTTAACCCCAACTATGGTCTAACTTAACCCAAGAGGAGAAAAATATCAAAAAACCCTTGGTTAACCCCCCCCCCCCCACACACACAGAGAGAGTGTGAGAGAGAGCCTCACGTCAACCGCCTCTACCCCCTTCTCATCTTCCCGCGATGCCGTCCGCCGTTGACCACCTGGGCCCTGCGAATAAGCCCCCGGCCTCTTCTTTCTTCCTCCGTCATGACCAGACAAAGGCCACTGGTCCAACCTGGCCCTCGCCTGCGCTGGCGACCCTCACCGCAAGCCATCAACCTCAACTATGTTGCGGACCACTCCAACGCCCTTGCCGTAGGGCTCGATCCTCTACAAGTTGGCCAACATGGCCATAGGACCACCGTCCACCTTCTCCCTCCCATGCGGCAGCCCACTGCCACCACAAGTCCTTCCCCTCCCTTGTTTCGGTCATGCCTAGCCACTACTAACAGCGTTGCAGCCATACCCGTCCACCCACATCACGGCCAGCCACTATCACCACTTGCATTGGTCTACCGTCGCCATGCTCCCTCTTTTGCACCCCGCCGCCGCCGAGCTACGCCATAGCCTCCATCACCATCTATCTCCCCCTCCCCCCCACTCTCCCCACTGCTCTCTCCCCCATGACCGCCATCGCACACCACCTCGCCGACTCCTAGCAACTCCATGCCCACATCGTTGCAGAGGGTCCTAGGCGAGGGCTCGTGGTTGCCGATGGTGCCCACCACCAAGATCCCCTCCCTCACCGCAGCCAGTGCATTGATTGCCACTCCATCGAGGAAGATGGGTAGGTCGGCCTACACGGGAGCCATGGAGATACAGGGGGCGTCGACGCCATCCTTGATGGCCTGGTTGATGGCGGCCAACATCGCTGCCACAGTCCACGCCTTGTACATAGTCAAGTGTGCCCCTAGCGCCGCCCTAGATGCTATCTCATTGGCGTACCCATGGACGCTGTTGTTGCAGACCTCCCCGCCCGCCACCGCCCCTGCCATGCACGTGGGTCCTGTGCCCTTTGACCTCGTAGGGCAGCAGCTACTCCACCTTGCATGGCACCGGCATCGTAGTTCCTTGCCCCCAGGAGCTTGCGGCCATAAGTGCGGTGGCCGTAGAACTCGAGTAGCCCTCCACTTCTTCGGCGGCCACTTTCGCACAACCTTGGAGTCGGCGAAGGAGATGTGCTTGGGCTTGATGCCAGAGTCCACCAAGTCGGCGGTGTGGGTGGTCTGCGAGGAAAACTTCTCATCTGGTAGGCCCACAGGAAGCGCTCCTTGGACTCCATGGTTGTCGTGTCCCCCTTCGATCGATCGAGAGAGAGAGAGAGAGAGAGAGAGAGAGAGATAAAATGGGAAAAGAAAAATTATTAGTAAGGAGAAAAAATATTTAACAGAATATTTTACTTTTTTTAAACGGTAGTTGATCTTACGAGTTTTTTATCAAAGGTTAGAAGGTTTTGAGGACTAATAAATAAATAGTTGTATTAAGGGAGCTGATGCCTAATATAATATAGATCGTAGAATTCCAAAATTAAAAAAAGTCTAATATTAAATAGTAGACCTAGAAGAAGGCAACAGAAGAACTTTCAAAAGAAAAGAGGAAAAGGTAGCTAAAATTAAAGCGTTGAAGGTGGATGGAATCCGTTCACCAGAATATATCCTTCTGCAAGTTTAAGTACACAGGGGAAGGCTGAAAGAACGTTAGAGATTTGAAACTTAATTAATGATTACTTACATTAATTATTAACCTTCTTAAAGAAGTTATAGCAAGGAGGACATCTTAAAACATGTAATTACGTATGTACCTACAAGCAACGAAGTGCATATACGTACACACCTTCACCAAGAACATCAACCCAGCCATACACATGAGGAAAGACTTTGAACACAGCACACAACGAGGATATCATCAGTTCCCCAACAGGAATTTGACTGTCAACAAGGACATTCTAACGATCTGATCCGATCTGAAGGCTGATCTCAAGGGGACGATTCCACAAGGTTATATATGCAATTGCATTTGCACTTCTTAGTAGAATGTTACAACTAAAGTCCCGAAGAGGTCGAGTATTAATTTTATAGGACAAGCATACAACTAACCATAGGGAGTAATTTTTGTGTCAGTAAGAATAAAAGTGCGTATAATTAAATGGTCTTTTTTTTTTTGGAAGCATTCAGGTGATTCTATTCATTCAAGTAGATAAAACGTACGACATACTGCAATCGAGCGAGAACAACCACAAGTTACATGGCCCAAGGACTTCCAAGTAGAAAGCAAAGAGTACATGGAGGGGAACCGAAAGGGAGGAGACAAACACCGAGGATGGGGAGCCCTGGAGACGCCGGAGAAGGGGCTGCTGCTGTTGGAGGAGACGAGAACCTTCTCAGCGGAGCACTGGGCTACCGGACCGCGCTAACTACTGGCGGTGACGAAGAGAATCTCGGGTGGCCAGCACCTCGATGGATGCATGGGGGATGAGCTCAGTATCTCCGAGACTCTTCAAGATCGAACAAGGACACCCGACACCTGCAACACGAAACAGAACCGAACATTTCCGGGGACTCGAGGAGACACCCATCGGAGAGGAGGAGATTGGAGTGGGGGGAGGGAACGGGAATGGAGAGAAGGGATAGAGAGGGGCAGAACACGGGGTGACGGAGGAACGGAGAAGGGCAGGCGTGAGAGGGGGCAGGAACGGTGATGGGGGAGCGGGCCGGACGGGGAGGTGGAAGGAAGTCGGGGGGGGACCGAGGGCAGAGGGGAGTAATGCTCTGTGCCAAAAGCGGAGAGGGGTGGGGGACGGAGGGTTGGCCGAAGGCGGGGAGATGGAGGTGAGGGGAGAGAATAAAAAAAGGGGGGGATGGGAAGGGTGGGGCCAGAAGGAGGCCGGAGAGGAGGATCCGCGGCGAGATGGGGAGGGGGGATGGGGGCGGCGACGACGGGGGGGAGGCGGGGAACGAGAAGAGGGGGCGGGAGGGTGAAGTGGTAGGGGAGGGGGGAAGGCGCCTGGGGAGCGGAGGGGGGAAGGGGCGGTGAAATGCTGGAGAGGGGGAGGCCGGGGCAGAGGCGGGGGAAACAGGGAAGGGGGAAGTAGGGTCGCCGGGGAAGCTAGGGGTAGGGGGGCCCAAGAGAGGGGGGAACGGAGGGGGTACCAAGGGAGGAGAGGGACGAGATCCAGGGGAGGGACGGGGAAGACCCCGAACCCCCTGACCGTTCCAGGAAGGGCGAGGAACCTTCCTGACAAAACCCAGGATGGTCTCAGAAGACTCACCTGGCAAGGGCCTCCCGTGGGGGAGAAGGAAGGGTGGGGGGGAGTCCCCGACGGGGGCTCCCCCCACTGGAGTTCCACCGGGGAAGAAGACCCCGCGACCTTGGAGGGGGAGGGAGACTCGGCGCGCAGTGTCCCCTTCAACTCCTCGACCCTGAACAAGGGAGTTGATCTTAAATTAAATGGTCTTTTGCCGGCTTTGACAACTGCACAAGAATTGCATGTGCGGATGTGATAATTAAGTAGAATCTCGTCATAATTAATTAGAATTTCCTCGTTCGTGGCAGCTAGAACCATGCAAATATCAACATATATAAATATCAGGGTTTGCCGACCCGTCCGACCCGGCCGACCCGGTCTCGGCGCGGGACGGGTCCGGTCGGGCGGGTCGCACAGCGACCCGGTCCGTCCCATTGGGCTCTCGACGCGTATTTTTTTGATTTTTTTTTTAAATTTTTAATAAATTTATTTTGAAAGATTAAATATTATATATATTTAAAAATATTAGAATGTAGAATTTATTTATGATAATAGATCCATACTAAATTACACATAATTAATTATATAAAAATTACATATTACACCGCTTAATTAAACATCCTATTATATATAATACATAAAAAATTATTTCAATTACTAAATAGATGAAAGTAAACAGTGACATAATAATGACATTTTTTTTATAAAGCCAGTCATCTAGGAAGAGAATAGGGAGAGTGCACCCCCATCCAAAGGACGGGAATGTTCTCACTCCACCAATCACCTACTAGATGCTCATTTTATTGCTATCAGAATGTGGTTACATCATCAATAGAGGATAGAACCTCTTGTACGTGAAATGAAGAAACTCCTATACAAGCTTAATGCGGATGTTTGGCAAACCCCAAGCATCATCTAAAACACACCCCTTGGCCAGCAATGGCAACTCCCGAATACAAGAAAATACATAGCTACTACCCTTAGCAACTGCATAATTAGCTAATGCATCTGCCACTTGGTTAGCCTCTCTATAAGAATGAACAATAGGGCAGTTAAATGTTGGAAACAATTGAAGAAGATCCTGCCACTAGGGAAGAAGAGTCCACGGGGGGTCTCTTTTAGAAGCCATCATATCAATTAAAGCCATTGAATCAGTATATATCACAGCCAAAGAGATGACATGAACTTTTGCCAGCTTTAAACCATCCAACAAAGCACGACCTTCTGCAGCCATATTTGTTCCAGAGCCATAGAAGAAAGCAAAACCCATGAAGAGCTTCCCATTTTTGTCTCTGAAACAGCCACCCCCTCCTGCTAAACCTGGGTTCCCCTTACTTGCACCATCCACATTTAAAGCCAAACCTTCCGCAGGAGCAACCCATCGAACACTTAGGACATTTGGGTAGGAATGGTTGATAACAATGCCAAATTCCTACATGATTCCCAGATAACTTGTGTTGACCCCTTGCTTAAAATTTATCTTGCTGACAGCATATGCAACCTCTACAATTATATGATCTGCAGTGTTGAAAAAACTAAGATATTTGCCTTCATATCTTACTCTGCATCTGTATTTCCAGGTCTCCCAGATTATCAGGATGATAAGCAATAGAGATATAAATGCTTTTGGTTTATGAAGAGCAGCCTTATTTATAGCAGACTTCAGCCTACTTGTTATATTGCTAAGTTCCAGACAGCTAGCATTGATCAGGGATCCAAATCTACTCCAAAGAAAAGTAGCTATGTCACTATTAACAAATAGGTGGTCCATATCTTCAGTATTCTGGACAGAAGAGCAGTAGCTGCAGCAGGAGGCCAGACTTATTCCACTCTTCTGAATTAAAGTATCAACAGGAACAGCTTGGCACAAAACTTTCCAACAAAATATAGAAGCTCGGGGAGAGAGGAAATTCTGCCAAAGATTTCTAAACTTTGCATCCAGCCGAGGAGTTTGATTTCTGCATATGCTGAACGCAGTTTTAAAACTAAATTTACCTGTGCTTGAAAGTGTCCAAACAGGGATATCTTCCCCTCTATGTAAAACCATCGCTTGAAGTTGGTCTTTCAGTTGCTGGTCTTCAACTTTATCCCAAACTGGGTGTAGGCGATTGGCTAGAGCCTCTTGAACCGAGCAATTTAAGGAGTCTGAGTCAGTCTACAGAGAAAAAAGATTGGCCAGGGATGTGTCTTTGCACCAGCAATCCTTGAGAAAATTTGTGTTCGCCCCATCCTGGATAATCATTCTAGAGCCTGCCATGTAGATGGTTTTAGCCTTCTCAAAGTCTTGTTTCTTAATCCCTGCTAAGAAAGGAACTTTACATTCTGAAATATGCCGACCATTTAGGTATTTGCTTCTAACAAACATAGCCCAGGGGGAATTACTATTTATAGCCTGCCAAATCAATTTCACATAAAAGTATTGCTGAATTTCCTTCAAGCTTCTGATTCCAAGACCTCCTTCTTCTATCAGACAGCAGATTCTTTCCCATGAAACCCAATGCTTCTTGTGGGAATTTTCATAGCCCTGCCAGAAAAAATTAGAGCAGATACTTCCAATCTGTTTTAGGATAGTGTATGGGATTGATGCTGCATTTGCTGTGTATACTGGAATAGCAGATAAAACTGTCCTAATTAGAACCAGTCTGCCTGCCTATGATAACATCTTGCTTTGCCAACCAGCCAATCTGATATTAATTTTATCAATGAGATACTTGAAGTGAGAAGTCTTCACATGACCCTTAAAGAGAGGAATGCCAAGGTAAGTGATGCTGCCATTCCTTAAGCAGTATCCTGTCAATTGAGTTATCCGAGCAATAGAACACTGAGGCATTTTCTTAACAGTTAGGAAATAGCTTTTGTGAGCATTAATGCATTGACCGGATGCAGCTTGATATCTCCCCAGGAACAACATTAACTGCTTTATAGAGGCCATACCACCATTTATGAATATCAAAGAGTCATCAGTATAAAGTAAATGGGTTATGGGTTGAACCCTTCTAGAGAGATGAAAATATTTACATCGACCAGATAGGAAAAGCTGTGCAAGGCCCCTACTCATGACCTCTTCAGCAATAATGAATAAAGATGGAGCAAGGGGATCTCCTTGACGAACACCTCTGGTAGACTTAAAGTAACCTTTGATTTGACCATTGAAGGAGATAGAAAACCAGCAGTTTACCAGTAATTGAGAAATCAAAGAAATAAATCTGCTGCAGAAACCAAAGCTCCTAAGGACCTTGAACAGAAAATCCCATTCCAAACGATCATAAGCTTTAGCCATATCAAGTTGCATGATTATATTATGACCCCGCACAGGCTTATCAATATCTATAATCATCTCCTTGGCCATCAGAAAATTATCAGCAAGGTGTCTGCCATACACAAATCCACTTTGCTCCTTTGAAATAATCATTGGAAGAATTGGACTCAACCTCTCCAATATGATTTTTGAAACAATTTTATAAGTAAAATTGCACAAACTAATTGGCCTGAAATCAGCATATGTAGTGGGACTTTTCTTCTTAGGGACTAGGTAGATAATAGTAGAAGTGATGCCTTGAGGTAGTCCCCACCCTTGGAAGAAGCTTTGGACAGCTTTAACCACCTCATCTGCAACTATATCCCAGCAATGGGAGAAAAATCCCCCAGAGAATCCATCTGGGCCAGGGGAGCTGTTTCCAGATAAAGAAAATGTAGCTTTCTTCACCTCATCTGCTGAAGGAATTAAACATAAAGAAGAATTCTGCTCATTATTAATCAAAGGAGGAATTGCTTCAAAAATTCTATCTTCAATTGTATGAGGTTCAGAGGACAGAAGGGACTTAAAGAAGTCCACTGCACCATCAGCTAGAACAATTTGATCATCCACCCACTCCTCATTAATTTTTAACTTGTGAATGAAGTTCCTCTGCCTTTTAACTTGAGTGTAATGATGGAAAAATTGGGTGTTACGATCACCACAAGAGATCCATTCCACCCTAGACTTTTGATACCAATACATCTCTTCTCTGAATAGAATAAGACGCAAATCAGCATTAGCTTTCTGCATCTAAATTCGGTTGTTCACAGATGGATCAGAATCAAAATTTATTTGAGCCTGTGTAACAAAAGCCTCAGCTCTACTCTTAGCCTGAAATATGTTGCCAAAGATTTCTTTGTTCCATTTTTGTAAGTCAGCCTTCAAACATTTTAATTTGTACTGAAGAGTAACAAAAGGGTGAACATCTGTATGTGAATATTTATTCCAACTATCTTTTACAAAGTCTAAGAAATTCTCATGAGAGTGCCACATATGTTGATACATAAATTTCCCAGGAGAATATTGAGTGGACTTCATAGTCATCAATAACGGGGCATGATATGAAGGGCCACGGACTAAATGTTTAACTGAAAGAGAATTAGGTGAGCTAACTGTTGACACCTAAAATAAAGATAATAATAATAGCAGCAATGAAATAATAATAATAACCCTAAAATACCTTTATAAAATGTCTTATTTCTGTTATCTTGTTTTCAGGAATAAAAGAAGAAAAGAAGAGACAGTCGGCTCTAATAGAGAACCACTGAAACGAGACACAAGACCTCGGAAGATACTCGGGACCATTCCCGAACGAGCAAGAAAGAAGCTCAGCCAACAAGATATGTCAGCCGATGAGTCAGCCCTCACAACTGAAGAAATAAACAAAAGAAGCCCAAAAGCCCTACATGGGCCAATACCTGTGGCACCGAGAAGCAGCTGAAGAGGCCCACTGCCACCAAAAGGCGCACCAATAGTGGCCACGCCGAAAGCCCAACAAGGCCCATATGGGGAAGGGGCGTCGGGAAGCCTACTGCTTCCGCCTGAGGCGCGCCGGGAGCTCATCGAAAGCAGGCCGAGATGATCATGCCGATAGGGGGAGAGGGCTGTGCTATAAAAGCCCCTTCCTCTCGAGATAAAGAGGAGTATCGAAAAGAAAGAAAAAGAAAAGGATAGCCAGATAAAGAGACCAACAGAGAGAGAGAGAGAGCCTCCTCTGCTGAGAAAAGAGAGAAGAGATCGATCTGAAGAGAAAGAGAAGCAGAAGAAGCTCCAGGTGGGCAAGCAGCTGGGGGAGGGAGAGGAGTCAATGCTCCGCCCTCCCCCCATGTTTTCTTTTCTTATGTTTTCTTCTCTTCATCATGTAATCTTGCGAGCTCTATCTCGATTCATCGGATGTAACCGGGATTTCCCGGCCTCTGTTTTATCTCCTTTTCCTCACTCACTTCTCGTGTTTGATTTGAGTTTTGGAATGATGCAATGAAATGGAATGTCACGATGGCCCGTTTGGGCATTGAATGATTGAAATATCTGCTATCTGTCCCCCATTCTTTTCATCCGATGTTCTTCGAAGCGTTTGTTTGCTTAGATGCTCCGGATTTTCGGCTCGAGTCGTTCTCTCGTGAAGGATGAAGACGGAGCCCCAACCCTCATTCAATGGGTTATTGGGCTCTGTTCTCCTCCTTCCCTCCCTCTGATGATGGACTTTCCCGCATATTGTGGATTTCTGCCGAGCTCCCAGCTGGTTCGGGGTCAGAGACATCAATCTCTTGATCGTCTGAGCAGCTGGTGACCAGAAAAACACCCCTCATCCCCGAGGGTTTAATAATGGATGATCTTGCCCTTCGACTGATGCTAACCTCCATGTAATCCCCTCCTGCACTCCAGATCTTGCCTCAATCCGAGCCAGAAATCCCAGAAGTCTCCTGAGCAGAGTATCGCAATCAAGCCATAAACCCTTTAGCCCCTTCCCGGCGTGGTCATTTTCCCGCCGAGAGCTACGCCGCCGAGAGGTCCCTTTCTTTAGCCCCTTCAGCAAGTCAATAAAGCCCTTCAATATAACCTTCCCGGCCCGGGGGCTTCCTGGCGCCAGGTTCCCGGCGCGGTGACGAGCGCGCCGAGAACCCTTGGCGCCGAAAACCCCCCCCCCCCTTGGCCAATAAAAGCCATGCCGAGAGCTCCCCCTGGCCAATAAAACCCACGCCGAGGCTCCTTCTTTGGCCAATAAAAACCCAGGCCAGGAACCACCCCTTGTGCCTTCCACCCATTCGAACTGTAAACCATACAGATATACCCCTCGAACCCCTGATAAACTTTCCTGCCACCAATGAAGAAGCCACACCGATAGCCCCTACAGTCCGTTCAGTGTGACCTTGAATTCGGTCGAAGGACGCCCCAGATCACCATATATACCTAAGGGATAAAGATTATTGGGGATAATCCCCCTACATAACCTTACGAGCCAAGGAAACTCTGTCACTACATAAGTTTCAATGGCCTCAAAGGGATATTAAGTTGGTGCTGTGATCACATACACGGGCTAGGGGTCCCACACCCCCCTTATTCTGGCTTTCATCCCGGCACTCCGTGGGTGATCGTCTATCACTCCCTGGCATACGCTAGGTACGGGGGAGGTGCTGCTGAAATCCTCCCAGGCCGATGAAAGATAACACTGAAGCTGTCCTCGGGACTTCGCATAGTAATGGTGAAAAAGTTCTCTGCGTTGGACTCTTCTCCTCCAATCCCTCTCAGCTCTCGGCCTCCTTTGAAACATATACAACTAAAACCAGTTGAACCCCATCTCTGAGTCCCCAGAGCCAATCTACTTTGATATAAATTCCCAGAAAACTCTTAAAATCCCCAAAACAGGGTACCGTAAAATCCTAAACTCCTCACGGCGCCCAAACACCAATACCTTCTCGGCACCGAACTCTCGGCGCCATCAGCTCCCGGCGCGGCTTTCAGCGCGCCGGGAACCCTCATGCCGAGAACTCCTCTTCCTCCCTTCAGCCCGCGCCGGGAACCCCACGCCGAGAAGCCCACCTCCTTGGCCTCCTGTCGAGAACCTTGCTATTAGCGTGCCGGGAACCTCTGGCCGTTTGGCCCTTGCGCCGAGAACCATCTCTTGGGCACGCCGAGAACCCCATCTCCTGGGCGCGCCGGGAACCCCCCTTCCTGTGCCGGGAACCTTGGCCATTTTGCCTGCGCGCCCGCAATCCCCTGGCCATCTTGCCTTTGCGCCGGGAACCTATGCACGGTTGAACTGCACCGACAACCTACTCAAATTGTATTACTGAGTCTTCAATCCAAATTTTGTTCCGGGGGCTCCGCCCCCGGAAACCCCCGCAAGGGGCGCTGCCCCCTTGACCCCCGCGACCTGACCGGGCAGGTCGATCCGCGTGCGAGGGCGCAACATTGAGCGTTCACTTACATTCCGTCGTCCCGCATCGGATTTATGAGTAACCCCTTTAGCTCGGGAGGGCTATGCCACTGCATGAGTTCCGCCGGCTTCCCTAAGGGAAAATCAAACATTGCCCCATGGCATATATATATAGGTAGGGAGGTTTGGCCTCTCTCTTTCTCTCGGCTTTCATCCCGACACTCCGTGGGTGATAGCCTATTTCCCCCTGGGCATAATCCAGATAAAGGGGAAATGCTGTCGAAATACTGATCGATGCTTTAAACCTCCATCATGGCCACGGCTCAGTCTTTGAACCGCTGACTTAACGATATCGTCTCTGAGCCGCTGACTTAACGATACCGTCTGCTTTTACAGCTGATGTTGTTATCTTGCCCGCCTTCCTGGCTCTGGTATGAAGTTCCATTTTTTGCGCACATGAATATATTTTTGCCTCTCGAGGCCTCCTATTTTGACGTTTAATCAAGGGTTGTCCTTCTTTAGAAGGGCGTAATTAACGTCATAGCCTTTATGGTATGACGGGCTTCAGGTCCCGACTCGGACTTCACAATCGGCTGACCAAGTCAGATCGAGCGCACAATAAAATTGTCACCCCGGTGACTGGCACGCCTAATAAATCAAAAATCCCAAATAAAATATAAATAAATAATATAATGAAATAGAATAAAATCCACGTTCCACACTAACGCAGTATGAGTTAAGTAAAATCCTGTCCAACCGAGCTTTGATGGAGGAAGAGCCAATTTGATTATTTGACCAAGTGTATAATGAGCCAGAAAAGCCTGCATCTACTAAGCCAGCCGCTGCTAAGAAACCTTGAAAATCAGTCATGGAAGAAAAAGAACCACCACATTTTTCATCCGGAGATGCAATGCAGTTAAAATCGCCCCCTAGTAACCAAGGGATATTAACATCTCGACTAAACTCCATTAAAGCATCAAAAAGAATTCTGCGTTCGCTAACATTGCAGGAGGCATATACTGCAGTGAAGAACAGAATTACCTTATCATTGTCCTTTATTCCAATAGTTAGATATTGTGGATGAGACTCAACAATATCTAAACATATATTTGATTTGTACAGAATCCATATCTTGGAGGCATCCCCGTCATTTCCAACAAAGGACTGCATATTGATCTTCCGGGCTATTGTGTGAGCTCTATTAAAGTTAATCCGAGGTTCAGAGATAGCCACCAAACCTGCTTTGTTGACACTAATATGATGAGCCAAACTCATTTGAGTAACTTTATTTCCAATACCCCTGACATTCCAAATTAATGCAGAGTTTAACATGGGTTATAAAAGCATTGGTTTAGTGATCAGGCTTTTGGCTTTAGCCCTTGTCAACCGGCCATCACTGAATAAGACACCTGGCAAAACTGAAACTTCAATTGGTTTTGATACTTGAAGCAGCTCCTTTCCTTTTTGTGTCTGACCCCCAAACATTTTGACATTCTCATCCTTCGATATTTATTACCAATTTGTCTGAACAGAAAGAATTTGAAATCCCCTGAGTAGTCTCATAATAACTTTGAATTGAAGGCAGCTCAACAGAATCCGAAGCCTCTGTATTATGGGGAGGTTTCTCTAAAGTTATTCCCGAAGGAGCATTACTACAAGCAACATGTGAGGGACCAGGATTTTCCTTATTCTCCAATGCATCTGAGATCCGATAGTTATCCGCATGATCACAGACCGAGTTAATCTCTGTAGTTTCCTTGCTCTGAGCAACACCATCAATCACCTCCGAACTCTCCAGAACTTGATTAAAAACTGAAAATATATTCCCTGTCTCTGCAACCAAAGGAGGATTTGACATTACCGGCCTTGACTTAATGTTTTGCCAGGAGACATGCTTAACCTCCGGGCGATTTATTTTTCCTGTCAAATTCACCCGAGGCAGATTTGTACCTCGATTCTTTTTACATTCCTTTTCCAGGTGCCCAATCTTGTGGCAGGATGAGCATAGATGAGGCACCCGATGATAGTTAATCGGCTGCCAGAATCCTACATTGTCAATACCTATCCAAATCCTGTCTTTCCTCTGTAAATCTAGATCCATTTCAACACAAACTAAGGCTTCAGATGTGTTCGTCATAGCTATAGTGGCATCATGAATTCGAAGAACTGGACCAATATTGCCTGCAATCGATCGGAGCATGTCCTCATGGTAAAAATTAACAGGAATAGAAGGAAAATCGATCCATACCAAGATAGTAGATGGATCCGCATTGAAGTCGAAATCATGGGACCATCTAAAGAATCTAAACAGGAAACCTTTGATATAAAGATTTTTTTGCAGAAGAACACGAAGGAAATCCTCCTCCGAACCCAATCTGACCAAAACATGTCTGGCATTAAGTCTACTAATGATAAATTCAGATCTCAGGTGGAGCCGCTGCGCAAGACACAGCTTAATCTCCGGTATAGTAGGCCGGCCATACGAGCACTTGGCAATTATAGCATTCTGGAGTGAGGAGAAGGAGGCCTGAACTTCATTTTGAGAGAAAAACACAGCCGGCTCACCCTTATCTGTGAACAGAAACCTCCCCAGCCACACCAGCCATCGCCGGCAGGGCGGGGAGCACACCGGAAGAACAAAGGAAACCAACGCGGGAGATGCAGAGCTTCTCTCTCTAACACTCTCTCTCTTCGCTGTCGCCTGACTACATGAAATAATAATAATGACATTCATTCATGAAGTATAAAATACAAAAACTCACTAATCCTCGTCCATCTGTGAAGTTCGAATCCCAAAACTCACTCATCCTCCTCATCTGTGTAACTCGAATCCCAAAACTTACTAATCCTCATCATCAGTGAAACCCGAATCCCAAAACTCATCGTCAGATACATGAGACTGATCACCCGTATAATCTAACTCTATCCTAGTGGGTGGAGGTACATGTGGGTGGGACTGAAAATATGTAACCATCTGCACAAATGATGGGTCGTGTGCTGCGGTGGAGGGTACATGAAAATCTGTAAAAAAAGTCCTCACTACATCTATAGCTTCAATTCTATCATGTGCGACTGGTGCTGGTGTTGGTGCTGCTCGAACTCTGGATGTGGAGGAAGATCCTGCTCTGCCCTGTGCTCGTGGTGGAGGTACCCGGGACGTAGAATAAGATGTCCTCGGTGTGCTACGAGAACCGTATCTATCCTGTAACTGTGTCCGAAAGGAATGTCGAACATCTCCCGGAACTCGGTCGCATGCACGAACATCTCGTCCCACTCCCGCAAGGTGCTCCGCAAACCTGTGTATGCCGGTGACGCGATGTTCGCAGTATCTACAGTGCACATGTCCATCACCCTCAACAGAGTATCCATGCTCCCACGCAGGGTGACGCCGTCCGTCCATGATGACCTGCAAATGATGTAAAAGTTTACATTAGTGATTTCAATGATAAGTACAGAACTCTATATATGAAGAAATCTACAATTAATTATTAGTTAGTTATAAATATAACCAAATGATACATACTAATTAAGAGTATGGACCCAAACTGGGCCAGTGCCCATCTCCAAATAATTTGACATTAAACGTGGTACGCAGATAGGACAGATAGTCTTCATAGCGCATTGAACCTGAATAGTTCTCCCAGTACATGCGTACGTAGTATTCATACTGCTGCGAACCTTATGCGTACACGACCTCTACTGGCGCAGCTGCGGCATAAGGATATGGATACGATGGGAAAAATGAACTACTGTTATCTGAGTCATCATGATATATCGGCTGCTGCGGCCATGACTGTCCATACGAGCTTCCACATCCCTGGGAGTCATGTGTGCTCATGCTCTCAAAATCAGACAACATGCCTTGATAGCTGGTACTGTCTGCAACCGAACTTTCATAGTAGGGATCCCAATGATCAGCTGCCCGTCTCGTCCCTGCGGGTGGAGCACCGTGGTCCTCATCTTGCGTGGCATGTGTGAAGTGCTGCTCCTCTATCCATGCACCAAGTTGACGGCCCCCACGACCTCTACTATGACCACTGCTGTACTCTCTACCACCAGCACTAGTATTCTCACGAGGACTCCGTTGGTCACCTTGAGAACCACCACCTCCATGGGATGAAGACCCTGTCGGTGTACTATCAGCATCGGAGTCATGACTCCCACTAATGCGGGGCTCAACAGAGGGCTCGGGAGTGTCGTCATCTGCATTGGGATCTAATGTCTCCATGTCTGCAATATCTATCGGATTTAATGGTGGTCCCTTGTCCTTCTTGCTGGTGAATAATGTGGTCCATGATGATTTTTTCTTCTGTGGAGCAGGGGGCGGCTTACCTGCTGCATGTTGTGTCCCTCTAGATGCTTGAGAAGCGGAAGCCTGCTTAGATAAATTTTCAACTTACTTTCTATTGTGTAAGTCTGTACGTATACCTGAGACGACTGATTGTGTGTCTTAGCCTTAGATGTTGAGCGTCGGGGCGCAGTAGACTGAGATGGTTATTTCGATGCTACCGAAGACTACACAATTGAACCAAGAATATATTCAATTACCAATGAATTATATATTAACAAATGTACATTGTCAATATAATTTCACCTCTCTAAATGAGGAACTCCCCGTAGCCTCTCTTGAAGTGGATAACCTTCTTGGTTCCGCAGATATTGAATGCCGCGGTGCAGCAACTCGGGACAACTGCTCTCCCGCAATGTTGTCATTTGTCGGACCGACCTGCAATATATTGCTATCATACATCAATATATGACTACGCTATCTAATGAAATTTACGATTCGATTTTCATGTATTAATTCACCTGAGGTGGCTCTTGACGCTCAATTAATGGGGGTTGGATCAATCGCTCCCATGCTGTATCATCGTACGCATACGATGTGTCTCCACCCCCAATGACGAGGTCTTCATCTAAATTAATTTCATCATCACGTCCCGTTGCTGACTCGTCACCACCCAAATGCACATGGGTGTCATCTCCCTCTCCGACTGCCTCTTGTACAGCTGATGCGAGAAAAGTATTAGGCCGTGGTGTCTCGCCAGGTTCTTCAGCCTCCTCGTCCAATTCTGCCTCACCACGCTCGGTTGTGGCTCTTGCAACCCATGCTACCATAGGGTCATCATCGTCTCGCAAGTACACAGCATCCGTTGGGTCGTAATCTCCCTCTCCTCTCCTTGTATCCATTTGTACATGCCGGACCTTTAGCCTCATGTTGTAATGAACATACACCATTTTGTCTAGCCTACGGTGTGTTAGCCTATTCCTCAGCTTAGTATGCAAGAAGGAGAACGTCGACCAATTTCGCTCACACCCACTCGACGAGGATGTTTGCGATAGAACTCTCATTACGATCTTCCTGAATACGGGTGCACTTGTGCCGTAATTTTGCCACCACTCAGCTGTGTTTAAGACAGATCACGTACAATATAATAATTAGATGTAAAAATTACTTCTCGAGATATAGAAGGTACATTGTGAAGACACATTACCTGGGTTGAGTCTATCACGACTGGCCATGGCATTAGGTGTCGCAAATGAACCAATTCCCTCTCTAAATGTTTTCATCTGCATTATCAAAAAATATGAAGTGTATATTTCATTTAATATTATCAATGTTAAAATATCCAAGTATACCTCATTCAACGCATCAGCAGCATCTGTTGGGGTGAAAGACAATCGGTCTACCACAATGTTGACCGATTCTATCAACGTATCGTCATAAGCAAGGGCCCGAGCATATTGGAAGGCCGGATGTAGATAGTACGCTGCAATCGTAAGATAATGAATTACATATTAGTATCAACTGAAAATCACATATCATTGATTGGACGAGAATGTAAGTGTTTACCTCCCATGTGAAGATCGCGGCTCATTTTTCTGTCCCATCTGTCCTCCACAATCTCTAGAATGGTGGGTCCATATTTTTTGGACGTTGTAAGGATCTTCCGCTTGGCTGCTTCTATTTTACTGTACACCAACCCCATGGTTGGTACTCTATCCCCATCCACGCATCGTAGAACCTCATAGAGTGGCTCTATCAATGACACTAATACCTTCATTCTATCCCAAAAATTCGAGGTGTTGACAATCCTCTCAACCTCCGCCCCTTCACGTGAAGCAGCAAAAGAGGAACTCATCCAGGTCTCACCTCTAAACATTTGCTTCAACCCATCCTTGTGCTTCAATAGGCTCTGCAATGCGATGTAGTTGGTGGCAAATCGTGTGATGCCAGGCCTCAACAGTTCGCCGCCACAATGCTCCCTCATCCATGCCAATACAAGTGTGTGGTTGTAGATATATTTCGTGATTTTTTGTGCCACCTCGACCACAGATTTTACCATACGAAGCTGCCCAATCTCCTTCAGCATCAGATCTACACAATGTGCTGCACAGGGGGTCCAGAAAATGTGCCGTTTTTTCTTCATTAGCTCCTCCCCAGCCTTCTTATAGTTGACCCATTGTCAGTCACCACTTGCACAATGTACTCCTCCCCAATCTCAGTCACCACTTGCTCCATCAATGACAAAATCTATTGATGACTATGAATTTGACCAGACGCATCCACTGATTTGTGAAAGAATACCTGTTTGTCACAATAAACAAGGAAGTTGATCAGGCTAGATTTTGTGGTACCTGACCATCCATCACACATCAGTGTGACTCCGTACTTTATCCATTTCTGCTTGAATGAGTCAATGTAACTCTTAATCTCAGCAACTTGTTCATCAAGGTATACGCCAGCCAATTCTCTCGCTGTAGGTGGCTGCACGTGTAGCCCAAGGACCTGTGCTTCCTGAAACATTGGCTTGTAGTAAGGGCTATTGGCTGCATTGAAAGGCAGACCCGCGTGGTGCCACCATTTTGTAACAGCCTGACCAAGTTTCCATTTAGGTCCCTTCTGGCCATACGCATCGTCCATCCTCGTTTGCTTGCCATGCTCTCGGGATAGTGCACCGGGCTCCACATCTTCAATGTTGATCGATTGTGTCTTTTTTCTTTGTGTCCCCGAGTCACCAGTCAATAAACTCCTTATGTCTCGTGGTTGTCGAGTCGTAGATGAACCACCACTCCCTGATGCTCCGGTCCTCGCCGCATCGCGACTACGGACTCTCATCTCCTCGGGATGTCTTGACTCTTCCCTACTCTGACGTACTGCCTCACGAAACTCGACTTCGTATGGATCGTTCACAGTGACATACACATTAGCCTGCTCAGTACGTGCTTGTTCATCTTCGTCACTGGGTGTCCATGCACATTCTGCCTCGTTGCTGCCGCTTGCTATTCCGCTCACTGCCGCTTGATTCATTTTCTTCTTTTTTTCCTTTTCTTGCACCTCAGCTCTCTTCTCCCGCAGGTGCCTAGCCATTGCAAGTTTCACATCTCTAGGCACATGGGTACACCCAGCAACCTCAGAGTATCCTGCCCCGGCTCCTCCTGCCAAATGCTTCTTCAACCGAGACACCCCTCCTCCCCGGTGTTCTATTTTACAATAGTTACAACGCCAACACCTACGGTTGCCATCCAACAAAACTCCGTGTGACCACCCAATATCATTTGTTCGTTCCTTAGGAGCCATAGAGTGCTATCTCCTAAAATTAAGAAATACAAATTATGAAAATATATTATTTCCCATCTACAACTAACAATGAACATAATTTCATGATTTGCGTACCATGCAAGACTAAATTCAATATTTAATACATCTTAATATAATTTAGTTCCAAATAATATCATTATTCCTATAACATACATATAAGGTTAATATTTATAATTAATACATATACATTAACTTTAAAATTATTTATCACTAATTAGATATTTAAAATTACATCTCTAATTAAATTACATGACATATATAAATTATAAACATCTCTAAATAATTTACATTATACATATAAATTAACTTTTAAATTATTTAAAAAATATTCAACACTAAATTTATATTTACATTAAAAATATATCCATATACATTACATTTTTACATTATGCAATTAAATTAACTAATATACATTATGCATTTAAAAATATTTTACATCTACAACTAATAATGATATTAATATCATTAATTCTACAACATGCAAGACTAAATTTAAAATTTAATACATCTAAATTTTATCTAATAATTAAACATGAATTGAATAACACATCAAAAAATAAATTTATATCTACAACATGAATTAAATATTATTTATATTAATTCTACAAAATGAATTAAATAATACATCATCAAAATGATATTTATACAACATCAATTAAACAAAAATTATATTACTTATATAACATGAATTAAATAATATATTAATAATAATATTAAATAATATAATAAAATATTTTCCTATATTTTTAATTAAAAAACCAAAAAAAATAAACACCCCCCCTCACCCTCACCGCCCCCCACCGGAGGTGGCTCTCACGGTGCAGACGCCCCCCCCCCCTCCTCACCCTCCTCGCCCCCCCACCGGCGGCGGTGCCAGTGCGACGCCCCCCCCTCCTCACCCCCCTCCGCCCCCCCTCCCCCTCTCACGGTGGCCGCGACGCCGGCAAACGCCCCCCCTCCCCCTCTCACAGTGGGCGCGACACCCGCAGATGCCCCCCCTCCGGTGCCAGTGCGACGCCCCCCCTCCCCCTCTCACGGTGGCCGCGACGCCCGCAGACGCCCCCCCCTCCGCCCCCCTCCCCCTCTCACGGTGCCAGTGCGACGCCCTCCCCCTCTCACGGTGCCAGTGCGACGCCCTCCCCCTCTCAGGGTGCCAGTGCGACGCCCCCCCCCTCTCACGGTGGCCGCGACGCCCGCAGACGCCCCCCCCCTCCGCCCCCCTCCCCCTCTCATGGTGCCAGTACGATGCCCCCCCTCTCACGGTGGCCGCGACGCCCGCAGACGCCCCCCCTCCCCCTCTCACCCTCCCCCACCTCCCTCCCCGCGGCCAGATCCAGCGGCGCGTGCAGAGGCCCCCCCCCTCACCGCCCCCCACCCCCGCGGTGGCAGACGCCCCCCCTCCCCCTCTCACGGTGCACACGCCCCCCCTCCCTCCCCGCCCCCCCACCGGCGGCGGTGCCAGTGCAGACGCACCCCCCCCTCACCCCCCCTCCTCACCCTAAAACAAAAAATTAGGGCACCTACCTCTGATCGCCGGTCGTCGCCGCCGCCCGGTGCCGTCCGCCGCCGCTCTGCACTGCCCACACCTGCCGGCCACAGCCTTCAAGCCGCTGCGGATGCCAGACCCGCCCGCACCCCGGCCCGCTATATGGGCGACCCGGCACGTACGCGCCGTCCCGCACGAACCACACCGATCCCGCCTCGACCCGCTCCGGTACGCGGCGGGACGCACGGGACCGTGCGGTCCAGTGCGTCCCGGCCACGACCCACAGCCCGTGCGACCCGGCGCCCGCCTGGGTCGGGTCGGGTCGTGCGGGTCGGTGCGGGTCAGGCCGGGACGGCAAACCATGATAAATATAGAAAATTTTACATATTAGTCCTTATAAATTTATCGAATTATCGATTAATTCTTTAAATCTGACTATTATTTTAAAAGTTCCTTTAAGCATCTATGTTGTCTAAATAAGTCTATGTAATAAGAAAGAATATTCCGTAAAATATTCTATCAAATGTACGAGAAAAGATCAAAATACCTCTCTTGAACATGGACTCTCTCTCTCTCTCTCCATCGTCACCCGGTGTGTCACTGCGTTGGCTCTGCTACTGTTGCATCTGTACGTTTTCCTTGCCAAGAGAGATTCATGACCACCTACCTCAGCGGCGATTTGGGAGGTTGGCTGCGGAGACCGAGAAGGGCGGCCGGTGAGGATGGAGCGGCCGCAGGTGGTGAAGTGAGAAAGAGAGAGAGGAAGAGAGAGTTGCAGGAAGAGTGGGAGAGTAGATGGAGAAGAGAAGAGAGAGGGAGTGGGCAAGAAGAGGAAACCGGCGATGCGACGGGGGTGTGTGTGTGAGAAGGTGAGCGTGAGTAGTGTGAGACGGAGGGAGAGAGAGCGAGGGAAGGAGAGAGAGGGGATCGAGAGTTAGAGAGAGAGGGAGAGAGAGGGCATGCAAAGAGGAGGAAGGGGGGGGGAGAGTGCAGTGTGTGCGATGTAGTGGCAGACGGGAGTAGCAGAGAGAGATGCGGCCAGGGTTTAGCAGAGAGAGGAAGAGAACAAGTGCAGAGAGAAGGAGAGACGTGAGACAAAGAGGTAGGGGGGAGTAGGAAGAAGACACTGGCGGTGACCCTGTTCAAAACAGGGGCGCCGGTGGTGAGAGAAAGAGGAGTGAGTGTGGACAAGTATCAAGGGTTGAACCTGTACTTAAAGAATTTGGATGATAGTATTGATGATGAGAAACTGAAGGAATTGTTCTCTGAATTTGGCAAGATCACATCTTGCAAGGTGATGCGGGATCCTAACGGGATAAGCAGGGGATCTGGTTTTGTTGCTTTCTCTAATCCAGAGGAGGCCAATAGAGCATTGTCAGAAATGAATGGGAAAATGGTCACAAACAAGCCCCTTTTTGTTGCACTTGCACAGCGTAAAGAAGACAGGAGGGCAAGACTTCAGGCACAATTCTCCCAAATGAGGCCCGTGAAGTATGCCACCCACTGTTGGTCCCCGGGTGCCAATGTACCCTCCTGGTGGTCCGGACCTTGGACAACAAATCTTTTATGGACAAGGCCCTCCAGCAACCCTCATTCCTCCTCAGCCTGGCTTTGGCTACCAGCAACAGCTTGTACCTGGGATGAGACCTGGAGCCACTCCCATGCCAAACTTCTTTGTTCCACTAGTTCAACAAGGACAGCAGGTGCAGCGCCCTGGGGGAAGGTGTGTGGGCCCCATGCAACAAGCTCAACAGCCTATGCCCATGCTTCAACAACAGATGATTCCGCCCAGAGGACGAGTCTACTGCTATCCACCAGGGCGTAACATGCCAGAAGTTCCCATGCCGAGTGTTGCGGGGGGAATGGTCTCTGTCCCATATGATACGGGGGGGTTCCCCCTACCAGATCCTGGGATTTCACAGCCAATTCCCATTGGGGCATTGGCTTCAGCCGTTGCAAATGCAACTCCTGATCAGCAGAGGACTATGCTGGGTGAGTCACTTTACCCACTTGTGGAACAGCTGGAGCATGATGCTGCAGCCAAAGTTACGGGCATGCTGCTTGAGATGGACTAGACCGAAGTCCTGCACCTGTTGGAGTCCCCAGAGGCCTTGAAGTCCAACGTCGCCAAAGCTATGGAGGTACTCAGGAACGTCGCCCAGCAGCAGCAGCCAAATACGCCGGTTGATCAACTGGCTGCCCTCTCCCTGAACGATGGCCTTGTTTCATGAGCTGGAACATCCTAGTTGATCGATTTGCGAGTTTGCCTGGAGCTTGGACCCAGTTTGGTTTGGTTTGTTGTGGACAGAACTGCTACTCTTTGGTTGGTTTTGATACTTGAAATGGGATTTCTCTAGGAATAGGTAGTAGTGGATTTGCAGCATTTCTGAACTCATACTGCACCTTTCAGTGTTCTTTATCCATTGCCGACTTACATATTATTATGGTTTGGATTGGATTAAAAAAAAAGAGGAGTGAGAGGGAGAGAAAGGGGAGGGGAAGGAGAAGAATAAGAGGGAGAAGTAAGGAGGGGGAGGGGGGCCGGAGGTGGAGGGAGGAGGGGTACCGGAGGGGGTTCAGAGGTGGAGGGGGAGGGGAGACAGTGGACCAGAGGGGCAGGGGGAGCTGAGGGGGACCGGAGGGGGGCGTTCCACCGGAGGTGGGGGGGGGGGAGGGGGAGTTTCCTCTCACCTCTCTCTCTCTCTCTCACACACACACACATGACTAACTAAGGGAAAATTAGTTTTTTTATTGCGTTGAGTCAATTAAACTCTGATCTAATTAATTTTTGTCGACTTAAAATAACGGTAGGGACTTATTTAAACAGCGGAGATAATTAATGGAAACTTTAAAATAATAACTAGATTTCAGGAATTAATCGACAATTCAATAAATTTTTAAGGATTAATATGTAAAAATCTCATAAATATATATAAAGAGACCCAAAGCCAATACACCGCAACAATTGGAAACACACCCCATCGGAGAGGAAGGGGAAGATGTGGGGTAGAAAGAGTAGCAGCAGCAGTGGTTACTCCCATTGGGTGGTGGGGTTGGCTGGTTTCCTGTGGCTGCTGCCTTCCCTCCCCAGCGCCTACCAGATAGTGGGGCAGCCCGAGCACCCCCGCCGCCCCGCCCTCCACCACCACCCCGCCACGATGCAACAACGGCTCCGGTCCCTTCTTGCCGCAAATGACGGCGCCTCCCTGCCCGCAGTGAGCCTCCTCTTCTTCTTGGCTTTTCCTCCCCGCATGACCGTCGTCATAGATTTCGAATTCTTGCCGCTGAGGCCGTTCTTGGGCAGTCGCAGGACTCGCCGCCGCAGTCGCGGGTCTACCACGCCGTCGACTACGGCGCCGACCCCACCGGGAGGAACGACTCCTCGGATGCCATCTCCCGGGCCATTGCTGACGCCTTCCAACCGCCGACGTCTGGGCGCATCCTCCTCTCCGGTATCCCTGACCTCGGCGGCGCCGAGGTCCACCTCGACGGGGGCACCTACCTGGTCGGCCGCCCCATACGTTTACCTTCGTCCGGCGGCGGTAACTTTAAGGTACTCCTCACGATGATCTTGACACTTAACTACCACCATTACTGTTACCCATCTCGACCTTTTCCTTTCTTCTCCTGCGTCCTAGATGCATGGCGGGACGCTGGTGGCCTCCGACGACTTCCCGGCAGAAGATTACCTGATCGAGCTGTGGGCCGCCTCCTCCTCCTCCACCGGCACCAAGTCTGGCGCCGGTGGCGCCGCCTCCGCCGGTTCCTCAGGCGACCTCCACTACGAGTACGTCACCCTGAGGGACCTCATGCTCGACGCCAACTACCGGGGCGGCGGCATCGCCCTCGTCGACTCCCTCCGGACCACCGTCGACAACTGTTACATTACCCACTTCGCCACTGACGGCATCCTCGTCCGGGGCGGGCACGAGACCTACGTCCGCAACACCTTCCTCGGTCAGCACATCACCGCCGGGGCCGACCCGAGGGAGAAAAACTTCACCGGCGTCGGGATCAACCTCGACGGCAACGACAACGCCGTCACCGACGTGGTCATCTTCTCGGCGGCCACGGGGGTTTCGGTGTCGGGGCAGGCCAACACCCTCACCGGGGTGCACTGCTACAACAAGGCCGCGGGGTGGGGCGGCATCGGCATCCACCTCCGGCTGCCGGGGCTGACCCAGACGAGGATCGTGAACTGCTACCTGGACTACCCCGGCATCGTGGCGGAGGACCCGGTGCAGCTCCTGGTTGCCAACTCTTTCTTCCTAGGCGACGCCCACGTTGTGCTCAAGTCGGTGAAGGGCGTCATGCAGGGGGTCACCATCGTGGACAACGTCTTCTCCGGCAACGACAACGCGGTCGACATCGTGCTGCTTGACGAGTCGTCGGGGAAGGCGTTTGGGGACGTGGACGGGGTGGTGGTGGACCGGAACCAGGTGAGGGGGATGAGGGCGCGGGCGACGGCCGCAAGGGGGTCGGTGCGGGGGAACGGGACGACGTGGGCGGTGGACTTCTCGCCGGTGCTGCTGTTCTCGGACCGCATCTAGTATGTACAGTACACGCTGCGGCCGGACGGCGGGGCCGCGGCGGCGGCTCAGCCGGCGGGCATCTTCCAGGGGCACGCCCTGAGGAACGTGTCCCGTAACCGAGTGGTGGTCGAGTCCCGTGTCGCGATGTCGGCCACGGTGCACGTGGCGGTCGACCAGAGCGTGGTGTCGGCGGTGTGAACCCGAAAAGGCCCGCATGTTTTTTATCAGGGATTTTTACATCAATTCCCTTGTGACGTGAAATTGCTTCAGAATTCGTCTTAGATTTGTATTTGTATCAGTATCCTTTATATGCGCATTATTACCATGTATCATTTTAGATTTCTGTTAGCATATTTGTACAATATTCCTTCTTTATTTGTTAAATTTTTTTTAATAATTTATTTACAAAAGTTGATGACAAAAATATACTTGTCATTTAATTTACATACAGAAGATATTTATTAATTTAAATAGTGTACTATGATGGAAAGAGAAAATATGATATATTCTTTTTGGAATTGAGACTTGCATGCGAACAGTTTGACAAAGCTACCTCTTTTTTCACCTTTACTACTAAATCGGGTTCGTCGTCTCAACTTATTCGTCTGTCTCATTTATGACCTAAGATGGGTCGGGTTAATTTCATCTCGCTCTGTCTTGATTTATCTAGTAAAATATTAAAATAAAAAAAAGACTCTTCATATATATATATAATATATATAATAATATAATAAAATAAAAATGACTATGTATATATATAATATAAAATATTAAAATATTAAAATGACGAAATGTCTCGATCATGACCCTTGACTCGGACGTCTCGCCCATCGCTTAGGTCGGGTTGAGACGTAAGAATCGAGACGACCTGGATCGAGATGTCAAGCCCTACCTCTAAAACAAAAAATTAAGAAAAATATTACTGCAATAGGAACCATGAAGTACATATAACCAACCAATGGACTCGATTAAACAAAAGATTGATGTCTTGTCATGCGGTGGGTCAGCTCAGATCAGCACCCTAACAGCACCTGGAGGCTGGAAGGTCCAAAAAGGTTACATTTATGAAGTTCATAAGAAGCATAGCGGGCTACAATAAGCACGAACTTTGAAGATTCTTGGACTCGTGAGAATACTGTGTGCACATTATTCTGCTAATATTGCTGCATTTGTCAACCCAATTTGATTATAAATTTTTTTATAATTTTTTGGAGTGAGAAAAATCGGGTGGAAAGAAGTTTTTAGAGAGTATGAAAAATGAAAAAATTTAACCCTATCTCTCTCTAGCTAGAATCTATAATCTTGATTTTGAATAATCTAATGTGGCATTTGTGTATTTGATAAAGTTTTTGGGAGGTGAAGATTTCGATGCTACATATATACAGTTCACCTGCCATTTGGTTGGCAAACACTGAGTTAAACCTTTGACCTTCACCCATCGTTGGTCTCCTTCAACTAGCGTTATGTTGTTGTCGGGCTGAGTCGAGGGCAGTAATTCAATTGAAGATTTTTTTTAATTTCTTTTAAGTATTAAATCTTTTATCTTAGTTTTTTTTACATGTACAACTAATATTTCATCATTTCATATAATCCTTGAGCGAAATCTACCCGTTCACATATATAAACCCCTAAAAGAATTAAGAAAAAAGATTTTATGATCTCAAAAAATATTAATAAGTTTAATTAATAATATATGATAATAAAAATCACTCCTTGGACATGTTATTTCGTTAGTTAGTTAGTTAGAATATATAAAATGTATACGTTAATGAGTTTTTTTTTATGAATTACCACACTTAGAGTAGTATTTATAGGTATATCATTCTTGGGAATAGCTTAGCAAGAATATCCTTATTTTTGAAAAAAAAATTTAAAAATATCATCGTGATTAACTACCATGGAACAAGAATATTTCATAAAGATTTAAAAATCCCAGATAAATGATCACGAAATGACCAAATATCTCTCTCCTCCTCACCACTTAGGGACCGAGAGAGAGAGAGAGAGAGAACTCGTCGGAATCCCCAGCTAGAGAAGGAATCATCATGAGAATCACACGAATTCCTATTGGAATTTGGCAATCGTTCCATTCCATGCACTATTTATCCCTTTAACTCAAAACCCGAACATACTTAGCAACCCGTTAGAAAACATTGGTTAAATACTTTTGTTATCATCAAAATTTAATGGAAAAATCTCAACATTACTTAACTCTTTCTAAAACTAAAACTAAGTGTTTCCAAAATTGCTATTTTATAGAAAATTTAATAATCTTACCAAAAACATGATATGCAATTAGGTGCATTTCAATTTTCTTGGATTTGGTTTGATTTCTAGGCCTTGGAAAACAGGTCAAGCTGAATTATTAAAATTCCATCTGGTTTCAAACAAGATCATTATTCTTCTTTTCTGAATTTCAATTTTCTTTTCTTGTAAATTAAGTTAAATCAAAGTGTATTAACCGATTTGTTTTGATTTTCGATTTGAATGAAACGTTGAACAGTCATACTACTTGCTTTCAGCCAAAGATATTTGAGAAATGCTAGTTTTCAATCTGGACAGAAAGATTTCTTACACGTCCAGGACAGGATTGATTATGCGAGTGCTCGGATCCATCGGGCAATCATTGTGCAGACCCGAGCTCAAATGTGGATCCCAATCTCATCCTGAACGGGTAAGAAACCTAATCCAGGACGAGTAGTAAGTACTTCTCGAGATATTCTAGACCTCTAACATTCTTCATGGTGCGTTCAGATGCTTGAACATTATGGTTGCATGCATTGTTTTAAAAATAAGAATTCATGCACAATCCGGCCGGAAGATTGTACGAAAGTTTGGACTCTGGATCTTGGTTTGACCAATGTCTAGCCCAAGCCATCGGAAGTAACTTGATGTTGGAAGAGTCAAATTGGCCCTAAGCAACCCCGTCAACTGGCAGCGTGATCTTAATCTTGGGAGTCAAATCTGGAAGCCGGCAGAAGTGACTTGGAAACTCTCAAATGTTGGTTTTGCATATATACTACCACTAAAATTGAAAATGTGTAAAAAAATCTGTCGCAGACATTTGCATATATATATATATATATATATATATGTATATGTATAATATAACTCTCGTATTCCCTTTCAGTTAATAAACTAGTTAATAAACTATTAAAATTTTCTAAGAAGATAAAGAAGAAGGTAGAATTGATATTTCTATGAATATTTCGATGAAAGTTTACCATAGCAACAACACATGATATTAGATTAATGTGATAAAGATACGTACATATATATATATATATACATATACGAATAAAAATATAAGATAGATTATTCTCACGTAGTTATACTTTGAAGTATTAAAAAAAAAATCTAACTGTGAACTTAAGATAGTTTGCATAAATCCTGTATCATTTTTAATGCTACTCTTGATCATGATCGCGAGGTTGACCGGCCGGATGGTTCTTTTTACTGGCTCTCTAACCCATGATTATTTGCCGTATAATATCGACTCTATCTGATGCGGCCGTATCGTATCATACCAGAGCTAACCGAAGCCGCGATACCGTGTGTGCGACACGGTGAAGACAGCCTCCATCATGTGACTCGGCCGAGTCGGTCCGAGAGACGATCTGAGTCGGATCCTTATAGTAATGTACCAAGGCCAGGCCGAGTGGATCCGGATCCTGGATCCAGCAAACTTTGCTCTAAACTAATCCCGAGCTGCTTTTATTAGCAGAGGAGTAACAATGCCGACGTTAATTTTCAGTGTAGTGGGCGGCAACCTCTTGGTAATCCTACTTAGAAAGTTGAAGTCAATTTGAAGGCCAGGTAGGCAAAATGTCATTCCTGCTGACCTCTTCTCACCGCTTAATCTCTCAACTTTCTCGAGGAAAAGATAGACAAATCAATTTTGTTTAAGTGTGAGATTGGCTAAAGATATCCAGGTTAAGTACAAGAACTCGATCGGGCTGCATGCATGGTGACTATGGGAAATGATTAGTTAAGCACTTTACTATGTACTCTATGTCGCCAGACGTGAGTAGATACTCATTCTATAATACTATATTCATTCGAGACGTGAAATGCGGTTTCTACGGTGTTTTATAATGTTTCATTCTATAATACTGTAAGCAATAGCCTCTTATATTTATATGACTCTGCTGTTATTAAATCACTGAACATGTTTAAATCTGTTGGGAAAAATGACCTAAACAATCAACCACACGAGCACAAATTGTAGAATTGTAAAAATAAAATACAACAGAGACGACGTACAAGATTTTATGTAAAAATCTCTAAACTGAGAAAAATAATTGGACAAATCCAATCCACTATAATAAAATAAAATAATACACCGACTCTACCCTCGGACTACAAAATTGAGAATTACAACCTCCATATAAGTACGGAGACCACACACCTGAGACCCCAATGATACTCTTGGGGTTAATACCAGAGACAATAATCTCGAGGAAAGAGATACCCGAGGAAGTCCGGAGACGCTCCCGTAGCCCTTCTCCCTTCTTCTTCCTCCTCTTCTCCTCTTTCTTCTCTCTCTCTCTCACCGGTGTGTGTGTGAGAGGGCTGCTACTAGCTCTCTCTCTTTTTCTTCTTCACATTGGTGTATTCCTTGCATGCATGGCTCTCCTTTTATAGGGAGACTAATTAAAGATTAGTCACACAACACCTTGCGGTGTGTGTGGGGTGGAGAGTTGGTTTTGGAACCAACTCCTCCTCGTCGTCGTATGGGCCTCTCATGAGGCTTGACCGCTTCCAACAATCTCCCTCTCCAGCCTTATGAGAGAGACTATGTCTTGTTATTGTATCTTGCTAAAATGGTAGTCATTCCTACAGAGCTCTTACACCTGTTGTGTTTATCTCTTGGTAGGATCTTCGCCATCATATCTGATGGATTTTTCTCTGTGTGGATCTTCTCCAATTGTAACAGCTTCTTCTCGAGAACATCTCGGATCCAGTGATACCGAACATCGACATGTTTTATTCTGGAGTGATAAACTGCATTCTTTGCTAAGTGTATAGCACTTTGACTATCACAATGTAACACATAGGCCTCCTGTGTAAGACCTATATCTTGGAGAAACTTCTTCATCCACAACATCTCCTTGCATGCCTCTGTAACTACAATATATTCTGCTTATGTAGTTGACAGAGCAACACATTTTTGTAACCTGGACTGCCATGACACAGCTCCCCCTGCAAAAGTAAATACATAACCAGATATGAACTTTCTAGAGTCCAAATATCCTGCCATGTCTGCATCTACAAATCCTTCTATTTCTGGATTAGAACCATCAAAACATAAACAATGGTTTGATGTGCTCCTGAGATACCTCATAATCCACTTCACTGCTTCCCAGTGTTCTTTACCTGGATTAGACAAGTATCTGCTCACTGATGCGGGACGGACACGGGGACCGACTCAACGTGGTATGGACCTCGGACTCTAGATGCGGACACGACCAGCAACACATGATGGGAGAGACATTAGGCCCGACACGGAGAGCTCCTATAGGCTATACGTCGCTAACAGAAATGCAAGCTCACTCGTCGTCCCAAGCGAGGGAAACGTGGATCGTGCGCGGTTGAAGAACCGACAGAGTTCAAGGGTAGTCGACTCACTTCCGGACTCGGATCGAGTCGCGGGACGGGTCACTCTCACACTCACAGCGGTGACATGGACACACGGGCTAGTACCTATCGCTCTCGGCAGCGGCAAAGACCATATACTAGCTAAGCAAATGAACGCCAAGGGGTTCGGACCATTACCTCCACGCACCCGGCGTGGCGAAGACAACCCCGACCGAATTACGGACTCCCGGTTAACAATGATTACAGCAATACACTAAGTCGACCCACTCCACGTAGGGAGATAAAAGGTCACATGTGGGGTCCGGGAATCACGCAACTCGGGTTGACGGGCAGCATCTTGATGTCGCCTGGCGGTGCCGAACTCCGCGTTTTCGTGCTTTCCGAACGGCAGCTTTTACGGGCCCGTGGGGCCCACGGACGGCGCAGTCCTCTGGATCTGCGGGGGTGGGTCCCACTATGATGGGAACCCCTGGTGGCCCGCTTCCCTGGACGGCGGTCAGCCGGTGACACTCACCGGAGGCCGGGTGCCCCGGTTCCCAAGTGGAGAGGATGCTGTCCACGACCTGATGTTGCTGTTTCAACAGCGCGCGCTCCGACGAAAACGGCCGCTGCAATCAGCCCCGTCGCCGGAATGCGACGAAACCAGCGCCGTTGGAAAGAGGATTCGAAAGCCTTCAATCTAGGGTCAGTGGACTCTTCTGAACCTGTGCGGACCTAGGCTTTAACTATTTTTCAATTCTCTGCTCCACAACTCCCGAAATCTCAGATCAGCATATCAGTTTCCTGTAAATGGCCATTGACAGCCTATGTACAATTGGATTCAGACTTCGAGCTCATCTTACAAGTTGTAGGTAATCAAACCACGGAACTTGAACTATTTTTAGAATTTGATTTTGAGGTGGGTACGATTTGTTATGATTTTTGGCGTGACTGGTGATCGGATCTGGGAACAGATGGATAAAACTATAGATGAGTTTGAGAATGATTTTTAGAAAATATGAAATGGGTGAATCAAAAATTGAGAAAAATTGTGGATGAAGGTGTGGATGGATGGAACCCCCAGTAAAATTGGGCGAACTAACAAAAATCAAAAAGTGGATCTAAGACATGAAACTCAGGACGGAGGTGAACCTGGACAGAACTCTGGCAGAACTGGAATGGAAGAGTGGACGAAAATAAAAAAATAGGAAACGTGATCTGAATGCTGGCCTGATTTTTGTGGGTGGAGAGGAACATCCCAGGAACAACTCCTCCAAATTTGGTAGCCAAATGAGCTCGGGGAAGACCTGTGAATTTCGAACAAGCTGTTGTGGTACTGCGCAGGCAGAATTCCGTTGATGGCGATGGCGGTGCGGTGGCGGCTCGTGGTGGCGGCGGCGATCGTCGGAACCGATAAACGAGGAGTCACACCTCAGAATGGAAACCTTCACAGCATCCAAGGGGGAGAGGGAGAGGAGAAGGGGGCACACCAAGCTGGAGCTCCAACATTTTCTTCCAATTCAAATGGCATTAATTCCACTAAAATGAAAAAATACAACCTTTTATATGTGACATATCACATCCATCCTCAACCATTGGATCAAGGGGAGGGGAATAGATGGCTGGGATTGAGTGTGATCAACACACAAAATTTACAATAAAAAAATAAGGGGAGGGGCGCACCATTGACTAGAGGGAACAAGCTTGACATGGTAGGTGGGGTGGGTGGCCAAAATGTGGACTTTCCAAGCCACTTGTCCCCCACTTGGCCCACCCTTCTAGAAGCCTCCATGTGGAAGGTTGACTGACCCCACATGGGACCCTAGACTGAGGTGGCTCAATGAGATGGGGCCTGGGGGGCCCGTGGGGCCCCCGGGGTCCAAATTGCACATAAGCCCCTCTTACAATCCAAATAGCAAACCGAATACAACGAAATAAACACAAATTACACACACATAAAGTCTAACTAAATATGATAAATGGGGAGGCTCAAGGCGGAGTCTCCAGGCTGTCTCCGAGCCAGATGGACGCTGAGGTGGCTCGAGTCGTGCTCCGTGTGCGGTACCGGTGGCTCGGCGTATCACGCCGCTCAACTGCTCGGGTGTCCGCACCACTCACTAAGCCAACTGCATAAGCTAAGTCTGGACGTGTACATACCATGGCGTACATGAGACTCCCCACTGCTGAGGCACATGGTATCTTCTCCATACTCTTCTGCTCCTCTGTAGAAGATGGACACTGCTCACTGCTTAACTTGTAGTGACTTGCAAGTGGAGTGCTAACTGGCTTGGCATTTTTCATGTTGAATTTATCAAGCACTTTTTCAACATACTTTTCTTGTGACAACCACAATTTCTTGGCCTTCCTGTCACGAGTGATCCTCATGCCCAGTATTTATTGTACTGGTCCCAAGTCCTTCATATCAAAGAACTTGCCCATGTCTTTCTTTAACCTGCCAATCATGTGAATGTCTTGCCCAATAATTAACATATCATCTACATATAACAGAAGAATGATAAAGTTACCTCCAATTTTTTTTTTGATATAAACATAATGATCTGCTTCTGTCCTTTGGTACCCTTGATCCACCATAAATGAATCAAATTTTCGATACCATTATCTAGGAGCCTGCTTCAGTCCGTACAAGCTCTTCTTCAATCTGCAAACCATGTGTTCTTTTTCAGCAACTTTAAATCCTTCTGGTTGTGCCATGTAGATTTCTTTCTTCAAATTATCATGAAGGAATGCAGTCTTGACATCTAGTTATTCTAGTTCTAAGTATAGACATGCCACCAAGCCCAATATCACCCTTATAGATGACATTTTTACTACAGGAGAAAAGATTTCATCAAAGTCAATACCTTTCTTTTGCATGTAGCCCTTCACCACTAATCTGGATTTATACCTCACTTGCCCTTGTCCTTCATTCTTTAACTTGTAAACCCACTTGTTTTGCAGTACCCTTTTTCCTTTTGGTAACTCTACTAAATCATAGGTGTGATTTTTATGCAAAGAATCTAACTATTCTTGCATTGCTTGCATCTACCTATCCTTGTGCATATCACCCTGCACCTCTGCAAAACATTCTGGTTCACCACAGTCAGTAAGCATAACATATTCATTGGAAGGATACCTGGTAGAAGGAATTCAGATCCTTTTTCCTATCCCATACTGCTCTTTAGTTGGCTCTGCTTGTGAGGGCTGCTCCCCCTCTATATCTTGTCCCTAGTCAACATGATCTTCCATGGGAAAGTCACCCGACTGTTGTTCTTCTACCTCTGAGTCTATTTCCTCAGCTTCTTCACCAGTCTCGTCTTGCTCATCAAGCTGTTCTTGAGATTCTGTTACCATAGGCATGGGGAAATCACCTACAGTAACCTTTGACTCTGAAGACTTCTCTAAATCCTCAATTGTCTGATCCTCCCTGAAGATAACATCACGAGTCCTACGGATTGTTTCCGCCTTTGGATCCCAGAGTTTGTAACCAAACTCATCATTTGCATATCCAAGAAATATAAGTGGCACTGCTTTATCATCTAATTTTGATATTTACTCTTTAGGCACATGCATAAATGCCTTGCAGCCAAAGACCTTAGATGATCATAGGATACCTCTTTTCCTGACCAAACTCTCTCTGGAATGTCTCCATCCAGTGGCACTAAGGGAGACCGATTGATCAGATACACTGCAGTACGCATTGCCTCACCCCAAAAGGATTTCAGCAGTTTAGAATTGGAGAGCATACTCCTGATTCTCTCCACAATGGTCCTGTTCACCCTTTCTGTAACTCCATTTTGTTGTGGAGTATAGGGAACAATCTTTTCATGCCGATTCCCACGCTTCATACATTACTTCTTCAATGACCAAGCCATGTATTCACCACCATTATCTGTGTGTAGCCTTTTCAAAAACTTTCATGTTTCACGCTCAACAGCAGCATGAAACACTTTGAAAATCTTACTGACTTCACTTTTACTTTTCATTGCAAATGCCCACACTTTCCTTGATGCATTATCAATGAATGTAACAAAATAAGAAGCACCACCTTTTGATGTTACATTTATCGGACCACAAACGTCAGAATAAACTAACTCCAAAAGGTCAACTGCTCTTTTCGGGTGATTTCTCTGAAAAGAAACTCTATGCTGCTTGCCAACTAAACAATGGCCACAAGGTCTTAGATGTGTACCTTTCATATTTGGAATGAGATCTTTCTTCACAAGTAGATCCATCCCCTTCTGACTCATGTGTCCTAATCTTTTATGCCACAAATCTGATAAGGAACCATCTGCCATGGTGTTTATCTCACCTTTGCTTACCCGTGTCTACATGCCATAAAGAGTACCATACTTGCTACCTCTTGCTAACACAAGTGCACCCTTTGTCAGCTTCCAGCCTATCTGCCTGAAAGTAGTGGAGTATCCATCTTCACCTAACTTTCCTGCAGACATCAGATTCATCCTGAGGTCTGGAACATGTCTCACATCTTTGAGAATGAGTCGACACCCTGTGTAAGGCTCAACACAGACATCTCCTATCCCCACAATCTTTGAAGTGTCCGTGTTGCCCATATGGACAACACCAAAATCACCTGTTCTATATGATGAGAATAGATGTCGACACGGTGTAGCATGATATGATGCTTCAGAATCTAAAATCTAGATTGTGCCACCCTTCTCCATTGTAAGATAATTTCCACCATTAGAGAGAAGAACTACTATCTCTTCGTCAGACACGATCGCTGCAATCTCCTTGTCTTTCCCGTTGTCTTCAACCTTTCTCTTTTGATCTTTTTCTTCTTTCAACTTTCTACCGCCAATCTTCTTGTGGCCAGTAATACCACAATGATAACACTTGCCGATGATTCTGGATATGGATTTTGATCTTGATTTTATTTTTCTATAGGTTTTGTCTCTGTATCTTGTTCTGCCACGATCTTCTGTTGCCAAGATCTGTGAAGTTGAGGCACCCAATGATGACTTTCTTCTTGTCTCCTCATTTAAGAGCCTACTGGTCACGTGCTTCAGAGTCAGCACATCATCTGGAGCAGAATTACTTAGAGAGACTACAAGGGTCTCCCAACTATCTGGCAAGGAGCTGAGTAGCAATAATGCTTGCAACTCATCTTCTAGCACCATCTTCATCGTCGATAATTGGTTTATGATGCTCTGCACTTCATTCAAGTGCTTTGTAACTGAATTCACTTCTTTCAGCTTGAGATTCACCAATTGTCGGATTAAGAATGCTTTGTTGCCTGCAGTCTTTCTCTCATAGAGATCATGTAATTTCTGCAACAGAGATTTTGCAGTCGTCTCACCTGACACGTGGTGGAATACACTATCATCCAACCACTGTCGTATTATGCCGATTGCCTTCTGATCTAGCTGTTTCCACGCGGCTTCTGACATATCTGCTGGCTTGTGCTCGACACCTTCAATGGGTGTGTAGAGATCCTTGCAATAAAGGATGTCCTCCATCTTGGCCTTCCACATCACCCAGTTGCTACCATTGAGTGATATCATCCTGTCGACGGTTGCATCCATCTCGTCTCACGTTGTCAACAATATGACGACCAGGCTTTGATACCACCGTGTTGGGAAAAATGGCCTTTTCCTGTCCGCGTGAATGACTGAGGATGAACTCGGCAACCACACAAGCACAAAATGTAGAATTGCAAAAATAAAATACAACAGAGACGACGTACAAGATTTTATGTAAAAATCTCTAAACTAGGAAAAATAATTGGATAAATCCAATCCACTATAATAAAATAAAATAATAGACCGACTCTACTCTCAGACTACAAAATTGAGAATTACAACCTCCACATAAGTATGGAGACCACACACCGGAGACCCCAATGATACTCTTGGGATTAATACCAGAGACAAGAATCTCGAGGAAAGAGATACCCGAGGAAGCTCAGAGACGCTCCCGTAGCCCTTCTCCCTTCTTCCTCCTCCTCTTCTCCTCTTTCTTCTCTCTCTCTCACTGGTGTGTGTGTGAGAGGGCTGCTGCTAGCTCTCTCTCTCTTTTTCTTCTTCACATTGGTGCATTCCTTGCATGCATGGCTCTCCTTTTATAGGGAGACTAATTAAAAATTAGCCACACAACACCTTGCGGTGTGTGTGGGGTGGAGAGTTGGTTTTGGAACCAACTCCTCCTCGTCGTCGTATGGGCCTCTCATGAGGCTTGACCGCTTCCAACAAAATCTAGCCGACAACATATGGTTAATAGGCCTAACCATTATATGGCCCATGGATTCCGATTATGAGTATAAATCTAATTTGATCAAAACTCTAGACTGGTCCCTCCTCTCTATAAATATTGGTCTGTGTATGTCCCACGAAGGACACAAGCATTCGACGACTCTATGGAGAGAGGAAACTAGGGACGCGCTAGTAGGGTGTGGGGACTCATTTTATTTAAAATATTAGACCATGTGTTGATTTATTTGGTTTATTTATTAAGGATTTATTTGCGTAGGGCGTGCCAGTCACTGAGTGACGAGTTTATTATGCACACCGTCTGACTAACCAGACGATTATGGGTGATTGTGTCGGGATCTAAAACCCGCCGTACCATAAAGGCTACGGCGTTAGTTACATCTCTCCAGAAGAGAGAAAACCCTTGATTAATCACCAAAATAAAGAGGCCATGGGGCCCGTAGAATATGTAAAAGATGTGATTGCATGCAAGCACACCATATGACAATATTTATTTATTTAATCCGGCTCCCAGTACAGGGCGGAGAACTTAGGTCCGAGGACCATCATCACGTATAGTGAAAGCCTCCGGCCAGGCATGACCCGACTTTTTGCTAATCACCATTTGATATACCGGAGAGTCAGATCATGCAGGCATGCAAGGTGGTAGCATTTAGTATTATGGTTTATTGTTTGTTTGATCATTTGTTAGTGATTTCGGAAGAGATCTCAACAACGCCCCCCCTGAATTTTTATGATGATTTATTGAATTGTTATGATTATTTATTAACATTTTATGCTGATTTATTAATATTTATGATTTATTGAATTTTTATGATGATTTATTAATTTTTATGTGATGATTTATTACTTTTATAATTTATTAAATTTTTATGATGATTTATTAATTTTCATGATTTATTGAATTTTTATTAGCCTAAAACGGCGCGGTAGCTACTTAGAGCTAAAACGGCGCGATGCCTATATGAAAGCTAAAGCGGCGCGGTGGCTAAATGGGGGCTAAACCGGCGCGGTGGCCATATGGGAGCTAATACGGCGCGGTGGCCAACTAGAAACTAAAACGGCGCGCCTTGAGCGCGCCGGATGGAGGCTCAAGGAGGCCAATTGAATTATGAGTCTAGCGTTAAAACGGCGCGAGGAGGGGGGGGCGCCAAAAATTGGCACGCCGGATTAGGGGATTTTTGACTTATTTGAGTTCTGATCAAACTTCAGGCCGATTTATTAGGACTTTGTTGTTATTTTAGAAGATTAGAAGAGTTGTTTAGGGCCCAGAAGCACTGCAATCGAGACAATTATGGACTTATGTGAGGTTCCTACTCGAGCATAGTCTCCAATGATCATTATCAATGCATATCAACTATAAATTAGACTAAGTCATCAGTCCAAACTCTGGCAGCACCTCCCCATGATTGGGGGGTTGCAGGGGCGAAGCGGAGACAGTCCCACAAGATTGGGGTATGCTCCTTTATGGTCAGGAGTGCCAAACGGTGACCGGCGGACTTCGTTAGAGGGAAAAGTCCCCGAGGGCTAGCCTGCTAGGGGTATCCATCTCAACGAGTCAAAGATAGTTAAGGGGCGACTGAGATGGGAAGTCACCTCGAGGGCCAGCCTACGAGAGGTTATCTCCCCACAGCCACCACCACTCCCAGGAGAAGGTGGATTTGATGTCGGGCTAAAGCCCTATTAGTTTTCACTTGATGAACCACATGGTTCATATCATTAGGGGATATGATCCGATGGCTCGCCAGTGATTGAGGATGATGGGGGATGTTCCCCTCCCCGGGCAGTGGATTCTTCGAGAGGATAAATCACTAAAGAAGACTATAACCGGAGTACATTTAATTGGAGAACGGATAGTAGGTGACCATATATGCACATATATGCATCGAAGGGACATGCTAGAGAGGGAGCCAGTAGGCTAGACTTAAGACCAGAAAGATTAGCCAACAGACTGAGCTCCTGGAAGAGGCCAATGGTCGAATAGTTCGACAGCATCTACAGTACGCACAACTACAAAACAGGGGCAGTGGAGATGTTCATTCCCCCTAACCCTAAACCGCGAACATGGACGTATTAGAGAGCCACCTCCAGGGGCGAAGGATGATGCAATGATATGCATCCCTCCGGCCGGGAGAGAACATTTGAGCTCGCCGGCTCATTCACACCATCTATACGACAAAGAAAGCCCCGGGGAGGGGGATTATTAATGTTGCCTCGAGAACCTGAGGCGTATTCGGCGGTGGAAAATCCAAGCGAATAACACACAGGGGATAGAGAAGATAGAATGCAAGGTAGCAGCGAACACATGCCTTTCCATTCGTTCAATCGCATAGTGAAATCATTACAACACATTCGGCTCGGCATTGTTGCACGAAGCCCATTTCATTCTCTAAAGAAAGGGGAAAAACAGAGACGATAAGAGGGGGGAGCTCGAAGAATACTCCCGGGCTCATATCATCGCCTTTCAATTACACTGCTCCGTGGAGCTATATTAGCAGAAGAAGGGAAGAAAACAGCCGAAGGAGACGCCACGACTTTCGCCAACCCACCTTGGAGCTTCGCAGCAGAGAAACGACAGAGAAACAGGGTATCGGGATCAACGGGCTCTCCGCTCCCCTTCTTCCTCTCTAAGCTTTTTCTCTCTTTCGACTGTGTGTTTTCTCTATGTTTATCCCTTTCTTCCCTCTCTTTTCATCAGACGATTGGCCTCTCCCCTTTTCTTTCTATCTCTCTATATCCTTCATTCGACCACATGCCCCCTTTATATAATGAACCCTCGGCCATGCTTCATCCGGCGCGGGAGTAGCGCGCCGGGAAGAGGCTGTGATTAGCGCGCCGGGTGGGCAACTGAACAGAGGGCGCGCCGGATTAAGGGGCACGCCGGATTAAGGGAGGCGCGCCGTTCCATTGTGTCGACTTGATACGGGTCCGACAGCGGGTCCCGGACTGACTCTGAGAGTCGTTGTGATCCTTCATCTCACCGTGGTCCTGCCAGGCCATGGCGTGAAGCATTGACAAAGCTTCCAGGCCACTGAATGGCTACTTTTGGAACCTCGTGCATCTTCGGCTCGGACACGCGGGTTTTCCGCTGACATGGCCCTCGGCACAATTGTTTGTGCTGCCGGGCCGGCTTCACTTGTATTTGTAGCTTTTTTGATTGCTTCTTCGGGGATGGTCCCGAATATTCTTCCATGCTCTCAGGTCCTGCTTTAGTGGTTGTCGGTTGGAGCCGGGCATCTTTTCTTTTCCTCTTTTCTTTGGTCTCATCTTTTGTTCGGCTTCTGCCATTCTTTTTCTTCTTTTCTTTCTTTTCTTCTCTGTCGGCACAGGAGCACTCAATCACAACTTAAGACATGCAAAAGCAGAAGTTAGGAGAAGTTAGGAATATTTTTAGTGTCAACAAATGCCCCCCACCCGCGGGTGTCGCGAAAGAGGGACGAAAGAGCGGGACGTGCGGGTGTAGCCCATAGCCCGTTTGAAAATATTGCACATGTCTTTTTATTATTCATTCTTTTTATTAATCCCATTTTCACCTATCATCATTCATTCATTTTTATTTCATCATCCATTTTATTATCTTTTTTTTATACAGCCCTATCCAAGCATGTGGCCATTCATCGTCCGCAAGCATAGAATAGATATATGTAGCATAATTCCCTATAACAGTGATAGGATAAGGACAGCGCCCATGATTCATGGACATAGTGCGGCTCACGAAGCACAACTAAGGGAGATGTGCATACGTAAAGGGTATACCGCGTAGAACATATGCATAGCATGAATCACAATCTACACCCATGACTATTCCTTCATAGTGTGAAAGTGCAATTATATGGGTAGTGAACCCTAGACATAGGGGCGTGCAGACGTTCTGAGTAACACTAGAGGATTACTTTATCGCCTACACATACATTCGGGACTCTCAGCTTTCGATAGCTTCGCACAACCCCCTTGTTTATTTCTTTATTTTGGGTTTCACTGTTCGGCGCGAGTTTCCTCATGTGTCTCAATGGGGATTTCCGGCTACTAGGATTCGTCCTTTATTATGATGCTATTGTGGATTTCACCGTTTGACACGAGTCTACTCATATGTCTAAATGGAAATTCCTGGCTACTAGGATTCATCCTATACTATGGTTTTATGATGGATTTCACTGTTTGACGTGAGTCTCCTCATATGTCTCAATGGGGATTCCCGGATATTTGGATTCATCCTTACTTTAATTGTGGGGTTTGTTGCACCGTTTTCGCGCGAGTCTCCTCATTTGTTTCAGTGGGGATTCCCGGCTACTTGGATTCACATTCCACTTATCATTATCATCATTTTTTCTTTTCTTTTTCTTTTTTTTAAAGGGGGTAGACAATTTTTTTCTCACGGTCACCTTTTACGCGAGTGTAGAGATTTGAGCATCCACAAAGTGTTATGAAGAATTTATGACGTCCCTATGTCTAAGGACCATTGCTCATATTACATGCGAAGTGTGGGAGTTTCGCCTAGGGTGTATCCTGTGAGTTATGCTAGCATCATAGCTATGACTCTTCCCTTAGCCGTATGCACTCACTGAGAATTGGCTTTTCATCCTTAGTATGTGCTGTGATGCACACATATCCTGAATTAGGACATCATTATTTAGCAAGGAAGTACACGGTCTTAGAAATTTAAAGGAAGTGTATTAGTACTATATTACAAACAAGCATGCGCATGAGGCAAGCAAGCAAGCAAACCATGTTATGCTCATTTTTTCTCTCTTTTTTATTTTCTCTCATTTTTATCCTTTTTCTTCCTTCTTTTCTTTTTTTTCTTCCTTTTTTTGCTCTCTTTTTTTTCTTCTTCTTTGTTCTTTGTTTCTTTGTTTTTGTTTTACCTTTTCTCTTTTTTTTGTAGGGCTTAGTAAGTACATCCGCAGGCCGCCAATTTGAGAGGTAGGTGGCTGATGCCATGACAATGGAGAGAAGATGTGATATGTTGTTGTGAATCCCTAGAGGGATCAAGGGTTGGTGTGAAACCAAAAAGGAGATCTTTTCGTTCATTGGTTCGGATAGCAATTCCGGGCCAATGGTAAGAGGTTTGTCGGCTTAAACCGAAGGTAATGACGCCGAATGACTTGGCTTAGACGTAAGGTCGTGATGCCAAGGGAAGATATTTACCGGCTTAGGCGGAAGCCATGACGCCGGACAAGAATATTTAACGGCTTAGACGTAAAGTCACGACGTCGCACAACTTGGCTTAGGCGGAAGGCCATGACGTCAAGGCAAAATATTTACCGGCTTAGACGGAAAGCCATGACGCCGGACAAGAGTATTCAGCGGTTTAGACATAAAGTCATGACGCCATACAACTTGGCTTAGGCGGAAGGCCATGACGCCAAGGTAGAATATTTGTCGGCCTAGGCGGAGAGCCATGGTGTCGAATAACTTGGCTTAGGCGGAGAGCCATGATGCTGAATGACTTGACTTAGGAGGAAGGCCATGATGCCAAGGTAGAATATTTACCGGCTTAAGCGAAAAGCCACGACGTCAGACAAGAGTATTCAACGACTTAGACATAAAGTCATGACGCCGTACAGCTTGACTTAGGCGGAAGGCCATGACGCCAATGCAGAATATTTACCGACTTAGGCGGAAAGCCGTGACGCCGGACAAGAGTATTTAACGGCTTGGACATAAAGTCATGACGCCATACAACTTGGCTTAGGCGGAAGGCCATGACGCCAAGGCAGAATATTTATGGGCTTAGGCGGAAAGCCATGACGCCGGACAAGGATATTTAACGGCTTAAACATAAAGTCATGACGCCGTACAACTTGGCTTAGGCGGAAGGCCATGACGCCAAGGCATATTGTTTACCGGCTTAGGCAGAAAGCCATGATGCCGGACAAGAATATTTAATGGCTTAGACGTAAAGTCATGACGCCGTACAACTTGGCTTAGACAGAAGGCCATGACGCAAAGGTAGAATATTTACCGACTTAGGTAGAAAGCCATGACGCCAGACAAGAATATTTAACGGCTTAGACATAAAGTCATGACGCCGTACAACTTGGCTTAGGCAGAAGGCCATGACGCCAAGGCAGATTGTTTACCGGCTTAGGTGGAAGGCCATGACGCCAAGGCAGATTGTTTACCTGCTTAGGTGGAAGGCCATGACGCCGAACAAGGATATTTAACGGCTTAGACATAAAGTCATGACGTCGTACAACTTGGCTTAGGCGGAAGGCCATGACGCCAAGGCAGATTGTTTACCGGCTTAGGCGGAAAGCCATGACGCCATACAAGGATATTTAACGGCTTAAACATAAAGTCATGACGCCGTACAACTTGGCTTAGGCGGAATGCCATGACGCCAAGGCAGATTGTTTACCGGCTTAGGCGGAAAGCCATGACACCGGCCAAGAATATTTAACGGCTTAGACGTAAAGTCATGACGCTGTACAACTTGGTTTAGGTGGAAGGCCATGACGCCAAGGCAGATTGTTTATCAGCTCAGATGGAAGGCCATGACGCCGGACAAGGATATTTAACGGGTTAGACGTAAAGTCATGACGCCGTATAACCTGGCTTAGGCGGAAGGCCATGACGCCAACGGTGAAGGGGTCTTTTGTTGTCTGACTGGACAAAAGGTATGAGCCAGAGGTAAAAGGGTCTTTTTGTTGACTGACTAGACGAAAGGTCTGAGCCAGAGGTAAAAGGGTCTTTTTGTTGACTGACGGGACGAAGGGTCCGAACCAGAGGTAAAAGGGTCTTTTTGTTGTATGGTCGGACGGAAGGTCCGAGCCAGAGGTAATAGGGTCTTTTTGTTTACTGACTGGACGAAAGGTCCACGTCAGAGGTAAAAGGGTCTTTTTGTTGACTGACTGGACGAAAGGTCCGAGCCAGAGGTAGAATATGAATGTTAACCTAACGGGATGTTAGAGTCAACAAACCTTGCCTAGGCGGTATGTCTAGGAAAGGGCAGAAATAAAGCATTATCGTCGTCTCAACATCATGTCGAATACAACCAACCTGGGAGAGATGAAGGGTCCGGGCCAGGGCAGAATATGGTGGTTGACTTGACAGATTGCCAAAGTCAACCAACTTGGAAAAGACGTGAGGCCTGATCCAAAGGCAGAATATAACATAGGTGTTGGCTTGACGTCCTGTCAAAGTCAACGAACTTGGCAAAGACATGAGGCCTAAGTCAAGGGCGTAATATAGGGTAAGTGTTGACTCGACGTCCTATCAAAGCCAACAAACTTGGCAGAGGCATGAGGCCTAAGTCAAGGGCAGAATGTAGAATAGGTGTTGACTCGACGTCCTGTCAAAGTTAACGAACTTGGCGAAGACGTGAGGCCTAAGCCAAGAGTATAACGTAGGATACGAATGTTGAATGGGTGTTGACTCAACGTCATGTCGAAGTCAACGAACTTGGCAGAGGCGTTGTAGACACGCCAAAATTGACGTTACTCTGAGTACACCTCATATTACCTTGTAACGCCCCAATTTGACCCTCAAACTAGCTTTGTTTGAGTGATTTTTCCCACTTTTCTTGGATTTCTCCCCTTTTTATCTCTTTTCCTATTTTCCCCTATTTTTTGGATTTTTCTGGATTTTTTTGGATTTTCTGGGCATTTTCCCCTATTTTTCAGAAATAACGACCTGACGTGGGGCGTCTTTTAAATAACGACTTATACATGGGCGTTTCTTAAAAAATTAACGACTATATTGGAGGGCGTCCATTCTTTCAAATTTCTATTTTTCTGGATTTTTCTGAAAATTTTTCGGATTTTTTTAAGAATTAACGACTTAATCATGGGCGTTATTTTGAATTCGAAAAGAATAAAAAAAATAAAAAATCGAATTCACGCCGTATGTGAGGGCGTGTCTTTCAAATTGAATTTATTATTATTATTTTTCAACCCCTTCCAGAGGTGATTTGGTGGCCTTCCGGATGTCAGAAAAATTCGCAAAAATAGTCGTTGGAATCAGGACGACGAGATGCACCTCCGCCTAAAAAATGGGAAAATAATATTAAGAAATAAAAAATGGCCCTATTTCGAATATTTTGAATTAACGTCCTTTGTTAAGGCGCGTTTTAATTAACGCCTTTGACTCAGACGTGTTTCACAATTTTCAAATAAATTCTAAAATTTAATTTTTGAATTAACGCCCTAATCTAAGTCGTGTTTTTAAAAGACGCCCTTTGGCAGGTCGTCAATTCTTGAATTGACGTCTTTGTCAAGGTCGTGTTTCATTTTTGTGTTCCGAACAAACGCAGCCTTTCCCCAGAGAATCCCTGCTTCGTTTGGACTCTTGCCCAGTCTTATCCTCCCCTCTTTGGGCTCTTGCCCGTTCTTATCTTTCCTTACATTTGGACTCTTTCCTTCTTATCCCTTTTCTATCTTATCAATAGAGCTTCCGAGCTCTGTTAACGGGTTGGACTCTGGATTCTTCTTTCCCTCCCCTCTGTTCTTTCGCCCTTCGTTCTTCTTCTTTTTCTTCTATTTTCCTGTTCTTTTGTTTTGCTCTTCTTTTCTTCTCACAGGTTGCTGTTGGTGTGGCCGAAGGAGGAGCTTCAAGTGTTTTACATCTTCATCCCCTTGGAAGACTTCTCCCAATCGAAAATCAAAGCCGCATCACAGGCTCCTTTCCCTTTATCTTCTTATTTCTATTCCTCTGTTTAGTTCACACGCATGCATACTACATCATCATTCTCATTATTTTTCAAACTCAACTACGTTGAGTATCTCTTTTAGTGCACATTTGCACTCTCTCCCCTTATTCTATTTTGCATTCATCATATATCTCCCACCCTCTTTGTATAGGGGTTTAAGGGCCAACCACCCACAGGGTGTGTCTTAATTGTATTTGCATGCTCATCTATTTACTATGGATTTGATACTACACACCATGTTCTAATTCAATTCTTTTGTGGTGTTTGTGTCTATTTTTGTAAGGGTAATAAAAGTAAGAACTCTCTTCATCGGTCGGCCGATTTGAAGAGAAAGGAAGCACTCACATCCCCGCATCTTTTGAGGTACTTTTCGCGATCATTCCTCCCATGTTCTTATTGATTATATTTTTGAGACCTAGCGTCTCTGGCGATCACAAACTCCTCTTGTGCACCTCGTGCATGTTTTTCTCTACATTATTGATTATTGCTTATTCTTAATATTTTCCTAAAGTGGATTTTAAATAGAATCTACAAATTGGCGATCACGGTGGGACTCTTTGTGTCCTTCCTTTATTACCCTTTCCCCTTAGGCACCCGCGCGTGCCGTCTCCCCTATTGCACCCTCGGTGCGTCTCCTTTTGTGCCCCTCGGGCACCCTCCACTTGCATTGCACTCTCCCACTTGTGATTTGTTAGTTTGATAGGTTTTTGTTTAGAAATTCCATTTTTTGAAATAAAATTGATGAGCATGTTTATTCTATTGATTGCCATGATTGTGTGATTGGGTGTTGATACTGCTGGCCGTGAAGTTTTTCTGGAGAAAGTGAATTCACGCCTCTGGAAGAGCCGTTTTTCTTGATTTAACGCCCTAAGCCAGGGCATCTTCTTCATATTTTACGCCCTCTGACAGGGCGTTTTCCAGCACATTTCCGGGTATTCTTGCTTTATATTGCTGCCTGTGAATTCACGCCCTGCTCCAGGGCGTCTTTTACTTGATTAGCGCCCCACATTAGGGCGTGTCTTTTGATTTTACGCCCGCTGAATAGGGCGTCCTTTTATTGATAGCGCCTCACCGTAAGGCACGTTTTACCCTGCCCCTGGGCCCCCACGTTGGTTCACGACAGTGCCGCTGTTGTTTCTCTTGTTAGTAGCGCCCCCTGCCAGGGCGTGTTTTTACTGTGGGTTTCCAGAACCCTTCCCGTGGGTGAGTTTTCATGATATTTCATACTTATCTTTGTTGATTGATCATATTATTGTGGTTGGCCTGTTTACCCTGCTGCATTCATTCATTTGCATTGGTCTGGGAGACCTCCTCTCTCTTCATTAGGATTCCACACACCCTCTTGGTGAAGGAACGACCCTCCATTGAGCATTCTGTCTCTTTGGACCGGAACTTCCTAAACCAAGCCTCCGTAAGTCCCCGCACCCGTGGATTCCCTCACGGACGCCGGGCAGGTTGTACCCTTTTGAAGTCCCGAGTTAGTTGGCCTATATGTGGTGAGAGAGGGTTCCTAGTTGGCATTGGAGTTCAAACCATACTGAAACTAGGTCCCCCCCCCTTGTGTGAATCATTCAAAACTTTGATAAAATCCTTAATTCACTAGGGTTCAAACAAATCAAATCAAGGTAACCATATCTTTTGTGTGCTTCTTTGCATATTATTTTGAACTTTGATTGCATGATGGCTTACTATAAACAAGATAACATGTTTAATTCAATTCATGAAGATGCACAACCTAGCACTTCTTATAATCCTCACTTTCAACATGTTCAAAATTATCACCATACTTTCAAAGGACCACGTCCTCACTCTTATGGTGTTGCCTGACCCTTGGGCAATGTCCAATCCAATGGTCCTTCAACTCAATTTCGAGCCACTATTCCCATTAAGCCCTCTCGTCCCAATGATGAGAAGGTCTCCCAGATTTTGCATGCATTAGATCATCTTACCCCTCAACAGATCCAAGCCTTTAAGGCCGCCGTTGAGGGTACATCTCATGCATCTCCCTCCAATTCTACACGGGTGGCCCATCACCCACCTCCTCCTTGCAATCCTGATCGGGTAGCCCATTACCCATCTCCTCCTGTTCATTCTACTCGGGTGGCCCATCACCCGCCTCCTTCTGTTCCCTCTCGATCACGGCCCCAAGGCCCATTTATTCATTGCAATCCGGCCCATCCGGGTTCTTCTATGGGTCGGCCCATTAATTCCCCTCCACGGCCTTTTTATACGGCCCTTCCTCCTTCAAGGCCCTGCCAACCTTCTGTTGCTCAAGTCACACCCCTCCAACAATCTCTGCTTGATAAGATTACTTTGATGGAGGAACAAATAAAGAGGGTCACGGCTCCTCCTACTCCGGTTAATCCTCTCTATGCGGCTTTGGATGACATTACAAGAATGGAGAGAGAATGGAAGGATAGGATGGACGACTACGGCGTCTGCACTCCAAGCAAGCAAGAACCGGCGATTGAAGAATCCAAGCCGGTATACGACGATGAAGTTATGCAAGCACCCCTTCCAAGTTTCCTTCGTTTCCCGCTCCCTTCAATTTCATTTGATGAACCCCCTGCTCAGGAAGAAGCCATCGTCCCTAATCCAACTCCTATTCTCGAGACTTCAGGGTGCTACGAGGATGGGTCGATACTTCAATCACCCACGCCGGCGCATTTTGAGTCTCACCCCATTCCTAATACCGCTCGCCCCGCTCGGCGCTTTCTCCGCAATAAGCCTCCACTAATTGTTAAACCTCCGCCAATTGTTACACCTTCCCCCATTATGCCTTTAGCCTCCACCTCGGCCTCCACTTCCCCAATTAGCCTACCATTACCATCACTTCAACCCTCCACTATGCCTATGACCCCTATTCCTCCACCATATAGCCTTACGCCTTTACCCATGGTTAGTCCTGAGCAGGATCCACCACTTTTTGCATCCGAGCCCGTCCCGACTGCTTCCGAGCAAGGGGAGAAGCTCGACGTGTTTGAACCTCCGCCCCCATTCACCCATTTGCCAACACCTTCCATTATAACTCCACCATCCACGGAGCCTTCCGCCTCCGCCTCACCTCCCTTTGTTACTCAGAAGGGGCGTGCTTCTGCAGCTACTTGCGCCAAGGATAAGCAAGAGCCGGGCAAGAAGACTTTGGCCACGACTGTGCCATTCAAAATGCAAGAATTCATTTACCGGATGCCAATCCGGGTTATTGTGCCAAGCATGGTCGAAGAAGCCAAGTCATCGCCGTTGCTCAATAGATGCCAAGCGTTGACGCCGTTTGAAGGCCGGGCAGGGCACCCTTTGTTCAAACCTTCGAATTCCGAATTCATTTACAAGGGGCGAATGCCTATTTTATTCAACATTCCATATTCATCACCATCAATGGGCATGGCGATGCTTCATGTTCCAACTCTACGACTCCCTCACCTTATTGATCTTCGCTTTCCAAGGGGGTTGTCATTTATTGAAGCTTCCTTTATTGGGCCAATTGGTCGTACATGTTCACTGCCGTGGAGGGGCAATTGTCTTAAGGGGTCGTCCCCTATTTCTTCCACTCTTGTTCATTCAACTTCATCCATATCCATTTCAATCACCTTTTCTTCATGGGCCACTCTAAGGGAAAAGAGGAGGATCTCACCTTCTCACTCTTCACATTCTTCATCTTCTTCGAATTTCATGCATTTTTCATTCATTCATTCATTCCATTCTTTGCATTCATTACATCCATCATTTTGCATACATTTGCACCTCCTGCTTCCCGGGTTTCCAAACCCGTATCTTCCCCGCCTTCCGGTACCTCCGGATATTCCGCATTTCTCATCCTGTTCATCTTCATCTTTTTGTCCACTCTCCCTGGGACATTACGTCCCTTTTCCTGCTATCTCCCTGGAACCTCCAGGAATTTTATCCCTCCTCTTTGGGCATCTCGCCCTTTCTGATTCTATTCCTCCGGAACCTCCGGATCCTTCTCTTGTCCTTTCAGGGCATCGCGCCCCTTTCTATTTGCTTCCTCCGGAACCTCCGGATCTTTCACCCCTCTCTTTGTCCTTTGGGCATCGTGCCCCTCTCCATTTGCTACCTCCGGAACCTCCGGACCTTCCCCTCGGGCATCGCGTCCCTTTCCACCTCATTTCTCCGGAACCTCCGGACCTTCTTGGGCATCGCGCCCCTGCTCATTTGCTACCTCCGGAACCTCCGGATTTTCCTCCTGATCCTCCTTCATTCCTTTCTCTTGGGTATCGCGCCCCTTTCTATATCCTTCCTCCGGAACCTCTGGATTCTCTATCTTATTCTTTCTATCTTCTTCCAGGGCATCGCGTCCCTCGGCATTTTCTTCCTCCGGAACCTCCGGACCCTCCATCTTTCTTCCGATTCATCTTTCTAATATTTCTGAACATCACATCCATCATCTTTTTCTTCCTTTTCCATCATCTTTTTCCCTATTTCGTCTCAGGGCATCGCGTCCCTTCTTTTGTCATTCCTCCGGAGCCTCCAGATGATTTCTCCTCTCACGATGCTCCTTCGCCTCCGGACCCTCCAGATCCACCTCTTTCCATCTACCAATTTCTTCTTCTGATTCCTCCTAATTCTGGGTCTGACCCAACTTCTTCCACATCCACTGCCTTGGGCATCTGCCCATTCTCTCACTGCTTTCGAGGCTTTAGTCCTCACTCATCCTTCTAATTCTTCACTTCTTCTGTAGACTGTTCCATGTGATCAGGGTCTCCACGTCTTAGCAAGGGAGTTCTAGCCCTCGCCTCTCTTCCTATTTTTCCTTATTCGTCTGAGTCTAGTCTTGGCACCACTCCTTCTTGTTAAGCCACTTTCAAACCCTTTGCTTCCAATCCTTTTGACTGCCAAAGAGGACAAATCCCATGATGATCAACCCCGCCTCTCACGGCAATTATTTCAAGAAAGGTCGCAAGGTAACATATTGGCGTAAGTATGTATTTTTATGATATCATTATCTCGTTGCTTTCCACATGATTTTCAAAATGAAGTGCTTCTTAACAAGATTAAGAGTGGTATTTTAAACCTTTATCTTAAGCTTTTGTTTAATTAAATCATCCTCAAAAAGAGTCTTTAGGCTTGCTTCTGCAGCACCTTTGGTTAAAAATAACCCCACGCTGGGAATTCAATATTCTCTCCCCGCTTGTTAAGAGCAACCCTTAGTTGGGCACCACACACACTTCACGGCGTCCTTAGCCGGCTCCTTGGTTAAACACCGTTGCTACTTTGGCCATGCCATGAGCATATCTGAAAGTCTTTTCTCTTCTTTACTCGGCCACGTGCAGGGGCAAGAGGTTGACGGACAAGATGACCAACCTTGGTAATCCCCAATACGAGAGGAGTCTCAAATAGGGACAGTCTTGACCCAAACTAAATATGAATTTCATGATATACATCTCGCCAAAAGGGCAATTATGAAAATCAAGTCAAATTTTGATAAAAGCAAAATTGAGAATTAAGGCATGACAAGAGTGGCAAAGTCCCCGCAGGGGAAACCCTGGTCGTATGCATGTCAAGGGTCTAAAATCAAAGGCACAAAGCCCCGGCACAACAGACTACCTCTTTGAGGGTTAACACCTTGGAAGGAATTCAAGTCCCGATATCTCCCATCCTGCACAAAGTTTATCCCAAGTTATTCTTCTCTTCTCCCTCCAAGACCGAACGTTTCTCAGGTATGGCCTTGGTAGGGGCACCGTTGATCAAAGACGGTCGGTTATAGGATGCCACTTTCAATGCACGTCCAGCTTTGGGCAGTTTTAGCGAAAAGGGAAGGAACAAGGACCCCTAGCCAGTGGTTCAAAACAACCTTTTGATGCTGCATTAACAATGTCTAAGCCAAAATCCAAAAAAAAAAATTGAATATTTCCCGATCAAAATCCCAACAAAAATTCAAAATATTTTCCAAAAATCTCCATAAAAATTCAAATATTTTCAAAACTCATAAAAATTTGCATACTTCAAAACTCATAAAAATTTGCATATTCCAAAACTCATAAAAATTTGCATATTTCCAAAATCCAAAAATTTGCATTGTATTTTCTAATGGTGTTTTGCAGGAACAGCTTTGCAGAGACCAAAAGCACGGGATGAGTCCTATCTCTACTCATTATTATCAATCCATTGATTCTTCCCGATATTCTCATGACTTGCCGCTGGACATTTGCTTATCTCCCTTTGATTACATCTCCCCGGGCATTCTGTTTATATCTCATGATTATTCATCTCCAAATTTTTTTTATCAACTCCTACTAATTTCATCTGATCACTCCGCCGATGGGCATTATATCAGATCTTGATCATTCATCTCCAAATCTTGATTAGCCAGATTGTCTCATCATGATAAAACAACAAACAATGCTATGATTTGAATTATGCTATTCATGCCATATACATGCTATAATTGATGCTTTGATGATTGCTATGCTTAAATGCCTCATTCATTGTTTGTTATCTTTTATATCTTGGCTAATGAAATTTTGAGCGCAGGAAGAAGCTCTTGGTCCCACCGACTGGGCATCATCATCCAAGCCCCACGGTACTTGCAGCTCATTTCTCAGTTCCCATGCTTATTGATATCACCATCTCCTGTATGCATTTTTACTATATGTTACATACGCTACTAGATTATATCAAGGACCTTGTGGCTTTGGTAAATCTGGGATTTGAGTTCCCCTTCATCAAAAACAATGATGATTCCAGAGAAGTATTAGTCATACGGATAGGCCGTTGAGCCGTCCAAGACTGGGGACGATGGTTCCCTCTTTGCGAGTTGGTGCGTGGATAAACGAGCTTCGGCTTAGTATCAGCACGTAGAATTGGTTTCTTGACCCAGTCTGGGCAGTTTAACAATATTATCCTTGATTATATTATATCTCCATTTGCTTTATTTTTTCCTTTAGCCCAGCATGCATTCATGTAGGACTTTGAATCAACTTTGAAAAATCATTCTCATAAACTGTTTTGAGGGTTGAATTGATCTTAATCTTCGAGATATGAGGTTTTCATTGCTGAATGGAATCCTCAGTTTGTTTTGTCGTTGTCTTGGGTTGTTTTCCGGAAGCTCCTTGTTTGGATTTCTATCATCTTATTTTAATCCTTTTCCCTTTGATCCACCTTGGCTGCAGCACGTCCACATTAGCTGGTAACCGCTCCCCAATGGTGAAACCTACAGGTTTGTGACCTGAGGTACTTCCACCGCGCTGGAAGTTGATCATTCTCCTTCGTGCCCTCGTGCACATCTCCCCATTTTATCCAAACATTGTTGATTTCGTTGGATTTCCCGAGATTTGCTTCATCTCGTGCTTTTGATTTCATTCTCATCAAGTGATGTTGATTACGTGTCTCATCACACCTTGGCATCTACTTTTCAGTTTGCTCTGCTCCCTTGCAAAGCAGACGCCAAGGCGGGGCAGCTGTAGACACGCCAAAATTGACGTTACTCTGAGTACACCTCATATTACCTTGTAACGCCCCAATTTGACCCTCAAATTAGCTTTGTTTGAGTGGTTTTTCCCACTTTTCTTAGATTTCTCCCCTTTTTATCTCTTTTCCTATTTTTCCCTATTTTTTTAGATTTTTTTGAATTTTTTTGGATTTTCTGAGCATTTTTCCCTATTTTTCAGAAATAACGACCTGACGTGGGGCGTCTTTTAAATAACGACTTATACATGGGCGTTTCTTAAAAAATTAACGACTATAGTGGAGGGCGTCCATTCTTTCAAATTTCTATTTTTTTAGATTTTTCTGAGAATTTTTCGGATTTTTTTGAGAATTAACGACTTAATAATGGGCGTTATTTTGAAATCGAAAAGAATACAAAAAATAAAAAATTGAATTCACGCCGTATGTGAGGGCGTGTCTTTCAAATTGAATTTATTATTATTATTTTTCAACCCCTTCCAGAGGTGATTTGGTGGCCTTCCGGATGTCAGAAAAATTCACAAAAATAGTCGTTGGAATCAGGGCGACGAGATGCACCTCCGCCTAAAAAATGGAAAAATAATATTAAGAAATAAAAAATGACCCTATTTCGAATATTTTGAATTAACGTCCTTTGTTAAGGCGCGTTTTAATTAACGCCTTTGACTCAGACGTGTTTCATAATTTTCAAATAAATTCTAAAATTTAATTTTTGAATTAACGCCCTAATCTAAGTCGTGTTTTTAAAAGACGCCCTTTGGCAGGTCGTCAATTCTTGAATTGACGCCTTTGTCAAGGTCGTGTTTCATTTTTGTGTTCCGAACAAACGCAGTCTTTCCCCAGAGAATCCCTGCTTCGTTTGGACTCTTGCCCAGTCTTATCCTCCCCTCTTTGGGCTCTTGCCCGTTCTTATCTTTCCTTACATTTGGACTCTTTCCTTCTTATCCCTTTTTTATCTTATCAATAGAGCTTCCGAGCTCTGTTAACGGGTTGGACTCTGGATTCTTCTTTCCCTCCCCTCTGTTCTTTCGCCCTTCGTTCTTCTTCTTTTTCTTCTATTTTCCTGTTCTTTTGTTTTGCTCTTCTTTTCTTCTCACAGGTTGCTGTTGGTGTGGCCGAAGGAGGAGCTTCAAGTGTTTTACATCTTCATCCCCTTGGAAGACTTCTCCCAATCGAAAATCAAAGCCGCATCACAGGCTCCTTTCCCTTTATCTTCTTATTTCTATTCCTCTGTTTAGTTCACACGCATGCATACTACATCATCATTCTCATTATTTTTCAAACTCAACTACGTTGAGTATCTCTTTTAGTGCACATTTGCACTCTCTCCCCTTATTCTATTTTGCATTCATCATATATCTCCCACCCTCTTTGTATAGGGGTTTAAGGGCCAACCACCCACAAGGTGTGTCTTAATTGTATTTGCATGCTCATCTATTTACTATGGATTTGATACTACACACCATGTTCTAATTCAATTCTTTTGTGGTGTTTGTGTCTATTTTTGCAAGGGTAATAAAAGTAAGAACTCTCTTTATCGGCCGGCCGATTTGAAGAGAAAGGAAGCACTCACATCCCCGCATCTTTTGAGGTACTTTTCACGATCATTCCTCCCATGTTCTTATTGATTATATTTTTGAGACCTAGCGTCTCTGGCGATCACAAACTCCTCTTGTGCACCTCGTGCATGTTTTTCTCTACATTATTGATTATTGCTTATTCTTAATATTTTCCTAAAGTGGATTCTTTAATTAAGATCTACAGGCGTGAGGCCTAAGCCAAGAGTAGAATATAGAATATGGATGCTGACCCAACGGGATGTCAGAGCCAACAAACCTTGCTTAGACGACATGTCCAAGACAAGGGCGGACATAAAACACTGTTGTCATCTCGATGTTATGTTGAAAATGACCAACCTGGAAGAGACAAAGGGTCTAGGCCAGGGCAGAATATGGTTGTTGACTAGACAGATTGCCGAAGTCAACCAACTTGGAAAAGGCGTGAGGCCTGAACCAAGGAAAGAATGTAGGATATGGATGTTGACCTAACGTCGTGTCGGAGTCAACGTACTCGGCAGAGGCGTGAGGCCTAAGCCAAGGGTATGATGTAGCATGGGTGTTGACTCAACGTCATGTCGAAGTCAACGAACTTGACAAAGGCGTGAGGCCTAGGCCAAGGGCATATTGTAGGATAGGTGTCGACTCGACGTCATGTCGAAGTCAACGAACTTGGGAAAGGCGTGAGGCCTAGGCCAAGGACATATTACAGGAAAGCTGTCGACTCGACGTCATGTCGAAGTCAACGAACTTGGCAAAGGCGTGAGGTCTAGGCCAATGGCATATTGTAGGATAGGTGTCGACTCGACGTCATGTCGAAGTCAACGAACTTGGCAAAGGCGTGAGGCCTAGGCCAAGGGCAGCACGCAGGATAGGTGTTGACTCAACGGAATGTCGAAGTCAACGGGCCCTATCCCGATAGAAGGTTTGGGGCGAGGGTAGACTATATTGTAGGCGAATGAGAGGCCCAAACCCAAGGCTAAATATTAATGCCAACCCGACGAGGTGTCGGAGTCAACCAACCTTGCTCAGACGGAAGGTCTGAAACAAGGGCAGGATGTGTAGATGAAGATGTCAACCCGATGTCATGTCGAAGCTGACCAACTTGGCAAAGACGTGACGCCTAAGCCATGACAGAATATGGATGTTGACCCATGGAGATGTCGAGATCAACAAACCTTGCTCAGACAGAAAGTCTAAGACAAAGTGAAGGAATCTTTTGTTGGTTTATTTGTTTGGACTGGTTGGGTTTATTGAATTTGTTGAGTTTATTGGTTTTATAGGATTTTTTGGTTTGTTTGAGTTTGTTAAGTTCACTGGATTTATTGGTTGAGTTTGTTGGGGTTTATTTGATTTATTGGATTTATTGATTCATTGAGTTTTATTTTGATGGGTTTATTGGGTTTGTTGAATTTTGTTGATTCGATTGATTTCATTGGTTTTATTGAGTTTATTAGGTTTATTGAGTGCTTTGGGTTTATTGATTTATTAACTCTATTGGGTTCGTTGGGTTTATTGATTCATTGAGTTTATTTGATTTGGTGAGTCTGTTGATTTATTGGGTTTATTGGTTTGTTCGATTTATTGAGTTGATTGGGTTTATTGAGGTTTATTTGGTTTGATAGGCTTATTGATTTATTGAGCTGATTAATTTTGCTTTGCTTATTAGCTTTATTAAATTTCGTTGGTTTTATCATTATTATCATTATTGAGCTCATCGGATTGATTGATTTGATTGAATTTATTGATTTTACTAGGTCTATCGAGTTTGTTGATTCATTAAGTTTATTTTAAATCTTCATTTTCCTTTCTTTATTCATTTTCATCATTTTTTATTCATTTCTTTCTTCTTTGCATTTCCTTTTTTTGTTATTATTTTTGATATTTATTTTTCTGTGTTGGGCTCCCTGACACAGTCTCGTCTATGATGCGGGATATTTTGTCCGGTGGGACTATTGATGAATTTGACTGTTTATTCTGCCGATGGGGCTAGGGATTGATGTCCAAGAGCCTGACGGGCCTGGCAAGGGTGGAGTGCCTCAGGCCAAGGAGAATCTTGTCCAGTGGGGCAAAGGGTAATTTTGGGGCTCGGCGAGGGCGGAGTGCCTCAGGCCAAGGAAAAGACTTTGTGGACCCAGCTTGATGGGACAGAAGGTAATTTTCAAGTTCGGGTAGGGCGGAGTGCCTCAGGCCAGGGAAATCTGTATGGACACAGTCCGGCGGGACTGATGGGCGAGTTATTGAGCTCGACAAGGGCAGAGTGCCTTATGCTAAGAAAATGTTTTGTGAACCTAGCCCAGTGGGACATAAGGTAAATTTCAAGTTCGGCTGAATGCCGAAAGGCAATGAGAATGTGTTGGCTGGGAGCATAGGTCCCAGATCAAGGGTGGAAGGTTAGTCCCAATGGGACAAGTGGGGAGTACCCCCGTAGGATGGGAAGATGGCAAGGCATCATGAATCCCGGCGGGACCAAGGGGTACTGAGATAAGCCAGTAGAAGCCGAAAGGTATTTATTTGCTGGCTTGATAGGGAGTTAGGGGTGTAGCCGACTCAATAAGGATTGTTCTTTTCATTCCCCTTAATTGACATGGGCCCGTATTTGAGACGGGAGGCCTAGCGGCCAATGATGGCTCTTTATCGTCAGTGGGACCGTTGATTACATGGTCCCCCTCGGGATATTCAGTGACAGCTATGCATCAGATCAATAGCTATCTTCTTTCGTCATTGATTTCTTCAGGAGATGCTCTGAACAGCTTCGGCTCAAGTCCCCGGTGCTTCTGCCACGTGTCATCCTCTTGGACCATTTTTCTTAGAGGCTGCGGCTGTCGGGTCTTCCCACCTCCGCAGATGACGTAGTCATTTTATTTTCCCTTGGGCATTCAACATGTAATGCTATGGGGGCGGATGGGAGGCCTTGTTGACCTCATAATTTTTCTTTCTTTTTTTGTTTTGAACGGGCAACTCGGATGGCGGTGACAGTGCACTGTAGTGCAGATCCATTGCCCTTTGTCCATTTATTTTTAAACAGACCAAGGTGGGTGCATAGGAGAGCGCTCACCCCCTCAGAGAGGGGATAAGTGGTTCGCTCCACCACGCCAACCCCGCAATGGTAGTTTCTTATTTGGCACGGACCAAGACATGGGGGGAGTGATATCTCCCTTGACAGATGCAACCATCAAGGACTCCTTCATTATTTTATGTTTTTTTGTTTCTTCCCCCCTTTTTTTTGGAAGGATCCAACTTTTTGAGAAATGATTCAGTAGGTGGAGCCCAATGTCTGTATAGGTAAATTTTATTTGCCCTCTCTCTTTTTTTGCTCATTTTTTCCTTTTCTTCTTTTTTTTTGGGTGCCTGCCCCCAGAACAGGACTTTTCCTTTCTTTTTTCTCTTTCTTTTTTTTTGCTTCATTTGCCATTCTTCTTTTTGTTGGCAAACATCCGCATTCAAGCTATGCGGGCCTACTAGACATCGGCTTCAGCCAGATTTGTGAGGAGCAGTTGAGGTGGTAACTCCACGCGGGGCTGCTCTTTTAAGGACAGATATTTGATGAGGGCACGGTGGGTCCACCTTATACTCGCCCATCTGTAGTTCGCCTTTCTTGATCATGCCTTCAATAATGTCCTTGAACACATAGCAATCCTTAATGGGATGCCCCAACATTTGGTGATAAGGACAGAATCATGGATCATCTTTTCTTTCGGCATCGCCTAGTTTCTTCGGCTCCGGAAGCACTACTTTGCCGTATTCGCGGGTCCACTCAAAAAGTGCCCTAGTCTTGTCCTTTGGAAAGGAATACAATTTCATCGTCTTGCCCCTTAATGAGGACCCTTGTTTTGCGGATCGGCGAAAGATGCCTCTTTCATTTTCTTCTTCTGTTGCTCGAAAGCTTCAAAATTTGAGGCGCAAACTTCTTCTTATGCCGGAGGTTTGTTGATTAGTTTATTCTTTTGGCTCGAGGCCGTAGAGGTCGAGCGTAGCCTTGCCAGCACTGCTTCAGCATTGGCTGCGACATCATTTGCTGTTCAAAGGTCGTGACTTCAATGTCAATGACCCATCGTAGAATTTCTATTCTCAGATTTTCTTTGCAGATTTGAACAGAGTCCCCGTAGCTCGGCGGATGTCTGCATCTTTCACGGAGATTCCTCCACCTTCTTATGTAGTCCATGACAGACTCATTATCTTTTTGTTTGGCTACTTGTAATTCGGCCTCGGTGACTTCCTCTTCGGCCATCTTCGTATTCATTATTTGTTTCACCTTCAGCTAGTCTGACTGCATGCGCGGTCTCATTGGCACCATCTTCAGAGATGCTTTAGTTGCCCCCTGACGTGCCCGGGAGACTGTATGTTTGAGTGGTTGAGGGAGGATACCCCCTGTAAGATCATGTGCTATTCGGGGTATGACTGGCCGTGCTGAAGCTTCAGGTGAGTTAGCACTACCTTGTGTCGCCCCATATAGATGTCCTACCGATTGCGGCATAAGTGGACTTAGATTCATTTCATTTAACTGCCTTTGCAGCATTTTGATCTCATGCTGCTTCTGGTATAGTAGTGCCACCACGGCCTAATCTTGCCAGGAGGGACCGGGAGTGCTATCTTTCACCTCCGATTTGACTAGGGTGAGTGGCATCCCATCATTGTTGCTGGATGCATCCAGTTTCATTGAGATGGAATCCCTAGGTTTTATGCCTTCAAATGGAGGAGGAACGTGGTATTGTGCCCCCTTGTTGGCTGACAGGTGTCTTGATATTCTCTCGGATCCAGCAGCATGATGGGGGGCAGAAGCTTCAGCTTGATTTGCTCCCTTCGGTATAAAGTAAATTTCTTCATCTTCCTCATCATTAGCTTGAGTCATACTAGACAGTGCTGACAGCATGTTGCAGGAGAGAGCAACATATCTTGCTTTAGCCTTTGTATTATTTTTTTTCTTCTTCCACATGGCTAGCATCCGCCCCCACAGTGGGTTGCTCGGTACATTGAACAGCCTTGCGTTTTCTTTAGTTCTTTTTATTGCCTGATGAGATTCATTGCGTCTTTGAGGGGCAGGCTTCTTGAATTGCATAGGCGGGCTCTTGGGATGTTCACGCTTATTAGGCCCACTTATAATAGCTTGTGATCGCTCCATGGCTGAGCTAGCTTCTTCATGTACCCATGACGGGGTCTATTTCTTCTTTTTATTGTCAGTTGACCTTTTGATAGCCATTGGTGAGGCTGTTTGAAGGAGGGTAGAGACTGCAAGAGGCGGAGTAGGCCAGTCCATGGCGTCGGGAATTTGGGTCTCCAGTGCCGGGCGAGAAGTCGGTTCCGTTCCTTTCTTTGTTGGCGATGCTCGCCAATTCTCCTGCTCCCTTTCATGTAATGGGATATAGTCTTCATGAGTGTGCCGAGCACAGCCCTCTGGAATTTCTTTAGGCAGCTGTTGGCATTAAGATATCATGTTAATTGATGCCCCCGTAGCATGCACTTTATGAGGGCGGGGAGGATCGACTCTGTCCTCCCCCATTTGTACTCCGCTCTTTTTATTAAGCCTTGGGCGATGTCTTTGAATATTTGGCAATCTTCAATAGGGTGCCCCAAGATTTGATGGTAGGGGCAGAAATAAGGATCATCTCTTCTTTTGACGTCATCCGGTCTCTTTGGCTTTGGAAGGATGACTTTGCTGTATTTGATAGCCCACTCAAATAATGCTCGAGTCTTGTCCCGGGGGAAGGCATAGAGCTTCTTTGTTTTGTTCTGCGGAGGAGGCCTCTCCCGGCATTCAGCAGCTTCATTGAGAGGAGGATTGTGCATCCCTTTGTACCTTTTCGCCGTGAGGCTGACAGCATGAACCGCTTTCAGTATCGGCCGTTTATTAACGTGCTTGGCTTCATGACTTGAGTCAGCAGAAATGGAGGGATATCTTGTGAGGAAGTCTTCAACCTCCATGGGAATATCACTTAATCGCTCAAAAGATCAAATTTCTATTCCAATCATCTTTTCCAGAATCTCTTTCTTCAGATTTTGTTTACATATTTGTATTGCATCTTCTGGATGCGGAGGACGTCGACACCTCATGCAGAGATCCCTCCACCTTTTGATATATTATGCAGCTGGCTCATCATCCTTTTGTTTGGTCGCCAATAACTCGGCCATGGTCACCTCCGTCTCGGCGACGTGGAATCCTTCAGTGAATTTCTGCTGCATGTCTGGCCAGTCATGGATAGACCCGGCCGGCAGGTCAGAGTACCATTCAAAGGCAGGTCCTGTCAATGAAGACCCAAAGAACTTGAGTAGATACGACTCGTCCGCCGCCAAGTCGCCCATGACTATCATATAATTTGCAATATGCTCTTTCGGGGAGCCTTGCCCGTTGTATTTGTCAAATTTTGAGAGTTTATTGACGCCGGGTGGCAGTCTTTTGGTAGCATGGTAGGCTGGATATGGCACTTCATATATGTCGAAGGGAGCGTAATCATCACCACCCCTCTTTGCCAACCCTGCTTCAATCATCTGCTCCACCATCAACTTGTCCATCATAACTGGATCTGCTGGTTGAGGGCATAGGTGGGTGGGCTGCATCAATAATGCGGCCGAAGTCATAGCATTGGGTGGCATAGGCTCTGACAGGGGAGCCTGCCACTGCATCTGAAGGGGCATTAGTCGTGCTGGCTGGAGAGGCTGGGAATAATGCTGGGGAGTAACCTGATTCCGTGCTGCAGTTTGTAAAACAGCCGATGAAGGAGCACCCATGGGGTTGGAACCTTCCTGTGACGGCTCAACTCGTGCCCCCGGTTCGTCGAGCGCCATAGCGTGCCCAGTCTTTTCATTCAACTTTCTCTTCAGCAATTCTATCTCCTGCTGGTACCTTTGTAGCGTCATCAGGACGGCAGGGTCCATAGCTGTCTTATTAATGATGCCCTCGAGCGTTTCACCCAAAGAACCTTCGATTGAAGGAGGAGGAAATGCTCCTTCTTGCTCAGACACCACTATTCCGACAGTGACAGTAGTGATACTTTCATCAGCAACCTGCTTGCCCTTTGCGGCTTGCAGTAGCTTAGCCTCAGCTTTGTCCCGTCTTGTCATCGGGTCTTTCCTTCCAGCAATCCCGGCCGGCTCTTCTTGTTCATTTGGCAGGGTGTCGGGTATGCCCATTACCCCTGTCATATTACAGGTGAGAACTTGCATTCTTCTTTTGTGCTTTCTAATTCCCCTTCGAGTCTGAATAGGGAAAGTCAGCCTTTCATATATTGAAATTCTTTTCATTTTTTTATTTTGTGGAGACTTTTCAAGGCTTCTAGCCCCAGTTTGCTTCTCCTCTTCATTCGTCCCCATGGGTGACATTTTACCTTTTTCTTCTTCTTTGGCCCTGATAACACGAAGTGACCTTTGTTGACCCAGGGAAGGGTTCCCGAGGTTATGGAAATATTCCCGGACCATCTTTGTCATGTCTTCCTGACTACACTCTGGAGAAATGGCAGGAGACAGCACTTGGACTTGGACATATGGCATATGTGAAAGCCGTATCAGCTTGGTAGCTTGATTGAAGTTTCTTGAATATTTGACAATGTCAGCCTGCCTTGCACAAATCCTGGCGGCGGGTGGAGGAGTTGCAATCATGACTTCCCCCGCATGCATAGTCTCTTTGCCCCCTCTATTGGGAACATCCACAGTATTTTTGAAACCTTGTGAGACTGGTGCAGGGCTTCGGATCCTCTTGGGAACCCAGATTTGCTTAAACTTTGGCAAGTCCGGGGTTGGCTTCCCTTGCTTGTTGTCATTAAAATTCACCATCCGGCTTGCTAACACTTGGAAGGTGTTATGAGTGGGCACAGTCGGGATGATCCGATTTGGCAGAACTTAGGCGCCGCGGCCATTGAAGTAGACTCGGATGCCCCCGATCAACATGGACTTCCCAGAGGTTGAAAGTTGGCTTCGAGGAGCAGCAGCAATTCTTCCTCTGCAGCTCTTCTTGTTGCCCCCAGCAGGCTTCTTCTCATGTGCCGCAGTTGGGCAAACAATATGGTGGACCTGGCAGCTCACGATCACCGAGTTTTCAGTAGAGTTTTGTTAATTTGGCCCTCACTTCGGCGGGCCGCAGCTTTGTTGTCTTCAGCTTCGCAGGTTCAGAGCTCTCCACGTCCAGGAGACCCGCGAATGCAACTCCCAAGAAGTTGGGGAAGCCAACGACAGGGGAAAGTTGCCGAAGGTGGTGGGTATAGTAAGGTAGCCGTATGCAGCATGGTAGGCCACAACTTGGGGATCGAAAACAACTCCAGACAGTCCGCTCACCATCACTTCAACCTACAAAGAGGATAAACAAGACGAATGAATAATTAGCATTTGAAATAGTTCAATGGGGGCCCCATGGTCCCAATATTTTGGTGAAAAGATGAAGGGAGGCAGAGTCCCACCGGGCATGCCAGCTTGTGGGGACTGATTTTATTTAAAGATATTTATATATGTGTTGATTTATTTGGTTTATTTATTAAAGGTTTATTTGCGTAGGGCGTGCCAGTCACTGAGTGACGAGTTTATTATGCGCACCGTCTGACTAACCAGACGATTATAGGTGATCGTGTCGGGACCCAAAACCCACCGTACCATAAAGGCTACGGCGTTAATTACATCTCTCCAGAAGAGAGAAAACCCGTGATTAATCGCCAAAATAAAGAGGTCATGGGGCCCGTAGAATATGTAAAGGATGTGACTGCATGCAAGCACACAATATGACAGTATTTATTTATTTAAGCGGCTTCCAGTACAGGGCGGAGAATTTAGGTCCGAGGACCACCATCACACATAGTGAAAGCCTCCGACCGGGCGTAACCTGACTTTCCGTTAATAACCATTGGATATACCGGGGAGTCAGATCATGCAGGCATGCAAGGTGGTAGTATTTAGTATTATGGTTTATTGTTTGTTTGATCATTTATTAGTGATTTTAGAAGAGATCTCGGCAACGCCTCCCCCTGATTTTTTTATGATGATTTATTAATTTTTATGATTTATTAAATTTTTATTATGATTTATTAATTTTTATGATCATCTATTAATTTTCATGATTTATTGAATTTTTATGATGATTTATTGATTTTCATGATTTATTTTTATGATGATCTATTAATTTTCGTGATTTATTGAATTTTTATGATGATTTATTGATTTTCATGATTTATTAAATTTTTATGATGATTTATTGATTTTCATGATTTATTGAATTTTTATTATAATTTATTGAATTTTATGATGATTTATTAATTTTCATGATTTATTGAATTTTTATTATGATTTATTGAATTTTTATTAGCCTAAAACGGCGCGGTAGCTAGTTAGAGCTAAAACGGCGCGGTAGCTAGTTAGAGCTAAAGCGGCGCGGTGGCCAAATGGGGGCTAAACCGGCGCGGTGGCCATATGGGAGCTAATACGGCGCGGTGGCCAACTAGAAACTAAAACGGCGCACCCTGAGCGCGCCGGATGGAGGCTCAAGGAGGCCAATTGAATTATGAGTCTAGCGTTAAAACGGCGCGGGGGGGGGGCGCCGAAAATGGGGGCTGGATTAGGGCCGCGCCGGATTAGGGGATTTTTGACTTATTTGAGTTCTGATCAAACTTCAGGCCGATTTATTAGGACTTTGTTGTTATTTTAGAAGATTAGAAGACTTGTTTAGGGCCCAGAAGCACTGCAATCGAGACAATTATGGACTTATGCGAGGTTCCTACTCGAGCATAGTCTCCAATGATCATTATCAATGCATATCAACTATAAATTAGACTAAGTCATCAGTCCAAATTCTGGCAGCACCTCCCCATGATTGGGGGGTTGCAGGGGCGAAGCGGAGACAGTCCCACGAGATTGGGGTACGCTCCTTTAAGGCGGGGAGTGCCAAACGGTGACCGGCGGACTTCGTTAGAGGGAAAAGTCCCCGAGGGCTAGCCTGCTAGGGGTATCCATCTCCACAAGTCAAAGATAGTTAAGGGACGGCTGAGATGGGAAGTCACCTCGAGGGCCAGCCTACGAGAGGTTATCTCCCCACAGCCACCACCACTCCCAGGAGAAGGTGGATTTGATGTCGGGCTAAAGCCCTATTAGTTTTCACTTGATGAACCACAGGGTTCATATCATTAGGGGATATGATCCGATGGCTCGCCAGTGATTGAGGATGATGGGGGATGTTCCCCTCCCCGGGCAGTGGATTCTTCGAGAGGATAAATAACTAAAGAAGACTATAACCAGAATACATTTAATTGGAGAACGGATAGTAGATGACCATATATGCACATATATGCATCGAAGGGACATGCTAGAGAGGGAGCCAGTAGGCTAGACTTAAGACCAGAAAGATCAGCCAACAGACTGAGCTCCTGGAAGAGGCCAATGGTCGAATAGTTCGACAGCATCTACAGTACGCACAGCTACAAAATAGGGGCAGCGGAGATGTTCATTCTCCCTAACCCTGAACCGTGAACAGGGACGTATTAGGGAGCCACCTCCAGGGGCGAAGGATGATGCAATGATATGCATCCCTCCGGCCGGGAGAGAACATCTGAGCACGCCGGCTCATTCACACCATCTATACGACAGAGAAAGCCCCGGGGAGGGGGATTATTAATGTTGCCTCGAGAACCTGAGGCGTATTCGGTGGTGGAAAACCCAAGCGAATAACACACAGGGGATAGAGAAGATAGAATGCAAGGTAGCAGCGAACACACGCCTTTCCATTCATTCAATCGCATAGTGAAAACATTACAACACATTCGGCTCGGCGTTGTCGCACGAAGCCCATTTCATTCTCTAAAGAAAGGGGAAAAACAGAGACGATAAAAGGGGGGAGCTCGAAGAATACTCCCGGGCTCATATCATCGCCCTTCGATTACACTGCTCTGTGGAGCTATATTAGCAGAAGAAGGGAAGAAAATAGTTGAAGGAGACGCCACGACTTTCGCCAACCCACCTTGGAGCTTCGCAGCAGAGAAACGGCAGAGAAACAGGGTATCAGGATCAACGGGCTCTCCGCTCCCCTTCTTCCTCTCTAAGCTTTTTCTCTTTTTCGGCTGTGTGTTTTCTCTATGTCTATCCCTTTCTTCCCTCTCTTTTCATCAGACGATTGGCCTCTCCCCTTTTCTTTCGATCTCTCTATATCCTTCATTCGACCACAGGCCCCCTTTATATAACGAACCCTCGGCCATGCTTCATCCGGCACGGGAGTAGCGCGCCGGGAAGAGGCTGTGATTAGCGCGCTGGGTGGGCAACTGAACAGAGGGCGCGCCGAATTAAGGGGCGCGCCGGATTAAGGGAGGCGCGCCGTATTCGAGCCGTTCCATTGTGTCGACTTGATACGGGTCCGACATCGGGTCCCGGACTGACTCTGAGAGTCGCTGTGATCCTTCATCTCACCGTGGTCCTGCCAGACCATGGCGTGAAGCATTGACAAAGCTTCCAGGCCACTGAACGGTTACTTTTGGAACCTCCTGCATCTTTGGCTCGGACACGCGGGTTTTTCACTGACATGGCCCTCGGCACAATGGTTTGTGCTGCCGGGCCGGCTTCACTTGTATTTGTAGTTTTTTTGATTGCTTCTTCGGGGATGGTCCCGAATATTCTTCCAGGCTCTCAGGTCCTGCTTTAGTGGTTGTCCGTTGGAGCCGAGCATCTTTTCTTTTCCTCTTTTCTTTGGTCTCATCTTTTGTTCGGCTTCCGCCATTCTTTTTCTTCTTTTCTTTCTTTTCTTCTTTGTCGGCACAGGAGCACTCGATCCGAACTTAAGACCTGTAAAAGCAGAAGTTAGGAGAAGTTAGGAATATTTTGAGTGTCATAGGGTTACGTGCATCTCCATCTGGAATCGGCTCATCTTCATAGTCTATCTTCTCAACATTATCTTCTTCATGTGCATGTGGATATGGCTTCCGCTTCAGGTACGCACTCCAACATGTGCTATTGGAGATCGAGTTCTGATCTTTCGGATTTTATTCATCGTTCCTCGAACAACCCCACGCATGCACGAGGGAGGCCAAGACGGGGCAACCAGCCATAGTCGGCACCCGGTCCGTGGCGGCCAACCGCAACCAATGCCAGGGCCCAACAGTCGACCACACGCAGGCCGACCAGCCGACCAACCGCCCTACTGGAGATCTAGATCAAAAAAAAAGGAAAAAAAAGGGCCTTCAGGTAGTTTCTTGGTGATCACGGCAACCATCTCCTCGTTGGAAGACGTCGCCGCACTGTTTTCGACCGGTGGGGAAGTTGAGGCCTACCGACGGCTTGGGCTTCCTCTCCCCTCCAGTGTTGGTGGCGGCTAACATGTTAGGGTTAGGGTTTGGAGTGGGGAGAGAGAAAGGAGATGGGTCATTTAACCCTTTTACCTCTATAGATTTTAAATTTGAATTTCAATTTCAAATTTTCTTTAGTTGTGGATCCGATAAGAGTTTTCGGATCTTATTATTGGATCTCCATTGGGGTTTTGGATTTTGGTTTGGATTTGGATTGAAGATATATTGGATCTGATCTTAAGTTGATAAACGGTTTCAAGTTTGGGTACTGAGTATCAAATCCACTAAGGGTCATATTGAACACAAGTCCGGATACGTTAATAGTATCCGAATTTAAATCGGATCCAAATAAGGAATATCTAGTTAATATCTGTTATTGTATTTGCATCATTATAGCTTAAACTATTGAACAATATAGTTTTCATTATCTTTTATACTTTAAGATTCCTTACTTATCTTGACCCATTTCAATTCTAGACCTTTGGCCCATTAAGTTTTGGGATGTTTAAGGCTTATTAAGAGTCTTTAAAGGACAATAGGGATGTTCTGTAAAATAGTGAGGATATAAACGTAATTTTAGAGAATATTTTTATAACAAAACTAGATATATTTATAACATCTTGTTAAAACTTTTGTTTTTGGCACTTTTTCATTTAGTTTTAACATGAAATTAGACTCTTAATGATTGCAGTGATTATTAGAGATATTTATGGAATTCTTGACCTCCATTTAGTTATTTACTATGAATGTGTCTCTAGTTTCAGAATTGCATTACTTATATTTATGTCCATTTGACTCTTAGCCCATTAAATTCTTGGTAATTTGGCTCGATTAATAGAGTTTAAACGATAACATAGACTGATTTACAATCAATTTAGGTACGAAAGCAATTCAGAAGGGTATGTTTATAATTTAATTAGAATATTTAAGTAACATCATGTTGAAACTTTAGTTTTATATTTCTTTTCATTCAATTTTAGCATGATATTGAATTGTTAATTATTGCAATAAACATTAGAGACATTTTTGGGAGTTTAGCACTTCTTTTAGCGGTGAATTATGACTGAATGTCTTTATTTTTATATTGTAACAATTTTATAATTATATCCCTTTACTTATATTTATACATTATTATATTAATGTTAGACATAATTTTGTGATTTTGACATATATTTAGCTCTTTTTTATGCCATAATATCTCTAATTTTGAAATGCAATGATGCGTTTAGATTAGTTCTTTGTTTGCATATAAACTTTTATTTACATTGTCATTGAGAAAATTGATAATATGATTTATATATTATAACATCCAATTAGTGTCTTTCTTGACTCATTAAAGGTTAGAATTTTAAATTCCATTAAGAGATCCTTATAAAAAGAGCTATAATGAAAGAATTATGGATAAAATTAAGGGACATATACGTAATATACTGAGGACATATAAATAAATAATAAGGATTGATGGATGTGTAAATTAAGATATATTTTTGCATAATTATTGTTTATTAAACTAAGTTTGTTAGAACATGACATGAAATGTTTGCTTTAAGTTATCAATTCAGTCCATTAATTAGTGTTTGATTCATGTTGCATGTTTTATCATCATTGTAAAGATTTTATTGATAGTTCCTTTGATAAAGAAAGTATGGAATAATAATCTTTATATTTGGTATGATGATAATAAAATTTTATCACTATATCCTTGTTTGGAAATTAGTTGGTTTATTTGTGGTTCTCAAAAATCTAGAAGATTCTAGAGTATGATTCAATAAGGCACTGTGATGAATCTTTCCAGTGAATTGAATTTCTAGATTTATAAGGTAATATAAGATCTTATAGTATCAGGAGATCGTTTGTTTATTATTATAGATCTATTATTTAGATACTTTCGGTTGGATCATTTTCATGAACTCTTGGCATTTAATTCTAATTTTACGAATATTTTGAGTTAAAATTTTAAGTCTTATGTAGTCATACAATTAATACTTCCAATGACTAATTGGATTCAAAAGGTTAAAATTATTGACAACCATATAGCATAGTCGACGGTGTTTAAGGTTTAGATTTGGCTCATTGAGGATACTCAACAACTCTAGTACACTAAACTTTTATATATAGTGTCTCAAAATTTCAAGATAAGATCCAATGACCAATTTAAGATTAAAATTAGACTCATTCAGATAATCTAGATAATATAGATAGTTTTTAAAATTAAGTTACATATTATATTTTACTTTTTTGAGCACAGTGTTGACACCCGTTTTTTGCCGATAAGTTGAGTCGTTTCTCTTACTCCCATTTGTTGATGCCTCGAGTTGTCCATCACTCATTGGGACTGTTTTCAGGCATATCTTGGGCAAGTTTTATGGGTAGCCTCCCTCCCTGGTTAGGTCCGAGTTGATTCAGGGCTTAACGGGCCTTGGTTTTGGTTGATTGGGCTTTTCTATGAGTTTCAACACCCATGTACATGTACGGTGCATCCCTGGCTGCTCAATCAATGTGCGGTTGCCCGTGGACCGTCCATCTATTTTGAAATATTTTGGTTAATTTTTTGAATTTCCACCGACAAACATTTATGCGGTCCTCCTCTAGCCGTTCAACTTAATGGACGGACGGATGGTAGCTGCTCATCTCTCAGAGTCCAGCGCTTGGTGGTTTTCTAGATAATTATCCAATTAATCTATTTATCACCGACAAGGCTAGAACGGTTTGTCTTTGGCCGCTCTACCTTTGAACGGTCTCAGCTGAGCCGTTCATGTATGAGAGTCCAACGGCGAAGACTCGGTCAGTTCGATGGATAATTTGGATTATTTATGATTTATTTTAAATTTCCACCGACGGGTTGGACGGCCAGGACATGGCCGCACATCCAGTTGAGCGGTCTATCGTAAGACCGTTCATCCGTTCGATTCCTGAATTTCAACATATTTTCTCTCTCTATCCGTGGTTTTATCCCTAACTTCTCTCGTCATTTTCTCCACGGATAATGAACCATTTTGAGTGCCGTTTCGACTGGATAAAAGATAATTAATTATCTTGATCTTTTGTTTGATAATCTCGACCTGAAAATGCTTCTAAACCCTAATTTCGAGCTAGGACTTGAGGTGCTCTATAAATAGACCCTAAAGGCCGAGTTTGAAAGGGGGAGATTTTTGGTCGACGGCGAAGCCCTGCCGCATTCTTGAGCGACCTAGCACCAAGGAGGGAGGCTTTCACGTCATATAAGCCTCCGGTTCAGGGAGTAGTCTAGTTTTTAAGTCTTGTGTGTTTGATACGTTTTGTCCATTTTTTTTTGCATGCATCACTCTTCTCACTTTCTCCCCACGTTTTTCTTCACCTTCATTGCCATTCACACACCCACCCACGTTTGTGACACCCTAGGGGTTTAAAATCCCCCAGGTATCCCCCTTTCCACTTATTCATGTTTATTTCTTATTATTTTGACATCTACTACACTTTTCAGTTCTAATTTAGGTTTCCTCTTTATGTTTTCACGTTGTTTTGCAGGTTAGTAATCCCTAGCACGAGGCCCATCCCCTCTGGCCGGCTGGAGAGGGTGGAGGTTGGACCCTTTGTGACTTCTGGCTTGGTAGTCTTGCGCGGTTCTCTACCATCAGTTCAAGGAGATGTGCGGTGCTTCCTCGATCGTCCTTCTTCTTCCTGCGGTCGTGATAGAGCCGTTCAATTGCCAGGAGTGCTTCATCCCGCATCCTCTGCAGCGTTCTTAAGCGGTCTATCGTGAGACCGTGCATCTTATAGGCGGTTCTTCCTGGACCGTATATCTCTCCAGCGCTGCAGGTCAGGCGAATACCTCTCCCTCTTTCCAAGGTACGGCGTGTTCATCACGTTCGGCGCCTTGGTGGCGATCATAGGTTTTTACACCTCCCTTTCTCTCTGTCTTCATTCATTTCCCATGTTGGATGTGGTAGGATAGACATTGGGAAGGCATTAGAAGAATGGACGGGAGGAGAAATATATCTACACCCTTCTTTTGTGGCGATCACGGTGGGACACCTAGTGCCCATCGTGTTAGTGATTTGCTGACCCCTTCTTTCATTGTGTTAGTCCTCTTCTTGAAGTGATTACAGGTTGGGTCGCGTTTTCTACCTTCTGGAACGTGAACGGTTCTCCCAAAGCCATTCATCCCCTGTGCGGCTGCACGTCGACCGTCCCTCTCTGCGAATAGTGCCAGTTGTCCTGCAAGCATCCTGTCATAGACGTCCTCCTATCGACCGTCCACACTGCCGAACGGCCTGTCCTTGGCTGTCCATCTTTTTGGCACATGTACGCTTCTGGTTGGTCTGGTTGTAGGTACACGGTTGCTGGAGATCCGTTCCAGAGCTTACGCGGCTGTCCGTAGACCGCTCTTCCTGGTACGTTTCTCATCTCTGCCATCCTTCATTTCCAGCATTCTGTGATTTTTTTACAGTTATTCTGTCGTTACTCCCTGTTACTCCCTGGCTTATACGGTTCTGTACAGACCGTCTGTCCCTTTGAGCGGTCTCATATAGACCATCCTTGTGGTGCTACAGTGCACCCGTAATTCATCTTGATTGCCATGTTCCATGATATTCATGATCTTTGGTGCTAGTTATTGGTCTCCCCCTGCTCCCATATCATTGTTGCATGATTGTTTTCATTGCTTATATATTTGATTGATCATTGGTTGATAGTTGCTAGGCTAGATTTTGCATGCACTCGGTGCACATAGGAGCATCCATCTCTTTCATAATAGTTGCATTCCTACCGAGGTAGGGTTTCCTCTCGTCTCCATACTCCTTGGAGCCGACTAGGGGACCTTGCTGAGGACCTCCGTAAGTCCCCGTGAGCCTTGGATTCTCACACGGACGCCGGGCAGGTTGTATCGTATCCACCCCCAGTCTAGGGTTTGCATCCGCGAGCGAGAGATCCCCGTAGAGTCACCCAGTTCCTCATTTCCCACTCTGGTTAGGTACCTTGTGGTTGAGCAGATTCATATATTAATTAATCCACCAAGGTCCTACAAGAGGAATTTAAAAATTGTCGTGCATCATTTGACAACTTGATTGCGTGAGTGCTTGATTCTCCTCTCATCTCTCCTCTCCATTGGATGCTTGGTTGTTTGAGGTTTTGCTTTGCTTAGGTTTGTTTGCCCTAGTCTCGAGGTGTTTAGTGTATGTGGGGTTGTTTCTTTCCCTTAGGATCATCTCCTAGGGTCAGTTCTCATTTCCATTCTTACTTTAATCCTTTGTTTGATTCATCATCTCCCATGTCGTCATACGACTTCTCTCAGTCCCACGAGGACTCTCTTCCTCGCGGCCTTCTTGAGGACCCATCTAAGGTCACCCATATGCAGGGAGGAGAGGGGACTGCCCCTCCACTCCCGACCATTCTTGGCGAGGGTTCCAAACCCCCTCTTTCCGATCCATCCATTCAGAATCCGGCCAATCAAATTCTCAACATGATGGCCCAGCTGGACCCTACTCAGCTCCATCTCATCCGGCAAGCTTTGCAGGGGGCCGATGCCCTGACTTCAGCTCCTTCTCGTGGCATGACTGCTGTTGCCACTACATCTTCTGTTGCTGGGACCACCTCTGTGGCCCCCATTGACCTTACTCCCACCCGTCCTCAGATCCTTCGGTACTCCAGCATGGAAACGGGCTAGGCTTCTACCTCGGCCCATCAGCCACTCGATAAGGGGAAGTCTCAAATCCCCTATGTTCCTTACCTTGATCCCTATGTCACTATTTCTCCATCGCCACAGGCCCTTGTAGCGGCAGACTTTACTCGGTTGCAACCAGGGGCCGCCCAGCTGGCTCATGTGGATGTGGGCCCTTCCCTGGCCCATTATCCATCTTACGGGCTGTCCCCTCAGTCAGCTTTTCCTTTGGCTCCGTATCCAGTACTACTCCTCCTGCTCCTTCTCCTCCATCCCGGGAACGGGAAAATCTTGACAAATGGGCTGCTATGCAGCAACAAATTGACCTCCTCCACAAGCGGGTTGGCCCGCAGTCTTTGGCTGACGTCCCTATTCCTAACTTCAGGGACATTCATTTTCCTCCTCAGTCCGAGCTCCCCGTGTACCGAAAATATGACGGGAACGGCAACCCGTTCATTCATGTTCGGGAGTTTCTTTACGAGTCAGCACAGTTCCAGCATGATGATCGCCTGATGGCTTACTTATTCACCGATCATTGGAGGGGGTCGCCCTGGAGTGGTTCTATACCTTGCCTATGGAGGAGGCCAAAATTTCAAGACAGTCAAGGAGAAGTTCATTCAGAGGTTCCAAGATCGGGTCGGTCCCGAGTATTCCTTCACCGACCTGGTAGCGGAAAAGATGAAGCCGGAGGAGGATTTTGCAACCTATGCGGATCGATGGAGGCAGATGGCCTCACGTGTGCCCAGGCAAATCCCGAAGAAGAGAAAGTTAAGTTGTTGATCTCCAACGCCACCCCAACATTCAGAAATATTTTGGCAATGAATGACATTTCGAATATGCACCAGTTATACAGTAGAGCTCGATTCATACAGACACAGTTTAAAGACTCCCCTATTCATTCACTGTTTGAGGCCCAGAAACCCAAAATCGCCAGAAAGTCCTAGGGCCCCGTCACTGAGGGAGTGCAAATCAACGAGCAGGTCCAGGCTGTTCAGTTTCCCCACCAAGCCGCTCCACCTCGCTTCCCGCAGCCTCCACGCAACCCCTAGTTCGCTGCTCCACAAGTTTCCCAACCCACTTTCCCGGTTCCTCAACACCCGCAACAACCACCACCACCACTCTAACAGTCTCAGCGGTCGCCGCAATATCATAATGTCCCTCCACCTACCACTTACGGACCTGCTCGACCGAGCCCAAAGAAGACCCATTACCCTCCTCTTCCTGAGACATTGCTTGATATTTTCTCTGCTTTGATGTATACTGGTGATATTCAATTGCCTCCGGAGCGCCAAAATTGGAATCCAGCCGCCGATCAGTCCTGATATTGCATATATCATCGGCAGCTCGGGCACACAATAGAGCGGTGCTATCAGTTTAGAGATCTGGTATATGATTTACACGAGGGCCAGAGGATTGATTGGGCCCAGATGCACCAGCTGATCGAGGACATCAAGCAGAGGCAGAGACAAGCCAGACCACAGCAGGCGGCGCCCCAACAACAGCAGCAACAACAACCCCCACAGTAGCAGCAACCCCAGCAACAGCAGCAGCAACAAGACCTTGGGATCTATCAGAATACCATGCCCGTACACCAGCCCGCTCCTCAGCAACAACAACAGCCGTCGGCGCCGGCACCGGCCCAGGTAAACATTGTTCAGCACCCAGCCCCCAACGCTGGGTGGACTTTTGATGATGAAACCCCTGCACACCTCTTGGCCTTCCACCACAACCATTCCCCCGCACTTTCTATCCCCTCCGTTCTCAGGCCCGCCGTTCTAACCACCACTCCACCCATTATTCCCTCCGCATCACCCATCAGGCCCACCGCATTCCCCTCCATACCGCCAGTCCTTTCGCCATCACCCACCATACCCTCCATCATCACCCCTCCACTTAACCCCTTGCCCATTTCCCCTTCACCTGGGCCCATCAGGCCAACTTCTGCCATCCTCACCCCCATTTCTACCCCTTCCACCTACCCCACCGGGCCAAGCGGGGGTCCATCTTAGGCCGTGCCGGCACCACATTGCACCCTTCGGAGTGGGAATCAATTTCACAAAGTTTACCCTTCTTCTCGTGCACCCGCACATACTCCTCAGCCTTCTTCCTCAACAGCTGAAGATGCAGACCCCGTGCCAGGCACAAAGTATGACTTGTTACAGCACTTGGACCGGATGCTGGCCAAGATTTTAGTTTTGGAATTGATCAAAAGGTCGTCGCTACATCAGGATGCTTTGAAGACTTTTTTGCAAAAAGTGATGGTGAATGAAGATGTGGCGGTGGACAGTTTACCAACGGTGTTGGCAACCATCACAAGGGGGCCCTCTATTTCATTTTCTGAGTCAGAACTAGCTCCCCTAGAGGCACGGCAGATGCCACTCTGTATTACCATTTCTTTGAATAAAGTGGCTGTTGAGTCTGCCCTAGTGGACACAGGAGCATCGATAAACGTGTGTCCATTGAGTACCCTCCGTGCCTGTAACATTTCAGAGGATATGCTTAAGCCAACACCCACCACAATAGCAGCATATGACAATTCCAAGCGTGCTTGTCACGGGGTCGTGACTGTGCAGGCCGAGCTAGGGCCATTGGTTATGGACGTGGAGTTTTATGTGTTGGACATTGACCCAATGTTCAAAGCTATTCTGGGTCATCCATGGATAAACAGTTTAAATACCGTACCTTCAACCGCCCACCAATGCCTGAAATTCCCATTCCAGGGCTGGGTGGTTAAAGTGAAAAGCATCTCCACCGTCCAGTCTGTTGATGCCATCACGATAAGATTCTCCCTACACTGTGGCCAAGTAATAGGCCAGTTTTTTCAGTAATGGACTTAAACTATCCATGGGCATATGCGTCACGCAAGCCCGCCACTGCGCCAGTCAATGTAAGATTAAGTCCAAGATAAGAGATTCAAAGGGTGGCACATGATTCTGAAGCTGGGTTATCAGCCGGGCCTAGGTCTCGGCGCACAATTACAGGGGCGGACCAAGCCCGTCCCTAAAAGAAGGAAGATGGGCCGCCGAGGCCTTGGCTACCGTGATTCAGCAATGTCAGTACTTGGAGACTCTGGGCCGTTAACGTGGGACTATCGACAACATTTTGTGAAAGGCCCGCTACAGCCCGGCACTTTGAAGCAACCACCGCCATGTGCTGATGTGAAGGTTGATGCCGCCTGTGATGATTCTGACCCACCGCCGCCGCTGAAGGGGTTGGTGGGTGATATGGAAGATTTTGCTTGCTGTTTTAAAAGTTGTTCAGTAAAAGAGAAGACCATCCGAGGAGAAGGAGATGCAGCTCGTGAAGCATTCTCCAACGTAGCTGGTCCGTCGGGGGCCACGGTAAGTGGGGAGCTCTATCACTACCTTTTTTCTATCACAGTCCCGTCTTGCCTCTTTGATCCAACAATTGGGATTTGTCCCTAGTTCCCCTCCAATTCTGGTCGACCCGTACTTCACAGAGAGACCGCCTAAATTTTATTTGTTCCATGTGCTTGCGGGCACTACCTGCCCATTGATCTTTCAACCTTGTTCACTCCTCCTCCCCCCAATGCCCAACTTCACGAGATGTGGTTTTGATCCTCTGATCCATTCTTCAATTGCATCTTCCCCGATTTGTTCCCCATGAAACTACCTCCACCTCCGTCCTCTTCCTCATGTTGCGTGATCTCCTCCGGCCTCCAAAAAAAATGCCATTTTAAAATGGAGGTTTCAAGGAAGATTACGCTGTGTTTACTCAGCTTCCCAGGGGCATGAGACCCCTGTTCCTTTTCCGGTCGATTTTCTATCTCCTAGGTTAGATGTACAGTGTGTAGAGTCTCCTAGGTCAGTAGAGTCAGTTGGGGTAGAGTCTAGTTCGAGTTTAGTCAGCTCGTCCTCGCCTGCAGCGCACCCTGTGATGCGTCATCTTAAATCCATCCCTGATAGGTTTTTGCAAGATTTGGCCGAGAGATGCCATGCCCTCCTTAGGTGCCCAGAGTTTGTAGAGACCGTAATTGTTTTAGAAGAAGATGAGGAATTGGATGGGGAGTGGAGCAATGACGTATTAGGGGTATATGGAATTGTGAATGAGAAGGATCCAGCTGATGATGAGGAAAGCGATGTGGATGACACTACTGATCTGTACGCACAAGGTTTGAAAAGGCTTGATGAACCATCCTCGGCAGTGGATGAACCCACTAAAGAGATTAATCTTGGAACCGAAGAGGACCCCAGGCCCATACTTATTTCTGCTAATCTCCCTCCTCAGGTTGAAGAGGAGCTCATCGAGGTTTTGAGGGAGTATAGTGATTCTTTTGCCTGGTCCTATGAGGACATGCCGGGTCTTGACCCCACATTGGTTGAACATCGATTGATTCTTAAATCAGGGGCAACACCCATTAAGCAAAAGTGAGAAGATTCCACCCACAGATGGCCTTAAGATTAAGGAAGAAGTCGACAAATTGCATAAGGCCAGGTTTATTAGAGTTGTTCTATATCCCCAATGGGTGGCGAACATAGTCCCAGTAATGAAAAAGGATGGCAAAATTAGATTTGTATCGATTTCAGGGACTTAAATAAGGCATGTCCGAAAGATGATTTCCTGCTTCCTCACATTGATGTATTAGTTGATAACACTGCTGGTATGAGGCCCTCTCATTCATGGATGGTTATTCCGGATATAACCAAATCCGTCTGGCTCCTGAGGATCAAGAGAAGACCTCGTTCACCACGCCCTGGGGCACATACTGCTATGTTATGCCATTTGGATTAAAGAATGCAGGTGCTACTTATCATATGGCAATGATGGCTATCTTCCACGACATGATACATATCTACTTAGAAGCGTATGTGGATGATATTTTGGTAAAGTCGAGGTCTCAAGAGGAACACCCCGCCATTCTAGCCAAAGTGTTGCAAAGGGCTAGGGAATATAGATTGAAGATGAATCCAAAGAAATGCGTGTTCGGAGTTGCATCAGGGAAGTTACTCGGGTTTATAGTTAGTAAACGGGGATTCAGATCGATCCGAATAAAGCAAAGGCCGTTATGGAGATGCCGCCGCCTAAGAACATCACAGAACTCCGAGGTTTGATTGGGCGTTTACAATTCATTAGGAGATTCATATCTCAACACTCGCAAAGATGCCGCCCATTCTATGAATTGTTAAAGGCGGGAGCAAAATTCGAATGGAATGAACAATGCCAAAAGGCCTATGAGGAGCTTAAGGTTTATCTTTCTAATCCCCCAGTTCTGCAACCACCCGTCCCTGGAAACCCCTGATCCTATACATTTCTGTGATTGAGGACTCCCTAGGAGCTGTCCTGGCTCAGGTAGATGATGAAGGAAGGGAAGGGCAGCATACTATCTTTCGAGGTTGTTTAATCCTGCTGAATCCAAGTATACTGCCATGGAGAGACCTGTGCAGCGCTAGTGTGGGTAGCTCAGAAGCTCAAACACTATTTCCTTGCCCATGAGGTTAGGCTGATCTCTAGAATGGACCCCATTCGTTATCTTTTAGAAAACCTATCCTTTCTAGCCGATTAGCTCGCTGGCAGAGCTTTCTTTCCCAATTCGACATCACCTTCATTGTCCAAAAAGCTATCAAGGGATACGCCATTGCTGAGCACCTCGCTCATTCTCCTATCCCTCGCACGGATTCAATCCAGGACGAGTTCCCTGATGAACACTTGGCAGTAATCACTCATCTTCCTTTTTGGTCTCTCCACTTTGATGGTGCTCTCAATTCCCAGGGCAGTGGAATCGGCGCCGTTCTCCTTACTCCGAAGGGGTAACCATCCCTATCGCTTATCAACTCTCATTTCCTGCCACGAATAATATAGCCGAGTATGAGGCTCTCCTTGCCGGTCTGAAGCACGCCTACCTCTTGGGCGCGCGATACCTTAACATCATAGGAGACTCTCAATTGGTGCTGCGTCAAGTTCTGTCAACTTACCGCACCCGTGACCCTAAGCTTAAGCCCTATCAAGATCTGGTCACGCTCTTGGCTAGGCAATTCTGGAAGCTTATCTATATTCACACTCCTCATTCTCAGAACATTTTGGCTGATGCCCTTGCATCACTGGCTTCTTCTCTCTCATTTCTCCCCAGTCGTGCCACTGAGACCATTGTGGTCCAACAGTTAGACACTCCCTCTCTTCAGAATCCCTGGTTCGACAACCTTAGGAAATCTATAGAAAGGAAGGTAGAAAGGGAAGAAGTGAAAGAAGTCTCGTTAACTGAGCTTGAGGAGATCATAGAAGAAGAAGAGTTGCCGTGGTATTATGAGATTGAGCAATATTGTAGGGATGGTTCATTTTCGGAGACGGTAAATGCCGAGTAGCGAAAGGCCATTAGAAGAGTCACAGCACGATACACGATTGTTGCTGGAGAATTGTATAGGCGGTCTCTCAATGGAGTTCTAATGAGGTGTCTAGATGACGATGAGGCTTGGAAGGTTATGGAAGAAGCTCACTCCAGTGAGTGTGGAGGGCACGTAAATGGGCAGGCGTTGGCGAAGAAGATTCTTAGGCAGGGCTATTACTGGCCAACCCTAGAAGAAGATTGCTCCACCTATGTCCGTAAGTGTCTTCAATGCCAGCTCCATGCTGACAAGATCCATGCTCCTGCTTCTTCTCTCCATCCCCTCTCTGCTCCTTGGCCATTCTCCATGTGGGCCTTTGATATCATCGGACCTCTCGGTGACCCGAATTCCGCAGTCAAGCAGAAGTCCTTCATCCTGACGGCTACGGAGTACTTCACCAAGTGGGCAGAAGCTGAAGCCTATGCAGAAATCAAAGCCACCACAGTATGCCGCTTCATCCTGAAGAATATCATCTCACGGTTTGGAGTGCCAAGTGATATCGTCACCGACAACGGGCCTCAATTCGTTTCTCAAGAACTCCGAGACCTCTGTAAGAAGTTTAATATATCATTGCATCATTCATCACCATACTACCCCCAAGGTAATGGCCAGGCTGAGGCCACGAACAAAACCCTTCTTAAAATCATCAAGAAAACATGCGAGTCACACAAATTTGCTGATTGGGCCGATAAACTGGTAGAAGCTCTATGGGCTTATCGTACCTCCGTCCGTACTCCCACGGGGCAAACTCCTTTTGCTCTCACCTATGGGATGGAGGCGATACTCCCGTACGAGATCTTGATCCCTTCCCTAAGGGTGCAGCTGGACAAAGAACTTAATCTCGACGAGCGTCGAGAGGCGTTGCTAGTCCAACTGGAACTCTTAGACGGGAAAGGGCTTAACACGGCCAATCATGTTTCGGTTTATCAAAAGCGCGTCTCGCGGTATTTTCAAAAGAATTTTATCGAACGAAAATTCCAAATGGGTAATATGGTTTTGAAACACAAATTTATCAGATCAGCAGGTCCTAGGTCTAAGCTGCAACCCAACTAGGAAGGGCCGTTTGTAATTAAGGAAGTCTATCCGGGTAACGCATATCGTTTAATCAACGCGGAGGGTGAGGAATTACCAAATCCGTGGAATGGGCTATATTTAAAATGCTTTTACCCATAGAGTCAAACCAGCAACGACTTGGTGGCGGGGTGCGCCTTCACTTGATCACGATAGAAAATCCCCGGTTCAACATTTCACACACTACACGACCCCCCGTGGTGCGGTCGTCGTCTTTTGCGCAACACCGTCTCTCCCTTGGCCATGCTTAGGGGAGGGTGAAAGTCCTTGTTTTTCCTTCTCTCTCAGCTGAAAATAGGGGCAAAGGGTGAATAAGGGGGCGAGAACTAATCTAGACCCCCCAATAAAAGAGGTCTCAAATAGGGGCAGTCCATTATGACCTTATTCTGCAAAAGAACAAGAAAGAAAAGAAAGGAATGAAAAGAAGAAAAAGGGTCAAAAATCAAAGCTAAAAGCTCACCCAAAGCTCGAAGCTCTCAAAAGTTTGAAAGTCCCCAAATAATAAAACTAGGCACGACAAGAGTGGTAGTACAGTTTCCCCGCGGGATGTTATGAGCCCGGTCGTATGCATGCCTAGAGCGGAAGTGGGTTCGATGATGGACACAAAGCCTCGGCGCAACAGACCAAATTCTTTGAAAAGGGGGTGTCGCGAGAAGAACTCAAGCCCTAAAACCTCTATACCTATCGCCAACTTTTCTATTAAAATCTGTTTTATTTTCCAATGAATGGATCCTACCCCGGGTATGGCCTCGGTAGAGGCACCGTTAAAGTAAGGTTAGCACCGGCCACGGGCGGTCCTTTATATTGCACATTGAGCTCGGGAGGCCCCTGGTGAGATAGGAGGTTCCCTGTCGTCAGGTCTAAGCTGGTTTCAAAATCCAAAAAAAATCAAATATTTCAAAATCTAAAAAAATTCAATAATTCAAAATCCAAAAAAATCAATATGTTCAAAATCCAAAAAAATCAAATATTTCAAAATCCAAAAAAATCAAATATTTCAAAATCCAAAAAAAAATCAAATATTGTAAAATCTAACAAAAAAATCAAATATTTCAAAATCCAAAGAAATCAAATATTTCAAAATCTAAAAAATCAAATATTTCAAAATCCAAAAAAATCAAATATGTTCAAAATCCAAAACAAAATCAAATATTTTAAAATCCAAACAAAAATCAGATATTTTCAAAATTTCAAACAAAAAAAAGATTTTCTTGATTTGCATCCATTGCATCCATTGCATTCATTTGACATTTGTTATTTGCCTATTTAATAAGGCCTACCCCCCTTGACCAAAAATCAAGAACTGTTCATTTCCTAACTTGTTATAGGAAAGGGGTTAAGCCTAAAATAGATTTAATCTATTTTCTGTATTTGTATGTGTGCAGGGGCAGGTTGAAGCTGAAAAGTTCCAATTGGCTCGTAACTGTGTGAATGTTAAAGTCTTATCCCAACCTACGCAATCACATCAAGGAAAAAGCCCAAAGCCCAAAAAACCCAAAGCTCAAACTCAATCCAATCATCAATTTTATTCGTTCCATATATCAAACTTTCTAAGCACAAGTCCTATCCAACATCATCGTGAAAAGAAGGAAAATCACTCAACCCTCCGCTGGGCATCCCCACGGGGACGTATCTCTCTTAACTCTCTAACATAGGCCTGGCGCGTCACCGGGATCTCTACAACCTCTGTTGGTAGGGAAAGTACCCTGCTCACCTCCCACATGATCAAGGCACTCCTGACCGCCTGCTCATCCTCCTCCGTGCCAATCCTCCTCACCTGTAGTGCGGGAAGGTGGGGTAATGCTGGTAGAATAGTCTGGGGTAGTCCAACCTATAGGTAGCACCAGTGCAGGCTGTACATCGCCGGCGCGGTGTCACTCACGAGCCTCAAGTCCAAGCCCGGCCTCCTGGGAACTCTGACAGTGGTATCACAGAGGAAGCCCGGGCGCATCACGAACCAATCCAGGGGCAATCTATTGATGTACAGTCGCCACTCGTCTCTGGTCTTCATCTCAGCTGTCCTGCACTCTACCTGCGGAGAGAATCCGAACGTGCCACCTATGAAGAAGAGGGGGTGGCTCCCGAAGATCTTACTAGCCGAAGTGACATCCTCCTTGTAAGTGAATTTCATCGTAACACCCATCCAACACTCTAGAAGGATCATAGAGCCAAACAGGGGACCTCCTAAGGCTGCTGAGGTGAGGCCCTCGTACAAGTAAGCTAGGATGGCTTGGGAGATGGAAAGTCCCTGCCATAGGCCGCTAATGGTACTAAGAAGGGGAATCTCTAGCACATGGTCAACTGAAGGAAACAAGATGGCCCCGCACAAGCAAATGGATGCAGCCTTAGCTATGGCTTCATCCCACCCACACCTGTTCCTACAATGCTCCACTACCCACTGGCTAAGAGGAAGAAGATGAATCTGACGTGGCCTACGAAGTGTTGACATCCCTACTGTCTGGTATGAACCCTCCCAAGATAAGCCTAGGATCTATAGGGGCAACAGTATGACACACTGAGTCTTCCCCTCCCACCTGGGACCTGGGTAAAGAGAAGTAGGTCTCTACCTCCTCTAGTAGATAGTGGCCTCGAATGCTGGGAAGATGAACGTATGAGTTTGAGGATGCCAAATTTCAACTAAGGCCGAGATGCTGTGCCAATCGAGAGAAAGCTTTGGGTAGTTCTGACCTAACACTAGGAGAGGTTGTAAGTGCCAAGATCTCAGGATAGATGTCACTCCTAGGGCAAGGCACGGACCATGGGAGCCAACCACTTCAAGGTGGAATATCGCCTGCGGCCAGGGAGAAGCTGAGGTGGGAAGAAAGAAGATGGAAGAAAAGAGAGAGAAGGAAAAGCATGTAAGTAAATGAAAGAAGTGAATTGAATGAAATCATGATTAGCTTACCTCTCTCAGAGGGCTCGAGCTCAGATGTCGCGGGATCGCGGTCAGTTGTTGGAGCACTTCCCGCTCCTTCCTGGCCGGCTTTGGCCCTTCAAAAGATGCTCCCTCCGTGGAACTACCCCCTAGGGCCCTCTTCATGATGATTTGGTGATAAATAGCAAAGGTTTCAAGGCTTAGAAGGAGGAGATGTGTGAATCACGAATTTAGGCTCCCCCTCATACTTATAGGGCTTGTTAGGAAGCCTAGGTCTCTTGAGATCGGGGTTGGATAAGTCTAGGGCAGGTTAAGATGAGGTTTGGATGGGTTTAAAGCAGTTTGCCCTCGGGTTAAGGACTCTCCAGGAGAGTCCCAGTCAAGTTCGCAGGATGCCCCTTTGGACGATCTTACGACAGACCGCCTATCTCATTGTGCGGCCCGTGACGGACCGTTTATCATCTTCCAGAGAATTCGAGGGCAGGAGTTTAAGCGGCCTGAATTAGACCGTTCGTCTTCTTATGCGACCTGTGGTAAACCGTTCAACATTCAGAACGGTTAATATAGGACCGTTCAATTTCCCTCGGAACGGTCTATTACAGACCGTGTGTTACTTTAAATGGCCCACTGAGAACCATTCTTCTGATTTGAAGCCCTTGTCTAACAAGTTGTGCACCTTTTCAACTAGTCGTCGTGTTGTCTCTCATCTCACTCATTTGGCGTCTCTCATCTCACTCATTTGGCGTCTCTCATGTCACTCATTTGACGCCTTCATCTCACTCATTTGACGTCACTCATCTCACTCATTTGGCGTCACGCTCTCTCTCTCTCTCACTTGGAGTCGACGTCCCTCTATCTCACTCGTGGTCGTGTCACGTCACACCCGTAGTCGTGCCTCACCCGTAGTCGTCGTCTCTCACTCACACACTCGTGTCGAGCCAGTAGCCGCATTCATCCATCCATCCATTCATTCATTCATAGAAATGGACAAAAAAGAAAGGCTTATCACTATCATATCGTATCATGTACAAAAGTCGGGCCGAGTACAAAAGTCAGGACTGTCCCTCTCCCTGGCCCCCGTCGCTGTCTCCGGCTCCCTCATGCCTCTTTGGTGGAGGCATCGCTGAAATCGCCTCGTCACGCTGACGTCGCCGGCGTCGCTCATCCTCCTTATTCCTCCGGTGGCTGGAGGAACCTGTAAAGTAACTCCTAACAGAGCCATGGGTGCCGTGGCTGCCGCTTGGAGTCGCTCGGCTGCACTCCCGACTCACCTCTCTCATGCCCGCCACCATGCCCTCCAATCTGGCAACCTATAATCGGGCCTGCTCCACCTCAGCCCGGTAGCGCTCCGCCTTGGTCGCGCTGGCTCGGAGTCCCTCCAGCTCAGCCTGAAGAAGCGCCGTCTCCAACGCGTCTGCTGGTCAGCTTTGTGCTGCCTGCTCCCACACACGGGCCACCTCCTCCCGAGCCACTGCTCGGCTCTGCTCAAGCTCGGTCCTAAGGCTGGTCAGCTCGATCGTTTGCGTACACATATCATTGTCAGTCAATTGCATTTCATACATATCATAAGCATAAGTACAAAGGGGAAGTATAGTGATTTGCGTACCCTCTCGGTGAGCGCCACCTCGGCCGCCTTGGCCCGCGCTACCATCCGAATGAAGTCGGCCTCCCGCTCGGCCCGATCTGCAGGAGTCTGGGTAGAAGAAGAAGAAGGAGCATTGCCCCCCTGTCTCTGGGCCCCCTCAGCACACTGCATCCAAAACTCCAGGTTAGTTACATACATAGTCATAATCATGAGCATTTGCATGATTTAGAGAGTTCAGGGTTTAGAAAACTCACCAGTAAGGCCAGGGCTTGTCGGGCCTCATCCCGCTCCCTGATGGTGGAGTGCAGGAGCCCCTGCAGCTCCGCCAGTCGTCCCTCAGGGTCAATCTACATTTAGAAGTTCAAATGTCAGTGGATCATCATCATAAGCATAATAGACATAGTTTGAGTTTAGAAGTCATACCGGTCGGTGGGCACCCGGAACACCTGGTCCTAGTAGTGTCTGGCGTACGCGGTGTAGTACGCTGAGTCGCTCTCTGCTCAGACGGTCACCACCCGCCCGAGAGCTATCCAGTCGGCCACCTGCACAGCGTTCCTCGTAGACCAATCAAATGCTGCCGCTAGGCCCCGAGTAGTCCTCGTCACTCACTCCCCCGCCTTCTCAGGCGTCGGGAACTCCACCGCGGGCTGATGAACCCTGATGGTCCTCATCACCAATCTATAGTGCAGTGGCTCCACCACATTTACGCAGTGAAGCCATACATCTCGTCCAGCAAAAGCGAGGGCACCAACCAACCAAGGCTGACCCTCCTGCCCCTCCTCTGTGTAAGGTGTCCACCGTACCTGCAAGAAATAGGAAGTCGCATCAGCATCATCATCATATAAGAATTGCATTTAATTAAAGAGTCTAAGTTTAGAAGTATACTGAGGCAAACGGTAGAGCGTCCAGGTCGTCCTGCAGCTCTCGGATCTGTCGTCTCAGGGCTACAGTCTCCCGAGGTGCTGTCCACCTCCGTGCGATCGGCAGAAGCCCAAGACGGGTCTCCTCGCCTCTGCCCACGTAGGTATACGTAGGCCCACACCTACATCACAGCATCGTGCCAGCATTTAGGAAACATATAGAGTTGCATAATTAAGTCTAGGCTAAGAGTCGTACCTGGAGTAAGGGGGAGAAGCCCCTGAGCATCGTCCGACGGGCCGTCGAACTCAGTGTGTCGAACAATAAGGCGAGGACTGCTGCTCCCCACGCGTAGTCGCCCACGTGGCTCAGCTCCTCGAGGAAAGGAAGGAACCGGCAGCTCTTCACGTCCGCTCTGGTGGAGAAGAGGAGTCGCCCGAACATCAGCATCAGGAACCGTCTCAGCACTCTGTCCGCCTCTGCTCCCGGCCCTGCAGCTACCCTCGACTGCGCCAGCTCCACCAACCGCTGCAGGTGCTCCTCCGGCTGCTCACCAACTGCAACTCCCGCCCGTCGTAATCCCAGGCTGTCCTGGAGACTAGCCCGGGGTAGGAGGGTTGACTGCCTCTCAGGGCGCCGTAGCTCTAAGCCCAGCAATCCCCGAGCCATCGCCCGGTAGTCGGGAAAAGTGGTCCCGCTAACCGGTGCCCCGTGCACTCGAAGGCCAGTGAGCCTGGCCACGTCCTCCAGCGTGGGGACCATATGGCCCCACGGGAAGAGGAACGTCCCACTCAATTCAGATTGGTCGGATATGCAGAGAAAATTCAGAGAAAGATTCCATGTCACAGAGAGGGAGGTCACAGTGGCCGAACTCTACTCAACAAAACAAAGGGCAGATGAAACGGCCCTTGATTACATCAAGAGGTGGAGGAACCTCGGAATGAGATGCAAGCGGCCCCCGCATCAAGAGGACGCTGTGCAAATATGTAAACAAAACCTCAGGAGGGAGGTCCTGGAAAAGATGATTGGTATGGAAATACGGTCGTTCGACCGGCTGAATAATGTGGTGGCTGAGGTGGAGGCTTTCCTAGCCAAGCCTGTCCCGGCGTCAACTGCCAGCACAGTCAAGAAAGGCAAGGCCGCGGAACGGCGCCCCACAGCTAAAGAAGCGAATGCGCTTGATATCAAGGCGTTCGAACAACAGAAGGAGAAAGGCAAGAAAGCGGCTCCCCCGCAACCTGCTGTGGGTTGGGCTGCCAAGCACCGATGGTCCCACGTGGGTCCCATACCCCATATGGTACACACCAAATACAAGGAGACGCTGGAAATAAACGCTGGAATAAACCAACAATCTCCCCCCCAGCGGCACCTGGGATTTGAACCCGCGACCTCGCTCTGATACCAGTTTACAGGATCAAGCCCCTACCGTTGCGCTAAAAGCTCGAGCTGGTAGCGAAGGTTAGACCGTATTTCCTTATGGCAGCGCAGAGCCCCACGTCTATGACGTGCTGTGGGCGGGCATGAGGGGCTTCGCACATGGACCCCATAATCCATGCGGCGGGTTGGGCTGCCAAGCACCGATGGTCCCACGTGGGTCCCATACCCCACATGGTACACACCAAATACAAGGAGACGCTGGAAATAAACGCTGGAATAAACCAACACCTGCAAAAGCTCCAGATGATAAAGAAGGTCCTTCACTGAGGGACAAAATGAAGAAAGCTTATTCCTTTCCAAAAGACAAGACCCGAGTCCTGTTCGACTGGGTAACAGAATACAGCATGGTCACTCTGCCCGAGCCAAGGAGGCCGGAGGGCCTGAAAAGAAAAGACAGTCCAAGATTCTACCCCTACCACCAGATGTTGGGACATCCAATTGAAGACTGTTATGTTTTCAAAGACGTCATCGAAGGGATGGTGAAGAAGAATGAGATAGAACTGGGAGAGTACAAAGTGTACCCTCCTCAACCACATGAAGCCCCTTTCAGGAAGGCAGCAATCAACATGATCTCCCTCTACCAGGCATTACCTGAGGAGATCTCTGAAGCAAGCACACGGAGCACCTACGAAATCCATTTCCTGGAGCCCGTGAAAGAACAACAGGGGTGGTAGCAGATCCCTGTGAAGCACAAGAAGAAGAGGGCACCCCGCCCAAAAGAGGGGGCACATATCCGTGGCATTATACCCCGGCCTGCTCCGCCAGTGGTAGCACCCGTATGGGTCACTCCACCTACAGCTATCAGAATACATACACCTAACAGGAGGAGACAGACTCCGCTACCAGTAATCAAGGAAACCAATCCTAGAGTCCTTCGACTGTAGCACCTGATTGAAGGGCTAGATGAATATGTGCAGCCCGAATTGAAACCTCTGTTGGTACGGGACCACGTCCCATGGCAAGAGCTGGAACAACTCTCACTCAAACAGGTGGAGGAAGCTGAAGCAGCACCCCCTGAAGAGGGCAGCCTATTCTGGGGGCAGGCACCTGCAGAAACCAAAAAGAAGAAAAAGCAAAAGAAGAAGAAAAGAAAGGCCGCTGGGGCCCATAAAACACAGGTTGTCTTCTGCAATACCCTGTCAGCACTCTTCAACCTACCCGGAGAAGTGGAAGAAGAAGAAATTTGTTTCACACCCCATGCTGGGGGAGGCAAAGCCGAGGCCGCAACTGCTGCGCATGCCACTCGGTCGGGCCAAAAATGGGGGCGTCAGCCACCACCCAATCACAACATTATGTTCAGAGGGGAGCAACCCTATACGACACCTCCGCTGGAAGTTAAGGGAGTCCAAATCCCTCCTCCGTCAGGCCTATACAACAAGAGTGGGGGCAAGGCGGTCCCTTCATTCCTTGAATTTATGAAGATGTCAAAAGGGAAGCAGCCCTCCCAAGATGCTAACCCTACACCCGGGGCCATTCACCCGCAGCCAGCGCAATCTATTGAGGATGCGAATGCAGATGGAGCTTGCCCTACAGCAGCTAGTAAAGAAGACCCGACAGTCGGTGCCAGCCAAGAGGGTGCCGAGTCTGAGGGAGATGAAGCAGGTCCGTCTGGACCTACAGATCAAAACCCCCCCAAGCCCAGATGGGCTGAATAGATGAAGCTCTCGAATGTTCGGGCTGGGAGCTGAATAATGAAGTTGCTTAAGAAGCTCCCCGCTCGATTTACGATCTGGGAAATTCTCTCCTTGAGGGAAGAAACTCGACAGGCGATCATCACTGCTCTCCAGATGCCTGCTCATTTTGAAACCTGCATAGCTGAGGCTATACCAGAAGCCAGTATGACCTTCTCTCCAGAAGACATGCTACTACCTACTGCCAGCCACAACAGGCCGCTATATATGAAAGGGCATCTGAATGGAAGAGAACTGAACCGGATTCTGGTCGATCCTGGTGTAGCAGTCAACATCCTGCCATACAGAATATACGAGAGGTATCACTTTAATGTGCATCTCGAAAAAGTCGGGGATATGCGTATCGCTGACTTCAACCAAAAATGTGAAGTATCTATGGGAGTGGCAGAGTTCACACTGACCCTGTCAGATTTCACTACAATGGTACAGTTTCATGTCATTGACTCTCGCACCTCCTACAAAGCACTGCTCGGCCGTCCATGGCTGCATGAAAATATGGTGGTGCCCTCTACACTCCACCAGTGCATCAAATACAACCTCCAGGGGAAGGAGGAGAGAATATTTGCTGATATCCACCCATTCGAGGTGTTTGAATGTCACTTGGCGGACGCCAACCTGTATACGGGGTCTCCCCGGAAGATTTCTGAAGCTGAAGCCCCCGTAGGGGCCTCGAAGAATAAATCGGGTGACGGTTGGTATCCGCCACCGCCACGCGGATATGTCAAGCCAAAGGTGGTCTCCCACATCACAGCTTCTGGAGATGTCGGCAGGGTAACACCCCCGGCATTATACCTCAAAGCTAAGGAAGCACAGGTCGATCGACAGTACGACCGCATCGGAGTCCCGGCCGGCCTCACCAAGCCAGTCTCCGGCCTCAACAACCCCACTGTCGAACCTTTCAAAGCTTGGGAGGTGACACAGGAAGATGGGCCCAGTAGCTTATTCTATACAGCTGAGGAGCATCCCACTCAGGAAGACACAGAATGCAGCCTCCCTGAGGAGCTAGCCAACCCGCGGGTTCCTGTTCAGGGCCTGGCATTTACAACTGATCGAACGGCAAGGATGTTTCAAAAGCAACACATCCCTCCCGATCAGTCTCAAAGACGCAAGGAAACTTTCCAGAAGATGTGGCATCCTGCAAATCTGGATAAGGAAATGAGACGTGTCTCTCAACATCCAGGGTTGGGCTTCACCCTGGAGGAATATTATTACAGTGGGCGGTACGAGGTGGATACTATCTCCACCTTCTATCCTACTGAAGATAGCCCTCTGGGGGAAACCTTTGATGAGTATCCGGCGGAAGCCGAATATCTTGAACTGGCTCAGTCTGGAAATCAAGAAGTGGAAACCTCGGCCCCTTGCCGATGCTGGGAGCGGGCTCACCCTGAAGAAGCGACCTTTCAAGCCGAATTTGATACGGCTAGCAGCAGCGAAGCCGAAGACATTCAAGAAGTAGGAGTCTCTCCCTCTACAGGGGTCCTACTAATGACAACTTCAACACCCTTTCTGTCAGTCAGGGAGGCCTTGGTCAACTCCAATCAAGGGGAGCCAGCTACCAGAGAAGAAAAAGTCACTTCTGCGGAAGATACAACCGTCCCAGAAGGCGAAGCTTCCTCAACTTCTGCTGCAAAATCAGCATGCTGTCCGGGCCTGACAGTGAACAGTCACCAGTCCGTCATGGCTGCAACCTCATCCACAAACACCAAGGCTGCTCTCTCATCCTTGGAAGCTGCGACGGCAATGGATTTGCTAATAGAACAATCCACTCAGCCGCTGGCACAAGAGATCAAGAAACTTCAAGAAGCTCTGGCGGTGTCTGACGAGGAAGTCGAAGCGCTCGACCCTCAGGATGGCGTTCCAGACTTCGTTGACCTCCAACTGGCACCTCTGGAGATAGAAGACAGAGGCCAAGCCACAGTCGATGAACTGATAGAAGTCAACTTGGGAAATGAGGAGGACCCTAGGCCTACCTTCCTCAGTGTCCAACTATCCCCAGAAGAACAGGAGCTGTACATTCAACTACTGCTAGAATACCGAGATTGCTTCGCCTGGACTTATAAAGAGATGCCAGGTCTAAGCCCCGCTGTCTCACAACATGAACTGGCAATCAACCCTGAAGTCGAGCCGGTGAAGCAACCACCGCGGCACATGAGGCCAGAACTCATCACCCAAATTTGTGCTGAAGTCGACAAGCTCATTGACGTGGGATTCATCGAAGAAAACCAGTACACTACATGGCTGGCGAATATCGTCCCCGTGAAAAAGAAGAATGGACAGATCCGGATATGTGTCGACTTCCGGGATCTAAATAAAGCCTGCCCCAAAGATGACTTCCCGGTGCCGATAACCAAGGTCATGATTGATGCTACATCCGGCCATGAAGCCCTGTCATTCATGGATGGGTCTTCCGGCTACAATCAGATTTGGATTGCGGAGCATGACCGAGTCCATACTGCTTTCCGAACTCCTAAAGGCATTTATCATTACAAGAGAATGCCGTTCGGACTAAAGAATGCTGGCGCAACCTATCAGCACACAATGACCAAAATTTTTGATGAACTGCTCTACCACAAGGTCGAGTGCTACATAGATGACCTGGTGGTCAAAACCAGAAGAAAAGAAGATCATCTGCAAGACCTCCGGATTGTTTTTCAGAGGCTGAGGCAGCATGAGCTAAAAATGAACCCTATGAAATGTGCGTTCGGAGTGTCGAGCGGAAAATTCTTGGGCTTCATCGTCCGATATCGGGGAATCGAGATAGATCCCGCAAAGATCAAGGCGATTCAGGGGTTGCCTCCACCAAGAAACATCTCCGAGCTGAGATCACTACAGGGCCGTTTGGCTTATATCCGACGCTTCATTTCCAATTTGTCAGGGCGATGCCAGCCTTTTCACAAGTTGATGATGAAAGATGTCCCTTTTATTGGGATGCAGATTGCCAGGCAGCCTTCGACAAGCTCAAAGACTACCTGAAAACTCCTCCAGTGTTGGGCGCACCGGTGAAAGGACGACCACTGATACTGTATATAGCAGCGACACATAATTCTCTGGGGGCAATGCTGGCCCAGAATAATGAAGAAGGGAAAGGACAATCCCTCTATTACCTCAGTCGGAGACTGGTCAGAACTGAAGAGAAATATACCTATATTGAGAAGATCTGTCTGGCGCTTGTCTTCACAGTTAAAAAGCTCCGACACTATATGTTGTCGCATGAAATCAGCTTGGTATCCAAAGAGGATCCCCTGAAGTACATTATGTCTCAACCGGCACTCAAAGGCCGCCTGGGTAAATGGGCGGTAATCCTTATGGAGTTTGATATCTCCTACGTGCCGCGCAAGGCCGTCAAGGGCCAAGCTATTGCAGACTTCTTCGCTGAGCACCCAGTGCCCGGGGATTGCCCGGTGGAGCCAGAGCTTCCTGAAGATGAAACCCTAGAAGCCGCGCAAGTACAGCCCTCCTTATGGCAACTATACTTTGATGGCGCGTCCAGAATTGACACCTCTGCCACCGGGTCAGCCAGGGTCAAAGCAGGAGCAGGCATAGTCCTGAAATCCCCAGAAGGAGAAGTGGTACATACATCCTGTTCCATAAACAAGCAATGCACAAACAATGAAGCAGAGTATGAAGCCCTGATAATCGGGTTGCAGGTTGCTCTGTCCATGAAAATTCAGATGCTGGAAGCATTCGGAGACTCCATGCTAGTTATAAAACAGCTGGAAGGAGAGTTCGAGGTGCGAAAGTAAGAGCTCCTCCCCTATCACCAGTTGGCAATTCGCCTGATGTCAAGATTTTACTTCATCAGCATCAAGCACATCAACCGAGGCCAGAATGCTCAGGCGGATGCCCTTGCTAAGCTGGCTAGTTCTTTGGCGGTCCCGCCAGACACAAGCCTAAATATAACAGTGATCAACTGCCGACAGGTCCCCAGCATGACAGAGGTCCTGACCGACGAACAAGAAGTGGAAGTAGCAGTCATAGAAGGGGTTCAGCAGCCCGATTGGCGAGAGCATCTCCTGCGCTAGTTTCAACACCAGCAACTTCCAAAGGAAAAGGAACAGAGGATGAAGCTCCTAAGGATCAAGGATTCTTACGAGATGAGAAGCGGGACCCTATTCCGAATTATGGCAGATGCCCGAAGGAAAGTCCTACTCCGTTGCTTGTCTTTAGCAGAAGCAGGACAGGTGATGCAGGAAGTCCATGCAGGATCAGCTGGAGCACACCAGGCTGGCCCGAAAATAAAAATTGAGATAAAGAAGCTGGGTTACTATTGGCCCACTATATTTGATGATTGCTGCAAGTTTGCCAAAGCTTGTCAGAAATGTCAAGAACATGCTAATGTGGCAAGGAGACCTCCAGTGCCACTGCATCCCACCCTACCGAGCTAGCCATTTGCTCAGTGGGGCACGGACGTGGTAGGGCCGCTACCAGCATCTTCATCAGGGTGCAGATATATCTTAGCAGCTACAGACTACTTCTCCAGATGGGCAGAAGCAGTAGCACTAAGAGATGTGACGGGAGAGCTAGTTGCGAGATTCTTCCGACAAAATGTAATATTCCGGTTCGGGATCCCCAGCCGAATCATCTCTGATAATGGCAGTCACTTTAGGAACCAGAAGGTTTATCGGTTGGCCGATAAATACAAAATCGACTGGAGGACATCCTCCCCCTACAACCCTCAAGCCAACGGACTCGCAGAAGCCTTTAACAAGACACTGTGCACGTTGCTGGCAAAGACTGTCAAGTCTAATAAAAAAGATTGGGAAGAAAGGATGTACGAAGCACTTTGGGCCTATCGTACTGTCTACAAAACCCCAACTGGCTGTTCCCCCTTCTCCCTTATCTACGGGTCAGAAGCTGTGGTGCCAATTGAACTTGAGGTTCCTTCATTGCGAGTTGCCATCCAGCACGGACTAGTCAATGGTGAGCAGACCAATGCAGAAAGAAGATTGGAAGAGCTCATTGAGCTCGAAGGAAAACGCCTCCGGGCGCAGCAAAACATCCAGCTCTACCAAGCTCGCATGGCCCGTGCTTTTGACAAGCTAGTCAAGGGTCGAGAATTCAAGAAAGGAGACCTGGTAATGGTCAAAAGAAAAGAAGTGATGGCCTCCAACCCCAAAGGGAAACTGGTCGAAAACTGGGTCGGGCCGTATATCGTCCGCCGAGTATATGAAGGGGGTGCCTACGTCCTGGTAGACCACAAAGGGGTTATCCAGTTCTCTACCCTCAACGGAAGGCATATTAAGCTGTATCATGCAGCGCAGCCAACATTCCCCGAGTGATCGGTCGGAATACCTCTCCTTGGTTTAGTGGCACTCCGCCCTAACCGAGCTACCTTCTCCTTGGTCTAGTGGCATTCCACCCTGATCGAGCTACCCTTTTCTTGGTTAATGGCATTCTGCCCTAACTGAGCTACCCTTTTCTTGGTCTAGTGGCATTCCGCCCTGATCAAGCTACCTTCTCCTTGGTCTAGTGGCATTCCGCCCGAATCGAGCTACCCTTTCCTTGGTTAATGGCATTCTGTCCTAACCGAGTTACCCTTTTCTTGGTCTAGTGGCATTCCGCCCTGATCAAGCTACCATTTCCTTGGTCTGGTGGCATTCCACCCTGATCGAGCTACCCTTTCCTTGGTTAATGGCATTCTGCCCTAACCGAGCTACCATTTTCTTGGTCTAGTGGCACTCCGCCCTAACCGAGCTACCTTTCCCTTGGTTTAGTGGCACTCCGCCCTAACCGAGATACCCTTTCCTTGGTCTAGTGGCATTCCGCCCTGATCAAGCTACCATCCCTTGGTTTAGTGACACTCCGCCCTAACCAAGTTACCTTGCCTTGGTTAAATGGCATTCCGCCCTGATCGAGCTATCCTTTCCTTGGTTAATGGCATTCTGCCCTAACCGAACTACCCTTTTCTTGGTCTAGTGGCATTCTGCCCTGATCAAGCTACCTTCTCCTTGGTCTAGTGGCATTCCGCCCTGATCGAGCTACCCTTTCCTTGGTTAATGGCATTCTGCCCTAACCGAGCTACCCTTTTCTTGGTCTAGTGGCATTCCGCCCTGATCAAGCTACCATTTCCTTGGTCTGGTGGCATTCCGCCCTGATCGAGTTACCCTTTCCTTGGTTAATGGCATTCTGCCCTAACCGAGCTACCCTTTTCTTGGTCTAGTGGCATTCCGCCCTGATCAAGCTACCATTTCCTTGGTCTAGTGGCATTCCGCCCTGATCGAGCTACCCTTTCCTTGCTTAATGGCATTCTGCCCTAACCAAGCTACCCTTTTCTTGGTTTAGTGGCACTCCGCCCTAACCGAGCTACCTTCTCTTTGGTTTAGTGGCACTCCGCCCTAATCAAGCTACATTTCCCTTGGTTTAGTGGCACTCCGCCCTAACCGAGCTACCTTTCCTTGGTTAATGGCACTCCGCCCTAACCGAGCTACCCTTTTCTTGGTTTAGTGGCACTCCGCCCTAACCGAGCTACCTTTTTCTTGGTTTAGTGGCACTCCGCCCTAACCGAGCTACCCTTTTCTTGGTTTAGTGGCACTCCGCCCTAACCGAGCTACCTTTTTCTTGGTTTAGTGGCACTCCGCCCTAACCGAGCTACCCTTTTCTTGGTTTAGTGGCACTCCGCCCTAACCGAGCTACCTTCTCTTTGGTTTAGTGGCACTCCGCCCTAACCGAGCTACCTTTCCTTGGTTAATGGCACTCCGCCCTAACCGAGCTACCTTTTTCTTGGTTTAGTGGCACTCCGCCCTAACCGAGCTACCCTTTTCTTGGTTTAGTGGCACTCCGCCCTAACCGAGCTACCCTTTTCTTGGTTTAGTGGCACTCCGCCCTAACCGAGCTACCTTCTCTTTGGTTTAGTGGCACTCCGCCCTAACCGAGCTACCTTTCCTTGGTTAATGGCACTCCGCCTTAACCGAGCTACCTTTTTCTTGGTTTAGTGGCACTCCGCCCTAACCGAGCTACCCTTTTCTTGGTTTAGTGGCACTCCGCCCTAACCGAGCTACCTTTTTCTTGGTTTAGTGGCACTCCGCCCTAACCGAGCTACCCTTTTCTTGGTTTAGTGGCACTCCGCCCTAACCGAGCTACCTTCTCTTTGGTTTAGTGGCACTCCGCCCTAACCGAGCTACCTTTCCTTGGTTAATGACACTCCGCCCTAACCGAGCTACCCTTTTCTTGGTTTAGTGACACTCCGCCCTAACCGAGCTACATTTTTCTTGGTTTAGTGGCACTCCGCCCTAACCGAGCTACCCTTTTCTTAGTTTAGTGGCACTCCGCCCTAACCGAACTACCTTTTTCTTGGTTTAGTGGCACTCCGCCCTAACCGAGCTACCCTTTTCTTGGTTTAGTGGCACTCCGCCCTAACCGAGCTACCTTCTCTTTGGTTTAGTGGCACTCCGCCCTAACCAAGCTACATTTCCCTTGGTTTAGTGGCACTCCGCCCTAACCGAGCTACCTTTTCTTGGTTTAGAGGCACTCCGCCCTAACCGAGCTACCTTTTTCTTGGTTTAGTGGCACTCCGCCCTAACCGAGCTACCCTTTTCTTGGTTTAGTGGCACTCCGCCCTAACCGAGCTACCTTCTCTTTGATTTAGTGGCACTCCGCCCTAATCGAACTACCTTCTCTTTGGTTTAGTGGCACTCCGCCCTAACCAAGCTACATTTCCCTTGGTTTAGTGGCACTCCGCCCTAACCGAGCTACCTTTCCTTGGTTAATGGCACTCCGCCCTAACCGAGCTACCCTTTTCTTAGTTTAGTGGCACTCCACCCTAATCGAGCTAGCTTTTTCTTGGTTTAGTGGCACTCCGCCCTAACCGAGCTACCCTTTTCTTAGTTCAGTGACACTCCGCCCTAACCGAGCTACCTTTTCCTTGGTTTAGTGGCACTCCGCCCTAACCGAGCTATCATTTCCTTGGTTTAGTGGCACTCCGCCCTAACCGAGCTACCCTTTCCTTGGTTAATGGCATCCCGCCTTAACCGAACTACCCTGTCCTCGGTCTAGTGGCATTTTGCCCTAACCAAGCTCCCGAAAGAATACAGCACGCTGTTGCCATTACCTGCCTTACGCCCGAATCGGCGAGAGATCACTCCTTTGCGTTAGCATTCAGCCCTTGCTAACGAATGAACTGTTCTGCCCGGCGCAAGGTCTAATGCTCCGGCCGACAGCCATCTGCTATCAACCAAGGGTCGAACGTCGCACTTCGACCTGCCACCCTATACATATCAAACAAAAAAAGAAAGAAAGAAAAATGGGGTTGAAAATAGAGATACCCCGCCGGACTTGCTCCCATATCGGGACAAGTGCAAAAATGGCCGTAACCCAGCTGTGGCGAAAACCCGAAAGGGCGTCGCAGGTAAAATCGGGTACCCTGCCGCGTGAAAACCCGAAAGGGCGCGCAGGCAAAAGCAAGAGGTGGCTGGCTTCAGCGAAAATCTGAAAGGGCGCTTGAGTCAGTAAAGTGGTAATTCCCAAATGCCTCTCCTATTCTCCACCCAACAAAACTCCGAAAGGGACAATCATCAAAGCCCCGCCAGAAATCCTTTAACACACCTTTTCGACCCTCGTCATCATCGGCGAGATCGGTCGATCTCTACCCTCAACTCGGACCTTACGTCCCTGTTGACAACCCCGTCCTTGTTTCGGCAATAACATATGCCGACAGACAAACCCTTTTCGACCTTCGTCATCCTCGACAAGGTTGGCCGATCTCTACTCTCAACTTGGGCCTTACGTCCCTGTTAACAATCTCGTCCTTGCTAATAAACCCACTTTCGATCCTCGTCATTATCGACGAGATTGGTCGATCTTTACCCCTAACTCGGATCTTACATCCTCACTAATAGACCATGTCCTTTGCTTCGACGTCTAACCAGTGTCGACGGATCGAAACAAGATTCGATCCTTGTCATCACTGACAAGGCTAGTCAATATCTTCGCGGTCCAGTTTGTCCGCATCCTGAATCAAAAAGAAAAAAAAGGAAAAGAAATGGGATTAAAAATAGAGATACCCCGCCAGACTTGCTCCCATATCGGGACAAGTGCAAAAATGGCCGTAACCCAGCTGTGGCGAAAACCCGAAAGGGCGTCGCAGGCAAAATCGGGTACCCTACCGTGTGAAAACCCGAAAGGGCGCGCGGGCAAAAGCAAGAGGGGGCTGGCTTCGGCGAAAACCCGAAAGGGCACTTGTGTCAGTAATATGAATAAAAAAAATGATCATGAATGATGAATAGTGATGAACCATCCTCCGTCTAGAAGACCATTTACAAGGTCGAGGCGGAGTCTTCATCCGACATCTCACTTACATACATCTACCTTCATCCGGTTCTTGTCACCATCGGTAAGACCGTCTACCCTTTCGACCCTTGTCACCATCGGCAAGATCGGTCGCTACCCTCCCGGTCCTTGTCACCATCGGCAAGATCGTCTACCCTTTCGACCCTTGTCACCATCGGCAAGATCGGTCGCTACCCCTTCCGGTTTGTGTCACCATCGGCAAGACCGTCTACCCTTTCGACCCCTGTCACCATCGGCAAGATCGGTCGCTACCCTCCCGGTCCTTGTCACCATCGGTAGGACCGTCTACCCTTTTGACCCTTGTCACCATCGGCAAGATCGGTCGCTACCCCTTCCGATTTGTGTCATCATCGGCAAGACCGTCTACCCTTTCGACCCTTGTCACCATCGGCAAGATCGGTCGCTACCCCTTCCGGTTCTTGTCACCATCGGCAAGACCATCTACACTTTCGACCCTTGTCACCATCGGCAAGATCGGTCGCTATCCTTACCCGGTTTCTGTCACCATCGGCAAAGACCGTCTACCCTTTCGACCCTTGTCACCATCGGCAAGATCGGTCGCTACCCCTTGCAATTTTTGGTCATCGTTGGTAAAACCGTCTACCTTTTCGACCCTTGTCACCATCGGCAAGATCGGTCGCTACCCTCCCGGTCCTTGTCACCATCGGCAAGACCGTTTACCTTTTTCGACCCGTGTCACCATCGACAAGGTCGGTCAACATCTCCCCCAATCAGGGTCAATAATGGAATTACCATGAGCAGCCAGCAGTCACGGTTTCGACGCCTCTTGTGAGCGAGACCTACGTCAGCGCCAACCTGACAACTTCTGGAACCCCGTCCCGCGGTGGAGCGAGGTCCCCATCCTTTCCTTGAGAGGGTGGACGCTCTCCTGCTACACGGACATGGAGGTACTTCCAAGCAGGTCGCCAGAATTGCCACAAGACACAACAAAATGCAAGTGTGGATGTGAACACAAAAAAAATAGTGAAGGAAACTTCTATCCTCATTACAAAAAGGGGAAGTGAATACAAAAGGAGCCCTTCTGAGGGGACAGATTACAAAGGCGGATCAGCTAGGGCCGCCTGAAGATATCAGCAAAGTCAATAAGCCCGACATGAGGAGCCGCCCCCAGTTCATGGAGCTGCGCTTCCTCTTCCTGAACCCGAGTCACCTTAGTCTCCAGGGACGCGACTCGGCCCTCCAGCAAAGAAGTTCTTTCGATGCCTTGGACTTCCGCAGCCTCTAGCCGTGGTATCTCAGCTTCTACAGTAGCCAATTCAGAGCGGAGTTCTTCCCGTCGGCTACGTAGAATGTGCGCCTGGGTTACGGAAGCTTCAACCTGAGCCCTGCTCTCCTGAAGATCAGAGATCAGAGACGTCAGCTCCGCCTGACAGTCAACTCTCTGCAGTTTGAGGGCCGCCAGCCGGTCGCCCATCATTTTCTCGAGAAAGTCCCGGCGATTCACAAACTTCAACAAGAAAAGCACCCGCTGGGTCCAGATATCTAGAGGGCAGCCCAGCGCCTGTAGCCCGATCGTCAGTCGCGCAGCCGCTTCCTTCAACTGGGAATAAGACAGCGCTGGCTGAGATTCCACAACCTGACGCAGCATCTCTAGATGCTGCCAGAAAAATTCCTCCGATGAGGTAATGCCCAGGGAAGCCGCCGGAGGCACCTCGAAGGTCACTTCCCTGTCTATGGCGGCCCATAAGCCGGTGTCAGGCTCGGAAGAGGAAGATGGAACGGCCGTCAAAGCCGAAGAAGCAGATACCACGGCAACATGTTCCTGCTCCGTCAGACTCCTGTTAGGGCTTCCTTCAACAAAGCCTAGGAGGGACGGAGGTTCTGACTCTGGCTCCGGCACGAACGGAATTGCAGAATCAGGCGCGATTGTCATTATGGCCGCTGATATAAAAGCAGACCCCCTCTGCGGGTCAGCCTCAGCCCTCAACTCTGTCGTCGACGCCAGGGCGAGACTCTCCCCCGACTGGCTCGGCTCCGAGGGTAATCCCCCAACAACCGCATGTATCCTCACCGGCACGGGGCGGAGTAGGGTGATTGTCCCTGAAGGAGATGCGGTGGCCAGCGGTAGCAGATCCGAGGCCTCTGACGAGACCACAGCAGTGCCAGAAGTCGGTGCCGGGGAATGAATAGCGGCTTTGGATTCCTGGAATGAAAATTCATGTAAACACCAAGGTGACAAAAAGGAAGGGGGATATGCGGCTCTGTAAAGGGGCGAATAGAGTTTACTATGATGACGGCATCCATCTCTTCAAGCCCCTGAATAGAAGATTCCAACCCTGCAGACGAAGCAGCAAAAGGAGGGGTTATCTCCGCCTCCACGTCCAATCCAGCAAATTCCTCCTGTACCACTCCCTCGGACGGCGCCCTCGGCAGCCTTGGAGGACTGAAAATCAAAGCATCGCTTGATAGTATGAAGGGAGCCGTTGCCCCTTTGCTGCCTACCGCAGACCCTTGTTCATCACCTTCTGAAGAATGATGGTCAGTCTCTTCGTCAGAAGGGGTGGCAGAGCTACTCGAAGAAATATCTATGCTGATCTCGGGTTGGCCCGCCTCCTCCGTCGCCTGACGGGACGCTGAGCGGGTGAGCAGCGCGCCGAGAGGAGCACCGCGCCGAGAATTCCTATGCCGAGGCCACCACCGCGCCGAGAAGGTAGTGCCGGAAGCGTCTATGGAGCCGATTACCCCACCAGGGGTGATATTATCACCAGATCAAGCCAAAAATGCTGGTGTTCATCCAAATTTGCTTATAAAGCATGGAAATCACACGGGCAGAATGAAGACTCAGAGTCAAAAGAATAGCCAATGCACAGGAGCAGGCCTGAAGAGACCACTAAGCACAGTGTGTGACGTGGTGTACACCCGCATGTCCCGTGCCACTCATGCTTCGCTCACGCCACCTACGGGTGGGGGGCATTTGTTGACACCTAAAATATGTCAGAGGAGATCATAGCAGATTCACCATTCTGAAGATCAGTCGAGGGCACAGCTCACGTACCCTCCCTGGGAGATCTGAGAGTCTGAATAGAAGAAACCCACTACCCCTATCATGTTGTTCGACTAAAGCCGTCTTTGGCTAGGTCGCTGTCCAGTACTGCTGTCATTCAGATAGTCAGGCTGATAAAACTACGCCAACATTCAGGCAACCATCCGCCTGCTGAAACAGATGTTCAGACATCTCTGATTCTCCGAAGAAGGGATGCACGATGCCCCGCACGTGCTGTGAATGCAAGGTGCAAACAAGCCCCACGGAGTCTTAATATACATATGCCAAGCCCCAGTGTCGAAAGGAGTCCACCAAGTGGATCCTGGACCGAATGGGCCGAACGACAAGAGAATGGGCTAAGCCCAAATATGAGACCCGACGCGCCGATGACTGCCGCGCCGGGAGAATGATCTTGGCGCGCCGGGAAGTGCATGCCGAAGGGATGAGGGCATGGCCTCTATAAGAAGCCTGCCCTTCGAACAAAAGGATATAGATGAGAGGAGGAGGCGACAACAAAAAAAAGAAGAGAGAAGAGGGAGGATCCTTCGAAGAAAAAAGGGAGAGCGCCCTTCATAGAAGTTGAAGAAAAAGAGAGGGGTTCGAGGAGAGAATCCAGGTGTGAGGGCCAGGCAACTGCAGCTTCTCTCTCTCTCTCTCTCTCTCTCTCTCTCTCTCTCTCTCTCTCTCCTCGGTCCGTCTGAGCATTCCTCTTTTGTTTCTTTTGCTTTCGAGCATCTTTGCTCTAGTAGCATCGAATGCTAATGTAACCCTGTTTGCAGGGATGAAGTTCGGATTTCTTTTCCTTTTGGGTTAGATTTCTTTCTCTTAAATCGCATATGTGTAAGCCATTTGGCTGAAGTAGTTAATAAAGAATGGGATGAATTCTGATGGCCTGGATCATTCTCTTCCGCTTCCCTCTGTATCCGAGGTTTTAATCTATATACGGCTACCGCCAGCTGTAAATGTCTTATGCTTAAATTTCTTCTATCTATTGAGGCTTCTTTGCCATCGTTCTTTATTATTACCCCAGCCACATTACGAGGGCCTGAGACAGTCTATCTCATGGCTCCTCGTATGTGGAATGGAGAGGAATATCTTCAGGAGTTCTGGTTCATGGCTCTGCTCCTAGTGAGGCCCCAGAAGAGAGTCCGTCTCCTCCCCCGAAGCCTCCCTCTACGATCATCCAAAATAGCTTAGATCTTTGAATAAACCTCCTCGTTCTGAACGTTCAAAGCCTCTGCTTTAAGGAACCCCTAAAACCCCACTCCAAAAGCCTCCCGGCGCGAGCCCCTCTCGGCGCACGTCTCACGCCGAGGTCTGGCCGCGCCGGTTGAACCTCACGTTTCGCGCTGATACCTTCATACCCTCCATGCCCTCATACCCTCCATACTGAAGACGGCCATCTCGATACGTTTGTGTCGATGCCATCATGCCATGCCAGCATCGTTGGAAATGTCTTGTTTTCCTGTGGAGAAGCATTACCCTTTCCTCTGTCCTCACGATAGCCATATCAAAAGGGTCAAATCCCCACATTCTACGAGCCCACTAGGTCATGGATTCCTGCTAGTGCAGGCTCTCCGTTGGCTGCATCAGGCATATTACAACAAAAGGAATGAGATCTCTTACGATCTAAACCCATTGGATCACGAGCTACGCCCGGCACTTATTTCGGTTTCTACTCCGACATTCGTGAGTAGGTAGCCCATAATATACTTTTGGCACACTCCCAAAGTAAGGGGAGGTGCTGTCAAAATTCGTTCAGAGTTTTACTCGATCGATCAGCATGATACCTTCCTCGCAGTTGTGCATGCAACCCCTAATTGCGTGGCAAGAGTCTGAGACATATCATCTCATGGTGTCTCGGCCACCAAAGGGAATATACCTTATATTCACCTGATCTCCCTGGACCCTTCGTGAATGGAGCCACCCTCAACCTTTCTTTTCATCCATGCATCATCCTGAAACCTCCCCGGTGAATGAAGAAACCCTCATGATACCTCAAACAAAACCAACAAAACACCTCCCGGCGCCACCTCCTCCCGGCGCCAAACCCACGCCGGGTTGGGGGGGTGCCGAATGCCCTTGGCGCGCCGGGACCCCATCGTGTCCCCAAACAAAACCAACAGAATCTCCTCCTAGCGTCAACACCTCCCGGCGCCACCTCCTCCCGGCGCCAAACCCACGCCGGTTTGGGGGGCGCCGAATGCCCTTGCCATGGCGCGCCGGGACCCTGTCGTGCCGATTAGCCCTTTAACCTTTCTTCGCGCCGGGAGCACGCCGTGCCGTTTGGCTTGCGCGCCGACTCCTATTTGCGCCGTTTTGCCCTATCAATGAGTGCTATTCAAACCCTCATGCCAAATAATTCTACTAAACCCAAAATCTACCCAAACTCAGGCGTCCACTCCTTACCAACTTCCGGGTAACCTCCACTGTCTCACGAGGGAATTATGGCTCTTCACCCGGGTCCATGGGAGATACATTAAATGGGGGGTTTTCACCCCTACATTACACCGAATCCGACATTTCTTTTGTCACCCTGCTGACCCTCGGAGTGCTGCCACCGCATGCCCTCCAACAGTTCTTCGAGGGGAATATTAACGATGCGCGATGGTGGTCTTCGGGCCTGCCTCCCCCGCCACGCACCAAGGGTCCATAATTCTGTGAACTATGCATCCTTTGTATGATAAATAAATACATCCCGTATGCCTTCGTCATGGTCATTATGTAGCTCTTTTTTAATCCGGCTTCGACAGCCCGCTATCTCGGCAATTAATCAAAGGTGTTCCCTCCTCGTGGGGGATGTAATTAACGCCATAGCCTTTATGGTATGGCGGACTGCTGGTCCCGACCGAACCTCACATTCGCCCGACACGGGTCAGAATGAGCGCATCATAAAATTGTCACTCATGTGACTGGCACGCCCGCGTCGTCAATCGGTCAGTTAATTATCAGTTAGTTAATTGATTGATCGACACGTGAAATAAGATATGTATACATGTACATATGTACGTATACACACGAAATAAAACCAAACGACAAGACGGTCGGATGAGAAAAATCCCGTCGCAAACATCGGGTACACCGCAATGTCCCCTACGTCCAACCCTCACTCATGAGGATTAACGACTTCACTATGATGTGAGCCAAGCACACACACGCTGTTATGAACAGCATACACACACACACGGTACCCAATCTAGGCACCCCAAACACACACACACACATGAGCTTGTGTCCATACACGAACAACACAAACTCAATGGTTTTTCTAGGCTATACACACACACACACACACACACTCATGTCACAGATCACGAGCACACACACACAAATATGTTTCAAGATAGTTTAGAGTACAACACTTTTCAGATTTAACAATAAGCACTAAAAGAGGATTAGAGTAGAAAAAATTCTAAATAGAACTCCCCCTTTGTGTTCTTCGAATCTCCTTTGATACTCCAGTAGGAAGATGAACGAATTTGGATGAGATTTGTATAAGCTTGATGTTTGATGCAGCTCTTTGATGTATACGATCTTGGGCTTGGATTCCAACTCCTTCCTTTGGAGTTCAGCTTCAGAGCAAAGTAGAATGGGGCTTGAAGGCTGCAACTCCGAACCTGCACATACACAATAGAACCCTCATCACTCATTTTCAGATCCCCCTTCTCTCATATATATATAATGCCATTAGGGTTTGATTAAAAGAATAAAATAGTCAAAGACAGCATGGGGACCAGATCCACAAAATGTGGAGATGTTTGTGGAAGGTCTAGAGGTGATTAGACATTGATTGGAGGACATTCGGAACAAGAAAACGGCGGTCAAGGAAGTCGGCTGGGCTTCCGACCGGAAAGGGTCGACCCTGGGGTCGACCCTCGAAGAGGGTAAGGCCCAGCAGATCAATGGGTCTGACCCTCAAGAAAACTTGAGCTGGAACAAAAGGGGTCGACCCTTACAGGAACAAAAACGCTTCTGTTTGGGCGAAAGTCACAGGGGTCGACCCCAAGGGTCGACCCTTGTCCAGCCAACGGCTGGTTCCCATTAAACGTCCAGGGGTCGACCCTTGGGGTGGACCCATGTGCCAAGAGACAGAAAAATGTGGTAAAAACCACTCCAACATAAATCCAACCTAGTGGGTTCAAAGGATAGAAAGAATACTAATGAAATGTAGGAATACTAAGACATGAAAAATAAAAACCAAGGCCAAATAACATGAATTCCTAATTGAATGATTACCTTGGTTTCTGAGACTTGCTTGCATTCCTACTTACCATACAAACCATGAATTCACCCATTGTATTTGAACAATTTGATCTTACCAAATATCCTTGCTTTATTCCAATCTTGAAATGCCAACTTTTGACCTGTCAGGACATACATTCTGAGTTAGTGTTGGCGTTTACAAATTTCAGATTTACCTTCTTACCAATGAAATGATTCCTCCATTTTGAAAGTTCCTTATCTCCACTTACAAGTTGATCATGGCACACACACGTTAGATCATGATAATATGCAAGTATGTAGTGTTTGGTCATCATCAAAATTCATTAAATACATTTACAAAGAAGGGGTTCAACAATCTCCCCCTTTTTAATGATGACTAAATACTATAATGCATAAATCAATTTGGTCTCTTAGTGCCAAGAATGCCGAAGCAATGGCAATATAACAAAGTGCCGGGATAACATGAGAAGCAATAGTCCGATCAACACACGACCATGAACCAACTTAGAGCCGTTGTGAGATTGATAAAAAAAAACTTACCGACAGTCATCTTGGAATAGCAACAACAGCCATACTCGGATTACATTAAACAAGAGAGGCAAGTACAATGCATCAAGATGCCATGCTATGAGCACAAGGATAATGCAATAGTCCTAACCACTAAATATGCAAGTACAAAATGAGATAATGCAACACACACACATTCATGCATGCATACAACACACATAAACTATTATAGCTGGGATAAACTGGTAGACTTCTCCCCCTTTGGCATCATCAAAAAGAAGGGGAGAAAGTGATAGGGAAGAAGCCATGTGGAGGAGTGACCAAGGCCTAGTCATCAGTCGGAGGCGGTGGACGGGGAGCACGACGGATATATTCCATAATCTCGTGGCACATTAGGTGTTGTTGGGCCAAGGCATCGATGAAGGTTTGAGTGCTTTCCTGGTGCGATAGCTTAAGATCATGAAGTTCATTTTGAATAACATCCAAGGTCTCGCCATACCGATCCAACCGTTCATCAATGTGGTCCAAACGATCAATGAATAGCCTGGCCGTCTCGGAGGGAATATCAATCACAGGAGCACCACGATTTTCATCACTATCTTCAGTGTCTGCAACATCATCATTAACTTCAGCATGTGCACCGGGAACAACTTTTTTCAATTGCCGAACTAATTCACCATCACGAAGAACATATCCCATGTTGTGACAAATAGAGTGAATAGTATATATGTCGGCAGCTCGCAGTGTGTGTGAAGAATCGGCTGACAGATCTATCTTCTTATACTGAAAAATAGCAATGAGGGCGGCAGCATAAGGTAAAGTTCTGTTGCGGTGCTGCATACTAGACCTCATATGATCCAAAAAGAGAGTTGGAAAATTAATACGAATCCCATCCAAAAAACAGTAGAGTAAGAACATATGAATTTCAGTCACTTTGTCATGTCCACCTCCCCTTGGAAGTAAAATAGTAGTGATCATCCGGTGAAGAATGTGCTGTACCGGAGGAAAGTGATTGGCATTTAACCCAGGAATAGAACGACCATTACGGTCTTCAGAAGTTAGGTAGAGATATAGCTTATCTTCACGAACCAAGACGTCACCAAAACCATATCCCTCAGAAGGAAGCTGAAATGCCGCGCTGAGAAGCTCTGGGGAGAGAATTATCTGCACGCCATTAACCTTGGTAACTGGAGTTTCATTTGCCAAGGACATGTTACTGTAGAACTGATGAACTAAAGTGGGATACACCCTGCGGTGTGCAAACATGAATGCATCCAGGTTGGGCTGACTACAAATAACATCAACGAGACTCGGAATGTGGTTGCACAGATTTCCAAAGTCGACGGCCCTCGGACGGAGAACCTTCCGATCTAATACGCGGCTAGAATGGCCGCGAAGAGATGCAACTTGTTCAGCTCGCTTGGATCGTAGTTCTTGAGACCTGCTAGATTCAGCGCCACTGCGAGATGGACATCTCTTTGGGGCCATCTAGACAAGGAACGAAAGGAAACCACATGATGGGGGAAGGAAGAATAGGGTTCAACCAAAGATGAGATGAATGAGATATGAATCCATGATCCTCCACAAGCACCAGAAGCTTACCTCAAGAGAAGGGAGAAGCAAGAGATGATCCTTGGAGCCGTTGGAAGAAAACGTGCGCGGATAGCCACCCGGAGAACCGCGGCTAGGTTTGGAAGAAATGGGAGCCAAGAAGATGGTTTTAGGGCTTGAAAGGGGTGGTGGCTGGCCTTGGAGGAGGTTATGAGATGATATATAGTCATAGGAGGGGCAACCATAGGGTTTAGAACCCCATTCTTGGATGGCCGATCGCGGGGATCCGTGATTTGCCGGAATGGGTCGACCCACGGGTCGACCCCTGTACTCATAACCCCAAGCAGCAAACGGATCCGCAAGGGTCGACCCTTGGGGTTGACCCCTTCGAGGGTCGACCCATGGGTCGACCCCTTTCAATCAATTTTTAAAGAATGAAGATGCAAATGACCGGAGGGCCAAGAAGGCTAATAGGCTCGAGTCCCCAATGTAGAAATATGATTGAAACAACGATATTAAGATTATTATAGGGGTTGAAAACATTGGGGGATATGCCACATCAAATTTAGGATCACATCTAGTCATGCTATTATCCATAGTTCCGAAAAATAGATTTTGGCCAGATTTGCTCCTTTTATGGCATAAGAGAGTAGACAAGGGTATAAAAAGGCCATAGAAGAGGCAACGAAAATGTGTATATAACCAGTATAATTAGAAGAAACACACAAGCACACAAAGGCAAATGACCACGTAAGTTATTTTTGTTTCACACAACAAAATGTGTATGTATGACAATAAAATGCAAACTAGCATGTGACGAATGCAAAAACCTAAAATGCAAAGATCTAAACACACAGTAGCTCATATGGTTATGATGAAGACTCATCTATTCTGCATAGCCCTAATTCTCTTCTAAAGGTTGTAAACTTCTCTTCACAAAGGGGTTTAGTGAAAATATCAGCAATTTGACGATCTGTCTCAATGAAGTTGATTACTACATCACCCTTGCCAACATGATCACGAATAAAATGATGTCTTATCTCAATATGCTTGGTGCGAGAATGATGGACAGAGTTTTTGGATAGATTAATGGCTGAGGTGTTATCACACAGAATTTTGGTATTTTTGAAAGACTCTCCATAATCAATCATTTGTTGTTGAATCCACAGCACCTGGGCAACACAACTGCCTACAGCCACATACTCGGCTTCGGCGGTTGATAATGCCACTGAATTTTGTTTCTTGGAGGCCCATGAAACCATGCAACCTCCGAGGAACTGGCAATACCCGCTGGTGCTTTTTCGATCCACTTTGCAACCCGCATAATCGGCGTCGGAATAGGCAATTAAATCAAGGTTCGAAGTACGCGGAAACCATAACCCCAAGTCTACAGAGCCAGCAATATATCTAAAAATCCTTTTCACAGCTGACAAGTGTGACTCCTTAGGATTGGACTGAAAACGAGCACACAAACATACTGCAAATTGAATATCGGGCCGACTAGCAGTTAAGTATAACAAGGAACCTATCATACTTCTGAAAAGTTTTTGGTCCACAGACTTACCTTTTTCATCTTGATCAATTTTTATTGATGTGGACATAGGTATGGGTTGTGGTTTGGTAGAAGCCAAGTCAAACTTTTTCAGCAGCTCCATTGCATATTTTTTCTGATGTACGAACATCCCATCGGCCGTTTGTGTAACCTGCAATCCCAAAAAGAATGTCAGCTCTCCCATTAGGCTCATTTCAAATTCACTTTGCATCAATTTTGCAAAGTCCTTGCTGAGAGTATCCTTGGTGGAGCCAAATATAATGTCATCAACATAGACTTGAACAACTAAAATTTCCTTACCGTTCAACCTTGTGAAAAGGGTTTGATCCACATTACCTCGTTTGAATCCATTTTGTATAAGGAAATCATTTAACCGTTCATACCATGCTCGGGGTGCTTGTTTAAGACCGTAGAGTGCCTTGTCTAACTTGTACACATGGTCTGGATACTTTGTGTCTTCATACCCTGGAGGTTGCTCCACATATACGTCCTCCTGAATAAAACCATTTAAGAATGCACTTTTCACATCCATCTGAAACAGTTTGATATTATTGCAACATGCAAATGCTAAAAGAATTCTCACTGCCTCGAGTCTTGCTACTGGAGCAAAAGACTCATCAAAATCGATTCCTAGCTCCTGGCTATAACCTTTGGCTACCAGCCTTGCCTTGTTCCTAGTTACCACCCCTTGATCGTTTGTTTTGTTTCGAAAGATCCATTTGGTTCCGATCACAGAGTGGTTTCTAGGGCGAGGCACAAGGAACCACACTTTGTTCCTCTGGAATTGGTGTAGTTCTTCTTGCATAGCCAAGATCCAGGAATCATCTTTTAAGGCATCATCTATAGAGTGAGGTTCAGATTGTGAGAGTAGTGCAATATAATCGAGATTTTCAACTTCCCTGAATGAGGAACGCGTTCTTATTCCTTCTTCCACATTGCCAATGACGACTTCTGGTGGGTGATCTTTTGCAAAAGTCCATTGTCTAGGCAGCTGTAGTTCACTTAGAGTTTGCTGATTTTCATCATCCTTTTGTTGTTCTTCATCTCCAGATTTGTTTGCTTCCTTTGAGAGCTCTTTGGTGGTATCCTCTTCTGATTCTTCTTCCTGCAAGACATGCTTTTCATTAGGATCCTTGAATGATGATTCATCAACAATAACATGGGGACTTTCCTCAACTACAAGAGTTCTCAAGTTATACACTCGATAGGCTCGTGAGTTAAGGGAGTATCCGAGAAATATCCCCTTGTCACTCTTGGGGTCAAACTTAGCCAAATCCACCTTACCGTTATTATGGATGTAACAAATAGAGCCAAATGGTTTAAAGTAAGAGATATTTGGTTTCTTACCTCGATATAGCTCATAAGGTGTTTTCTTTAACAATGGCCTTACCATGGCTCGGTTTATTATGTAGCATGCTGTATTGACGGCTTCAGCCCAAAAATACCTTGGAAGGTTGTTTTCACTTAGCATAGTTCTTGTCATTTCAACAAGAGTCCTGTTCTTTCTCTCCACGACCCCATTTTGTTCGGGGGTCCTTGGTGCGGAGAAGTTGTGTATATAACCTTGATCCCTGCAAAAATTACTGAACTCATGGTTGTCAAATTCCCTACCATGATCACTTCTCACAGTCTTGATGCACCATCCTTTTTCATTCTGAACCATCCTGCAAAACACCTCAAATTCCATCAAGGCATCACTTTTGTTTGAGAGAAAATACACCCAGCTATATCTGGAAAAATCATCTACAATCACAAAACCATAAAGCTTACCACCCAAGCTATGTGTCCGGCTTGGTCCAAAAAGATCTATATGGATCAATTCAAGGGGTTTAGAGGTGGTTACATCACTTTTACATTTAAAGGATGTTCTTGTCTGTTTGCCCTTGCTGCATGCCCCACAGATTCCTTCATTAACCAGCTTCAACTTGGGTAAGCCAACAACCAGATTTTTCCTGAACAACTTCATCATCACATTGAAACTAGCATGCCCAAGACGGCGATGCCACAACCATGCATCATCAGAATTTTTAGCAACTAAGCAAAGATTTTTATGTGAGGCATCATCAAGATCAATCATATAAACATTGTTGTGTCTAAGCCCGAAGAACTTGATTTCGTTGGTGTTTCTATCTACCACCGTGCAGTGAGTAGAATCAAAAGACACATTGCAACCTTTGTCACAGATTTGACTAATGCTTAAAAGATTGTGATGTAGGCCTTTGACAAGCAAAACATTTTCAATTACTTGAGTTTGGTTCTTACCTATCTTACCTTCTCCAACAATTTTTCCTTTGTCTTTGCCTCCAAAAGCTACCACCCCACCATCCTTGTCTTGCAGGTCTGCAAACATTTCCTTGTTTCCCGTCATATGCCTTGAACATCCACTATCCAAGTACCATTTGTTCTTTTGAGCTCCAAAACAGACCTGCAAATACAAAGAGAGTACTTATGGGGTTTTTGGTACCCAAGCAAGCTTGGGTCCTCGGTGGTTAGACACAAGAGGCCTGTATGATCTATTCATCATTCTAATAAAATTTTCATCATCAATCCTCATGGTTCTGCACTCATACATATCATGGCCCAATCTTCCACAATAAAAGCAAGTAGTGATTCTTCTATCACGGTTTCTTCTCCTGTTCACATTCATATATGAACTATGCATCTGTGTGTTAGAAGATGGGGCAAATGTATTTCTTGAAGTCCATGGAGTTGTGTATGTTTTGGACTGAAAATTGTTTCTTTTCTCAGAAGTGGGTGGAGAACATCCTTCATCAGAACCCACACATGTGTTCAACACTTGTTTTCCTTTTTCTAATATGGCAGCAACATTTTTCAACTCATCTATTTCAATCATCAAGGTTTCCATTTTCCTTTCAGCTGTTTCCTTGGTTTGAATGCAAGCAATTTTTTTAAGCTTTTCTTGTTCTAATTCCTTTTGCAAATCTTCATGTTTTTTAATAAGAGTGAATTGATCCTCTCGCATGCATGAACTCTCTTCTTCAAATAATTCTACTTTAGACAAGAGACTTTCATTTTCATGTTTAAGATTCTCATTTTCACATTTCATGAAATTGCAATTCTCACAAGGATTTTGAGCACTCACAGCTTGTTCCAATTTCTTTTTCAGAAGTTTATTTTCAGATTTCAATTTTTTGCATTTTCCATACAATGATTCATATGCAATCTGCCATTGTTCACAAGTGAGGGATTCAGTTTCAGATTGTACCTCATTGGTGTCGTCATTTGCCATGAAGCATAGATTTTGGACCAATTCATCTAGTCCATCTTCATTCCCGGAGTCTTCCTCATCTTCATCGCTCCAAGAGGCCACCATGGCCTTAGGCTTTTTGAATTTCCCCTTTTTGAATCTCTTTGCTAAGTCCGGGCATTCTCCCCGCATGTGACCGGGTTTCTTGCATTCATAGCAAATTATTTCTTCCTTCTTGCTGCTTTCACTTTTCTTAGGTCCTTGCCTTCTTGGTCCTTTCTTGAACTGACCACCAAATTTCCTTGTGTTCTTGACAAATCTTCTAGCTCTTCTTGTGAACATAGCTACAAGCTCCTCATCTTCAGTGTTGGCCGAGGAGTCTCCCTCGCTTTCTTCCGACTCTTGAGGGTTTACTTTCAATGCCAAGGTTGTGGCAACTTTCTTCTTCTTGTTGTCGTCCTCGCTCCTTTTGATGTTGATCTCATATGTCATCAAGGAGCCGACTAACTCATCCAGAGTCAGAGTGCTGAGATCCTTTGAGTCTTCGATCACTGTGGCTTTTGTGTGCCACTGTGGTGATAGAGATCTCAGTACCTTCCTCACAAGATCACGGTTTGAATACTCCTTGCCAAGGGCCTTCAAACCATTTGTGATTTCCATTAATCTCGCGAACATTTCAGAAATTGATTCTTCAGGTTTCATCATGAATAACTCATAGTCGCGGACCAATAGATTTGCTTTGGTCTCTTTGACTTCAGAAGTTCCTTCATAGATCAAGCGTAGTTTGTCCCACATTTCCTGTGCAGAGGAACACATAGATATGCGTGAGTATTCATTCGGATGGATAGCACACTGAATTATATTCATTGCCTTAAAGTTAGCTGAGCACTTATTGATATGGTCGTCATCCCAATCATCTTCATTGTTAGGCAACTTATAAGGACCTTTGTTGATAACATTCCACACTTCATAATCTTGAGCACGCAAGAAAACATACATTCTGTTTTTCCAGTAAGTGTAGTTTGTTCCATCAAAAAATGGAGGCCTGTGTACTGAATGCCCTTCGGGCATCATCCCTCTGTTTGCCATAAAAGGGATCTGCTCTAAGACCGTGAGGTCAAACTATACAGAGACCAGAGCTCTGATACCAATTGTTGGGTCCCAAACGGTGGCAATCAAGAGGGGAGGGGTGAATTGATTGGCAATTAAAATTATTTTCTGAAGAACTTGAGAGACAAAATAAACTCAATCAAGCACTCGGTCTTACTCGTGCATGATCACACATGAATGCATAAGAAAGATAGTGAGTGTGTGAAGAAGAAGGTGGTGAACACTCAACTCACTGTGAAGCCCACTCGACAAGGGATGCAAATGAACAAACCACGAGAGATACACAAAGTTTTTAGGTGGTTCGGGTACACCGCAATGTCCCCTACGTCCACCCCTCACTCATGAGGATTAACGACTTCACTATGATGTGAGCCAAGCACACACACGCTGTTATGAACAGCATACACACACACACGGTACCCAATCTAGGCACCCCAAACACACACACACACACGAGCTTGTGTCCATACACGAACAACACAAACTCAATGGTTTTTCTAGGCTATACACACACACACACACACTCATGTCACAGATCACGAGCACACACACACAAATCTGTTTCAAGATAGTTTAGAGTACAACACTTTTCAGATTCAACAATAAGCACTAAAAGAGGATCAGAGTAGAAAAGATTCTAAATAGAACTCCCCCTTTGTGTTCTTCGAATCTCCTTTGATACTCCAGCAGGAAGATGAACGAATTTGGATGAGATTTGTATAAGCTTGATGTTTGATGCAGCTCTTTGATGTATACGATCTTGGGCTTGGATTCCAGCTCCTTCCTTTGGAGTTCAGCTTCAGAGCAAAGTAGAATGGGGCTTGAAGGCTGCAACTCCGAACCTGCACATACACAATAGAACCCTCATCACTCATTTTCGGATCCCCCTTCTCTCATATATATATAATGCCATTAGGGTTTGATTAAATGAATAAAACAGTCAAAGACAGCATGGGGACCAGATCCACAAAATGTGGAGATGTTTGTGGAAGGTCTAGAGGTGATTAGACATTGATTGGAGGACATTCGGAACAAGAAAACGGCGGTCAAGGAAGTCGGCTGGGCTTCCGACCGGAAAGGGTCGACCCTGGGGTCGACCCTCGAAGAGGGTAAGGCCCAGCAGATCAATGGGTCGACCCCTGGGTCGACCCTCAAGAAAACTTGAGCTGGAACAAAAGGGGTCGACCCCAGGGTCGACCCTCACAGGAACAAAAACGCTTCTGTTTGGGCGAAAGTCACAGGGGTCGACCCTGGGGTCGACCCTTGTCCAGCCAGCGGCTGGTTCCCATTAAACGTCCAGGGGTCGACCCTTGGGGTCGACCCATGTGCCAGGAGACAGAAAAATGTGGTAAAAACCACTCCAACACAAATCCAACCTAGTGGGTTCAAAGGATAGAAAGAATACTAATGAAATGTAGGAATACTAAGACATGAAAAATAAAAACCAAGGCCAAATAACATGAATTCCTAATTGAATGATTACCTTGGTTTCTGAGACTTGCTTGCATTCCTACTTACCATACAAACCATGAATTCACCCATTGTATTTGAACAATTTGATCTTACCAAATATCTTTGCTTTATTCCAATCTTGAAATGCCAACTTTTGACCTGTCAGGACATACATTCTGAGTTAGTGTTGGCGTTTACAAATTTCAGATTTACCTTCTTACCAACGAAATGATTCCTCCATTTTGAAAGTTCCTTATCTCCACTTACAAGCTGATCATGGCACACACACGTTAGATCATGATAATATGCAAGTATGTAGTGTTTGTTCATCATCAAAATTCATTAAATACAATTACAAAGAAGGGGTTCAACAGTCCTTCTTCTTCCTGCGGTCGTGATAGAGCCGTTCAACTGCCATGAGTGCTTCATCCCGCATCCTCTGCAGCGTTCTTAAGCGGTCTATCGTGAGACCGTACATCTTATAGGCGGTTCTTCCTGGACTGTATATCTCTCCAGCGCTGCAGGTCAGGCGAGTACCTCTACCTCTTTCTAAGGTACGGCGTGTTCATCACGTTCGGCACCTTGGTGGCGATCACAGGTTTTTACACCTCCCTTTCCCTCTGTCTTCATTCATTTCCCATGTTGAATGTGGTAGGATAGACATTGGGAAGGCATTGGAAGAACGGACGGGAGGAGAAATATATCTACAAATAGTAGGACATACTGTTAGTCCCATTTTTGTGAATTTTAAAAATATGTGGTTTTAGACTTCATTGCAAAACTTAAAGTTCCGCTAGGGAACAATATGCATCATTACTTGAACAGTTATATAGATTTAAACGGTTCATTGTGCTTTTAAAAGACTAAAGTGAGAAATAATATGCAAAACTATATGAGCAATTAAGTGATATTTAGTATTACTCTTATGGAATTGAGAGAACCTTTGGTATTCAAAGTGTGTAAGTAGTTCAACAAAGTGGCCTTATATATGTAGAATAATTTGTTCTCTTTAATTAGATAATTGAATGATATCATAAAGTTGTGTTCATACATGTTATTATAATTTGTATTATCATCTTGGAAAGATTCTTATAGAGATTCTATTGAGTCGAATTGATCTTATTTGTGTATAGAATTAGCTATCTCTATGTTGTGTAGATGACAATATTTTAATTTAGTTCTTCTATTTGCACTTACTTTTGTCAAATATTATTTCTTAAAAACAATAACTTTTATTTGCTAATTTTGTTAGAATATCCTTCAAAGTGGACCTAGATCTAGAAAATAAATTAAGTTCTCTTATATGAAAGTGATATGTTAGTGTGATGCACATTAAGATATTTGATGTCTTAAGATACTAAGATTCTATATTTAGATTTATCATCAAAGTGACATTTCACGTCAGATACCTTGGTACGCCCATTATGAAATTGAGTGATGTTAAATAGTGTGCTACACATAATGATTGTTGTGATATTATTTATTAAATGTTGAGAATTTTTTATTTCTAATTATCTAGGTTTGTCACCAAAGTGGCCATAGACAAGAAAATTGATAAAATTCACTCTTAAAAGGTTAAATGACATCAATGCAAGTGCTTGTGATTTGGTTGACATCATTGTGGAGATTGATTAAAACTTTTAAGTTCTGAAGTACTTAGATAATCTATCAAAGTGGCCTTAAGTATTAAAAGTGATAATGTTTTTCCCACTAAGATTTGAATGATGTCATCATTGTGCATGTATTTTTGAAGTATAATTTTACTCTTAAAAGAGTACTTCATGTTCATGATATGAGCATGATAGAATGACAAAGTATGTACCTTAACTTTTGAGAAACATCTAAATCTAAAGGTACGAATTTCTCATGGCATCAATTTATATATTTATACTAGTTTCATTATACAATTGATCTTTAATTTAGGGGAGGAGTAGACTACTAACATGTTATGATTTTCACCCAAAGGTGATATCATAATGATGTAACTGACCTATTTATACTAAAGTGGTAGATCAATTGGTTTAAAATTTACTTTGAATTAAAGTGAAAATGTCATATATTGTTTGCATTTATCTATATATGTTAGCATTTAAGTTTGCTACTTCTTTTATAATTGCACCATGGGTTGTATGCCTTATTTTGATAGGATAAATTTCATTGAGTAATTTGATAAGTGGGAGAGATATAATTGTTTATGTCTATTTAGTTATGTATGACACAACATTCATTAGTTTATCCCATTAAGTTAGTCCTTGTGAAAGTTATTTGAAGATAACATTAAAGTTTTTATAGAAGTTTACTAAAGTACATAATAGATCTAGAAGTACACTTATTATATGATGTTCAAAAGATAAATAAATCAGTGGGAGTCAAATTAAGTTTTCTTGATTCTAAGGAGATTTATTTAATGCAAGAACACTAATGTTTAAATATATCGACATTCATAGTCTCTTTCTCATTATTTAGTTATACATGGTGGCATTTCAATGAAGTAGAAAATCTTGAAAGTTTACTTTCGAGATACTCTAGAATTGTTCTAATACTCATTCATAGAGCGAGATTTTAGAAGAATAATTCATTAAGTGACTTATAAGAAATGTCATTAACAAGGGAGATACAAAGAGTGAATGTTTGATTGATTGACATAAGTCCATTAAGAAAGAGTCAAAACTTTTGGATAATATTAAACAAATGCTTAATATTCACTCAAATTAAAGTATTTTATCATAATATGAGTTCTTCTATTCAATTTTTTAGAAGTACTCATTTAAGATAGTCACATTTGTGAGACTATATTTAAGATATATATATAAACATTCGGTAGTTTCATATATTTGGAAATGAAACATTTGACATGTATTGGATGAATTAATTAAGCTACTCACTCCTTATTCCTTAACTTTTAAATGGGTAGTTATGAGTTTCAGGTTTCAAGAAAGTACAAAGATTTGTACATATTTGGAAGTAACTGAAAGGAAGTTCATTTTCAACTATTGTTCACATGCCATTAATGTTTCATTATATGTTACATGAAATAGAGAGATTCTTTTTACATGATGCTTTAAGATACATGGAGATAAGCACTTACGGATTTGTTGTGCTCTTCTCATGCAATCTATATCATTGAAAATTTTTGAATGATTTGTGCATCTAGATAAAGAAATAAACTCAATTATTGTAATGTCCTAATTAAGTTCTAAAGTTGGAAGTCTTATTATACTTGATGTGTATATCAAAAGTACTTGGAATACTCATGTGTTGAGTAGGCGACTCCTAATAATTGAAAGGCACTGCTATTGTATGCTCACATATATGATCATTTTGGAGATTATCGGCTATACAGATATGAACTATGGTGGTTGTCTATAAGTATGGAAGTCCAGTTATGTTGTTAACCAAAAATATTATTTATTGGTGTAATTGGAAGCATTGTAGAGACTTCCACCATGGGGGCCGATTTTATAGTTATTTGAGGCTAGTAAACAGGTCATTTAGATATGGAATTGATCATTGCTCTACTATTTATGGACTTCACTTTCAGCATCATTCTGATACAATTTTTCCTCTTAGGCAATGACATTTAAAGATAGCAGAGTTTTGGATATGAGGGTTGTCTTAGAGAGAGTGAAGAATCATCTAGTGTTTATGACATATGTTGTGGAAGAACATTAGGTAAAAATTAGTCTAAGTGGTCAACAGTAAGTTCTATACAACTTAATAAAGAATCATATTAGTTCTTTCAATGTGCAATGGCATATTCAGTTGTGCTTATGTATGATCACATTCAGTGATGATGATTCTTCAGTTCTGCTTATTCCATAAAGATGGATTACATGGTAGAATGTGGTGACCAACAAATGAACATAAGGTTTGATTTGTTTGCAGTGCTAGATTCAGTGTTCAATTGTGATGAGTTGGTGACATTGTGGTACATGAAAGTTGGTGTGACTGAATGCATTTATCGCCAACAACATTTGATTTTTCACAAGTTGATATTATAGATCCTATTGACTAGAGTAGCGTGTGATTTTCTATTTTATATCATGTGTGTGCATACCGAGTTTCCATTTCAGGTGCAGCTCAATGGAATCTGAGGAGGGGAATGCTTGCCAGGCTTAGTGTGGCCCAACATTGCTAGGCTCATTACAACCCGATTCAGTCGAGCCCATGACAGACCACCCCACCAGCCTATGGCCATGCGGCCCAGCTGAGGCCCAATGAAACTCCACCAGTCCACAGGCAAAATTATTGCGTGTATAGGATCCGGATGCCGCATAACTTGCTAACGGATGAACGTTGCTATTGCTATCATAGGGCTCCCTGGAAAGACCGAGTCAGACCCACATCACTGAGATCCCAGTCACTAAGCTTCCCTTCTGGGAATGAGCCAGTATGGAACATACAACCCTATAATCAAGGAGACGTTACTCCATGATCTACGTCATTTCCCATTCGGAGAACGGCCAGTGTCATGGCAACCCATATAAATGGGTCCCCAATCGGACCTCGAGAGGAGACATGCATATACTCCTACAGACATACTCACTCAGAGACACTCGCCTCCAGCGACATAGATAGAGAGAGAGAGGCACCCTCATGTCAACAGAGCTCTTCGCCAAGGAGGGGAGAGAGACTTCTCCACGTAGTGGCAGAAGGGATCTCAATTGGGGAAGTAGGGCCAGAGAGGTCCCTCTGTGGTTCTTCTCCCTTGCCTCTCTAAGCACTCTCTGAGCCTTCCGACCACTCTCTGAGCACTCTCTCCTCCATTCGGACTCCTCCGATTCACTCTCTCTGACTCTCCCCTTCCCCCAGCTCTCCTTTTCTTTGTTCCTACCGGTCTCTGACTTAAGCATCGGAGAGTTGTCCCCTTAGATCACTCTTAGGGCTTCTTTTAACGCCGTCTTCTAGTGATTGTAGATTTTTTTGGGAGGCCAACTACTCATACAAATCTTAAAAGTGCGGTACGAGGCCAGGGGAACACTTTCTTGCCTATTCAGAATCAAAATTTTTAGTTATTTTTTTAAAATAATATTATATTATGCGTATATGCGATTTAAGATGAAAATTTTGATGCAATTGTGATAAGATGGATTAAGTGGGAGAATGTTAAGTTTTACCCAATATTAGTGGCCCACTTGTCACTATTATTGGGTCGCACAACGCGTTTAAGTCTAGTCGACTGGATATGGTTACTGAGGCTAACCCATATGTAGCCCATGGGTTCTGGTTATGGGTAGGAATCCAATTTGGTCAAAACTCTAGACTGGTCCCCCCTCTCTATAAATACTGACTTGCAGCTACTTCATAGAGGATGCAAGCATTCATTAACTCTATAGAGAAAGGAAACTAGGAGGCGTTAGTAGGGTTATGTGTGTCTCCATCCGGAGTCGGCTCAGCTTCATAGCCAATCTTCTCAGCGTCATCTTCTACTTGCACGTGTGGATATGACTTCCGCTTTAGATATGCATATCCAAGATCTTCTTCTAATGTCAGTAATGTTCTTGGAAGTACCCTCAAATATATATTCATTCCCATCCTCCCAGATAGCTTTAATGGTCGACGCCACTAAATATTGTACAAGCACAGTGTCTAGATCTTTGGGGGTTGTGAGAAATAGATGCCCACAGACATTGCAAACTAGAAGGCGGACCTGAAAGCTTCAAAAAATCACCTTGCTTGTCGATTTAACTCTAAGGCAACCAAAAAAAGATGATTGCAATCTTTAGGCTCCAACTGGCATCTCAGACACCCTTCATCAAAGATTATGCTTCTCCTTCTGAGGAGTAATCTAGTGGGATACACTCACACACCATCCTCCATAGAAGTAAATATTCTTCCTTGTGAACATGGCTAGCTCCAAATAGTTTTCTAGACTGCCTGGTGTGTTGAAGGCTCAGAATCTTCTTCCCTTTTAAAGAAATTGTAAGCACGGCTAGTGGAAAATTTCCTAGGGTTCCAGGAGCTAACATAGCATATCCTTTCCATAAATCTTGGAAATTCCTTTCCATGCTTCAGTGTTTTTTTTTTTTTGCCCACTAAGATCTGGAAAACTTTACACTCCCCCAAATAATAAGGGAGCCAAGGTTTGAACTGGAGACCTCTAGTTCCCCACGAGGTAAAGAACCAACTAGGCTAGCCAGCTGGTTCAACTTTAGTGTTGGATATTGAGTTGAAAGGTGTATCCATGTTACCTTTTCTCAGGTATTTTCTCCTCAACTAACCTGGCCCAGATACTATCTTCTCGGGATTCAGTTTTAACAGACTAATTAGCATTGAGCATGATGAACACTGGGCAGAGATGATGGCGTCACCCATCTCCAATAAGATTTAAACTTTTTTGTTTCTTTTAGCAAACAAGGCTTTTCTTATATTAGTGGAAATCTTTGTAGGACTATAGTACTAATGGATTATGTGTGGACACCAAAGATTGCACATCGATATCATGCTCGGCCCGGCATCAACAACGGCACCGGGTGAAGAAGCCCCGGAGAGACTGGTCATCCGGATCCCCCAAATGTCCACACTGTCATGAAGCCATCTCCGGAGTCAAGAGAGGCTGAAGAGAAACCAATCACAAAAAAAGGGGGGGCCCACAATCCATGGGCCTCGAAGGAAATCAAACGGGCCACAACTTGTGTTCGAGACGGGCTCAAGTGGGCTTCAGCGGCACAGCCCATTCGGGCTTCAACGGCACACCCCAGGGGGGCTTTAGCGGCACACCCAAGGGGGGGCTTCAGCGGCACAGCCCATTCGGGCTTCAACGGCACACCCCCTGGGTGCCCCAGCGGCACACCCCAGGGGGGCTTCAACGGCACACCCCCTGGGTGCCCCAGCGGCACACCCAAGGGGGGGGGCCTCAGCGGCACGCCCCTTTGGGCCCTCAGCGGCACACTCTTCTGGGCCTTCAGCGGCACGCCCGTTGGGTGTTCCCGCGGCACGCCTTTTTGGCCCTCCTACGACACACATATTCAGCCCACCAGCGGCACAGCGTTAAGCCTTTTCAACGGCTGAACGACGTGGTGCCCATGCCCTACGCGTCCTTGGCGCGCAGTGAGCTCCCTAAGGTGTCAACCAACAGTTGGGCCACGCAGGCTACTCCCTTGACAGCAGGACAGAAGACGTCAAACCCCATCATGACAGAGCTGCTTCCCGCCTTCGACGGCCGTGCTCAAAAGCTCCCGCGGCTGGGAGTATAAAACGACTCCCGTTCCGGCAAAGAAAAAAAGAAGGAGGAGGCTGGAGAGGAACACACACACAGACAGAGGGAGAGACATACGCAAGAGAGGAAGAGAAGAGAAGGGAGAAGAAGAAGGGCTCCGACGTGAGTCTCCTCCGACGGCCACCGGGCAGAAGAGAGAGTAATAGAGAAGGAGGGCTGAATGTAACATGGGAAGGTGCGGGGGAACGAGCAGTGGATGCTCGTCCCTGCTTCAATCCCCAACACTTTCCCTTCCGTGGTTTTTCTTGTTTTCTTCCTCCCTTCATCTTGTACTTTGGTTTTCTTCCTTGCCCGTAGCCTTGACTCGGGCGTGCTCGGCAATGTATATGGATGGCCACGGCCCCTTGCTCCCCATGAATGAAAATCACCCTCCTTGGGTTTCTCTGTTATTTTTGAGTGGTTTACGCCAGTTTTCATGGTGTATGATGTGTTGTTCATTTTTTTCCTCCATTTCTCTATTTCTCCGATGCTTTTGGAGTCCCTGTAGGGACGTGATTCCTCCTATATGATCCTTGGCCTCATGGGTTCTTTGCCCTCTCCTATGGCCATGAGTTGTACCTATATACTCGAGGGGAGGGAGACCCTCCTCCTCTTCCAGGACACCCAGTAGCCAGCAGCCCTTGGCTTTCCTCCACTGGTACGCCCCTTAACTTCCCTTCACCGATGGCCCTCAGCCCTTGGCCGGCACATCCTTGGCCCTTCCCAGCTGGTGCATCCTTGATTTCTTCAGCCTAACGCCTTTCCGGCACGCCCTCTCAGCCCTTTGCCGGTACACCCATAGTGGCCCTCAGCGGCACACTCTTTCGGCCCTTGGCCGGTACACCCCATAATAGCCCTCAGCAGTACACCTCCCCCCTTTTGTGCCTCAGCGGTACGCCCTTAGCCTTCCTAGCCCGGCACACCCTATGCTCGTCCTTGGCCGGTACGCCTTGGCCAATCCCCCGTCCACCCTGTCCAGTATTAGAAGCCTCCCGTTCATCATTTTCTTCGTGTTTTCTGAGGTTCTATAAAGGTGTTGCCGCCTCCGGGCGCCCACCTCCAGCTGTCGGGTTCCGCCACTCCGTGTGGGCACGTTCCCTTTATCTCCCTTACGCTCGGGTCAAGGGGAGATGCTGCCGAAATTTTGTCAGAAAATAATAACATGTTAAAAGGGCAAAAGGAAGCAACAAACGAATAGAACGATCAACGATAAAACTTTTCGACTAATCGAGCCACTGCCGGTAGCGTGAGAAGAACTGAACCGAATAATGACATAACATATCAGACGTCTGACTTGTAAGTAAAAAGGCTGAACAGAACCAAGGAAGTGAGAAGTTTATATAAGACTATATAAAAATCAATAAACGAAGAAAAGAAAAGCCTTAAAAACAAATAATAAAAGATCCCAACCTTCACCGGCGCGCTTTGTTGTGACCCTAGCGGCACACTCTAATAACCTTCACCGGTACACCTTCATCCCTCTCCCACTACCTCATTCTCCCCTTCGCCGGCACACTTCCCTCAGCGCCTTCAACGGTGCACTCATCTGGCCCTTCGCCGGCACACTCTACCGCCCCATCCTAACCCCCAGCAGTACACCCCCGCTTAGCCCCAGCGGTACACTCTCATTGCCCTCAGCGGTACACCCTTGTTACCCCCAGCGGCACACCCCTTTTTACATCCAGCGGCACACTCCATTCCCCAGCGGTACACCCCTTTCGATTGTCTCTTCCCCCTTTCACCGGTACACCCTCATCCACCGTCTCAAACTCAATGTATAGACTTGGCAGATTGACATACAAACACAGCAATGAGCAATGTACAGACTTCTAGCCGCAATCAAGGGACAACGTATAGACTCTGAACTGCGACCAATGAATAATGTATAGACTTTGAGTTGGTCAACGTACAGACTTTGGACTGGCCGATGTATAGACTTTCACGAGCAATGTATAGACTTTGAGCTGCAACGTATGGACTTTGAACTGCAGCCGTTGAATAATGTATAGACTTTGAGTTGGCCAACGTACAGACTTTGGGCTGGCCAATGTATAGACTTTGGGCTGGCCAATGTATAGACTTTGAGCTGCAATGTACAGACTTTGAGCTGGCTGATGTATAGACTCTAATAAATGATGTATAGACTTCGAATTGCAGCCAATAGCCAACGTATGGACTCTGAACTGCAGCCAATGGCCAATGTACAGATTTTCGAGCTGGCCAATGTGTAGACTTCAATAGACGATGTATAGACTCTGGGTTAATGAATACAGCCCATGAACAGACTTTGAACAGTCGATGTATAGACTTCGTGTCGCAATAGCCCGTCAACGTATAGACTTCGAGCCTTCCCCGGTGCACCCTCTTCTCCCTTCACCGGTACACCCTCCAATCATTGCCCTTCAGCGACACCCTCCTTAAGCCCTTCAACGGCACACATATCCAGCCCTTCGCCGGCACACTTTCCGCCCACCTTTTCTCAGCGGTGCACTCCCTTTAGCCCTCTTCCAACCCGCCAAGGGTCAACTCTCCCCAAAAAAAATAATACATGAATATATATATATATATATATATATATATGTATATATGGGCATCTAATGACAGAACTAACAAGCCAATAAAAATCATGATGAATAAATAAATCTGAACAGATCCGTATAAAAAAAAAGAATGAAATAAGTGACAATAATAATAAAAAAAAGGAATGACGACCGTAAGCAAGATGAGGGAAATCACCCGGAACAGATACGGAAAGAGGACTAAGCAACGGTGTAACAAGAACAATAATGATAAAACAATATAAGGTATTAACAATTCTACATTGCAGCCCCCTCTCTCCGTGACTCGACGCGGAAGGAACAATAATGCTGCCCTCTCAGGCCGGGCCCGAGTCTTGGGAATCATCCTGACATGGCCAGGCCCCGACCTAGTCTCGGGCCGACATTCCAATCAGACCGGATTCGTTTCTCACCCCGGATCCCTTCTGAGCCATCATTAAAATTGCCGTGCACGCGGCAGATATTTGAGCGGATTCGCCCCAATTTTTCGTCGCATTTCTATCACAGACCCGAGTCTGAATATGAAAAGGTCCGCGAGTGACCGACATGGCCAATGGCTCGTATCCTGATGTGGACTTTAGTGTGATTTATTCATGTTCCCTTTTCGCGCAGTTAGTATTATTTATTTTGGCCGTAGGGCCCCTAATTTCGGCAATTAATCAAGGGTATTCTCTCGTATGGGGGATGTAAATGACGTCGTGACCTTTATGGCATGACGGGATCTGGTCCCGACACGAATCACATAATCGTCTGACGACGTCAGATCGAGCGCACCATGGGCTCTTCGGAGCCCGAATAAATTATCACTTCGGTGACTGGGACGCCCACGCACTCAATAGACGAACCATCTGAACAAGCGAATTTAAGTGCGTCCACATTATGCTGAGTGGTATCTAGCAAGACTTTTTTTTATTTTTCAAGAGAGAAGTGACAAATTTGAAGATCCTCATACACAAAGTGTTCTTTTTTATGATGCATGCAGATAGTGAATCGCCCAACTATGCCTCTAATAATCTCAACCTACCTAATATTTTTGGATTGTGCAGATTGGAAACCTGATTGTATTGCCATTTGTATCATTGGCATGTGTCTCATGTTTTTTTTTAACTGAAAGGTAGTACTTGTAAGGTGGGACATGAGAGAGTCCGTTCATCCCTTCATCGGAAGGGACATGACGTGCCACCCCGACCACCAGGCAAGCGATTTTCTATTAATGAAAACAGAAAGAACATAGAGGAGTACATGGGTAGGGAGGGCACCCAAGTAGGGGGTAAAAAACAACAATTAGCCCGAGGGCCCCAAAATGAAAAGAGGCTAAAGAGGTCAAAAACTAAACAAAGTCTCGATATCGAGTAGAGTTTGTAGAGTTGGATCTGTGCAGAGAACTCCTGGTGTTGACACGATCGGCCCTGGAAGGAAGATGAAAATGGTCCTGGTCTTGCACGCCTACCCAGTTGGTATGAACAGTAGTGAAGTCGACGGGGCCGGACGGCTGGAGGCCAGAGATAGTAAGATGCTGAAGGAGAAAAGGGAGCTTGACGAAGCCATCATCCAGAGGGGACAACGAAGTAGTACTCGAAGATCCAACGCAGGGGGCAGCAGCCAAGGCAGAGGCGTGGACCGAAGGCAGAGGTGCAAAAGGCCCAAGGGGCTCGCGGTTAACTGCTCGCTTCAGAGCTTGCACGAAGGAGAGTCTGGGGGCAACATGCGAGGCAGCCGGGAAGGACTGCGAAGGCGAGACGACCGAGGATCCCACAGTCTGGGAAGGGGGGGCGTGAGTAGCCCGGGCAATAGGAGGAGACCATGCCGCAGCAGCAGCGTTTAGCCCCATGGCGAGGACAGGAGTTGGAGACCCTACAGAGGAGATGACGTGGGGGGGAGCCCACGCTAGAGCCTAGAGTTGCAAGAGGCGGAGCTGGCGGTGTTGATGAAGAACCCAAGCCATCGTTGATAGGGTCGTTGGAGAAGCCAGAACCTGGTAGCCCAGAGGAAGGCGGCTGTTCGGATGGCAGGTGTGGAGTAGTATCTGCGGTGACAGGAACAACGGCATCGACAGGGACTGTCGGGGCCTGGCAAACCAGAACAGAGGTAGAATGTTACTCGAGAGAGTGGGGTGGAGCGACGTCCGATGGAGCAGGGGCATCGTCCACTTCGGGGCTTGCCGGTGGGTGGCGGGGCACACAGGGGGACGGCAGGGGGTTGACACCCGGATGGAGGGGGCCGTCAGCGCTAGAGTTAGGGGCATGTGCTTCAGAGGGATGCAGCTTCTCGACCAGCAAAAGGGGAGGGGCAGCATGAAGATGGCCTGAGCAAGATACATCAGTCACAAGATGGTCTATCTCAACAACCGAAGGGGGGTCCCGTGCTCCCAGCGTGGGGGCTTCAAAACCTTCAACAGCAGGGAGGAGAGCAGCCCTTCCCAAGGTAGCTTCTGGACGCGGGGGAACAGCAGCGGCAGATGGGACAACCCCCAAGGATGGCGGGTCGCCCAGCAAGGGTGTTGTGGCAGAACCAGGCGGACAGGGCAGGGGCCCGTAAGCGGCAAGCTCCACACGGACAGCAGCCCCAGTAGCACACGCTGGAGTGGTGACTGGGAGCTGGTGTAGTGTGGAGCTGGGGTGAGGACCAAGCTCACGAGCAGGGCGCCATGCTTTAGCGGGCAGGGGGGGACCAAGCACAGCAGCAGGCTGAGGAAGACTCCGCCCAGTGCCACCAGGCCAACTACCAGACGGATGAGGCTTCTTCTTGCAGTCGCTCACCAGGTGGCCTAGGTGGGAGCAGCCACGGTAGAATAGCGGGGCGTCCGGATAGACGATGGCCTGCCAAGATCCACCACCGCCAATGCCGACCCAGACGTGAGGCGGAAGTGGCTTGGAAACGTCGAGAAGAACACACAACCTGGCTGCGTGGGCGCGGAGCAGACAAGAGGTGTTCGAATCCACCTGTAGGACAAGGCCGATGCTACCGGCAATGGAGCGGATCATGGAGTCGTGGAAGAAGTTTGCTGGGAGAGCGGGCAGCTCAAGCCAGACAGGGACAAAGGGTGAATCAGTGTCTGGCGAGAAGTCCATAGACCAGGCGAAGAACCGGAAGGGTCTCCCGTGGATGAGCAGAGACTCCTTGAGGAGCACCTGTAGAAAGTCTTCACGGTTCTGGAAGTTGATGAGAAGGTGGCGGTTGTCGAGGGCGCAGATGAGAAAGTCTTGGCGGAGGGCGAACCGTTGGGCCAGGTGGCCCATGATGTCTTGGAATGGTGGCCAACCACGCGGGGTCTTAGCGATGAGAGCGTGCTGAAGAGGTTTGCAAGAGGTGTGGACCTCGTCGACGGAGAAGAAAGCTGCCGGCTCGCCTGCATCAGTGAATGCAGGAGCATGAATCTCCAGGTCAAGGGTTGGAGGAGAGAAAGATTGCTGGATGACCTGAGTGAAGGAGGGCCCAGGGGCAGCCGGTGTGGTGGCCAAGGCGAGCAGCCCACCAACGGCCCATGGTGACTTGGCCGGCGGGGCAGCCGGGGTAGGCCCAACTGCAGGGGCGCTACGACTAGCAGCAGCTGACCCACACACCACGACGGGTTTGGATGGACGGGGGAGCAGAGGGGCAGCACCAGTCGCGTTCGGGCCACCGACCGTGTAGGGTGTCCCAGCAAGGCAAGGCGCAGTAGGGGATCACTCTACAGCAGGAGGGGCAGAGGGAAGGAGGCCTGGTTCTGCTGCATGACGACTATAAATACTGACTTGTAGCTGTTTCATAGAGGACACAAGCATTCATCGACTCTATAGAGAGAGGAAATTAGGAAGGCACTAGCTAGTAGGGTTATGTGCGTCTCCATCCGAAATGGACTTGACTTCATAGCCGATCTTCTCAGTGTCATCTTCCTCTTGTGTGAGCGGATACGGCTTCCGCTTCAGGTATGCATATCCAACATCTTTTTCTAATGTCAGTAATGTTCTTGGAAGTACCCTCAAATATTTATATATTCATTCCCATCCTCCCAGATAGCTTTAATGGTCGACGCCACTAAATATTGTACAAGCACATTGTCTAGATCTTTGGGGTCTGTGAGAAATAGATGCCCATAGACATTGCAAACTAGAAGGCGGATTTGAAAGCTTCAAAAAATCACCTTGCTTGTTGATTTAACTCTTTAGGCAACCAAAAAAAGATGATTGCAATCTTTAGGCTCCAACTGGCATCTCATACACCCTTCATCAAAGATTATGCTTCTCCTTCTGAGGAGTGATCTAGTGGGATACACACACACCATCCTCCATAGAAGTAAATATTCTTCCTTGTGAACATGGCTAGCTCCAAATAGTTTTGGATATTGAGTTGAAAGGTGTATCCATGTTACCTTTTCTCAGGTATTTTCTCCTCAACTAACCTGGCCCAGATACTATCTTCCCGGGATTCAGTTTTAACAGACTAATTAGCATTGAGCATGATGAACACTGGGCAGAGACGATGGCGTCACCCATCTCCAATAGGATTTAAACTTTTTTGTTTCTTCTAGCAAACAAGGCTTTTCTTATATTAGTGGAAATCTTTGTAGGACTATAGTACTAATGGATTATGCTGAGTGGTATCTAGCAAGACCTTTTTTTATTTTTCAAGAGAGAAGTGACAAATTTGAAGATCCTCATACACAAAGTGTTCTTTTTTATGATGCATGCAGATAGTGAATTGCCCAACTATGCCTCTAATAATCTCAACCTACCTAATATTTTTGGATTGTGCAGATTGGAAACCTGATTGTATTGCCATTTGCATCATTGGCATGTGTCTCATGTTCTCCGAGTGGTTCAACCACCCATTAATACTCCTGTCCAACGGCACTATCTACCAAGAGTTCTTACAGCTGGTTGTAGGTTTACAACCTACTTGGAACTAATACCATGCAAAAATATAATCCCATACAAAGTCCTTTTTAAATAAACGGACAGCTTATCTACAAGGAGCAGGTGACAGTGGCATATAATTGGCAGATCACAACAGAAGAGACTTTTGGGGGGGATCATCTTGAGATTGGATAAGTTTCTAAGGCATCTTACCATTCTGGAGAAGAGAAATCATCTCGAGACCCTGGAGAGAAACAGGTCCTCGATGGATCTCAGAGAGATCTCAGCAAATGGCAAGCTATGCTTCAGGTGATAATAAGTGGAAGAGAAAATAAAAAAATAAATAAATAATAAGGGATAAGCTAGTGAAGTTCCCTAATGTACAGCACAGCTACACTTTCTCAAGTATAGCAGAAAAAGAAATCAAGATATCATAAACTAAAAAAAATGTTTGGAGTCCTTGAAGCTTGCATAAATATCCAAATTAATCGTGCTTGACCACTTGCACAAATCAATATTTTTTGGCGACTCCAGTTTATGTTGCGTTCAATTCCGACGCTTAACCTCCTTTGCATGTGTTGCATTGCTAGTATGGCATCGTCTTGAAAGAATATTGTACAGGGGCATACCCCTTTGGTTTCTGTGTCCTCCTCATATCTAGCAAGTTTAACTAACTGCAAATAGAGCCAGGATGTGAAGACTTACATCCCATGTCAAGACTTTGGGGTATATTTACAATTAGCAGATGGTAAATGCATGCCTTCTAATATGTACTGAGAATACAAGATTTAAACTGGATTCACTGGTAGAACATGATGGATCTGTTTTGCACCAAACACCCTTGATAAGCCATAATGGAAGGAAGATGACTTTATAAACCATTATAATTAAGAGAACAGAGAAACAGAATCTTGGGAATATAAATGTTTAGCACACATGCCAGGAAAAGCTATGTTCATTCAGAGCCTTTCCAACATAATCATATAATTCTAGAAGATTGTTGAGTTTCACCCATGGTTTTGTTGCCCAACTGGCATGCATTTCCTTTCCCCATCTTCCCTCCATTAACCTATTTGCAAGCTAACATTCTTCCAATTGGAATGCTTCCACCTTTTGCGTTTCTTCCCAATCCCCCTTTTTCATAAAGCTATTTTCATGCCCTTCTGACAGCATTGCACAGAAAAGGCAACTTCTCAGTAATCTCTCTGTTTCTCATCACATGATGCAATAATTCTTGAGTATATAGCCAGCATTCTCTAGCACCCATCTTCACCAACCTCTTCAGATAGAATGTAATTTATGCTACATGCATTAATATGGTCAAGTGGCTCTTTCATATGCATTTTCTGCGGAAAAGAGAATCACACTTATCTACGGCGATGAACGCAAAATATGTTGAATCAATAAAATCGCGGTGTTGAGATATATAGGCCTAGGGTCATAAGCACATGAACCACAACTCATTTTATCTGGAAAAGAGAATCACACTTATCTACGGTGATGAACGCAAAATATATTGAATCCACAAAACCACAGTGTTGAGATACACAGGCCCAGGGTCATAAGCACATGAACCACAACTCATTTTCTCCGGAAAAGAGAATCACACTTATCTACGGCGATGAACGCAAAATATATTGAATCCACAAAATCATAGTGTTGAGATACACATGCCCAGGGTCTCTTGGCACTCAAAATATGATCATTCGGCGACCAAGCCGCAAAGACGAATGATACGACTAGCTGAAGCTGAGAAGCCGATGAAGAACAACTTGCTGAAGACCTCTCAAGCTGCCAGGGCCTCGGGTCACCTAGAATGAATGACCGGGGACTTCGCTTCAAGAAAGTCGAGATGAATCCACAACCAACTGGTAGTGCGACCAAGCCTGCCTAATGATCCGGCATCGACTCTGTCGTGCCGCTACCCTACACCCGTCGCCCGACCAAGGACGACGGTCTACCCGGTGGCTCGCCACCTGAATGAAGACTCTCCTGAGGAGGAAGAACGTCGTCGGCCATTCACAACAAGGAACCGAAGGCTCTGTCAGCGGAAGGTCCCGATCACCCGACGCGGGTTCGGCTTCTCGCCATAGTGGGCCCGTTAGTGGTCGAATGTTCGCCAGTTAAGGCGAAATTATCCCGGATGCCATACCATCCCATAAGGAAGCTTTGAGCACAAGTCGGACCGAGCCAGAAGCGCAAATCATAGTGTCGAAGGCCGTGTCAGCGGAAAACCCACCTGCTCAGGCCAAACACACACGTGGAGTTCGGATTAAGGCCACACGTCATGTCGAGAGCTTCTTCAACGCCCCCGTCAAGGTTTTTCAAGGACCATGGCGAGAGGAATGGCCAACGGTGACCTCCGGAATCATCTCCGGACTTGCCGATTAGCCCCCGACAACCGAACAAGGTTGATACGGCGCCCCACCTCACCAGCGCCCCCTTAAAACGGCGCCATCAAAATCGGCACGCAAATTCAGCCCCTGGAGGCCCCTTAAACTGGCACCGTGTTGTCCGGCGCGCTCATCGCGACGCCGTATTAACCTGCGGTTATATAAGCAATACTTGGTTCGACCAAGTAAAGAGAGGAGAAGAATTAAGAAGGCAAGAGAGAACAGACAGGAAAAAAGATAGAAAAGAAAAGGGAGAGTCTCCACCAATCATACTCAGCCGAGGGAGGGTTTCTTGAGGGGAAAGCTTCTTCCTCTAAGGGCGTTTCTCTTGTCGCCGCCATCCTCCGCTTTTGCACAAACCTCCCGTTGCCGGAGAAGGATACGGTCTGCTTCCCTGTTTGTCTAGGTGGGTCGTCGTGTTTCTCCCGCCGATCCCTCTTCGTTTGGTTTTCCTCTCCGTGTAATGTAAGTGAGAGGGGGGGGGGGAGGGGCGATGATATGAGCCTACTCCCTCTCCTCGCCACCTCTGATGGTCTCCCTCTTCTCTTGTGACCTTTTCTCTCGTCTGATGTTAATGGCGACCGTGCGACAACGCCGGCGTCGATATATAAACTTGTAATCCTTCTCTTATTTGTGGAATGAATGAATGCTTGACTGCGTGAATGAGTCTTAGTCAATGTTCTTCTTCTTCCTCTACATCATGTCTTCTCATCCGTGCTCTGTGTTTTATTTCCGTGGTCTGTGAGACGGCGGCGTGCAACAGTGTCAGCGCCGGAATGGGCTTCATACATGTGTACACCCCCCGCTCATCGCGCACTGAATGGGCATAGTTGCGCTCGGCGCCGTTACAGCTTATCCACTCGTTCATCTTCCCTCTGCTCCTGCGTGTAATCGTTTCCTCGCACACACGTTTCTATACCCGTCTTCTCCGACGCCGGACACATGCCCTCGAATTCCATGGGCTATAGCAACAACCCCCCCTCTTCCCCGGGGCTTTCCTTCTGACGACATATGCTATGTTATTTTTCTCTCTTGTTCTGTGGGTTTGGTGATTGGGGGTGTACTTGTGTGCCTACCCTTGATCACCTCTGTATGAAGTCGATACCTCATTCTCCTCTTTGCATTGTTCGATTGTCCAAGAGGGGGTTGTGGTCGTCGTCTCCAGAATATAGATACCTACCTCGTGGGGATCATGAGGCGCCTGTGGGGCTTGTATCTGAGTCGACAACCTTTCTCTGTGAATGGCGAAACCCATCACCCTATGGTTCTCAGTATGTGTGCCCCGCGAGTGCTAGCGCGCCGTTCAACCAAAGGCTGAGCCATGAGTCTCATCTCTTCTGTTCACAAATCAGCATTCAGGGATTCGATCATGGACATCGATCTCGTTCCAGTGCTCGGGGAAGGAGAACATCCCCCCAATCTCTCATCCTAATCACCCGGTCTATAGGAAATCATCTGTTAGTGATGAGTTTCCCTGCAGACTAATGAGTGTACAATAACATGGGTTAATCCCAACACAGTCAAATCCACAGTCCTTGATGGATTTTGTGGTGGCCTTGGGATGTGTGCCCTTCGTAGGCTAGCCCTCGGGATTTCCTTCCCTCTACCGATCGTCCCGATTCGAGCGTTGAGTCAACTCGGGTCGCGTGTCCCTCGTAGGCTAGCCCTCGGGGTTTTCGCTCCCATCATGAGTTGACTCATCCGTTCACTTCCACCCATGGACTTGGTGCCCCTAGTAGGCTGGACCTCAGGGTTTTCCTTTCCGTTTGGGTTTGCCGGCCGCCGTTGTGCCACCCGGCTTTTAGGGGTTGCTCCGCTACGTGAGTACTCCCCACTTCTCCCCGACAAGTCCTCCGGGACGGGGAGATACTGCCGAATTTTTGGCTCGAGCGAGGTAAATAAACTGTTCAATAAATGAACTTAATAAACTTGCCTCGTTTGGAACGATTGCCGCGCTCGAGTATGAACCTCACGCGAGCCTGTGACTGGACTTTCGGACGGCCCGGGGCCTATCCGTTGAATAACTGACTCAATAAACTTTCAAAATCTCCCAAAGTGTTTTAATAAACCCAAAATAACGAATAAAACCTCGGTTCCCCGCAAAATAGGGCTAAACCGGCGCCGTCGATACTCGGCACGCCTTAAAACGGCGTGCCTTATCCCGGGGCGCCAGGAAGAGGGGCGCACCGTTTTTAGGCCGACCCTACACCTACGTTAGGGGGTGCCATTTTAAGCCTTTACCCACGTTTCGCACACCGTTTTAAACTCTATACCTACGCGTATCGCGCCGGTTTCGTTCCGAATCGTGTCGTCGTGCTGCTTCAATCTTTTCCTCGCCTTCGGAGTGATTTTCAATGTTAATAACAGAATTAAATAAACCCTGTAGTCAATAAATTGAATAAATTAGTTTGTCTAACCTGGATTAGCTAGTTTTATAGCTTCATCATCATGTTCTAGTCTAAGCATTCATGTCGCATCAATGTATGCCTGAGTGCGCGGACCCTCGGTATATCAAATGACATGAGCAGAAAGCCGGGCAGCGTCCGACGAAAAGCTTTTGCCACGCGTGATGGTGGTCTTCGAGCTTAGGTCCTCCGCCACGTACTGAGGGTCCGCCCTAATGAACCGTGCATGGTAGATCACAACATCCTGCATGATCATTCGCATCCTTTATTCCGGCCTCGACAGCTCTTTATCTCGGCAATTAATCAAAGGTTTTCCCTCCTCGCAGGGGATGTAATTAACGTCATAGCCTTTATGGTATGGCAGACTGGTGGTTCCGACTGAATCTCACTCCCGCCCGATACGGGTCAGAATGAGCGCATAATAAACTTGTCACTCACGTGACTGGCAGGCCCGCGTAGTCAATCAGTCAGTTAATTGGTTGATCGACACATGAAATAAACCAAATAAACCCAAACGATAATAATAAATAGAACAAAAAGATCCCATCGAAAAAGTCTGGCACGCCCGGTGGGACCGAGTCACCTTTCATCTCTTTGTCGAGATACTTGGGCTTCGAGGCCCTCCCAAAGGTTACTGATTGTTGGTTTGTTGCTCTTTTCAGGCAAACAATGACGACAACCATCGGATTGACTGGCGTTGGTTTCGGCCCATCGATCGTCGCGGGTCACGCGCAAGGGTACCTGGCGGTGTCCACGGTGTTTGGCAGCTTCCCTGCCGCTGCCGGCTTCCCCAACTTCTTGGGGTTGGCCTTCATAGACATACTGGAGGTAGAACCCTCGGAGCCCGTGGCGACCGGGTTTGCCGCTGCGAAGAAGGTGGAGCCTCTGAGGGCTCGATACTGCAACGACTCGTCCAAGAGTCCAACCCCGGTCGCCAGCTGCCTGGTGCACCATGCTGTCTATGGGGTCCGCCCCGATGTTGTCAACAGGAACTCCAGAGGATGTCAGCGCAAGCAAATCCGGAGCAGTACTGCTATGGTTACCGGATCCCTCTCACAATTCGGTAAATCCATGCTGGTCGGTGGCATGCACGTCTTCCTCAACGGACGCGACGCGCGGATAGTCCCGGACCGGGTCATCCCCGTCGTCCCCGTCCACAACACATACCAAGCCCTCGCTGGAAGGAGGGTGGAAAGAGAAGAAGTCGGCCACTACGGCCAAGAGAAGCTGGCCCCCAGGCCAAAGAAATTTAAACAGGTGTAGGTCCCCAAAAGAGTCCAACCTGTCCACCAAGCTGCACCTATCCGCCGCCGCCCTGCTCGCGACGGAGAAGAAGTGAGGAAGGAAAGGAGCCTGGCTCCGAAAGAAGAAGAGGTGGTTGCGGACCCTCCGTGCCGTGAAAGTTTTCGGGCCTGCGCCCGCCAAGCCAACGTCCCTGTTGTGGGACGAAGATTCCAGCAGCTAGCTCGGCTAGCTTATACCCCTCCTGCGGGAGGTCGACAACTGTCCCCCGTGCTACATCAAGAACGGGGCCGAGAAGAGATGACCAATTTGGTCCAAAACTATTTCTGAGGGCTAGGCAACCCCTCGCTTGGACAACAACGGTTGATGCAAGCAGCCGCCGCCAATGAAGACTACTGCCCATCAATGGCAGTTGAAGAAAATGAAAGAGAAAAGATGATAATGCCGTCGGTTGACAACAATGGCTATGATGACGGCTTCGAGATCGAAGCCGATAAAGCTGCCCCTAAGCGGGAAGAAACAAGAAGGACTTCTGTGTTTGAGAGGCTGACCTTCCCGCATCAGGCTAAGAGAAGGGTCCACCGATAGAGAAGGAGGATGCAGGTTTTTACCTGCAACATGGCTGGCATATTCAGCCGATATGGGGGGCTCCTCGAAGACCCCCGCGAGCTGGCTCAATTGGCCGTAAGGCCGGGGCCGAATACTCGCAGAGCCGGAGTAGCAAGGGAGCTCCTGGCGGCAACTAAAGGAGAACAACCCCTGGTCTACCACCAGTCGGATGATGAGGCTCCAATCTTAACCGCCAATGTGGTAACGACAGAAGAAGAAGATGACGTCCTCCTCGACATCCTGCCTGAGGGTACGTCCAGAGAAGCAACAGAAGCCATTCCCAGCGCTGCAACTATGGACCCAACAGTCCTGATACTACTTCAAAGATATCGGCAAGAGATAGACTTGCTAAAGAAATAGCTGATGGAGAAGTCTGAACAGTCATCAGCTTCCAAGCCGCCCGAAGTCCAGGGTGAATCATCACGTGGAGTGGTTCGTCATGTCGACCCTTCGCCGCTTTACACCATGCCTCACTCGTCAGAGCCAAGCATGGCAACGACTCAGCAGCGGCCACCACAGTCCCAGCCGCTGATGCCACCGGTGCTCCCTCAAGTGCACCAGACACCCCCGCTGCTGCGTCCGCCACCGGCGACCACTCTGGTCACCCCGTACCTGCAGCCAGCACACTTCTACCCAGAGCCAGTTTGATGCGGGACGGATGATGACCGGGCTAAGACGTACGACCGACTCGTTGTGCGGCCAGCACCAGCACACTAAGGCAAGCCGGGCGGTTGACCACCGTGATATTCTCCGGGTGGAGACGTCTCTCAACAGCGACTCTCTTGAGCCCGACGATCGTCCCTTGCGAGGGAAACGTGGGGATCACGGCGATTAAGAAACCACCGTCGCCTATGGTACCGATTCGAGTTCGGTGCTCGACTGGAGCTATGGAACGGGCGCTCACAACTCACACTCACGGTGATTTTGTAACTAGCTAACGACCCTATTCTCACAAACGCAGCAATATAGAAAGCACACTAAATCAGCAAATGTAGATGTCGGAACGAGCATGTACCTCCATGACTAGGCGTGGGGAAGAACTCCCGGTCGATTTTCGAACAACCCCAATGCACAAATGATTAACTTTACAATTTCAGAACTGAACACCCACTCCACATAGGGAGGTATCGGGCTACAATTGATAATTTTGGGGTTGCTGGAACCCGAGTTGATGGGCCACACTCGCAGGAGGCGAGGGACGCGTGCCGGAGCTGCTCGGGTACGCCGACGGAAAGTCGACCTGGTTCTGTCCACGCTGGTCACCCTGCGTAGCAAACTTGCGGAGGCTGGTACGGCCAGATCTGATGCCCGATCGAAGCACCGTTTGTTGGAGAACAACGGCGACAGGATGTAGTTTCCTCACACCAAAGGGCGCGATCAGATCTTTTCAGATCTGGGCGCAGTAACATTTCTTCTCAGCTTCTGGTTTTGAGCTCCCAGAACGATGCAGCGACACGGTAAAATGATGGAAAAATAGTTACCGATGTCGGATTGAGACGTTCTTTGTGGGATATTATTGGCGACGTCAAGAGGAAGATGTACTCCGAAGATCCCTAACAGATCTCGACCGGATGAGTCGGGGCAGACTCTGGAAGTCGGCTCTAGTTTGGGGCCGGATCTGCTCAGATCTCTTGCGCGATCTGACGAGAATTGCTGCCACGAACAGCACGGTGTTCAGATCGAGACAAGATTATATTGACACCTGAAATATAACCGAGAATAAAGATGCGACCGAAGAGAAGATTGAATCAGAAATGAAGATCACAGAGATTCCTGCAAAGTCCGGAACTACAGAACAGTCGTCACTAAAGCTACCACCCGGCTGAAGCCCTCCCCGGCTAAGCTGATGTCCGGTGTTGTCATCGCCCAGATGGCAGTACTGATGAAGAATTACAGTCCATTGACTGATGAAAATCTCTAGAAATGTTCTAATAAAGACTATGTCAACTCACCAACTAATGGGCCTTCACCTGTTCTGACAGATTCGAAGGACTGACAAATGAAAAGGCAGATTAGGCAGCTTTGACAGCTCAAGCCTACTGATGAGGAAGATTAAAACATTAAAAGTCCTAAATGGGCTCACTAGTGTGGCGTCGAGAGCTCCTCACCGAAGCCCAAAAAGCCCATGGAGGCGGCGCCGGGAAGCTAGACTCTTGGCGCCGGGAAGCCTCCGCAACCGACTGAGGCGCGCCGGGAAGGTGTGAAAGGCGCACCAGAGTCGATCATGCCGAGAAGGGGGGGGCGCTGCGCTTATAAAACCCCACGTTTCGTCCAAGACAAAAAAAAGAGAACAGATAGATAGACAGATATCGAAGAGAGGAGTAGCCACACTCACCAGATAAGATAACAAAGAGAGAAGAGAAGCTGCTACTGCGAAGCCCGAGAGAAGGAGAAGGTGGGGTGCTCGGGGAGGGAGAGGAGTCAATGCTCCGCCCTCCCCCTTCATTGTCTTCTCCTCTTGCTTTATTTTTGCTTTGATGTGTAAGCTTCGATTATGTTTTCTATTTTTCGAAGTGAAGAGATCTCCCTATTGTTGAGGAAATAATGTATTCGTCTGTCTTCCCTCTCCCCTTCTCCTTTGTTCTATCTTTGAGAACGATGTAAACGATGAAACAGTGAAATGCAATTTTGTGATTGTTCCGCTGAATTGGTGGTGGTCGGGCATTCCCCCCCCCTTTTTTGTGCTCTCTCTCTCTCTCTCTCTCTCTCTCTCTCAGAATATCTGTCGTCCCCTGTGTGCATTGATCGTTCGGACGCTTAGAACCCCAGTGGTTTCTTGTGCTTATGTGCCTGTTCGTTTCAGATGGGGTGGAGGGAAGAGAGTCCCGATCCTCACTGTGGATTTTGGGCTTTGTCCTCCTTCTCCCTCATCGACATCAATGATATGGACGCTGTGAGGTCTCTATCCTCATGAATTTCCCAAGCCATCAGGGCTATTACAGGGATCAGAGACAGTCATTTCTTGATCCCCTGCATGGCTGGCGATATAAAGGGTATAAAACCCATTCCAGAGGGCTTCGAATGCTTAGTGTTTCTAATCCCTCGAACCCCTTTCATCTGTGACCCCTTGATGTTAACCTAGTAGAGCCCTTGACTCTTCCCTTGCTTGCATCCTAAAACCCTCCAGTCGTTATCTAAACCCCCCCAGAAAATCCTCAGAACAGAGTATCGTAAAACCCCATAAACCTTCCTGACATCAAAACTACCATCTTCCCGGCGCGAACATCCATCATCACAATGAACAGCTCCCGGCGCGGCCCTTTGTGCGTCGAGAAGCCCCTTCTCCATGCCGAGAACCCAACAGAGGAGCGCCGGGAACTCCTTTCTCCCGCGCCGAGAAGTCATGTTATTATTGGCGCCGAGAAACCTGTGCCGAGAGGCCCCTTCCTCTTATTTCAGCCGCGCCGAGAAGCCTGTGCCGAGAACCCCTAGTGGCGCGCCGGGAACTCTTTTCTCCCGTGCCGAGAAGCCATGTTATACACCTAATCATCGACGCCGAGAACCTCTTTCTTCTCAGCCTAGTCCTCGATCCTCATGCTGTATCCACCAGAGGGATAAATGAAAAGTCATCAAGCTTGCCTCAGGAAATAAATCGATGGGGGGGGGGGGGCGACCTCCCCAACATTTACATTGATCCGGGATCTAATCCCCTTTTCCTTCCGGCTTTCATCCCGGCATCCCGTGGATGATAGTCTATATATCTCCTTGGCATGATCCAAGATAAGGGGATATGCTGCCAAATTTCACTCACATCACCTTGAGTGACTATGGTATTCTCTCCTAACCCCGCTGGCCCACGGAGTTCTGCCACTGCATGTTCTCCGATGGTCCCTCGAAAGGGGGATATTAATAAGACATTGCACCGGCATAGGGTGTGTCATGTTATACCGGCCCCTCTTCAGATTGCGGGTCAAAGATACCCGATCCTTCATGGATCTCATCCTGCCACTGCAGGGATGATTTCCTATTCCCACTTGGCATAGTCCAAGGTAATGGGGATATGCTGCCGGATTTGCTCCGCACCTGACGTACTCTTGCCTCATCCAGTCTGTTTAATGTCTTGCGAATAGACTAGCACACTCTCACTTGAGTTTTGTTTTGCCGCTATTCTCCTCTTATCTTTGGCGTCTAATCAAGGGTTATTTTCCTTAGGGAGGACGTAATTAACGTCATGACCTTTATGGCATGGCGGACTTTCGGTCCCGACTCGGACTTCACAATCGACTGATCAAGTCAGATCGAGCGCATAATAAAATCGTCACTACGGTGACTGGCATGCCTAATAAACCAACCAATAAACCAAATAAATAAATAAAAAAAATCAAGATCTTCAAAACAAATCCGTCCCCCACAAGCTGGCATGCCCGGTGGGACCAAGTCTCCCTTCATCTCTATGCCAAAGCAGGAGGCCCGGCGGCCTCTCTCAAAATTCTAACTGTGTGTTAATCTTACTCACAGGAACTACAAATGGAAACTGGATTGATTGCTGTTCACTTCGGCCAGCAGGTGGTCGATGGCCACATCCATGGAGGGTACCTGGCAGTACCGATGGAGTTTGGATCCATGCCTCCGACAGTGGGTCTGCCCAACTGCTTGGGCCTAGTATTTGTCGACCTGCTACAGGTCGACAATGAAGCTGGCAGCGCCACCACGGTCGAGACCACGGTGGCATCAAAAGCTGAGGAGGAAAAGACGGCGGTTGCCCCTACTGTCATTTCTTGCTTCGTCCATCACATGAGGACTGTTGTCTCTGCCACTGCTGGTAGGAGAAGAAGAAACAACCGGAGGAGCCGGTTTGCTGCAACCGGGGGTTGCTTTTCGGCCTCGGGAAAGACAATGATGGTGGGGAGCATGAGAGTGAACCTCAACGGCCACCCTATGGATGCACGACCTGACAGGGCCGTTCCATCAGTCCGTACCAACAACAGATTCCAAGTGTTGGCCACCAGGAGGGCCGACTGGGAGAACGAGGGCAAACAGCTGCTGGCACCTAGGCCGACCAAGTTCAAACAAGTTTGGAGGCCAAAGAAGATTCAGAGCTGGGCACCAGCTCAAGAAGAGGAAGTTGATGTCGCCCGCCCCAGGGCTGGGGGCAGGAGATATGAAAGGGAACAAGAATATGTTGCTGCTATCTGCCCTAGGGCCGGGGGCAGGAGATGGGAGAAGAAAGAGAAAGATATTGCTGTCACTCACCCCGAGAGGAGGCACGAGGATTTTCAAAAGGAAGGTAAAAGAGAAATGGGGGGAGTTGCTCCCGATGTTGTTCCACAAAGACCCAGGGTCTGCGCCAGGCAGGCCGATGTGTTCAAATACCCCAAGTCAGAGTACTTGGCTACTCGAGTCTTGAGGCAGGTCTATCAGCCCAAGACTCAGGAGAGACTACTGCCCTGTCCGGAGCTACAAGGGCGTAGTCAAGAAGAGATGAACCGGGTGGTTCAAGACTACTTTCATTGCCTAGGGAACTCCTCCCTAGGGCAATGAAGACTATCTCGTGCCCTGGGCACCATGGGGGAAGAGGAAGAAGTCCCAGAAGGAATGATGCTGGAGGTTTCGTCCTCTGACTCCAATGACTATGAAGATGGCCGCAGAGCCAGATATGAGAAAGATATCTACCAGGAAGAGGGAAAAGAAAAGAGAATGTATGTATTTGACCGTCTGACATATCCTAGACAGGTCAAGAGAAGAGTTCGCAGGCAGAGAGGGAAGATGCAGATTCTTGCTTGCAATATGGCCGGCGTCGCCGGAAGATATGGTATGTTACCAAATCAACCAGAAGAATTGATCAGCCTGGCCCACAGACCGGGTGCAGTCACAAGAAGAAGCAAGGCAGCAAAAGATAAGATAGTAGCTGCTAATCAAGACGACCTCTCGGCCGTCAATGAAGCCCGAAGAGTCACCATGATGACAGTAAATGTGGTGACCACTGAAGAAGAAGATGATCCTCTCTCAGACCCCGCTGAAGAGACTTCGGGAGAAATGCAGATTCCAACAACCATGGATCCCATGATCCAGATGATGTTTAGAAAATATCAGCAAGAAATTATCTCTCTCAGGAGACAATTGAATGAGAGGAATGAACGGACACCTGTCTCTAAGCAGGCTGAGCCAGCAGGGCAGACGTCTAGTTCAGCAGAGGCGGCCGTTCCAACTGTTCCTCATCAGAATAATATGGGCAAGGCGCCAGGTCAACCTCTCTTACAGCAGGCGGCAGCCCAACCCTCTACATCTCAGACGCAGCCCGCCATGCCGGCACCTCAGCCAACCTTACATACAACGGTCATGACGACCCCTCTCAGTCATCAGCAGGCACACTTCTTCTCGAAACCAGTGGATCCAGCTGTGGTAAATAAACTGATGATAGAAAAAATGATCGAGATGAAGCTGTCTGAGAAAGTCAGGGACGACTCCGGTACTTATGATGTCTACAAGGTGCCGTACCCTACACATTATGCTGCCAAGAGACTACCACCAGGCGTCAGCAAGCCGCCTAAGTGTGAAAAGTTCAATGGCCAAGGCTCCCCCAGGGAGCATATAGCCTATTACACTACAATCATGGGCGACCTGGCAACCGATGAAGCATACTTGCCGAAATTCTTTGGCTCGTCCCTTACAGGTTTAGCCTTTGAATGGTACTCCAGCTTACCAGCTGGGTCGGTGGCTGACTGGCCCGATATGCAGCGAAAGTTCCGAGACAGATTTCATGTAACAGAAAGAGAAATCACAATAGCCGAACTGTATGCATCCAAGCAAAAACAAGATGAGACCGCCCTAGATTACATAAAAAGATGGAGGAATTTGGCCATGAGATGCAGGCGACCCCCCTATCAAGAAGATGCAGTACAAATATGCAAGCAAAATCTCAGAAGAGAAGTCCTGGAAAAGATGATCGGGGCGGATGTTAGAACATTCGATCGGTTAAATAACATAGTTGCAGAAGTCGAGACGTTCCTATCCAAGCGTCCGGCCACTAATGCCCCTGCTATGCAAAAAGGGAAAGCCGTTGATCGACGGCCATCACATTCAGAAGCCAATGCTGTTGATTTTGGAGCCTTTGAACAACAGAAAGAGAAAGACAAGGCGACTGATGCTCCTCCACCAACAGGCCCAGCAGAAATGAAAGAAAAGGTTTCCCTAAGAAACAAGATGAGAAAGGCATACTCTTTCCCCAAGGATAAGATGGGTGCACTATTTAACTGGGCTTATAAGTTCAACAAAATAACGTTGCCCGAGCCAAAGAGACCCGCTGATGCAGCAAAGAAGGATGACCCGCTATTCTGTCCCTATCACTGGGGACTGGGGCATACTATAGAAAACTGCTATGTCTTCAAAGATGTTATGGAAAGCATGTTCAAGAGGGGTGAGCTGCAATTAGGGGATTACCAGGTGGACCCTCCACGCCCTCATGAGCCTCCAGCACTGAGAATGGCTGCAAACATGATCTCTCTATATCAGCAGTTACCCGAAGAGGCTGTTGAAGAATGCACTAAGCACACATACGAGACCTGTTTCCTTACCCCAATTAAGGAGCAGATAGGGTGGCAAATAGTGCCAGCTAAAACCAGGAAAAAGCCCTCAGCACGGACAGCACCAGGGGCCTCCATCCGGGGTGTTACTCCGAAGCAGACTTTGCCAGCAGTAGGGCAGGTATGGCTAACTGCGGAGTCACCGCCAGTTATCCGCATCCCTACTCACAACCGAAGAAAGCAACCTCCGCCACCTGCCCATGAGAAAATAAGCCCCGAGGTGAGGCGCCTACAGCTATATATTGATCAGCTGGATGAGTATGAACAGTCTGAGCCTAAGCCGATGCTAGTAAAGGACCATGTCCTCTAGGAGCAGCTAGAAGGGCTGACCGTCAAAGAAATAGCAGGAAAAGAACAAAAGAAAGCTGAAGCCGAACTCTTCTGGGGGCACCAGCCAGCCAAGAAAAGATCCCAAAGAAAGAAGAAGTCAAAGAACAAGGATAAGGTGACGACAGTGCACTGCAATACCCTCTCAGTGTTGTTCACTTTGCCTGGGGAAAATGATGATGCAGAGGCGTCGGCCACGCCACTGGAAGCCAACCATGCTGAAGCGTCAACCTCAGCACATGCTACCCGTTCTGGGAGAAGATGGGGGCGTCCCCCGCCAGCCAATCACAATATTATTTTCAGAGGGGAACAACCTTATCAGTTACCAGAGCCAGAAGTGCGAGGTGTCCATATTCCCCCTCCTTATCAGTTACCAGAGAAGAAAAGGGATGGCGCCCCATCATTCCTTGAATTCCTATCCAGTTTGGAGGGTGAAAAGCTGATACAAGCTGCACCAATCAGAAGTAACAAGCGCCAACAGCCAACGGCTCTGAAACCTAAGCAAGGTGAAGGAGAAGAAAAGGATCCCCCGACAGCACCAAGGGCCATCCTTTCAGAAGAAACCCCGCAAGAAACCAGCCAAGAAACCGAGGCAAGAAGTGGGCAGGTAATGCCACAGGCACCTCGTGAACCTCCAAAGCCCCGCTGGGCAGAGGAGATGCGGCTCTCCAATGTCCGAGTAGGCAGCCGAATTATGAAAATGCTGAAGAAGCTCCCCACCAGATTCTCTATATGGGAAATTCTCTCCTTGAGCAAGGATGCCCGCCAAGCAATTATTGACGCTTTACAGTCGCCAGCACAGTATGAAGCACTACTAATAGAGGTAAACTCTGGTTCAGCGGTCACTTTCACTGAAGATGACATGTTGATTCCAAACCCCAGCCACAACAGACCGCTGTACATGAGAGGACATCTCAACTTCCAGCCACTAAGCCGGATATTGATAGATCCAGGGGCTGCTGTAAACATTCTGCCATACCGCATCTATCAGAAATATTACTTTGATATGCACCTCACTAAGGTCAGGGACATGAAGATTGCTGGCTTTAATCAGAAGTGTGAGACACCTCTAGGGGTAGCAGATTTCAACCTCACATTGGGAGACCTCACTACTGTGGTGCGATTCTATGTAATCGAGTCTAACACCACATATAAGGCCTTGTTGGGGCGACCGTGGCTGCATGAATATCAAATAGTGCCGTCCACGCTGCATCAGTGCATTAAGTACTGCCATGATGGTAGAGAAGAAAGGGTGTTTGCAGATCTACACCCCTTTGAAGTATTCGAGTGTCACATGCTCGACGCATCCCATTATACAGACATTCCGCAAAAAGATAAGGGGAAAGAAACTGTGACTGGCCAGAAGAAATCGACAGTAAATATAGAAGATTGGTCTCCGCCACCACCGCGGGGCTATATCAAAGAGCATGAGGTATCCCACATCTCTCATGTCGGGGATTTCGCACGGATTGCACCTCCAAGCATTCATCTCGATGATACTGATGAAGAAATGAATGAAAAATATACACAAATCAAGGTGCCAGAAGGATTAGTCAAACCCGTCACCAGTTTGGAATGCCAGACGGTGCTGCCACTCAAGATTATGGAGGTCCCTCGCTTCTGCGAGCCTCCAATCATATTTTACACCGGGGAGCCTGTCGAGGAAGATGATCAGGACTGCATGATCCCGGAAGAATCCACAAGCTGAATGGTGCCAATTGCAGGCTTGGACTACACCACGCAACGGGTCTCGCAGATGTTCTCCAAACTGCAGATGCCTTCACTACAGCCCGTCGCCCAGAAGAAAGCATCCCAAGGACGTTGGGATCCGCCCTAGAACAATAAGGAATTGATGAAGATCACCCAGCACCCGGGATTGGGCTACACTCTACGAGAATACTATGAGGCCGAAGCAGATGTCATCTCCACCTTTTTCTCACATGAAGACCCTCCTGAGGTGGGCTATGATGATTATCCCTCAGAAGAAGAAGAGATTATATATCAGTCCATAATGAATGATGGGCGATATTATTTTAATTGATGAGAGTATTGATGCTCTAAATGCTAAGTTAGAGCGTTGGAGACTTGTCTTGGAGTCTAAAGGTTTTAAAATTAGTAGGAGTAAGTCAGAGTTTATGCACTGTAATTTTAGTAAGGGGAGAGTGGTTCAGGAAGACATGGTTCTAATTGATGGACATAACATTCTGAAGAGTAGTAGCTTTCGATATTTAGGATCTATCATACAAGAGAATGGGGAGATTTATGATGACGTTACGCATAGGATTAAGGCAGGCTGGTTAAGATGGAGAAGTGCATCAGGTGTCCTTTGTGATCGTCGTATGCCTGTGAAACTCAAAGGGAGGTTTTATAGAACGGCTGTGAGACCTGCTTTGTTATATGGTACCGAGTGTTGGGCAGTACGAAAGGAACACATCCACAAAATGTGTGTAACAGAGATGAGGATGTTGAGATGGATGTGTGGCAAGACTAAGAAAGACAAGATTAGGAATGAGCGCATCCGTAAGGACTTAGGGATAGCTCCAATTGATAGCAAAATGAGAGAAAATAGACTCAGGTGGTTTGGACATGTGTTTCGTCACCCTAACTCAGCGCCGGTTAAAAGATGTGACCAAATCTTAGTGGATGCTAGTAAAAGAGCTCGAGGAAGACCTAAAATGAGATGGTGCGATGTTATTAGGAAGGACATTAGTTCCTTGAGTTTACATATGAATATTGCACTTGATAGAAATCTTTGGCGGAACAGGATTCATGTAGTCGACCCCAATTAATTGGGATAAGGCTCTGATGATGATGATGATGATGATGATGAATGAATGATGGGCCTTCTGATGGCCGGCCAGAAGCGGGAAAGTCTGATGAAGCAAATATGTGTCGGTGTTGGGAAGACCTATCTTGCAAAGAAGATATGTTCCAGGCCGAAGCAAAGTTTGACACAGGAACCCCAGATGAAGATCGGATTTCTGATGATACAAGAGAATGCTTAGAGTTTGAACGTATTCTGAAAGAAGTTTGAGCTCTGCAAGATATAGATCCCCCAGAGGAATCCATGCCAATGAAGCCTCCGGGAATGGAAGACATCTTCTTCAAATCGTACACGGAGCCGATCATATCCCAGCAGCAAGCTGAACAAAGTCGAACAGTTTCGGTCCTGTATGATGAGCCGCCATCGGCCGGAGACCAGCATGAAGAGTTAGAGAACTCTCAGACCGAAGAAGGCTATATCCCGGGAGGTTTCGTTGATCTGCAGGAGGCTCCGCCCGAAGTTGAAGATGGTGGCCAGGCCACTGTTGATGAGCTAATAGAAGTAAACTTGGGGACAGAAGAGGAACCAAGACCAACCTTTCTTAGCGTTCTGTTAGAACCAGAGGTCCGGGAACATTACATACAATTCCTGAGGGAGTTCAGAGACTACTTTGCCTGGACGTATGATGAAATGCCGGGATTAAATCCTGATGTGGCACAACACCTGCTGGCGGTTAATCCAGAAGCCAATCACATAAAACAGCCACCCAGGAGGATGCGACCTGAGCTGATCAACCAAATCAATAAAGAGGTCGACAAGCTTATTGATGTTGGCTTCGTCGAAGAAAATCAGTACACCACATGGTTGGCCAATATAGTGCCCGTAAAGAAGAAGAATGGGCAGATCAGGATATGTGTTGACTTCCGAGACCTTAATAAGGCTTGTCCAAAGGATGATTTCCCAGTGCCAATTACTAAAGTAATGATTGATGCAACCACTAGTCATGAAGCCCTTTCATTTATGGATGGTTCATCCGGATATAACCAAATATGGATTGCTGAAAAAGATAGAATACACACTGTATTTCGCACTCCAAAGGGGATATTTCACTACAAAAGAATGTCGTTTGGCCTTAAGAATGCCGGCGCTACTTACCAAAGAGCCATGACAAAGATTTTCGATGACTTGCTCTTCAAGAAAGTGGAGTGCTATGTTGATGACCTGGTGGTGAAAATCAGAAAGAAAGAAGACCATCTGCAGGACCTGAGGGTAGTGTTTCAAAGGCTGCGGAAATACGAGCTGAAGATGAACCCTATGAAGTGCGCCTTTGGTGTGACCAGCGGAAAATTCCTTGGATTTATTTTCCGACACAGGGGTATTGAGATTGATCCATCCAAGATCAAGGCTATTCAAGAGCTCCCTCCACCAAAGAATCTGTCTGAGCTAAGGTCTCTGCAGGGGCGTCTGGCCTACATCCGACGATTTATATCAAACTTGTCGGGTCGGTGCCACCCCTTTCATAAGCTCATGATGGAAGATGTGCCTTTCCTGTGGGACGGCGGATGCCAAGAGGCTTTTTAAAAGCTGAAGGAATACCTCAAGACCCCTCCAGTATTGGGGGCACCAGTCAAGGGCAGCCCTTTAATCCTCTATATAGCAGCCACACATTATTCGCTGGGGGCAATGTTAGCTCAAATAAATGAAGATGGAAAGGAGCAAGCCTTATATTACCTTAGCAGAAGGTTGATCAGAACTGAAGAAAGCTATACTTACATAGAGAAGACCTGCTTGGCACTGGTTTTCGCTGTCAAAAAGATCCGACACTATATGCTGTCACATGAGATCAGATTGATATCTGCAGCAGATCCGCTCAAATATATATTGACTCAGCCGGCACTCAAAGGTCAACTAGGCAAGTGGGCTGTAATTCTGATGGAGTTCGACATCACCTATATACCTCAGAGGGCTATAAAGGGCCAGGCTGTGACTGATTTCTTTGCAGAGCACCCTATACCAGAAAGTGCTATGCTGGAGACTGAGCTCCCTGATGATGAAGTGCTCGAAGCCTGTCAAACCCAGCCAATCATGTGGCAATTATACTTTGATGGGGCATCAAGAACAGAAACTGATTCCAGTGGGAAAATAAGAATACGTGCAGGGGCCGACATTGTGCTGAAATCGCCAGAAGGAGAAGTGTTGCATACCTCATGTTCTATAAATAAGCCCTGCACCAACAATGAAGCTGAATATGAAGCTCTGATAAATGGTCTCCAGGTCGCCCTCAGTATGAGTATTCGGATGCTTCAGGTATTCGGTGACTCAATGTTAGTGATAAAACAAATACAGGGAGAATTCGAAGTGCGAAAGCCAAAATTGAACCCCTATTATCAAAAGGCTATACGCCTCATGGCAAATTTCTACCACATTGAGCTCAATCATGTGGGTCGGGGACATAATGCTCAAGTTGATGCACTGGCAAAGCTGGCCAGCTCACTATCAGTCCTGCCAGATGAGACGCTCAACATTATTGTCATGAACAGGCGGTAAGTCCCCAGCATGCTGGAAGCGTGTCCTGATGATGCGGGACGGGACCACGGACACGACAAGCTCGCGATCGTCCCTTAACGAGGGAAGCGTCGGACGTGCACGGTTGAGAAACCGGTAAGAGCTAGGGTGGTCGGCTCGCACTTTCGTGCCCGGATCGGGTCACGGGACGGTCTCGCTCACTCTCTCGCAGCAGCGGTGATATGAAATTATAGCAAGCTAGGTCCTAAAATATGCTCTCTAGCAGTGGCATAAACAAGCATATATGAAATAAGCGAAATGCCAAGTGTAGGAGCGAAGACGATACCTCCACGTACTCGGCGTGGGGACGACGGGCCCGGCCGAACTCGTGCTCCCGGGACGGTTAATACATGAATAGTACAGCAATGGAAATATGCCCACTCCACGCAGGGAGGTAAAGGGCGACACAACGGGGCCCGGGAGGACCGAATACGGGTTGACGGGCGGCTTTCCGCGTAGCTTCGGCAGCACCCGAACTAGTGACGGTGGGGCCCACGTGCTGTCCGGAGGGGCCGTGTGGGACCCGGTGTCACCACTGTGGTGGGGACACTGGTGGAGGTGATCCCCGGGCTGGCGGCACGCTGGAACGTCGCCCGGAGGTCGGGCGGCTCTGATCGGCACCCGTCGGGTTTGCTATCCACGGGCTGGTTGCTGCTGTTTTGCAGCGCGCGCTCCGGCGAGAATGGGCGCTGCGATCAGCCCCGATGTCGGATCGACACGAGATTAGTGCCGTTGGAAAGCTACCTTGAAGTTATTCAACCTAGGCCCAAAGATCTGGCCTGGATCTGCTCGGATCTTGACTTATGGAATTTTCAATCTTCTGTTGTACAGTAACCGAAGACTCAGGCCTGCAGAGGACTTGATTGTTGATTGCCTTTGACCGTGATGTGGATGTCCGCATTCGAAGATGTGTTCTTCATCAAAGTTGTTAGAAATTGAGATGGGAAGATGGAAAAATTGGTTTGGACATGGTTGGAGGTGTTTATGATTTTCTGTGGTTTGTTCAGTGGACAAAGGTCGGATCTAGGATCTTGCTGAAAGTATTGTAGCTCTGGTAGAACATGAATTTTGAAAAATAGGTAGAAGGATGATAAAAATTTAAGAAAAATTTTGGAGGTAGGGGATGATGGAAAGAAGACATAGTTAAATTGGGAGTTCTAAAGAAAATCAAAAGGGTGGTCGAAGGAGGAGAACTCAAGGCTACTGTCACTGTAGACAGTGACAGAACAGATCTGAGATTGAGGGTTGAATGAAATGGGGAAAATATGAAACGGTGGCTTTTAAACCTGGATTGTTTTGTGGAGAAAGGGATAGAAGATAGGAACCAACCCTCAAAATTTCAAGTCGATCAGAACTCGTGGCTGGCTTCAAAAATTCACGAACCACACCTCTATCCAGCAGGATAGAAAACCGAAGATGATCCCGTGGCGGCTCGAAGGCGGCACGAACGGCGGCGGCGGCGGCACAAACGATCACCGGAGGTTGAGAGGGGAGGAAGGAGATAGAATCCACTCTAGATCTGGGATTAGGGAAGGAAGAACACCAAGGGAGGAGAGAGGGGCGCACCAAGCTTCAAGAACACTCACAAATTTTCTGATTTTTCATTGAATTTCTCATGAAAATACAACATTATATATGACTCCAATCAAATCTAATATGGACCCTTGGATCAAGGGTTGGGGATTGAATGGCTGAGATGAGGTGTGAATAACACACCAAATATAATTTTTTAATCTACCTTGACCATCTCCATTCAACCTTAGACTAATTACATTCAAACTCCACCTAATACACACCAACCAAGCCACCAAGCCTAATAAGGCCAAAGAAGCTTGCGCCCCCCTTCATGGGCCAAGGCCATTCATGGGCCAAGAGCCACCTAATAGCTCATGCTAGGCATGGGCCATTCCCACTTAGATGGCCCATGAGAGAGTGGAACCCCATTTGGGCCTTAAGTGCCTTAATGACCCATTTGAAACCAAATGACCCAATATGAAGTAGCACTCTTAAGTGGACCTAAAACATGAAACCTATTAATGGACTCTTCCTAGAAAAGTGGCCCATTAGCTTAATTAAGCCTTACAAGGATGGCCCAAATGAAAGAAATCAAAAATTACATACACTTCAAGCCAATACAACCCATACTACACACCTATACAAGCCAATACACACAATACAACCCATAAGCTCTTGATGTCCTCATCAATTCTCCCCGGGTGGGAGGAACTCGACCCCGTCGAGTAGGGGTATGGATGCTCGAGTACTCCGGCGGATCCGTCACCGTGTCAAGTAACGCGGGTACGATCCACTCCAAGTGATCGTCACCTGCTCATTCCATATATACTCGATATGCGCAAGCTGCCATGGGCTAGAGGTGGACACTCCGGGTGGGACACTCTCAAAGGGAAGGAAGCAGCTCGAAGACTCACTAGGAATCACCGCTGAGTCCCTATAAGTGACTGATCCGGGTATAGAAGTAGATCCGATCCCATACTCATCAGTGAGTCGACTCGCTTCACACTCACAAGAGAACGACAACGAGCTTGCACAAGACACATGCAGACTCACTTATGCACTAACACACGTATGCAAACCACACAAACAATCGACTCAAAACACACCACTCAAAACAAACCACACAAGGAAAACACACTGACTTATGCATGACTCTAGACGAAGGTGGTAGCATCAAGCCCACTAGGTGGCTGCATCCTGGGCGACAGGAGAGCCGTCCTGCCCTTCCCCTCCTAAGGCATAGTACTCCTCGGCTAGTGCCTCATCGGCCTCGTAATCAACACACTCAAGCTCGGGAGGTACGGATCCTTCAACACCTAAGGCTAGGGTGGCGCGAGCGGGACACTCGCTGGCAATGTGGCCAAACCCATGACAGTGGAAACACTGCACTCTTGACCGACTACTCTCTCCTATAAAAGGGGCCTTACCCTTATCATCCCGTCGGGTAGGGGGTGTAGGCAGTAATGGGGGAGATGTAGGTGCTTTGAACAATAGTGGAGGGGGTGCCGATGCCAGAGGGCGGGCTATAGGAGCCGGGGAACGGGCAATGGGTGCCGGTGGTTGGGGTGGAAATAGATCCCGGGTTGGAGGAGGACGAGGCCGTGGAGCGAAGTGCTCCTGACGGGTGGACTCCTGAGGTCGAGCCATGGGAGGCCGCTGATGCGGGCCTACGGAGTGACGGGGCTCGGCACTACGGAGAGGGGTGGGGCCCAACCGATGGCTAGACTCGAACTCTCCCTCAAATTGCTCCATCTCGAGAGCAACCTGGTATGCTTCTTCCAACGTCTTGGCATTGCGGCGGAAAAGCTCATACTGGTAGTGTGGCCGCAAACCACGTCGAAAGCGGGACACGGGCATGGTACTCTCCTCCGTGACACCACATCGTAGAAAGTACTCATCAAACTCCGCGATGTATTCGGAGACGGACCGGTCTCCCTGGCTAAGACTTTGCCATCTATCGATGAGTCGCTGGCGGTATGTGGGAGGAAGGTACTTTTGCCGAAGTTTATTCTTCATCTCGGCCCATGTGTCGATCGGGGGTTCTAGCCGTTGAAGTAGCAGGCTCTCCACATTCTTCCAATAGGTTTGTGCCTGCCCCATGAGTTTCATGGTGGCGAATCGGACCCTTCGACGCTCCGACATATCATACCACTCAAAGTAACGGTCCATGCCGAACTCCCAATCTAGGTAGACTTTCGGATCCAAAGACCTGTAAAAAGCGGGAGGGTCCGCTCGCACGGTCTTAAGGACCCGATCATCATCCTCATCTCGTTGTGGATGAAAACCACGACGGTGTTGACCATATCCCTCATAGGCATTGTCGGAACCATAGTCCTCGAGACCAAGGTCACGGTGCTGTAGTTGGGGAACCCGAGGAAGGGCGGGTGGAGGAGCCTGTGGTGGCTGGTTTTGGGCCGCGGGAGCGGCCTGGACTTGGGCCATGGGAGCGGGTTGGATTTGGGCCATCGCGGGAGGAGGTGCGGGTGGGCCTTGGGCTGCCCCTGGAGGGTCCCCGTGTGACATCCTATCTAACCACCCAACGAGGTCTTGGACCGACCTGTCGGAGGTCTCCAAGCGCCCCTCCATGGCTCTAAGGCGACCATCCATATTATCGGAGAAAGTCTGAAAGTTAGCATCGGATTGGTCCAACCTAGTCATAATGGCCATCATCACCTCTTGTAGGGAGTGGAAGTCTCCCGAGGTATCCCGTGGGTTGGCCATAGGTGGTGGTGGGGGTGAGTACTGAGTACCCCGACGAGTGGGCATGCAAACACACCGACTAGAAGACGCCGACTAAAGCAAAACACACTGATGCAAAATGTTGCGCCTAGACTTAACTAAAACGCGGTACGCGGCGGAGGTAATCGACCCGAAGGTCACTCGCGCAAGTGTGCGGCCTTCCCGATAGACGTAACCTAACGTTCGAACAACACCTTTCGATATACCGGGTTATTGGGATCGATGCAAAAGACACTTTTTTTTTTGTTTTAAAACAATGATGATCCTAGACTCGACTTAAACCGACTAATGACTCGATGTAAATGACACTCTTTTTTTTTGACACCCTAGACTCAACTCGCTCTGATACCAAATTGATGCGGGACGGGACCACGGACACGACAAGCTCGCGATCGTCCCTTAACGAGGGAAGCGTCGGACGTGCACAGTTGAGAAACCGGCAAGAGCTAGGGTGGTCGGCTCGCATTTTCGTGCCCGGATCGGGTCACGGGACGGTCTCACTCACTCTCTCGCAGCAGCGGTGATATGAAATTATAGCAAGCTAGGTCCTAAAATATGCTATCTAGCAGTGGCATAAACAAGCATATATGAAATAAGCGAAATGCCAAGTGTAGGAGCGAAGACGATACCTCCACGCACTCGGCGTGGGGATGACGGGCCCGGTCGAACTCGTGCTCCCGGGACGGTTAATACATGAATAGTACAGCAATGGAAATATGCCCACTCCATGCAGGGAGGTAAAGGGCGACACAACGGGGCCCGGGAGGACCGAATACGGGTTGACGGGCGGCTTTCCGCGTAGTTTCGGCAGCACCCGAACTAGTGACGGTGGGGCCCACGTGCTGTCCGGAGGGGCCGTGTGGGACCCGGTGTCACCACTGTGGTGGGGACACTGGTGGAGGCGATCCCCGGGCTGGCGGCACGCTGGAACGTCGCCCGAAGGTCGGGCGGCTCCGATCGGCACCCGTCAGGTTTGCTATCTACGGGCTGGTTGCTGCTGTTTTACAGCGCGCGCTCCGGCGAGAATCGGCGCTGCGATCAGCCCCGATGTCGGATCGACACGAGACTGGTGCCGTTAAAAAGCTACCTTGAAGTTCTTCAACCTAGGCCAAAAGATCTGGCCTGGATCTGCTCGGATCTTGACTTATGGAATTTTTAATCTTCTGTTGTACAGTAACCGAAGACTCAGGCCTACAGAGGACTTGACTGTTGATTGCCTTTGACCGTGATGTGGATGTCCGAATTAGAAGATGTGTTCTTCATCAAAGTTGTTGGAAATTGAGATGGGAAGATGGAAAAATTGGTTTGGACATGGTTGGAAGTGTCTGTGATTTTCTGTGATTTGTTCAGTGGACAAAGGTCGGATCTAGGATCTTGCTGAAAGTACTGTAGCTCCGGTAGAACATGAATTTTGAAAAATAGGTAGAAGGACGATAAAAATTTAAGAAACATTTTGGTGGTAGGAGACGATGGACAGAACACACAGTTAAATTGGGAGTTCTAAAGAAAATCAAAAGGGTGGTCGAAGGAGGAGAACTCAAGGCTACTATCACTGTAGATAGTGACAGAACAGATCTGAGATTGAGGGTTTAACGAAATGGGGAAAATATGAAACGGTGGCTTTTAAACCTGAATTTTTTTGTGGAGAAAGGGATAGAAGATAGAAACCAACCCTCAAAATTTCAAGTCGATCAGAACTCGTGGCTGGCTTCAAAAATTCACGAACCACACCTCTATCCAGTAGGATAGAAAACCAAAGATGATCCCGTGGCGGCTCGAAGGCGGCACGAACGGCGGCGGCGGCGGCACAAACGATCACCGGAGGTTGAGAGGGGAGGAAGGAGATAGAATACACTCTAGATCTGGGGTTGGGGAAGGAAGAACACCAAGGGAGGAGAGAGGGGCGCACCAAGCTTCAAGAACACTCACAAATTTTCTGATTTTTCATTGAATTTCTCATGAAAATACAACATTATATATGACTCCAATCAAATCTAATATGGACCCTTGGATCAAGGGTTGGGGATTGAATGGCTGAGATGAGGTGTGAATAACACACCAAATACAATTTTTTAATCTACCTTGACCATCTCCATTCAACCTTAGACTAATTACATTCAAACTCCACCTAATACACACCAACCAAGCCACCAAGCCTAATAAGGCCAAAGAAGCTTGCGCCCCCCTTCATGGGCCAAGGCCATTCATGGGCCAAGAGCCACCTAATAGCTCATGCTAGGCATGGGCCATTCCCACTTAGATGGCCCATGAGAGAGTGGAACCCCATTTGGGCCTTAAGTGCCTTAATGACCCATTTGAAACCAAATGACCCAATATGAAGTAGCACTCTTAAGTGGACCTAAAACATGAAACCTATTAATGGACTCTTCTTAGAAAAGTGGCCCATTGGCTTAATTAAGCCTTACAAGGATGGCCCAAATGAAAGGAATCAAAAATTACATACACTTCAAGCCAATACAACCCATACTACACACCTATACAAGCCAATACACACAATACAACCCATAAGCTCTTGATGTCCTCATCACCTGAAGAATATGAGATTGATGACGTTGACAAAGTCCAGGCGTCTGATTGGAGACAGCACCTACTGCAGTGGTTCCTACACCAACAGCTGCCCAAGAACAAAGAAGAGAGAATGAAACTCCTAAGGATCAAAGATTCCTATGAATGCAGAAATGGAACTCTGTTCCAAATCATGGCGGACGCCCGCAAGAAGATTTTGCTTCGCTGCCTATCTACTGAAGAAGCTTGGCAAGCAATGAAAGAAATACATGTTGGGACAGCAGGGGCACACCAGGCTGGGCCTAAGATGAAGATTGAAATCAAGAAGCTAGGTTATTATTGGTCCACTATGTTTGAAGACTGTTGCCAGTTTGCAAAGTCATGCCAGAAATGCCAGGAGCATGCCACTGTACCCAGGAGGCCTCCTGTAGCTCTACACCCTACAATTCCCAGCTGGCATTTTGCTCAGTGGGGAACTGATGTAGTCGGACCACTACCGACTTCTTCAGCTGGACACAGACATCCTGGCTATAACAGACTACTTCTCTAGGTGGGCGGAGGCAATAGCACTCAGAGAAGTGACTGGTGAGTTGGTTGCCAGATTCATCAAGCACAATATCATCTTCTGGTTCGGGGTCCCCAGTCAAATAATATCTGATAATGGAAGTCACTTGAAGAACCAGAAGATATATCGGCTTGCCGAGAAGTACAAAATTGAATGGAGAACCTCCACTCCTTACAATCCACAAGCAAATGGATTGACCGAGGCCTTCAATAAGACACTATGCACCCTGCTAGCCAAGGTCGTCAGTTCTAACAAAAAGGATTGGGGTGAAAAGATGTAAGAAGCATTATGGGCATATCGCACTGTCTATAAAACCCCCACGGGTTGATCACCCTATTCACTGGTGTACGGCTCCGAGGCAGTAGTCCCTATAGAGCTGGAGGTACTGTCACTCAAGATTGCAGTCCAGCATGGCTTAGTTCGTGACAAACGAACCAATGCTGAAAGGAGACTTGAAGAACTGGCTGAACTGGAGGGGAAGCGTCTGCAAGCCCAGAAGAATATCCAGATGTACCAAGCCCGCATGGCAAATGCCTTCAAGAAACTCGTCAAGGGGCGGGAATTCAAGAAAGGAGACCTGGTCATGGTCAAGAAAAGGGAAGTCATGGCCTCCAATCTAAAAGGCAAACCTGCTGCTAACTGGCTGGGTCCATACGTAGTCCAGAGGGTCTACGAGGGCGGAGCCTACGTGGTTGTCAACCATCGGGGGGAGATTCAATTCTCGCCACTCAATGGGAAGCATCTGAAACTCTATCATGCTGCACCACTGCCTGCTGGGGAAGTGGCGAATGAACAAATAAATCAAGACTGATGACAATCAGATGATGAAGCCCTATTCGGACCCTTCGTCCGGATTAGATAATAAAACCCTACTCTTCTTGGTGTTGATGAAAAAATGGGACTAAAAATAGAGATGTCCCGCCAGACTTGTTCGGGCATTCTGAACAAGGGCAAAAATGGCCAAAACCCAGCTATGGTGAAAATCCGAAAGGGCACTGTAGGCAAAATCGGGTATCCCGCCACGTGAAAACCCGAAAGGGCGCGTAGGCAAAAGTAAGAGGGGGCTGGCTTCGGCGAAAACCCGAAAGGGCACTTAAGCCAGTAATGTGGCAATTTAAAGTTCCCTTTTTCACCTTTCTTAATAAAACTCCGAGAAGGACGATCATCATAAAGTCCCACCAGAAATCCTGTCCAACAATCTTTCGGCCCGTGTCATCATTAACAAGATCGGTCCGCTTACTCCTTTAACTTGGACCCTTCGTCCCTGTTAAATGAATCACCCCTCCGGCAAATGGCTTCGTGCCGAAGTTGTTACTAGTCAGCATCAATTCAGACCTTCCGTCTGGACTACATGAAGAAATATCATCCTTCTTTGCATTGATGTCTACCCCACATCAACGGTAAAACTTATGTATACATTTCCTAGTGAACGGCCCCATGCTTGAGCTGCTACATAGCGACGTCACTCAGACCCTTCGTCCGAGTAGACGATGAAACCACTCTCCTTTGCGTTGATGTCTATCCCGCACCAACGATAAGATCCACATTCCCGGCAAATAGCTTCATACCCAAGCCGCCATCCACCAACTTTAGTTCAGACCTTCCGTCTGAATTGCATGATGAAGCCCTACTCTCCTTTGCGTTGATGTTCACCCCACATCAATGAATGGCACTCCGCCCTCGATGAGCTCTATCCACCTTGGTCTATTAGCACTCTGCCCTGACCGAGCTACCTCAAACTTGGTCCAGTGGCACTCCGCCTTGACCAAGCTACCTTCACCCTTGGTCTAGTGGCATTCTACCCTAACCGAGCTACCTTAAACTTGGTCTAGTGGCATTCTGCCCTAACCAAGTTACCTCAAACTTGGTCTAGTGGCACTCCGCCCTGATCGAGCTACCTTTACCTTGGTTTAGTGGCACTCCGCCCAGACCAAGCTACCTTCCCCTTGGTCCAGTGGCACTCCGCCCTGGCCGAGCTACTTATATCTTAGTCTAGAGGCATTCTGCCCTGACCAAGCTACCTCAAACTTCGTCTAGTGGCACTCCGCCCTGATCAAGCTACCTTTACCTTGGTTTAGTGGCACTCCGCCCAGACCGAGCTACCTTCCCCTTGGTCTAGTGGCACTCCGCCCTGGCCGAGCTACTTATATCTTAGTCTAGAGGCACTCTGCTCTGACCAAGCTACCCTTATCTTGGTCTAGTGGTACTCCACCCTGGTCAAGCTACCCACACCTCGGTTTAGTGGCACTCTGCCCTGGCCGAGCTCGCATATAATAAATAACATCGCCAATGTGGGTCCTATGCCCGAATCGGCTCAAATCTATCCTTTGCGCTAGCATTAACTTCTTGCTAACGAATAAGCCTTTTCTCGGCGCAAGGCCTTGTGCCCTAGTCGACTCTCTCAATATCCTCCTCTTATACGAGTTCAAAAAATAAATGATAAAAAAATAAATAATAATAAAAATAAAATGATAAAAAAATATAAAATGATAAGAAATGAGGCTTAAAATAGAGGTGCCCCGTCGGACTTGTCCAAAACATCTTGGACGAGTGCAAAAATGGCAAACAACCCGGCTGTGGCGAAAACCCGAAAGGGCGCTACGGGCAAAATTGGGTACCCCGCCACGTGAAAACCCGAAAGGGCGCATGGGCAAAAGCAAGAGGGGGCTGGCTCCGGTGAAAATCCGAAAGGGCACTTGGGTCAGTAATGTGGTAACACAAAAAGTTCACTTCATGAATCTCCTTCGATAGCACATCCACTGCATGTCCCACCGATGATGAAACCCCGTTGGTCATGAGGCATATCATCTCGATCGACGCTAAAGCCCATCCCAGAATAGACCTTCCGTCTGCTCTGATAAAATCCTTCCACTTTCTGTCTGATACCCACCACGATGAAACCTATCCAGTTTAGATCTTACATCTATCCTGATGAAACCAATCATATGTCCCACCGATGATGAAACCCCATTGATCATGAGGCATATCGTCTCGATCAATGCTACAGCCCATCTCGGAATAGACCTCCCATCTGTTCTGACAAAACCATGTATCCTTTCATGTCCCGCGATGATGAAACCTGCTATTGATCGATTGGCACACTGCCCAATCAACGATGAAACCTATCCGGCTTAGACCTTACGTCTATCCCGACGAAACCTATGAAATCCTTGCATTGGTATGAACCCAATACCGATGATGAAACCTGCTATTGATCGATTGGCACATTGCCCGATCAACGATGAAACCTATCCGGCTTAGACCTTACGTCTATCCCGACGAAACCTATGAAATCCTTACATTGGTATGAACCCAATACCGATGATGAAACATGCTATTGATCGATTGGCACACTACCCGATCAACGATGAAACCTATCCGGCTTAGACCTTACGTCTATCCTGATGAAACCTATGAAATCCTTGCCTTGGTATGAACCCAATACCGATGATGAAACCTGCTATTGATCGATTGGCACACTGCCCGATCAACGATGAAACCTATCTGGTTTAGACCTTACGTCTGTCCCGATGAAACCCATGAAATCCTTGCATTGGTATGAACCCAATACCGATGATGAAATCAGCTACTGGTGGAGCGGCACATTGCCTGATCGATGCTGAAACCCATCCAGGGTAGACCTTCCGTTTGCTCTGATAAAAATACGACATATTTCCCCAAATCAATCTGGACCTTCCGTCTGGAGAGATGATGAAATCCTATTCCTTTGCGTTAATGTTAATATCCACATTAACGATTATAGTCATGCTCCCGGAGAATGGCTTTGCGCCTAAGCCACGAAACACACTCAAGTCGACCCAGGCCTTCTGCCTGGGTGAACGATGAAACCCCATACCGCTTGCGTTGATGTTAACACCCACATCAATGATGATGCATACACAACTGAGCATATGGGACGACAACCCATAAGGTTGAAGTCCTAGTTCAAAGAAAAAAAAGAAGGAAAGAAAAAAAGAAAGAAAAAAAAGGGGAAAGAGATGAAATGGAGCTAAAAATAGAGATGCCCCACCAGACTTATTCGGGCATTCTGAACAAGGGCAAAAGGGGCCAAAACCCAGCTGTGGTGAAAACCCGAAAGGGCACTGCAGGCAAAATCGGGTACCCCGCCACGTGAAAACCCGAAAGGGCGCATGGGCAAAAGCAAGAGGGGGTTGACTCCGGCGAAAACTCGAAAGGGCGCTTGGGTCAGTAATATGGTAATTTAAAAAGTTCCATGCCAATGACATGCTACCTTCAACTCCCGCCATTCACAAGAAGCCTTCCATTTGTCGCTCGGCATCTTATCCGACTAGCGATAAAACCCTCACAGGACCGACCTTACGTCTACCCTGATAAAGTCTTCAGGCCCCTTTCAAAGTCCCACCGACGATAAAACCCATCACCACTCTTATGAAACCAGCTAGTGATCGACCGGCACACTGCCCGATCAACGATGAAACCTATCTAGTTTAGACCTTACGTCTATTCTGATGAAACTTATGAAATTCCTTTGCATCGATATAAACCCAATATCGATGATGAAACCAGCTATTGATTGACCGGCACCTCGTCCGATCAATGATGAAACCTGTCCAGGTCAGACCTTACGTCTTTCATGATGAAAACCACATATGCTCTCACATCCCACCTGCGATAAAGCTTACCCAGTCTAGACCTCACGTCTATTCTGATGAAACCTATACAACTTCGTTGCATCGATATAAATCCAATACCGATGATAAAATCAGCCACTGGTCGATCGGCACATTGTCCCGATCAGTTTTGAAACCTACCCGGGATGGACCATTCGCCCGTTCCAGATGATATTCTAACCCTTTTTATTCACATTTCTGCAAATAATCTCCCTTGCGGCACATATGGCCGAAGAAGACATTTGCTGCTGCCAACGGAGTTCGGTTTAAGCACCCTCCGGATAACGTCACGCGGTGGAGCGAGTTCCCCATCCTTTCCCTGAAAGGGTGGACGCTCTCCTGCTAAGTACGGGTTATTCGCATGAGGATTGCTAAAACCGCTACCAAATCACCATGAAGCAATAATAATACAGCAAGTAAAGAACAATTGTATATGGGACCGGCGTAAAGTTTCCTTTTCACTATATGAATGAGGAAAAGAGTACAAGAGAAGCCCCTATGGGGGAATTGTATTACAAAAAAGGGAGGGAAAGATGTTCACTGGTGCCGGAATATGTCTTCGAAGGCTAGAAGACCCACATACGGAGCAGCCCCCAATTCATGTAGACGAGCCTCCTCCTGTAGCCGAGCGGACTCGTCCTGAAAAGATGCCACCTACCCCTCCAACAGAGCTACTTCCCCCGCGAATTGCGGCCTAGAGGTTGTTATCGACAACAGCTCAGCTCGAAGACCAGCCAGTTCAGCCTCTAGAATGCTCATTCGGTTGCGTATGAATTGCTCCCGCTGTGTCAGAGACTGCAGCTGGCCTTGGCGCTCCTGAAGAATATATCTCATTTTCTCCAGCTCAGATTTGCACTCTACCCTCTGCAACTTCAAAGCTGCCAGTCTGTCAGACATAGTGTGTGCCAAGAAATCCCGGCGGTGTACAAATTTTAACAACAACAGAATCCGCTGGGCCCATATTTCCAGGGGACAGCCCATCGCCTGCAGACCAGCGGTGAAACGTTCGGCTATCTCTTTCAACTGCAGATAAGTCAGTCCGGGCTGGGACTCCACTAGCTGGCGCAGCATGTCCATATTTTGCCAGACAAAGCTCTCGGATGAAGCGAAACCAGGGGAAGGAAATGGAGCTACTTCAAAAGTCACCTCACTGTCGATGTCTGCCCATAATGTGACATCTGGCTGGGAGGAAGAAGACGGGAGATCTACTGAAGATGCCGACTGAACCTTCTCTGTGATCTCTTGCGGAGCTAAGGGGCCTTCTACCTCCATCTACTCGAGGACTGCTGTTTGAATGCTCGGAGAGGAAGGGCTAATGAGTGCTGGAGCGGCTGCTTCGTGGGTCCCTGGTGCAGTGCCCGTGTCTTCAACATTCTCTTCTCGAGCCACCTCCTCCTCAAACCCTGAACCCATGGAGATTGATTCTGGGCCAGCTATGGACAATAGTTCCATCTCTGTATCCGTTGCCTCTCCTTCTTCCATCTCTTCTTCAACGGCTGTTCCTTTCAGCGTTGAGACCGCAGGGGCTACAGCTCGAAGAGGCCAGGGTTCAATCTCCATAATTGCTATTATAGGAATTGCTGATTCGGGCGCAATGGTCATCACCGCGGCCGCTACAAAGGCGGAACCCCTAGCTGGGTCCGCTTCAGCTCTGAAATCCAAGACCCTGATTAGAGCCGAACTATCCCCCGAGGTTCCCAAGTCTAGTAATGTCAGGTCCGTGGAGGACTGTATCCTCACTGGCACGGGGCGAATAATCTCATAAATGCCTGCACAGGTTGCTGATGAAACAGGGATGATGGCCAAGGCGTCAGATGGAGTGGCTTCAAAGGCTGCAGTCATTACTGGGCTAGCAACAGTGGATTCCTGTGAACAGATCAATACAACATCAAGCAACAAATAAAAGGGAAACCAAGGAGGAGAAGGAGAAGATACTCACTCCTAATGTGATGCCGATATCCTCAAAGGAGTGCAGGGGAGAGGAAAGCTCCGCTGCTGAAGCAACAAAGGGAGGGGTTATATCTACCTCGGTGTCTAGGCCGGCAAACTCTTCCTGTAGCTCCTCCTCAGAAGATAGCACCAGCAATTTGGAGGGGGTGAATAGCAGAACAATGTTAGTACATATGGATGGGGCCTTTGATTTGGAGATACCCTCCGCCTCGCTATCGCTAAAGCCCGCCTCTTCTTCCTCTGCATCAGAGGCAGTCGCGAAACTACTAGAAGATATTTCCACGCTATCCACGGGCTGAGTAGTCATCTTTGAAGTATGCCGGGAGGTGGACTGGGTAACTATGCGCCTTGTGGTGACAATCTCCCGTTTTATCTGCGCTTTGTGACCCTCCTGTGGCTGAAACACATCTCCTCCCGCTGCTATGACTCCGGTCTCCTCTCCAGCTGTCACTATAGCAAAAGGTCCATGAAATAAATGATAGAAAAATAGCTGAAATGCACAAGAAAAGATGAGAAAACACACTTACCCTCTACTTCGCTGGCCGGTGTAGGAGAAGGCAATCTAGTGTCCGCGTCAGGGAGCGCCACAACTTGCTCTTGGGCTGTACAAAAATAGTGGTCAGATATCCGGAGATCTCTTTCAGATTTAGCAAAGAAGAGAATGAAAGAAGTAGCTACAAGCTAGTAATGTTACCCTCAGCGGATGCCTGGACGGCCTCCCTCTCGGATGCAAATTCATCAAACGAAGGGATATTGGGGAAAGGGGTGCCGGTGTCCATCGCTGTCAAGTCCGGTTGCTGGGCGTAAGCTGTCTTAGCCTTCTTGGCCTTTACGACTGCAACCTTAACCGCCAAAGTCTTTCTCTTTTTGCCCGGAGGCAAGGGAGTAGTAGTCGGCACTGTTGCAGGGACTTCAAAATGAGCATGCTTCTCAGCTTGTGCAATGATTTTTCTATAAAGTCCCTGTCGCTTTATATCTGGTCTGTCTGTTAAAGACAGAAGAAAAGCAGTGAAATCAGTGAATGCAAAGTTCAACACTGAGCGGAAGGCACTATAGTCATAAAAGAAAGATCATACCTACTGGACTGTCATAAAAGATAGAAAGTGGCCAATACAGATAAGTTACCTCCTTGGAGCGGGAAGCAGCCTCCTTGACGAGCCAGCAGACATCACCAACTGTCTGGCACTTCTCCACTAAGGCGGCCAGGTCGCTATGATCGTGAAAGTCAAGACATCGGAATAAGTTGAGGTGGTCCATACCCCAGCCGTCAACATAATGAAAAGAAATGAACAATGGCTTATTCAAGATGCCGGCTATCGGACCCTCTGCAGATAACCCATGTGCATTCAGCAGAATAAATAGCCAAGACGTGTGCTTGTAATATGTCTGAGTCCTATCTTCCCTACACACAAACGTCCGGTAAGGATGAAATCTGTCCGTCAGACCCTTCCAAGGGGCTATTGTCGAGAGCGGCTCTTCAACAGGGAATGGGTACTGTTACGCCTCCAGACGAGCGCCCCCTACATGACATAGATGCTTCAAGTTTTTCATGAAGGTGTCTTCATTAATAGCAGCAAAGACAGGAGTGGGCGGCTCAGAGCCTTCTTCTTTCAAAGCCCGACGTTTGGCCAAATAGTTCTCTGCCTCCCGCGGGTGCTGTGAATAAATCCTTTTCAGAAGGGCCTCTGGAATGTCAAACACGGGGCTGGGTTACTGTTTCAAGAAAGAACGCTCGGCCACGTCCCAGAATGTGCCCCTGCCATCCCTATAAAAACTGGTTCGGGTGTTCCACCATTTAATATATTCTGATGTGACCAGGGGAACACGGTTACAAATGGTCGAAATCCTGAAAACCGCGCCATCCTGGCGATGAAAGAAATCCCACCATAGCCGGCCATCACCAACAATTGTGGACCCATGCTTGGCCCGACTATCCAGAGGGAACTGAGCGACTGATGTGGGGATATGTTGGTCGTAACCGAAATTCCTCCCGAAGCGGAATGGGTAATATGGCTCCAAGAGAAGCAGACCACCCTTTCTGAAGACCAAAACACTGGGCTGAATGGCCATGGCCCACCTAACCAGCTCCGGCTCCAGGATAGACCGAACAGCATTAGCCCCTGAGACAGGATGAACATAAGTCTCTACCTCTTCCTCTTACATTCTCTTTGAGCGTGAACCAGAGGAGCTGAACTGCTGCCAAGCTCCAGAAATGAATGTTGCCGGGGGCGTCTACTGGTATCCTTACCAGTCTGCCCCTTATTTTGAACAACTGATCAGAGAAAGAGCCAGGCTCGGCACTGGCAAATTCAATCATCCTGGGTAATACTGTATCTGCCTGCAGAGTTCTAGGAGCCAGCTCGGGAAATAGACTGCAGACCCATGCATTGAAGAAATGAAATGGACCCGCGGTCCTCAAAGAGCGGGGAGTCCGATGCTTGTACAGGTCCCCAAAAGATTTGTAAATCAGATATAAAGCCACTGGGCAGAGTGACAGCCTCATTCCCCAGGCCATTTGGCATGCCGGATATATAGCTTCCGGCCTGATAATCGTCTCGTCCCCCTGAGGGAGAGTGAAGGTGCACAGCCAAAATGTCAAATAAGCTGCACAATGTGTGATAGGGTCCAACCCTGCTGGGTTCGGACCATCCTTGCCTACACGGCGCAGTGAAGCTGGCAGCGCGGACTTGTAACGGGGACTCCTTATCTGCTTGCTGGCGGTCGGCCCCACGGAAGGAAAGTCCGCATATTTCAAAGGGCCCCCGAAGAAATACTGGATCCATTGTCCGATCCGGATCCTTAACTTACTGCTCTTCTCTCGGGGTTGGTAACCCCTGGAAGATCCCCTGCTGTGAGCCAAACAGATAGAGCGATAGGCTTTCTTTAAATACCGGTACGTGTAACCAAGCGAGTACCTGCCTTCGCCGTCAGAGCTATCTTTCTCAGCATCTTCCAAACATACCTCTTCATACGGCTCGCCGTCAATGGGCAGGCCAGAAAGCTGTGATAAACTCCAGAGGTCGAGAGATGTTTCACCCTCTGCTGTATAAAATATGTTGAACAAAGGGCAGAATACTTCGAACATTCCACAGCATAATCCGCGGGATATGGGATAGCGAAATCTAGAAGCAAAGACATTGTGGTATACCCCGGCTCTGATCAGCAGCGGGGCGTATTCCTTCAAAATAAACTCAGTGAATTCCACTGCTGGTGCGGACACCCGAGCAGTTGAGCGGCGCGACACGCCGAGTCACCGGTACCGCACACGGAGCACGACTCGAGCCACTTCAGCGTCCATCTAGCTCGGAGACAGCCTGGAGACTCCGCCTTGAGCCTCCCCATTTATCATATTAGTTAGACTTTATTTGTGTGTAATTTGTGTTTATTTCATTGTATTCGGTTTGCTATTTTGATTGTAATAGGGACTTATGTGCAATTTGGACCCCGTGGGCCCCACGGGCCCCCCAGGCCCCATCCCATTGAGCCACCTCAGCCTAGGGTCCCATGTGGGGTCAGTCAACCTTCCATATGGAGGCTTCTAGAAGGGTGGGCCAAGTGGGGGGACATTGGAATACAAATGTCAACAAAATCCACCCATTCCCACCTACCATGTCCCCTTGACCCACCCTAGTCAATGGGCCGCCCCCCCCCCCCTTAATTTATTTTTTGTATTTTGTATGTGTGTGTCACACTCAATCTAGGCCACCCATTCCCATCCCCTAGATCCAACGGTGGACAATGGATGTGAGATGTAACACATAAATACTTGTAATTTCACATTTTGAGGAATTAATGCATTCATTTGGAAGAAAATATCTTGGAGCAGCCTGGTGCGCCCCCCTCCTCTCTCCTCCCTCTCCCCCTTGAAGCTGTGAAGGCTTCCCTATGGAGGTGTGACTCATCCCCTTATCATTCCGGTCGCCGCCGCCGCCACGAGCCGCCATCGCATCACCGCCGAGATCGCAGGAGTTCTTCCTTCATCCGACCACAGTAGCTTCCACGAAATTCAGCCATCAGCCACAAGCTCAGATCGACTTGAGATTTTGAGGGGATGTTCCAGAGGTGTCAAGAATGTGCCAAAAAATTTGGTTGGTCATAAAGATCCCCTTTGATATTTTTTCATTTTCGTCCAACCTTAATTTCCCGATCTTTCTGCTTGCTGTTTCAATTTCCACCTGCCCTGTGTTTCAAATGTTCGGACCCCTTTCCGATTTTTTTTAGAGATCCCAATTTTACTGGGAGTTCTGTCCATCAACCCCACCATCCCCAAATTTTCTTGAATTTTTGTGAAGCTATTCCATATTTTTCAAAAATCAATCTCAGAGATAGCTACAGTGCTATCCACCTATTCCCAGATCCGACCACCCTCTGGTAAACAAATCATACCAAATCAAAGACACCTCCAATCAGTCCACAAAAAATATCCCCGTTTTCCTTGTTCAAAATCCCACAAGTTTGGTAAAGAGCTCAGAAGCTGAATCGGCCATCTTCCTCTCGGTCAAAGGCAGTCTTCAGACAACTCACCTATAGATCTGAGGTTTCAGTTACTGTACAACTGGGACTTGTCAATTCAATAAAGTTCTGATCTGACTAGATCCAGCAGATCTCTCTGGGTTCAGATTGAAGCATTTGAAGAGAGCTTTCCAACAATAGCTCATGCGTCCCGATCTGACGTCGGGATTGATCGCAGCGGTCATTTTCGTCGGAGCGCGCGCCGGAAAATAGCAATCAAAATCCGTGGGAAGTTAGTTCAAGAATTGAGAATCGGGGCCGATCGACCCCGATCGGTGTTCCCGGTCGACTGCCGTCAGTGGAGGCGTGCCACTAGGGGTCCCCATCACAGTGGGTCCCACCCCCGCAGATCCGGAGGACAGCGCCGTCCGTGGGCCCTACGGGCCCGTAGAAGCCGCCGTTCGGAAAGCACGAAAATGCGGAGCTCGGCACTGCCGGGCGACATCAAGATGCTGCCCGTCAACCCGAGTTGCGTGATTCCCGGACCCCACATGTGACCTTTTACCTCCCTACGTGGAGTGGGTCGACTTAGTGTATTGCTGTAATAATTGTTAACCGGGAGTCCGTGATTCGGCCGGGGTTGTCTTCGCCACGCCGGGTGCGTGAGGTAATGGTCTGAACCTCTTGGCGTTCATTTGCTTAGCTAGTATATGGTCTTTTGCCGCTGCCGAGAGCGATAGGTACTAGCCCGTGTGTCCATGTCACCGCTGTGAGTGTGAGAGTGACCCGTCCCGTGACTCGATCCGAGTCCGGAAGTGAGTCGACTACCCGTGAACTCTGCCGGTTCTTCAACCGCGCACGATCCGCGTTTCCCTCGCTTGGGACAACGAGTGAGCTTGCGTTTCTGTTAGCGACGTATAGCCCATAGGAGCTCTCCGTGTCGGGCTTAGTGTCTCTCCTATCATGTGTTGCTGGTCGTGTCCGCATCTAGAGTCCGAGGTCCATACCACATAGAGTCGGTCCCCGTGTCCGTCCCGCATCAACTGCTCCAACTCGGAATAAGTGGGCGTCGGTTATCTTGGCGTCTTCGAACCAACCAGCAGCTAGCTGATACTTGAACTGGACAGCCGGACAATTCAACACAAAAGGTTCTTCTCGGTACCCCCACTTTATCGGTGCCAGGAATAGACCGTAGCCGGATTTTTCCTTGTGAACTCGGCCACTAGCATTGTCCCACCGAGCGGGTGTAAATTCCGGGGCCCGAGTCAACATCTTTTTCTCCGGCTCCAGTTCTGATATACCGAGGACTGCGTCCCAGTCACGCTTCTCCCCGGGAAGATAGATAGCCTTGCCACGATACACTGATTCCTTCAGGCTATCCCTCTCGGCAAGTATAGCAGCTTCGACTGCACGAGCTAGCTGATTGTCTCGCATTCCACCCATGGTGAAAGTTCGGATAAACGGCATCAGGTGTCTATCCTTCGGGAGATCTGGATGGTAACCACTGCCCCGTCTGAAGCATGTTTCCACGACGGTGGAGTAGACCCTGGACGTTGATACTGTGTCAATTTCAGAATCAGAGGATTCGTCAACGGCGGCAACTTTGTCGTATCCGAAGTCCAGGCTATGCACGTTCAGCCAGTTCACTACAGCCCGTGATATATCTGGCTGGGCTGACGAACTTGTTCCAGCAGCTCCAGAAGACACAGCAGCAGAACTGGAGGCCATTGCAGTGTCTGCAGTCAAAGAAGAAATGTGAATTAAATCCTAAAATAAGAAACAGTCTTATAAGGATTGTAATGTGAAGCTCTATGAAAATTTCGGCAGCATCTCCCCTTATTCAGGGTCTGCCCAAAGAAGATAGGGAGTCACCCACCAAGAGGGAGTGATCCCGGAGGTAAAACGGATTTAATCCCCAAATAATGTCCTACCCGGGGCAAAGTCTAATGATACAGGAAGAAAATCGGACGGTCGGAGGGGAAGAGCTCGCCGCCACTGTCGAGAGAGTGAAGAGAGAGAAGAGGGAGTGAAGAATGAAGAGGAACGAGGCTCTCGGCGCCTTAAATAGAGGCCCAAGAGGTGGGACTCTCGGCGTGATGAAATGCGCGTCGAGAACCCCCCTCCCTTCACAAGGGCGCGCCGAGAAGCCCTGCCAAGGCCCGCGCCGAAAAGTCGCGCGTCGAAAACCAACACGCCGAGAAACTGACGCGCCGAGAAGGCTGTGCCGAAAGGCCGTGCGCCGAGAAGCTCGCGCCAAGAGCATTCAAGTCAAAGAAATTGAAAGAAATCAAAGGAAATGCCAAAGTAATGATGCTTCCAAGTTGAAGATGAAAGATGACTAACAATGTCAAGCTGAGAAATGGGTTCATATGCTGAATGATACATACACCTGCAGGCACCGTGTCATTTATCCTGCATTCCCGCTACTTACAGGTGGGGGGCATTTGTTGACACCTGAAATATAACCGAGAATAAAGATGAGACCGAAGAGAAGATTGAATCAGAAATGAAGATCCCAGAGATTCCTGCAAAGCCCGGAACTACAGAACATTCGTCACTAAAGCTACCACCCCGCTGAAGCCCTCCCCGACCAAGCTGATGTCCGGTGTTGTCATCGCCCAGATGGCAGTACTGATGAAGAATTGCAGTCCATTGACTGATGAAAATCTCCATAAATGTTCTGATAAAGACTATGTCAACTCACCAACTAATGGGCCTTCACCTGTTCTGACAGATTCGAAGGACTGACAAATGAAAAGGCAGATTAGGTAGCTTTGATAGCTCAAGCCTACTGATGAGGAAGATTAAAACATTAAAAGTCCTAAATGGGCTCACTAGTGTGGCGTCGAGAGCTCCTCACCGAAGCCCAAAAAGCCCATGGAGGCGGCGCCGGGAAGCTAGACTCTTGGCGCCGGGAAGCCTCCGCAACCGACTGAGGGGCGCCGGGAAGGTGTGAAAGGCGTGCCAGAGTCGATCATGCCGAGAAGGGGGGGGGCACTGCGCTTATAAAACCCCCCGTTTCATCCAAGACAAAAAAAAGGGAACAGATAGATAGACAGATATCGAAGAGAGGAGTAGCCACATTCACCAGATAAGATAACAAAGAGAGAAAAGAAGCTACTGCTACGAAGCCCGAGAGAAGGAGAAGGTGGGGTGCTCGGGGAGGGAGAGGAGTCAATGCTCCGCCCTCCCCCTTCGTTGTCTTCTCCTCTTGCTTTCTTTTTGCTTTGATGTGTAAGCTTTGATTATGTTTTCTATTTTTCGAAGTTAAGAGATCTCCCTATTGTTGAGGAAATAATGTATTCGTCTGTCTTCCCTCTCCCCTTCTCCTTTGTTCTATCTTTGAGAACGATGTAAACGATGAAACAGTGAAATGCAATTTTGTGATTGTTCCTCTGAATTGGTGGTGGTCAGGCATTCCCCCCCCCCCTTTTTTGTGCTCTCTCTCTCTCTCGGAATATCTATCGTCCCCTGTGTGCATTGATCATTCGGACGCTTAGAACCCCAGTGGTTTCTTGTGCTTATGTGCATGTTCGTTTCAGATGGGGTGGAGGCAAGAGAGTCCCGATCCTCACTGTGGATTTTGGGCTTTGTCCTCCTTCTCCCTCGTCGACATCGATGATATGGATGCTGTGAGGTCTCTATCCTCATGAATTTCCCAAGCCATCAGGGCTATTGCAGGGATCAGAGACAGTCATTTCTTGATCCCCTGCATGGCTGGCGATATAAAGGGTATAAAACCCGTTCCAGAGGGCTTCGAATGCTTGGTGTTTCTAATCCCTCGAACCCCTTTCATCTGTGACCCCTTGATGTTAACCTGGTAGAGCCCTTGACTCTTCCCTCGCTTGCATCCTAAAACCCTCCAGTCATTATCTAAACCCCCCCAGAAAATCCTCAGAACAGAGTATCGTAAAACCCCATAAACCTTCCCGACATCAAAACCACCATCTTCCCGGCGTGAACATCCATCGTCGCAATGAACAGCTCCCGGCGCGGCCCTTTGTGCGCCGAGAAGCCCCTTCTCCATGCCGAGAACCCAACAGAGGCGCGCCAGGAATTCCTTTCTCCCGTGCCGAGAAGTCATGTTATTATTGGCACCGAGAAACCTGTGCCGAGAGGCCCCTTCCTCTTCTTTCAGCCGCGCCGAGAAGCCTATGACGAGAACCCCTAGTGGCGCACCGGGAACTCTTTTATCCCGTGCCGAGAAGCCATGTTATACTCCTAATCATCGGCGCCGAGAACCTCTTTCTTCTCAGCCTAGTCCTCGATCCTCATGCTGTATCCACCAGAGGGATAAACAAAAAGTCATCAAGCTTGCCTCAGGAAATAAATCGATGGGGGGGGCGACCTCCCCAACATTTACATTGATCCGGGATCTAATCCCCTTTTCCTTCCGACTTTTATCCCGGCATCCCGTGGATGATAGTCTATATATCTCCTTGGCATGATCCAAGATAAGGGGATATGCTACCAAATTTCACTCACATCACCTTGAGTGACTATGGTATTCTCTCCTAACCCCGCTGGCCCACGGAGTTCTGCCACTGCATGTTCTCCGATGGTCCCTCGAAAGGGGGATATTAATAAGACATCGCACCGGCATAGGGTGTGTCATGTTATACCGGTCCCTCTTCAGATTGCGGGTCAAAGATACCCGATCCTTCATGGATCTCATCCTGCCACTGCAGGGATGATTTCCTATTCCCACTTGGCATAGTCCAAGGTAATGGGGATATGCTGCCGGATTTGCTCCGCACCTGACGTACTCTTGCCTCATCCAGTCTGTTTAATGTCTTGCGAATAGACTAGCACACTCTCACTTGAGTTTTGTTTTGTCGCTATTCTCCTCCTGTCTTTGGCGTCTAATCAAGGGTTGTCTTCCTTAAGGAGGACATAATTAACGTCATGGCCTTTATGACATGGCGGACTTTCGGTCCTGACTCGGACTTCATAATCGACTGATCAAGTCAGATCGAGCGCATAATAAAATCGTCACTACGGTGACTGGCATGCCTAATAAACCAACCAATAAACCAAATAAATAAATCAAAAAAATCAAGTTCTTCAAAACAAATCCATCCCCCACAGATTAGCGGCAACGCGACGAGGACTCAAAATCCTACGATTTCTCTTCAGGAACCAGCTTCAGATGGCGTCGGGGTTGGGCTGGAGAATTTAAAACACAGTCACCTCCAGATCTGGGCAGCAATCTGGAACCGAACTGCGCGCCTCCACGAAACGAATCGTTGCCGTTGCTCACGAACTCCGATTGACGCAAAACCAGCACTGAACTTTTCCTAACTCACAGAGGTATCACTGGAATTTTTTGTGGAAGAAGAAGATAAGAGGAAGAGGGGGATACGAGGTCGAGTCACACGACCCAATTCTGTCCAGTCACAGGACAGAACCAAGGGAGTCACACCCAAGGAACACACAAGAGAATCACTCTCTTAAACACACTTTCTTTCACAAAACTTTCATTAACTTCTGCACACACACTATACATGGCTTTAAATAGACAAATGCAAGGGGTAGGGGGAGGGACTTACGTGGGTTACATGGAGAGGGAGGGGGGCTGCGCCCCTTGACCAAGAGAGAAAGGGAGAGGGGGACAGCCAACATGTTGGCTCACCTACCTTTGAAATCCATGTAAAGATGGTAGGTGGCAGCCATTTTGAACTTGAACAGCAGGGATTCTTAATGCTCCCATGTGGTAAATGGGAATGGAAGAAAAGAAAACAAAATGTCTAGCCTAATACAACAAAAAAGGGGGCGCCCCCTACTTGGGCCTCCAATTGGGCCATTTTGGCCATGGCTTAAGCCCATTCCACCATTCTTGTTTAAGGCCTTTCCAACTTTGAGAGCCCATGAGGGAAGGGAGCCCATTTAGGAGGGGAGCCCAATTGGGCCATGCAAGGCTTATGGATCCATCTAAATGGACCAAGGCCCCTCCTTTCTTAAGGAATGCTTAAGGGCCTTAACCAATTGGCCCTTTAAGAGCCTTACAACCAGCCCATTATGCAAACCCAAGTAGAATGTTTATTACAAGCCCAATTTCAATGCAAAAAGAGTCTAAATTGAAGCCAAATTGTCCCCAATTTGAAGGGAAGCCGATGTAGTCCACTTGGCGCTCCGCGTATGGCACCGTCGGTTCACCGACGTGTCACTTGATCGTCCTGGTGTCCGCACCATAGTTGACCCCACGGTCATGAACCAGATGATGGTGGAAAGAATGATCGAGCTAAAGCTCACGGAGAGGAGTGAAGGTGATTACATCACATTTGATGCCTATCGGGTGCCTTACCCGCAACACCATGCTGCCAAGCGGCTTCCCCCGGGGGTCAACAAGTCACCCAAGTTCGACAAGTTCAACGGGAAGGGATCCCCGAAGGAACAAATTGCATATTACATGAATATCATGGGTGATTTGGCCGCCGATGAGTCATACCTGCTAAAATTTTTCAGGTCCTCGTTGACGGGGCTCGCATTTGAATGGTACTCCAGCCTCCCGGCCGGGTCGATCAGCGACTGGTCGGATATGCAGAGGAAGTTCAGGGAGAGATTCCATGTTACAGAGAGGGAGGTCACAGTGGCCGAACTCTACTCAACAAAGCAAAGGGCCGATGAGACAGCCCTCGATTATATCAAGAGGTGGAGGAACCTCGGAATGAGGTGCAAGCGGCCCCTGCATCAGGAGGACGTTGTACAAATATGCAAACAGAACCTCAGGAGGGAGGTTTTAGAAAAGATGATTGGAATGGAAATATGGTCGTTTGACCGATTGAACAATATCGTGGTCGAGGTGGAAGCCTTTCTGGCCAGACCTATCCCTACATCAACTGCTAGCACAACCCAGAAGGGCAAGGCAGCGGAGCGGCGCTCGTCGCCTAAATAAGCGAACGCTCTTGACATCAAGGCGTTTGAACAACGGAAAGATGAAGGCAAGAAGGCGGTCGCCCCACAGCCTGCAGAAGCCCCAGATGGCAAGGAAGGTCCCTTGCTGCGGGACAAGATGAAGAAAGCCTACTCATTTCCGAAGGACAAGACCCGGATTCTGTTCGACTGGGTAACGGAATATGGCATGGTCACCCTGCTAGAGCCAAAGAGGCCGGAGGACCTAAAGAGAAGAGACAACCCAAGATTCTGCCCTTACCACCAGATGCTGGGGCATCCAATCGAAGACTATTATGTTTTCAAGGACATCATCGAAGGGATGGTGAAGAAAAATAAAATCGAGTTGGGAGAGTACAAAGTGGACCCTCCTCAACCGCATGAAGCCCCTCGGAGGAGGGCATGAGTCAACATGATCTCCCTATACTAGGCACTGCCCGAGGAGATCTCTGAAGCAAGTACGCGGAGCACTTATGATACTCATTTCTTGGAGCCCGCGAAGGAACAGCAGGGATGGCAACAGATCCCTGCGAAGCACAAACGGACGAAAGCACCCTGCCCGAAAGTGGGGGCACATATCCGTGGTGTTACACCCCGACCTGCTCCGTCGGTGGCAGCACCCGTGTGGATCACTCCACCTACAACCATCAGGATACCTACACACAATCGGAGGAGGCAAACTCTGCTGCCGGTGGTCAAGGAAACCAGTCCTGGGATCTCCCGACTGCAAAACCTCATTGAAGGGCTAGATGAGTATGTGCAGCCCAAATTGAAGCCCTTGCTGGTGCGCGACCATGTCCCATGGCAAGAGCTGGAGCAGCTCTCACTCGAGCAGAAGGAGGGAGCTAATGCAACATCCGATAAGGAGGGCAGTCTGTTCTGGGGGCAGGCATCTGCTGAAGCAAAGAAGAAGAAGAAACAAAAGAAGAAGAGACGGGCCGCTAAGGCCGATAAAGTGCAGGTTCTCTCCTGCAATACTCTATCAGCACTCTTCAACCTACCCGGAGAGGAGGAAGAAGAGGAAATTTACTTCACACCCCTTTTTGGGGGAGGCAGGGTTGAAGCCGCAACTACTACACATGCAACCCGGTCACCACCCAACCACAACATCATGTTCAGGGAAGAGCAGCCCTACAAAACACCTTCACCGGAGATCAAGGGAGCCCAGATCCCTCCTCCGCTAGGCCTATATAACAAGAGTGGGGGCAAGGTGGTCCCTTCATTTCTTGAATTCATGAAGATGTCTAAGGGGAAGCAACCTTGCCAGGAGGCTAACCCTGCACCCGGGAATGTTCACCCGCAACCAGCTCAATCTACCGAAGCTCCAAATATAGATGGAGCTTGCCCCACAACAGCTAATGAAGAACATCAAGGATTCGGTGCTAACCAGAAAGGCGCTGAGTCCGAGGCAGAGGAAGCAGGCCCGTCAGGGACCACAACTTGGGACTCTCCCAAGCCCAGGTGGGCTGAAGAGAAGAAGCTCTCCAATGTCCAAGCTGGGAGCCGAATAATGAAGCTACTCAAGAAGCTCCCTGCTCGATTTACCATCTGGGAGATCCTCTCTTTGAGTGAAGAGACTCGACAGGCGATCATCACTACTCTGCAGACGCCTGCCCATTTTGAGACCTGCCTGGCTGAAGCAATGCCGGAAGCTAGCATGACTTTCACTCCAGAGGACATGTTGCTGCCTACCATCAGCCATAACAGGCCACTATATATGAAGGGGCACCTAAATGGAAGGGAGCCGAATAGGATTCTGGTTGACCCCAGTGCAGTGGTCAACATCCTGCCCTATAGAATATACAAGAGGCACCACTTCAACGTGCATCTCGAGAAAGTCGGAGATATGCGTATCGCCGACTTCAATAAAAAATGTGAAGTGTCGATGGGGGTGGCAGAATTCACCCTTACCCTAGCGGATTTTACTACGACGGTACAGTTCCATGTCATCGACTCCCGCACCTCGTACAAAGCGTTGCTCGGCCGCCCATGGCTACTTGAAAATATGGTGGTGCCCTCTACGCTCCACCAATGTATCAAATACAGTCTTCAAGAGAAGGAGGAGAGAATATTTGCTGACCCCCACCCGTTTGAGATATTTGAATGTCACTTGGCGGACGCCAACCTATATGCGGGGCCTTCTCAGAAGACCTCTGAAGCTAAGACCCCCGCGGGGGCATCTAGAGGCGCATCCGGCGACAATTGGTACCCACCACCGCCACGCAGATATGTCAAGCCCAAGGTGGTCTCTCATATCACAGCATCTGGGGATGTGGGCAGAATAACACCCCCAACATTATACCCTGAAGCTAATGAAGTGCAGGTCGATCGGCAGTACAACTACATTGGAGTCCCGAACGGCCTCACCAAGCCGATTCTCGGCCTCGATGACTCCACTGTCGAGCCTTTCAAAACTTGGGAGGTGTCACAGGCAGAGGGACCCAACAGCTTGTTCTATACGACTGAGGAGCACCCTACTCGGGAAGACACAGACTGCGGCCTCCCCGAAGACATAAGTAACCCGTCGGTCCCCGTCAAGGGTCTGGCATTCACAACTAGTCGGATGGCCAAGATGTTTCAAAAATAGCACATTTCCTCCGATCAGTCTCAAAAATGCAAGAAAACTTTCCAGAAAATGTGGTATCCCGCACGTCTGGATAAGGAACTGAGACGCATCTCTCAACATCCAGGGTTGGGCTTCACCCTAGATGAATATTATTACAGCGGGCGATATGAGGTAGATACTATCTCCACCTTCTACCCTGTTGAAGGTAGCCCACTGGGGGCAACTTTTGATGAATACCCAGCGGAAGCTAAATATGCTGAGCCGGCTCAGCCCGGAGATCAAGAACCAAGGACCATGATTCTTTGCCGGTGTTAGGAGTAGGTCCATCCTGAAGAGGAGGCCCTTCAGGCCGAATTTGATACGGCTAGCAGCAGCAAAGCCGAAGGTGTCGAAGATACCGAGACCCCTCCCTCCAGCAAGATCCCACTGATGATGACCTCAGCACCTCTTGTGCCGATCGGGGAAGCCTTGACTAGCCCCGACCGGGAGGTATACACTGCCAAGGAGAGGAATGCCACTTATATTGAGGATACAACTGCCCTAGAAGGCGAGACCTCCTCACCCTCTGCTACAAGGCTGGGATGTTGTTACAGCCCAACAGCGAGCAGCCACCAGTTGGTCACGACTGCAACCCCGTCTGCAAAGACTGAAGCTGCTCTCCTGCCCATGGAGACTACAACGATGGTGGATTTGTTGAGAGAGCAATATGCACGGCCGCTACTAAATGAAGCAGAGGACTTTCGAGAAGCTCTGATGACGTCAAATGGGGAAGGCGAGGTCCTCGACCCTGAAGATGGTATTCCAGATTTCATCGACCTCCAACCGGCACCTCCGGAGATAGAAGACGGACGCCAAGCTACAGTCGACGAGCTGATAGAAGTCAACTTGGGAAGTGAGAAAGACCCCAGGCCTACCTTCCTCAGTGCCCAGTTATCCTCATAAGAACATGAGCTGTACATCCAGCTGTTGCAAGAGTACCGGCATTGCTTTGCCTGGACTTACAAAGAAATGCCAGGTCTAAGCCCTACAGTTTCGCAACATGAGCTGACGATCAGCCCTGAAGCCGAGCCGGTGAAGCAACCACCGCGGCGCATGAGACCGGAGCTCATCACTCAAATTTGTACAGAAGTCGACAAGTTCATTGACGTGGGATTTGTCGATGAAAATCAGTACACCACATGGTTGGCGAACATCGTCCCCGTGAAGAAGAAGAATGGACAGATCCGGATATGTGTTGACTTCCGAGATCTGAATAAAGCATGTCTCAAGGATGACTTTTCGGTGCCAATAACGGAGGTCATGATAGATGCAACAACCGGTCATGAGGCCCTATCATTCATGGACGGGTCATCCGGCTACAACCAGATATGGATCGCGGAACATGACCGGGTCCACCCGCCTTTCGAACCCCTAAAGACATCTATCACTACAGGAGGATGCCGTTCGGATTGAAGAATACTGGCGCAACTTATCAGCGGGCAATGACTAAAATATTTGATGAGTTGCTCTACCACAAGGTCGAGTGCTATATATATGATATGGTGGTCAAGACCAGAAGAAAACAAGACCATCTGGAAGACCTAAGAGTCATTTTTCAGAGGTTGAGGCAGTATGAATTAAAAATGAACCCTATGAAATGCGCGTTCGGAGTATTGAGCGGGAAATTCTTGGGTTTCATTGTCAGATATCGGGGAATCAAGATAGACCCTGCAAAGATCAAAGCAATTCAGGAGTTACATGCTCCAAGAAATCTCTCCGACCTGAGATCACTACAGGGCCACTTGGTTTATATCCGGCGGTTCATTTCTAATTTGTCAGGGCGATGCCAGCCTTTCCACAAATTGATGATGAAGGATGTTCCCTTTTACTGGGATGAAGATTGTCAGACAACCTTTGACAAGCTGAAAGACTACCTGAAGACTCCTCCAGTACTGGGCACACCGGTGAAGGGATGGTCATTGATATTATATATAGCAGTCACACACAATTCCCTGGGGGCAATGCTGGCCCAGAATAATGAAGAAGGGAAAGAACAAGCCCTCTACTATCTCAGTCGGAGACTGGTCAGAACTGAGAAGAAATATACTTATATTGAGAAGATCTGTCTGGCACTGGTCTTCGCAGTTAAGAAGCTTCGACACTACATGTTGTCGCATGAAATCAGCTTGGTATCCAAAGAGGACCCGCTGAAATATATCATGTCCCAACCGGCACTCAAAGGTCGCTTGGGCAAATGGGCAGTAATCCTTATGGAGTTTGACATCTCCTATGTGCCGCAAAAGGCTGTCAAGGGCCAAGCTATTGCAGACTTCTTCGCCGAGCACCCAGTACCCGGGGACTACCCGCTGGAACCAGAGCTTCATGAAGATGAAACCCTGGAAGCCGCTTAGGTGTGGCCCTCCTTGTGGCAGCTATATTTTGATGGCACTTCCAGAATTGACACCTTTGCCACTGGAACCAGCCAGGGTCAGAGCAGGAGCATGCATATTCATGAAATCTCCAGAAGGGGAGGTTGTGCACACATCTTGCTCGATAAACAAGCCTTGCACAAATAATGAAGCAGAGTATGAAGCCCTGATAATCGGGTTGCAAATTGCTCTATCCATGGGAATTCAGATGCTGGAAGCATTCAGAGACTCCATGCTAGTTATAAAATAGCTGGAAGGAGAGTTCGATGTGCGAAAGCAAGAACTCCTCCCCTACCATCAGCTGGCAACCCGCCTGATGTCAGGATTCTACTTCATCAGCATTAAGCATATCAACCGAGGTCAGAATGATCAGGCAGACGCCCTCGCTAAGTTGGCCATCTCTTTGGCAGTCCTGCCAGACACAAGCCTGAATATAATGGTGATCAACCGCCGGCAGGTCCCCAGTGTAACAGAGGTCTTAGCTGACGAACAAGAGATTGAGGTGGTAGCCATCGAAGAGGTTCAACAGCCCGATAGGCGAGAACATCTCCTACGATGGTTTCAACACTAGCAGCTCCCAAAAGAAAAAGAACATAGAATGAAACTCTTGAGGGTCGAAGACTCTTACGAGATGAGAAACGGAACCCTGTTCTGAATAATGGCGGATGCCCGAAGAAAAGTCCTACTTCGTTGCTTGTCTTCAGCAGAAGCTGGGCAGGTGATGCAAGAAGTCCATGCGGGATCAGTTGGAGCGCATCAGGTCAGCCCAAAGATGAAAATTGAGATAAAGAAATTGGGTTACTATTGGCCCACTATATTTGATGACTACTGTAAGTTCGCCAGGGCTTGTCAGAAGTGTCAAGAACACGCCAATGTGTCAAGAAGGCCTCCAGTGCCACTACATCCTACCTTGCCAAGCTGACCGTTTGCTTAATGGGGCACGGACGTGGTAGGGCCACTACCAGCATGTTCATCATGGTGCAAATACATCTTAGTAGCTACAGATTACTTCTCCAGATGGGCAAAAGCAGTTGCGTTAAGAGACGTGACGGGAGAACTAGTTGCAAGATTATTCAGACAGAACATAATATTCTGGTTCGGGATTCCCAACTGAATTATCTCTGACAATGGCAGCCATTTCAGAAATCAGAAGGTTTACCGGCTAGCCGACAAATATAAGATTGACTGGAGGACATCATCCCCTTACAACCCTCAAGCCAATGGACTCGCAGAAGCCTTCAACAAAACACTATGCACGTTGCTGGCAAAGACTGTCAAGTCTAATAAAAAGGACTGGGAAGGAAAGATGTATGAGGCGCTCTGGGCCTATCGTACTGTCTATAAAACCCCAACCGACTGTTCGGCATTTTCCCTCGTGTATGGGTCAGAGGCTGTGGTACCGATTGAATTAGAAGTTCCCTCGCTGCGGGTCGCCATCCAGCATGGACTAGTCAGCAGTGAACAAACCAATGTAGAAAGAAGATTGGAAGAGCTCGCCGAGCTCGAAGGAAAGCGCCTCCGTGCGCAACAAAACATCCAACTCTACCAAGCTCGCATGGCCCGTGCTTTTGATAAGCTGGTCAAAGGGCGAGAGTTCAAGAAGGGAGACCTGATAATGGTCAAAAGAAGAGAAGTGATGGCCGCTAACCCCAAGGGGAAGTTGGTCAAAAATTGGGTCGGACCATACATCATCCACCGAGTATACGAAGGGGGTGCCTACGTCCTGGTAGACCACAAAGGAGTCGTCCAGTTCTCTCCTCTCAATGGAAAGCATATAAAGCTGTATCGCACGGCGCAACCGGCATTCCCTAAATAATCGGAATACCTCCACCTTGGTCTAGTGGCGCTCCGCCCTGACCGAGCTTCCTTGGTCTAGTGGCGCTCCGCCCTGACCAAGCTACCTCCACCTTGGTCTAGTGGCACTCTGCCCTGACCGAGCTTCCTTGGTCTAGTGGCGCTCCGCCCTGACCGAGCTACCTCCACCTTGGTCTAGTGGCACTCCGCCCTGACCGAGCTACCTCACATTGGTCTAGTGGCATTCCGCCCTGATCGAGCTACCTTACCTTGGTCTAGTGCCACTCCGCCCTGACCGAGCTACTCCACCTTGGTCTAGTGGCGCTCCGCCCTGACCGAGCTACCTTACCTCGGTCTAGTCGCACTCTGCCCTGACTGAGCTACCCCACCTTGGTCTAGTGGAACTCTGCGCTGATCGAGCTACCTTACCTTGGTCTAGCGCAACTCCGCCCTGACCGAGCTACCTTACCTTGGTCTAGTGGCACTCCGCCCTGACCGAGCTACCCACACCTCGGCCCAGTGGTACTCTGCCCTAGCCAAACTCGCATAATATACATATCTTTGCCATTGCGGGCCTTACACCCGAATCGACACGAATCCATCCTTTGCGTTACCATTGTCTCCTTGCTAACGAACAAACCCCTTTCCGGCACAAGACTTCGTGTCCTAGCTAACCTTTATACATCTTTGCTATTGCGGGCCTTACGCCCGAATCGGCGCGAATCCATCCTTTGCGTTGGCATTGTCTCCTTGCTGACAAATAAATCCCTTTTCTCGGCGCAAGACTTCGTGTCCTAGCCAACTGCTATATATCTTTGCGATTACGGACCTTACGCCCGAATCGGCATGAATGCAACCTTTGCGTCAACATTGCCTTCGTGCGAATGAATAAACCCCTTTTTCTTGGCACGAGACTCCATGTCCTAGCCGACTCTCTCAACACCCTTCTGTTATAAAAAAAAAAGAAGAAAGAAAAAAATAGGGGTTAAAAATAGAGATACCCCGCCGGCCTTGTTCCTAGACTAGGACAATGGCAAAAATAGCTATAACCCGACTGTGGCGAAAACCCGAAAGGGTGTTGCAGGCAAAATCGGATACCCCGCCATGTGAAAACTCGAAAGGGCGCGTGGGCAAAAGCAAGAGGGGGCTGACTTCAGCGAAAACCCGAAAGGGCGCTCAGGTCAGTAAAGTGGTAATCTGAAAAGTTCTTCTTTCTCCTCTTAAATGAAACTCCCAAGGGACAACAATCAAAAGTCCCACTAGGAATCCCCTACAAAACCATGTTCGGCCCTCGTCACCATCGGCGAGATCGGTCGGCCTCCACCTTTAACTCGGACCTTCCATCCCGGTTAATGAACGTACTCCTTGCTTCGACATGTAAACCATGCCGATGAACAGACCCACGTTTGACCCTCGTCATCATCGGCGAGATCGGTCGATCTCTATCTCTTAGCTTGGACCTTTCGTCCCTGTTAAGAACCGTACAGTCTTTGCTTCGACATTGTGGAACGCACTAAAATTCGAGGTTGTAAAAATAATGGGGTGTTCTTTTTTATCGTTTATCAGTTTATCGAGTGCGAGGGCGTGCCAGTCACCTAGGTGACAATGTGTTCGGGCTTCAAGACTGGAGTGGTCCAAAGCCCGGGGTGCGCTCCGTCTGACTAATCAGGCGATTATGGGTATCGGGTCGGGACTGGAGACCCGTCGCGCCATAAAGGTCGCGGCGTTAATTACATCCCCTCGGAGAGGGGGAAAACCTCTGATTAATCGCCAAGATATGGGGCCTCATGGCCTAAACATCAATTATCATGAAAGAAGTAAACAGCATATTGAAAGGCATTAAAATTCCCCTATGATGGGATACAGAAGGACATTTGGAGTCATATTGGTCATAAATTGACCATTTAATGTTCGAACGAGTGTCCGGTTTGAAACGTCATAATCGTCATGATAAAATCGGAACATATGTAGACCAGGACACGACAAATTTACTGTCGAAGAGATGGAGACATTCGATTAAATCCCGGTCGAGCCGGTACACAACGACAGGATATCAGCCAAAGGAGGGGGCAGCTCCGGATGAATGTCATTGGACCCTTGGTTTGCATTTCATTTGTATACCCATTTCTTTGAGGTGAATGATCTTATTTAAATGAGTTCGGGTCTGCCGACCCAGGGAAGGGGCAGCCCAGAGAGTCTCATGACTCCTTGTGACAGTGAGTTCTTTTCTGTTTTATTTATTATGGTTCCATCATAGCAGATCTCAAGAGATCTGAGATTTATTGACATTTATTCCATTCGGGCCTTTTGACCCTTCGTTTAATCCTCGATCACGAGCCCTCTTCGATTATTTCAGCTGGCTTCATTCTTCGTAGGATTGGTTGGTGGATTCCCGGACAGCACTCCGCAAGGAGAGTTTATTGACATTTCGCTTTGGATGAGCGCATTGATTATCTTGACTCCATCCTCTGTTAACCACCTAATTCACCCACTGGGTAGCAAGCGCAACTATGTGGTGATTTGCCTTGGGCCCCTTCACATCTCCCCACCTTTGCCGGCTATTGGACCTGTCAGGAAGAGTTGTGTGGTGTTTCTTTTGATTGATGCATACAGGATGCAGATGGAATTCATGTCATACTAATGAAATTATGAGATGAATGCTCATGTATATCAAGTATCGTACCAATGCAAGAAAATGTTCCTATCTGAAATGCAATTTCAGTGGAGGTCTGGTTTAGAGCCCATGTGTATATGCATATTTCAAATGAAGCTGAGAAAGACGAGTGAACAGGGATTAAAAAAAAATGCATGCCAATGCAGATGCTCCAAGGCAAAGCTTTCAGTCTTAATTGGAGAGCTTGAGTTTCATGTTCATAAGCCAGCTCTTGTTCTATCCATTTGATTTTCAGCAAGCTCAAAAAATGAGTTTTATCATCATCCTTTTTTTGTATGCACCCGTCCTAACTGGATTACCCTTGAACCAAGGATTTTCGATGCTCATCATTTCCGTTCTGCCTATCCTGTCTTCAGCAGATTCGATACCAGATTTGGCCATCGCATTTATGAAATTTAGTCACGAGGGGCATTCACATGCCAATGCATATGAAGCTTCATTTCTCCCCTGGAGTTGAGATACGTAGACCATTCATATGTTGATGCACATGGTGATCTTCAGGAATTCAGGGGATGCATTCATAGGATTGGATCTGCTGTGTACATGGGATTTCTATATATGCTTATGTGTATGAATTTTTTTGGGCAAGTGTATTCAGAACGGGATTTATATTCATGCACATGCATACCTCTTGATATATACAGGTTCACACTATACTGCTATTCTAGACTAAAGAAATTCTTTGATCAACATTCCTGTTTCATTTTTTTTCAACAATTTCAGAATTCGTGTTAAGCACTACATTCTTCTCTCTTCTTTTTACTGCCTGTATGTTCACAGTGGATGGGGGTTGTGACCTTTGATTTGTTTTTTTCTTTTATCTAAGCATTCATTCCTCACACATTTCTTTCTTCCCCTTTCTCTTTTTTTTCAGGCGGATTGGACTCCAGAGGAAGGCGGGAGAGGGTCAGCCCCGGCAGCCCCCGGGTCCAGCAAATAGAGTGCAAGGCATATGCAAAATGCCGCTGTGAAGGGATTTCGATTTTTCTTTTAAACTGGGAATCGGAATTTGAAGCTCATTATTCATCTCATTTTTTTGATACTCTGTTCATTCTGGTTTGAGCAGGTTTGAGCAAGTTGTGCTTGATTATTTACCCTCTTCTTCTTTTGAAGTTCAATATGCATCAGTTCATGTTGATTGAATTTTTCTTTTCCAGCCTAGAAGATTGGGTCCTGAGTCCTTATTTTATTCATTTCGTCTTGGCCATCAAGAATTCGGCACTTTTCTGAGACTAGGTTGGTTATTGTCTTATGCTTGTTGTGTAGAACTTCAGTTTTGATCTGAGAGATTAAGTATCATATTTAGAATTCAGTGTCTATCTTGTCCATCCTTTAGTTCAGTTTATTCAAAAAAAAGCCTCAAAGTCCAGCATTCAACCTTTTCATTTGAGTTACTCTATTCAAAAGTCCCTTTTTGTTTAAGCATTCTCCTAAGATCACATTCATTCCTGCATGTTTATCCATTCCTGAAATCATGTTGAGCATTACATTTTCTCCTTCCTTTTCGCCGCCCATGGGTTTACAGTGGCAAATTCCTCTTCCTCACATTTGTTAAATGCGTCAGGCATGAGGTTCAATGTGTTGACTCATTCATCAACTCCCTTGCTCTTTCTCCCTTTCATTCATTTTCTTTTATAATACTCATTCTCGTATTAGCAGGGCCGACGACCCCCCCCCTTTTTTATGCATGCTCAACATTCAAACCTTACTGTTCTGCTTTTTTCTTTTGATGTCCAGAAATCATGCCTCTTCTCCTCTTAGAACCCTTCAGTTTGGGAGTTTGAATTCCTTCTGCTTTCTTTTTTTTTCTTGCCTCTCTTAGTCTGTTTAATCTGATTTCTCTTGGCAGGTTCAAAGAACTTATGGAGGACACCACTTTTTCTTATGCGTCAGTCCAAAACTGGATATTAGTCCTTGAATTAAGGAGCCCCAGTATCCATCATTTCTTTGTTTCACTTATCTAATTTCAACAATCTTCAAATCTGTTATTCTGCCATTGAACCACAGTGAGCATATTTATTTCACTCAATCCATTCTTCCCCCTTTTTTTTAGCCCATGCTTCAGCGCATTCCTTAGACTTGGCTGGCTTCTGATTCATGGCTGCCACTAAGTTCTCCAATTCAGCCATATGCCCATTTATATTTCTTCTTATTCAGACCATTGGTCATCTCCCTTTTGTTGAACATTAACCCCTCGTATACTTTGAGCTTTGTGTGTGAAACACGTATGTGAAAGTATGCACATGAATATGACTTTAAGAGCTTGTGCAGTCTTCACTAAAATGCACTGGGTTTTATGCATACGAGATATAATGGGGTTTTCTTGGGAGTTCCTTTATGCAAAATGCTAATGGGATTTCTGGAGATCACAATTTCTAAATCTGGAGGTTTTGAATTTCAGTCGGCAAGTCATCCCCCCCCCTTTTTTATGCATCTACGCACATACAAATATGCAAATATGATGCATGGACTCTGAATTAACCATGGATGCGTATGTCATACGTAATAACGCAAAGACTTCAGTTTTAAAATGCATTGGTTCAATGGTTTGCATAGAGTCTGGCCAGCGGCCCTTTGGATTTGGGTTTGATGTGATCACTTTAGAGCATCAAATGCTCAAGGGACATGATGCAGTGCAGTTTATGCTTTCAAGAGGGGCGGTGGTTTCTGAATTGGGGCTTTAAGATTGAGGCTTAACAGTTTAACTCTTTATTAACCCTGGTTTTTGTTGGTTCAGAAATTGCATTTGATCATCTCACTTTTGATATATATATATATCTGTTAAACCAAACGGGCCCTCAGCTCTTGAATCAGAAGATCTCAAAATCATTCTTCCCATTTTCTGTTCTGCTCATTTCGCTGCTAGCAGTTTCCAGAACCGTGCCTTCTTTTAGAATTCAACTATGAAGACTGGGCATATGTGGATGCATATGAATGTTTGCTTGCTATGTGAATTCAGGCAAAATGAGTACCATGTATTCATCTATGATTCATTCATATACTCAGCCCTATGTTCAGCCATGCAAATTATATATGGGTATGCAAATGCACATGAGATTCATTCGAAATTCATTCATGAGATTGTGTATGCTATACAAGCCTCCAAAGGGAGAGAATGCAGGGAATGAATGACATGTTTGGCTTGTGTAGAGACGAAAGTGAGTTCATGCATAGCTGGCCATACAAATGGGGTTTTCAGAAATCATGTTAATCATTGTCTTCCTCCTCCCTTGGAGTTTGATGTGCATAAGTTCATCTTGAATGGATTTGCTCTTGTTCATTCTGATCCTCAGCAATTTCAGAAGATTGCATTGATCATCACATTTTTTTTTAATGCATAGCTGTAGACTTCATTTCTTGAAACGGGAAACTCTGGTTAACACCCATGTTTATGTTGTTACTTCAGAATTGCATCTTTAGATCCCAACTCACAGTGAAACCCCTCTTTATTTAGCCATCTGCACATCTATATTTTTTTGGTCATCATTCATTTCAATTTTTTTTTTGTTCAGATGGTTTGGTACAGAGAATAGTTGTTGCATCAAGATCTTATATCTCCTATTATTTCATACCAATTACGCATCATTTTGTGTTAAATGCCCTTTTTTGTTCAATGACATCTTTTAATTAAGTCAGAGTGGTATTAAACTTTCCCCCCCTTTTTTTTTTAGTTATTAGTCATGGCAGAATTTTGGCAGCATCTCCCCTACACCCGGAGCGTAGGGGGTTTACACGGGGCGCGCCCACAAGGAGTGACGGCCCCAAAATAACAAGGTGGGCCGCGTAAGCGACAACACCGGCGCGAATACCCCATTTGGGGCTGGAGGTCCCGAAGGCCTAGCCTGCGTGGGAGCCCAGCGACCCATGGGTTGCGATCATGTAGACTTCTCCCGTACGGGGCCGGGGATCCCGAAGGCTAACCTGCGTGGGATTCCGGTTACCCGAGAGTCGTCTCGATCGTGGCCGAACACTACATGAGGGCCGAGGCCAACACGACAGTGCGGCTAAAGAAAAAAAAAGGAGGGACAACAAGAGGTATTCTTCTTTATGGAGCTACGAGGGGACTGAGGGTGCAGAAGACAACACAAATCGGACAGGCTCTCCTTTTTACTCCGTTATATGATCAACTTCCACCACATCCGGATGAATGTGAGGATGGGGTTTACATACTGGGGAGCGAAGAAGAAGAATAAAAACATTGCAAGGAATACATAGAGAGAGGGGCAGGACTCTCCTCTTCCTCACCTTTTTCTCTCTTCTCTGAACAGATATCGGAGACTAAAGAGGGTTCTCACTCACCGATCCACTGAACTCCAGCCGAAGAAGAGCTTTTTCACCTGGGGGATCCCTTTTATAGGGTTGGAGATCCATGTCCAAGGGACAACCTTCGGGGCTTTTTCTTCTCTTGTCCGCGGTCGCGTGCTGTTGCTCCTGGCGTTGTTGCCCCATACGGCTACTGTCGCTGTCGAAGGTACCTTCATTGCTGACGTTGCCGCCGCTGTTGCTACCCTTCTGCTGTCACGCTGTCAACCGCGCCATGATGCCGTTGCTCTGCCGCTGCTGTCCTGTTGTTGGCTGCTGCAACTGCTCCTGGAGAGGGCGGCCATGGCGAACGGCGGAGTAGGGCGAGGAGGGCCGTGCGAACGGCGGAGCAGGGAGAGGGGGAGCCCGGGCTTTAGGGGTGAGCAGCGACTGGCGGAATGGGCAAACGGCGGGCATTGAATGCCCTTGCGGAGAAGCCACACCTGGAGGGGGATTGAGAGAGGACGGCGAGAGAGGGAGAGGGAGAGGGAGAGAGGGAAATCGCGAGCTGTGAGACAGACACAGTCGTGATTTTCCTTCTATTTCTGATTTTTTTTATCTCCTCCTTTTCCTCTTGGCCCCTCCTTTTTCTTCATTTGCGTGCATGCCCCCCATTCGGTTTTGGCTTTCCTTTATCCCATTTGTACTGGGCTTGGCCCATTTGTATTGGGTTTGACCCATCCCCCTTCATCTATTGCGTTCGAACCATCCATATTGGGCCCTTTCATCTACATATATATATATATATATATATATATATATATATATATATATATATATATTTTAAGCATTGGGCTTGGCCCTTTTTATTCATCCTTCTCTTTCCTTTGTTTCATTCATCATCATCTCTTTTTCTATCCTCTCTTCTCTTCTTTTTTTTTTAGTGCCAACAGACATTTAACCAATGTCGACGAACTAAACCAGGGCCCGACCCTTATCATCATCGATAAGGCTGGTCGGCGTTCTAGCAGATAAGTTCTCCCATGTTTCGGGTTCTCCGTGGAATAAAGAAAAGAAAAAAAAGAAAGAAAAAAATGGGGTTAAAAATAGAGATGCCCCGCCGGCCTTGTTCCTAGAGTAGGACAAGGGCAAAAATGGCTATAACCAGGCTGTGGCGAAAACCCGAAAGGGCGTTACAGGTAAAATCGAGTACCCTGCCACGTGAAAACCCGAAAGGGCGCGTGGGCAAAAGCAAGAGGGGGCTGATTTCGGCGAAAACCCGAAAGGGTGCTTGAATCAGTAATGTGATAAAAAAATGAAATAAAAATGATGATGATGATGATGTAGTAGCGAGGGTGCCCTCATTCATCATTCTGCTTCCACCTGCCCTTTTCGACCCTTGTCACCATCGGCAAGATCGGTCGCTACCCCTTTTTGGCCCTTGTCACCATCGGCAAGATCGGTCGCTACCCCTTTCGATCCTTGTCACCATCGGCAAGATCGGTCGCTACCCCTTTTCGGCCCTTGTCACCATCGGCAAGATCGGTCGCTACCCCTTTCGATCCTTGTCACCATCGGCAAGATCGGTCGCTACCCCTTTCGATCCTTGTCACCATCGGCAAGATCAATCGCTACCCCTTTTGATCCTTGTTATCATCGGCAAGATCAGTCGCTACCCCTTTCGACTCTTGTCACCATCGGCAAGATCGGTCGCTACCCCTCTTCGGCCCTTGTCATCATTGGCAAGATCGATCGCTACCCTTTTCGGCCCTTGTCACCATCGGCACGATCGGTCGCTACCCCTTTTCGGCCCTTGTCACCATCGGCAAGATCGGTCACTACCCTTTTCGGTCCTTGTCACCATCGGCAAGACCGCCCATTCTTTCAGCCCTTGTCACCATCGGCAAGATCGGTCACTACCCCTTTTCGGTCCTTGTCACCATCGGCAAGATCGGTCACTACCCTTTTCGGTCCTTGTCACCATCGGCAAGACTGCACATCCTTTCGACCCTTGTCACCATCAACAAGATCGGTCGCTACCCCTCTTCGGCCCTTGTCATCATCGGCAAGATCGGTCGCTACCCTTTTTGGCCCTTGTCACCATCGGCAAGATCGGTCGCTACCCCTTTTCGGCCCTTGTCACCATCGGCAAGATCGGTCACTACCCTTTTCAGTCCTTGTCACCATCGGCCAGACCGCCCATCTTTTCGACCCTTGTCACCATCGGTAAGATCGGTCGCTATCCTTTCGACCCTCGTCACCATCGGCGAGCCCAGTCAATTATCCTTTGACTTGGACATTCCGTCCTCATTAATAGACAAACTACCATTGCTTCGACATTTGAACCGTGTCGATAAATAAACCACACTCTCAGCTTTCGTCACCATTGGCGAAGTTAGTGGGGCACATCCGCCTACTCTACCCATGTCCCACCCTGGCCAAAGCTCAATTCCGGGAATAGTTAATCCGCGGTGGAGCGAACACCTCACCCCTTCGCTGAAGGTGTGAGCGCTCTCCTGTGCCACTAACTTACATCCCTGGACTGAGCTAGTCGACTGGAAGGAGAAAAAAAGAGAAAAAAAAGAAGTCACGATTGAGGCAACCCATAAAGACATTTCATTGATATGAGTTGTCAGAATACGTCAGTGTTCGGGGCGTGCCCCAAGATACATGAGCTCCGAAGACAAAAAGGAGCGAAAATAAAAAGAGAAAAAAAGAGGAAATAGAAGTAAAATGAAGCTACTGCAGAGGGCGCCGGAAGATGTCTTCCAATGCCAAAAGACCCAAGGAAGAGTACTGAGTCAGCTCTTGCAACCGAGATTCGGTAGCCGACAGCTGCGATAATTTTTCATCCAAGGAGGCGAGCTGCCCTTCTGCCAGGTTCACTTCCTCTACGGTCTGAACCTCCAGGCACTCAGTCTCCTGCAATTATGCTTCAGCCCTGGCAAGTTCTGCGCGTAATTCCACTAAACGCGCTGTGAGAAAGGATTGGTGTTCTGAAGTGGTGCTGGCAGTATCTCTCAGTTGCCCCACGGCCCCTCTCAATGAAGTGGCAGCAACTCGACAATCAACCTTCTCCAGTTTCACAGCCGCCAGCTGATCGAATACCTCCCAGCTGAGGTACTCCCGCCTGTTGGCATGCTTCAGCAACATGATAACTCGCGGGGTCCAATCGTCCATTGGACACCCGAATGCCAATAACGAGCGGGAGAGGTGTTCTATCAGACTCCTCAGCTGCACATAAGTCAAGCCCGGAGAAGCTGATATGGCTCACTGAAGATTGTCTAGAGACTGCCACACCATGTCACTAGAAAATTGTAAACCTAGTGGCGAAGTCTCGGGGAGCTGAAAGTCTACCCTGCTGTCCACCTCAACCCAAATATCGTCGTTCGCCCCGGAGGACGTCGACGGCATGGTTTGCATGACACCAATGCCAGACTCGACAACGGCGACTAATGCAGTTGGGGGAGTCTCCACTACAGCAACTTCCTTGCCTGCCCTTTGAGGTGAAGCCATAATAGCCATCCCGGCATCTCCTTGTGTATAGGCTCACCAGATTCTATAGAAGAGAATTCCTCAACGACGGTCAAGGCCTTAGAGGCATTGACCTCTTCTTCGACAATTTCTCCCGCTTCTATCTCCGGGAGGCTACTCTGCTCCAGCAGCAATCCTTTGCCGGCAGCCGGGGCTTGAGATTCCGGGACTTCGGTCGAGCCGCCAATTTCTACAATTGCTCCGGGCTCCTCTGAGGCTGCTGCTGCGGCATAAGTTTGTGGAAGTCGTAAGGCGATGGACCACAGAACTGGTGGAAAGATTGGTTGGCCCGTGCCTAAGTCTGGAAGAGGTATGCGAACCGTCACAGTTGGCGGCACCACCTCAGCCTGCATCACATATATGTACGTCAGCCAGCTGGCTTGGAAATAAAAAGAGGGGCTGCGAGCGGGTGTCAAAACACTTCCTACCTCGACCAGCACTATGTTTAGGCCTCCAAGAGTGGCCTCTAAAGGTTCTGGCCCTCCTCCTACAGTCGGGTATGATGGCCTGTGCTCGACCCCTAATAGTCTCGGGGGGATAAATGTCAGAAAGTAACTTTCATAAGCTGAAGAGGCCCCGGCATCCTCAGTCTCTGTGTCAGCCGGTGGGAGCTCGTCGTCGCTGGAGCAACCACCATAATCAACCCACTCAAGGGAGGAAGACTCTTAGGCCTGCTCCCGAATCTCCAACATCTGAGCAGGTGGCCTGCTACTAAGAGTAGCTCCCTTAGCCAGAACCTTCTCAACAGTTTCTGTCTTAAGAGCGTCAACTTGCTGAACATCCTGAGATTCTTCCCTGGAAGTCACCTGCTCTCCAGCGGCAGCTTCTCCCACGGCCGAACATCGACTGGAAGTAAAAGACAATAAACAGTCAGGACCTGACTAAAAGCACGGTGGACCATCGGGCTCTACAGACAAGCTGCAAGTTACCTTCCATCTCCTGATGGGGTGTCGGTGGAGGTAGATCCCTCTCAACAAAAGCTGGAGGGGTTTCCTCCTCTCTCTCTCTGGCCGTGACACCCGTCACCACCTCCAGCCTGACGATGGCAGAAACAGTGCCAGTAGCTGCAAAAAGATGATCAGCCAAGGCGGCAAAAATAAGCAAACAAGCCATACAGGAACAAGAAGTTACCCTCATCTTCGGGCCCTTGTGTCCGAGCAGCCTCGAACTCAGCAAAAGAGGGGATTCGGGGAGGCGCAGAAATTGGTTCCTCTTCAGTAGCCCTCCTTCGGCGCGCTCGTGCAGCACGGGTGTCCTCCTGCTTGGCCTTCTTAGCCTTGCTGATGGCCTCCTTGACCTGGGACCGGGTTCGCTTCCGCGAATCGCCAGGAGGCAGTGGTGTCGTGGTCGGGGCCGGCTCTGGTATGTCAAAATATGAAGGCTTCTGCGCCTTAGAAATCAACTCCCGGTCATGCCGAGCCACCTCCACGGAGAGGTGAGCTGCAAAAGCGCATAGGTGAGAAAGATTCATACTGACTATGAAAGAAGCAGCTTCAAGGCTGAAAGGAAAGACAAGCATACCTGGCGGCCCTATATATCGGGGAGTGAGCGGCCAATAAAGTAGTACGTGCGCCTTATCTTGGGAAGCCACCTCGCGAACAAGCCAGCACACATCACCTATTTTCTCACTCTTCTCAACCAGCTGTGCCAAATCTTCATGGTCGCGGGAAGATACGTGATAATATAGGCTCAAGTGGTCCAACCCCCAGCCGTCAGCATACTTAAAAGATATTAAGAGCTGGTGGTCCAGAATGGCTTCTAACGGACCGAAAATTGAAAGCCCTTGAGAATGAAGCAGGGCGAATATCCAGGGGGTATTGGAATACAGGTCTTCCTGCCTATCCTCCCTCCTGATGAAAGTCCTATATGGATGAAGGCGGTCAACTTCCGAACGCCAGCCCGTCGCTACAGGAAGGGGCTCCTCTGCTGGGATGGGAATCGTCTGAAGAACTGTCCGTTCACTGCTAACCCGGCACAGCCCCCAAAGTGTCTTGACATAGTCATCTTTCTGAATGTTTGGCATCTTTGGGTCGGCCTTGGATGATCGACTCTTCACGACCTTCCTGGCTTCTAGATATGCCATCACCTCGGTATTGGACCAGGACTTCAGTTTCTTCAGATAAGATGGATCAACATCCAAAGCAGGCTCCCGCTGAGAATCTAAGAAACGACGCTCGACAACATGCCAGCAGTCTTTTCGAAAGTTCCGGTAGAAGACCGCTCGTGCATTCCACCACTTGATAAAGTCTGGAGTCACTCTGGGCAGGCGAGCGGGGGATGGCACCCTGAAGGACACATCCTCCCGGCGGTGGAAGTAATCCCACCATGTGCGAGCTTCATCCGTGGCCGTCTGTCCGGCCCGATGCCTGTTCGGAAGATTGAACCGGGCAGAAGAAGAAGAAATCTGCTGGTCGTACCCGAAGTTCCGGCCAAAGCGGAAGGGATAGTACGGCTCCAGCCACAGCAAGCCACTCTTTCTAAAGATAAGGACACTGGGGCGGATGGCCAGTGCCCAATCAACCAGTTCCGACTCCAGAATTGGCCTTGTACTCTTGGTGCCGGCAAGCGGATGGATAAACTCCTCCGTCTCGAACAGGCGGCATTGCCGCATCTTATTGACGAGGGGGCCAGAGCTAGCTGCCAAGCTCCAAAAATGTAAAACTCCTGGGGAATCTACCGGGACTGTGGTCAACTTCCCCCGAATAGCAAAAAGCTGATCCGCCAGTGAAGACGGCTCATCACTAGCAAACTCGATCATCCTCGGCACAGGACAATCTGAGTGCATCGATCGGGGAGCTGCTTCAGGAAACAAAGTGTAGACCCAGGCGTTGAAAAAGTGAATCGGACCAACTGTCTGTGAATTTTTGGGGATGCGCGATTTGTACAGGTCCCCCAACATCTTATATGTGAGACATAAAGCCACTGGGCACAAGGACAGCTTCGTTCCCCAGGCCATCAGACAGGCGGGATAAATGGCCTCCGGTCTGATTACTGTCTCGTCCCCCTGAGGAAGAGCGAATGAGCAAAGCCAATATGTCAGGTATGCTTCACAGTGTGTGACTGGGTCAACTCCTGTAGGGTTCGGGCCCTCTTGTCGTCCTCTCCCTGAAGTGGCAAGATAGGTTGTCTGGCAACGGGCCCTCTTCTTTCGCTTCACTACTGTCGGAGCTACTGTGGGGAAGTCTTCATATTGCTGCTCCCCACCAAAGAAATACTGAAGCCACGTGCCCATCCGCATGCGTCTCTTCTCACCAGGCTTCCGCGCTTCCCAAGAATCTAGGGTTAAGCGCAATAGGGTGCGGTACGCCTTCATTAAATAGCGATAGGAAAAGCCTGTAAAGTACTTGCCTTCGCCGTCCATCTGGTCCTTCAACCAGTCCGAGAAACAAACTTCTCCATACGGCTCCCCATCTATCGGCAAGCCGCTCAACTGGGACAGACTCCAGAGATCTAGCGAATTCTCTCCCTCTGCAGTATAAAATGTGTTGTATTCCGGGCAGAAGACTTCGATCATCCCGCAGCACAGACCTCGGGAGATTGGATACCGATACTGGGAAGCATATACGCTCTGATAGACGCCGGCATGCACCAGGATTGGAGCGTACTGCCGCAACACATAATCTGTAAATTCAACAGCCCCTGGTCTGAAGGCATGGGCATCGGTGGCTTTGAGCTCTCCAAACCACCCCACTGAGATTTGATGCTTAAAATGGACTGCTAAGCAGTCTAAAAGAAAGGGCTCATCTCGATACCCCCAATGCAACGGGGCAAGGAATAAACCGTATACGGGCTTCTCTCTGTCAACAAGTCTGGCGGTCTCGTTCCAGCGGGCTGGTGTGAACTGTGGTGCTCTTGTCAGTAGCCCGGCCTCCGGAGATAACTCATGCACGCCAAGAACGGCTTCCCATTTTCTCAGTTCGCCGAGAAGATATATGGGCATGCCATGAATGACCGACTTGGTCAGACTATCTCTGTCCGCCAGTAAAGCTCCCTCAGCTCGACGGACAAGAATTATATCGCGCTTCCCACGAAGGTTGAAGCGTCCGAGGAATGCCATCAAGTGTTTGTCCTTCGGGTGGTCCAGTTTGACGCCATCCCCTCGCTCATACTTGAAATGATTACCGTCGAGAATCAACATGCGGCCGGTGTCGACAGTATCAGTCTCCAAGTCCGAAGACTCAGCTACCACGGCTATCCGCCTGGACCCTCGATCAAGGGAGTAGACATTCCCCCATGTCACGGCAACTCGGGATGCAGAGGAAGAAAGACCGGATGCCATGTTATCTGCAAGGCAGCGTCCAGAAGAGAACAAGCAAAGTCAGAAATCAGTTAATTGAAACAAGACTTCTGACAAAATTTCGGTAGAGTCTCCCCAGCTCGGGGGTTTGCCAAAAGAAATGTGGAAGCCGTCCACCAAGGGAGCGGCCCCTAAAAGCAGCCATAGGCGCTAAGCCAAGGCCAAATGGAACACTCGAGGGATCTAGCTCCGAGGACAAGTCCTACGAGGAGCCTCCCGGGGCCCGAAGAACGGGTTTAAAACCCAAATAGAACAACACCCCACTCACCCCTAAGAAACTCAGCTTGCTCGGCGTCGCGGGAAGAGAAGAAAGTGAGGAGAGAGAAATCTCTTTTGCAAATGAACAGTTGTGAAGGAAAATGAAGAAGAAGGCCATTATATAGGAGGGCTCCACCCCTGTTAAAACGACGCGCCCCGGGGCGCGCCGTTTTAAGCATTTGGCGTGCCGGTTGGACGGGCGCCATTTTAACCTCCAAAGCCAAAAGGGCGCGCCGCTTTAAGCGGCGCCGTTTTAACAACAAGGCAAGGACGCACCATTTTAATGGCGCCGTTCAAGCTTCCGTCTGCACCGGATTAGCATCGAACGCCGAAATTCAGTGCCGTTCCGAACATCCGTCAGCAAAGGAGATCAATCCGGATGAAGCTCATTCGTCAGTCCTGCTGCACTCCTGTCTCGCTTGCAACACCCACCTCTGGGGGCATTTGTTGGCACTCAAAATATGATCATTCGGCGACCAAGCCGCAAAGATGAATGATATGACCAGCTGAAGTTGAGAAGCCGATGAAGAACAACTTGCTGAAGACCTCTCAAGCTGCCAGGGCCTCGGGTCACCTGGAATGAATGACCGGGGACTTCGCTTCAGGAAAGTCGAGATGAATCCACAACCAACTGGCAGTGCGACCAAGCCTGCCTAATGATCCGGCATCGACTCCGTCGTGCCGCTACCCTACACTCGTCGCCCAACCAAGGATGACGGTCTACCCGGTGGTTCGCCACCTGAATGAAGACTCTCCTGAGGAGGAAGAACGTCGTCGGCGATTAACAACAAGGAACCAAAGGCTCTGTCAGCGGAAGGTCCCGATCACCAGACGCAGGTTCGGCTTCTCGCCATAGTGGGCCCGTTAGTGGCCGAATGATCACCAGTTAAGGCGGAATTATCCCGGATGCCATACCATCCCATAAGGAAGCTTTGAGCATGAGTCAGGCTGAGCCAGAAGCGCAAATCATAGTGCCGAAGGCCGTGTCAGTGGAAAACCCACGTGCTCAGGCCAAACACACACGTGGAGTTCGGATTAAGGCCACAAGTCGTGCCGAGAGCTTCGTCAACGCCCCCGTCAAGGTTTTTCAAGGACCGCGGCGAGAGGAATGGCCAACGGTGACCTCCGGAATCATCCCCGGACTCGCCGATTAGCCCCCGACAACCGAACAAGGTTGATACAGCGCCCCACCTCACCAGCGCCCCTCTAAAATGGCGCCATCAAAACTGGCACGCAAATTCAGCCCCTGGAGGCCCCTCAAACCGGCACCGTGTTGTCCGACGTGCTCCTCGCGATGCCGTATTAACTTGCGGTTATATAAGCAATACTTGGTTCGACCAAGTAAAGAGAGGAGAAGAATTAAGAAGGCAAGAGAGAACAGATAGGAAAAAAGATAGAAGAGAAAAGGGAGAGTCTCCACCAATCATACTCAGCCGAGGGAGGGTTTCTTGAGGAGAAAGTTTCTTCCTCTAAGGGTGTTTCTCATGTCGCCGCCGTCCTCCGCTTTTGCACAAACCTCCCGTTGCCAGAGAAGGATACGATCTGCTTCCCTATTTGTCTAGGTGGGTCGTCGTGTTTCTCCCGTCGATCCCTCTTCGTTTGGTTTTCCTCTCCGTGTAATGTAAGTGAGAGGGGGGGGGCGATGATATGAGCTTGCTCCCTCTCCTTGCCACCTCTGATGGTCTCCCTCTTCTCTTGTGACCTTTTCTCTCGTTTGATGTTAATGGCGACCGTGCGACAACGCCGACGCCGATATATAAACTTGTAATCCTTCTCTTATTTGTGGAATGAATGAATGCTTGACTGCGCGAATGAGTCTTAGTCAATGTTCATCTTCTTCCTCTGCATCATCTCGTCTCGTCCGTGCTCTGTGTTTTTGTAATGTCCCGGGTTTTTCAGATCCTCGTTCGTGGGTCCCGGATCTGGTTTCTCGGAGCGTCCGACTCCGTTGTGTCTGAAATTTTATTTCGGACATCTTTCGTGTTCGGATCGGCGCGATCCGGAGTCGTTTCGGAGGCCCGGAGGCGTTCCGAGACTTTTTCTGCGTGTGTTTTCCGATTCCCGGCGTGGGTTTCGGCTTTCCCTTCGGAACCTCATTGCGGGTGAACCGGGCCTTGTGAGTATCCTGGACACCCCATGGGTTCTGTGTCTGTGTTTTTGGGGTGTCGGGAGGGACCGTATTACCTCAATTAGCGTGTCCATAGGTGTGGTGGGTCCGGGTGACCCCACGTGTTCCGGGCTTTTGTGTTACGCATGATCGAGTCACCGTGCATCGGTGGGTGTGCGGTGGGGTCTCCCCCGCATGTCGTGGGTTTCCTTTGGAAGGCGATTCCCATGTGGGCCATGTGCTTGGCCTTGGACTCCGAGTCCAGCCATCCGGCCTGGGGCTGGAGGTTTCCCGCTTGCTACAAGATGGAAAATCGTCGTGGCGGCTTGTTGCTGCCTTGGGAATTGTGCTTCTATATTTTCCGTGTGGCCCGTGTGGGTGGCCTTAGTCCTTTGCGTTCCCTTTCCGAGGGAGTGGTCTTGGCTACTCGTGAGTTGTCTCGGTACTTGTGCTACCGTGGTTTTAGACCTAGAGATTGGACTAGATTGACGGCCTTGTGCTGTTGCGTACAACGGTCTTGATCCCGAGTCTTATGACTCAAGGACCGTTGGGTGTAGTGCGTTTAGAGGACTGTCCAGAGTCCAGTGACTTAGCGCCACTTGAGTTTTCTCAACTCTAGAGCACGGTGCGTGCGTGGCCGTGGACTGTGAGTCCCGTTTCTTCTCCGACTGTGGTCACCGTGCGACGGGGCCGGTACGTGGGGTGGTCCCCGTACGTCGTCGGATTCGGACGTTGTTTTCCGTTGACTTGAGAGTCTACTCCTTCAGTGACCTTCCACTAGTCGTAGCCCACCAGTACGAGGTGCTGGTCGCACCAGGGAGTGGTGTACGGGCTTACCCTTAGAGGTGGTTTGTGGACCGGTTGCCGTCGGGCCCCACGTCTTGCAGCCAGAGTCCGACTGAGGGGAAAATCGGTCAGAGGGCCAGACCAGGGACGCGCGGTCTGTGTGTGCACACGTGGTTGGGGGCGGTTGGACCCACATCGATGGGCATGACCCCAGCTAGTCACTTGTTTGTGGTTACTTGTTCGGTGTTCGTGCCTTTGGTAGGCGCTACCACGTCAGGCAGTTCACCTGCGGTGCGGTGTAAGTCGTCAGGGGACGCTACCGACTGTGCTTCTAGTGGGAGGTACTCCTGTCGAGTTGGGAGTGACAGACTGTCAGTTTCGTGACTTTGACCTTCGAGTTTTCGGTCATGTTGACCGTTGAGTTCGGTTGTCTCACCGTGGCGCGTGTGTCGGTTTTCGCGCCATGAGACTAGTGCTAGTGACTTTACCGAGGTTGCGCCTTGTTGTGCGGTACCCGCGATCGGATGGTCGGGGTTGCTCCTTGGACAACGTGTCCAGGTAGGCTGTGTCCGGGGGACATGCCTCTATGGCGTGGTTGCCGGGTGTTCTTACTTCGGTAGGTGGTACTGGCGTGGTTCGGTAGCTTCGACTACGTGATCGAGGTCTGCCTTCTGGCAGTAGGAGTAGCTGTAGTGCCGAGTTTTTGACCGGCCACCGGTTTGCTGTTCCTGCTGTAGTTGTAGCTCTCCTTTCTGCTACCGTCGTTGTTTCCGGTTGGGGTTCCGCGGGATCCCTGCTGAGTCTCTATTTTGGAGACTCATTCCCTGCTTTTCAGGTGCGGCGGTTCTTCCTCGAGGTTCGAGGGTGCGGAGCGGAGGTTCTCAGTTGTCAGCTTGCCGGGCCGAGTGTTCACTTGGCATGTGGTACGTTTTACTGCTTTAGACTGTACTTTCTGTTGGACTGGACCCTGTTGTAGTTGTTTATTTATTTCTATTAATTGTTGGTTTGTCCTGTTTTATTTCCTATTTCTTTGTGCCTCCACACTCCTTTTAGCCCTTCCGAGCCCTTCCGGCCAGTGGGCGGCGGTTTGAGTCTCGGATTATCGAGCCTTCCCAGTAATCATATTCTCGGGTCGTTACAGCTGGTATCAGAGCGGTGGTTGTGGACGTACATAGGAATTCGAGATATTGCAGTGATCAGAGTCCATAAGGTCCAGTACAGTCGGCAGCTGGCTTAGGGTTTTGTGTTCGCTTTCCGCCTAGTTTCTCGCTTGAGAGCTTGAGTGCGCTGTGCGGCGCGGTGAAGGTGGTTGCTGTCCGCGACTTTCGTGCCAGTGTGGGGTCTAAGGATCGAGGTCGAGGGCCTTCTCCCTCATCGGTGGTGGCCCTGGTTGTGCTGCGTTGGGCAGAGGTTGCTGGCAGGATTGAGTTCACGGTGCTGCGTTCGAGGAACCTGCGGCGTGGTCAGGTGGCTGGAGAGGACTGTTCATGGTTAAGTGGCCGTGAGTGTGCTCTAAGGGAGCTGCTGTCGGTGTTGGCCACTCCAGCTTGAGGTTTGTCCAGCTCCTGAGGCATTCTGATCGAGAAGTGTGCTCGGGTGAGCGGAGGATCTTCTCGGTGAGCTGCTGTTTTGTCGAGCCTGATGTCCTTGTCGTGCTCTGTGGCGTCAGAAATGACGTGTCAGTCCCGATTGTTTTATGGATTTCGAGGCAGGATTGGGCTGTGGTGTCCTAATAAGTCTTGCTCCTGCGCTCTTGTGTGCGAATGGGGTGTGTTCGCCTTGGAGTTGGCTTAAGATGTCAAGGCTCCGCGGTGAGTTTCGGGACTCAAGGATGAGCGTCGGCGGTTGTCGTTATGCCTCGTGTTGCGGCTCTTGGCGTGGTGTGTTGTAGTTCGAGGAATTGCAGCGGTGGTGCATCGAGAGATGCTGTGCTTGTGGTCCGACGTGACACTCGCCGAGTGTGTCAGAGGCGCTGACCGTATGGAAGTGATGGTTTTCCTTGGTGCTGGATGGTGCTATTTCCAGCATGCGCGAGGTTCGAGGTCAGGTCGAGCGTGGAGTTCTTCCGTTGGTCGAAAGTGCGCTGGTTTCTCCTTTGGTTGGAGAGATTGCGTTCGGCTAAGGATCGTCGTCTTGCATTGTGTGTTCGAATTGGTTGGCCTTGTGTGCCATGAAGTCCGTGCGAGACGTGCTCCTTGTCTTGGCAGGGTGGTTGCCTGTGAGAAGTTGTGCCCATTCCCTTACCGTGTAAGGGTGCTGGCGTTGTTCCGGAAGGACGAGTGCTGGTTGGGCGGTGTTTGCTTTCTCGGCTGTGCACGCGGATTTGAGTGCGCAGCGGAAGCGTGGTGGGCCCATAACCCACTGGTTCAGGATCGTAGCGTTGGTTGCTACGGGCGGATTCCTGAGTTTGCGTTGAGCATCGGAGGATTGGTTCCTCGGTGTGAAACGTGTTGTTGCCGTGCCGTTGCCCGAGATATCGTGGTGGTGGGCACTGGCAGGATGGAGTGTTGGGGAAATGTGCTGGCTAGTGTGCCGCATGAGTACCATGTTCCTGTGATGGAAGCCGTGTCAGGTGTCGGTGTTGGACCTGGATGAGGTTGTTGAGGATGTCGCCTGATGATGGTTGAGGACGTGTTGGTCAGAGTCGGTGGCTTGGTGCCGACTTGTGTTCCCAGTCGTGTCCTCGGATGAGATCGTTTTTGGGGAAGTGGTCTCTGGCAGACTATGGGTCCCGGTTGATGGCTATGAGTGGCTAGTGAGCCTAACCGTGTGACCGACCACAGCAGTGTCTGTTGGTTCTACGGTCTTGTCGGATTGTGACGGTGAAATGTTGATTGCTTAGGGACCCGTGAGCACTGTTCAGGTGGTGTCCCATGGCTCTGTGGTAAGGGCAGAATCGGGATTGGCAGGTGTCCACTTGCATTGATCGAAGGATTTGATGAGATCAGATGGATGAGTGACGCCTGTGGGCGGAGGCCTTTTGTGAGATGGGCGTCGGAGGATGGTCCTTGATAGGACGTTGGTGTCGCAATGGTTATCCTTGGTTTGGTGACCAGCATGGGGTGGTTCCCCTGTGAGTCTGAGTCGGCTGAGGTGATGATTGAAGACACCAGGATCCGTCATTTCGTCGTGCTCCCCGAGAGGGTCTAGTTGGAGCGATGTTCGAGCTCGGATGCGGTGTCCGAGAGGAGTGCAGCTCGAGATGTGGCATTGGTCTGTGTGTGAGTCAGCGGATGGCCTGCTGTGAGTTGGATCGTGCCTATTGGGCCGGTGGAGGTTTCCCGTTGACGTGTATCTGGCGACCAGTGGATGGTCTTTTCACAAACAGAAGATGCTGGTTGTCGAGGCTCGAGCGTGGCGAGAGCCGTGTGCCAGCGAGACTTTTGGTGGTCGTTTCTGTGATGTGCCTTTCCGGATGGGATCTGGACTTTGTCGAAGTTTGTCTTCTGACAAGAGTTGGCACAGTGTTATGTCCGACTTTCGGCTTGCCATGTGTGAGGTGTTTCTTGGTGTTGAGTCGATGAGCTAGTTGCGGTCTGTTGAGATGACTGCTTGAGCTGGTGGAGGCTCTGTTTTGGTTGCTCCCTTGAGGAGGGTGTGCGACCTGTCAGCTGGCTGCGAAGCTGATGTGCGATTTGTCTGCCGACCATTGGATGAATCGATAGCTGTTGCTCGTGTCGAGGGTTGTGATTCCTCGGTGAGCAAGATTATGGCTGCAGTGCCATGATGGATTCTCGTGTTGTCTGAGGTGATGCCGGACTGTGTCCTTTGGTATATGCCTGCTCTGTTGGCCAGTGTGCTCGGCGCGAGGAGCGAGGTGTTGCTTGTGATTGTAAGTCTGGCTGTGTCCCTCAGGACCGGTGTTTTCATGAGAATCGAGGTTTCTGTACTGGGGCTCTGACAGCGTTGTCAGTTCGTTCAGTGTTCTTCCCCTGTGACTTCGTGCTTGGTCCTGAATTTCGAGGATGAAATTCCTTTAAGGGGGGAGGGCTGTAATGCCTTGGGTTTTTCGGATCCTCGTTCGTGGGTCCCGGATCTGGTTTCTCAGAGCGTCTGACTTCGTTGTGTCCGAAATTTCGTTTCGGACATCTTTCGTGTTCGGATCGACGCGATCCGGAGTCGTTTCGGAGACCCGGAGGCGTTCCGCGACTTTTTCCGCGTGTGTTTTCCGATTCCCGGCGTGGGTTTCGGCTTTCCCTTCGGAACCTCGTTGCAGGTGAACCGGGCCGTTCACCTAGGCGAGTGTGGAACTGTTGCGATCGGTGCGTTCCAAGGATCGCGAGAGTGTGATTTTCTTTTTTTCAGGATTTTTTTCCAATTTTCCGGATTTTCCTATATATACCCCCCACCCTCTCTTTTCCTCTCATTTCTCACTCTCACCCTCTCTCTCTTCTCCCACTCTCTCCTCTAACTCTCTCCTCTCCGACGACCGACGGACCGAGGCGGGGGCGAGGCGGGGCGATGCGGGCGAGGAGGACGGCGAGGATGGGTCGAGGATCGAGGCTCGAGGGCGCGGTGAAGCTCGGCCGTGAGTTCGTGGAGCGGCGAGGCTTCAACGGCGTTTTCTTCGTGGATCGGCGTCCACGGTGCACGAAATCTTCGGTGGAGGTAGGGTGATGGACCCCAGCTCGTGCTCTTTCTTTTCCCGCAAGTTTCGTAGGCTACGGTGAGCCGAGCGGGCCAAACGGGGTGATTTGGGCAAAATCCATGTTTTAGGGCTTGTGGGCCGATCTCCCGTTTCATTGCGTTTCTGGCCGATCCGAGGCCGTAGATGCATGCTAGGGGTTATTTGGGGGCTTCCCCTATGTTTTCCCCTTCATCCGTGGATGATTGGGGCGTGGCGTGGATTTTTGGGTGTTTTCCCGCCGTTCTCGGTGTTCCGAAGTGATCGCGGTCCACCAGTAACCGCGTTCACTGGTCGCGGTCGTGGGAGAACCGCCTTCATCCTTTGTGCTTTGGTCGAGAAGGCCTTCAAGCGTCGTGGTCGTGCGATAGACCGCTTTTGTCTGGTCGCGGTTATGAGATGACCGCTACTATTTGGTCGCGGTCCTTGGGCGACCGCTACCATCAGGCTTGAGCGTGGCTGGTTGCGGTCGTGAGGTGACCATGACAGCATGGTCGCGGTCCCCGGTCGACCGCTACCATCTGGTCGCGTTCCCCGGTCGACCACTATCTGGTCGCGGTCACCAGGTGGCCACTACCACGTTCTGGTTCCTGTTTGCGCTGTTTTGACCTCCGGTCAACCCGGTTGCGACCCAGTGGTTGACTTTAGGTCTCGTGAGTGTCTCGGACACCCCGTGGAGTTCCGTGACCGTGTCTTTGGGTGTCCAGAGGTTGTCCCACTTACCTCGTTTTTCGTGCCGCGAGCTTAAGGGTCCAGGTGACCTTTTAGCGCTCCGATTGTGTTGTTTTGGTCTCCGGTCGACCCGGTTGTGACCCAGTGGTCGACCTCCGGCCTTGTGAGTATCTCGGACACCCCATGGGTTCTGTGTCTGTGTTTTTGGGGTGTCGGGAGGGACTGTGTTGCCTCAATTAGCGTGCCCATAGGTGTGGTGGGTCCGGGTGACCCCACGTGTTCCGGGCTTTCGTGTTACGCATGATCGAGTCACCGTGCATCGGTGGGTGTGCGGTGGGGTCTCCCTCGCATGTCGTGGGTTTCCTTTGGAAGGCGATTCCCATGTGGGCCATGTGCTTGGCCTTGGACTCTGAGTCCAGCCATCCGGCCTGGGGCTGGAGGTTTCCCGCTTGCTACAAGATGGGAAATCGTCGTGGCGGCTTGTTGCTGCCTTGGGAATTGTGCTTCTATGTTTTCCGTGTGACCCGTGTGGGTGGCCTTAGTCCTTTGCATTCCCTTTCCGAGGGAGTGGTCTTGGCGACTCGTGAGTTGTCTCGGTACTTGTGCTACCGTGATTTTAGACCAAGAGATTGGGCTAGATTGACGACCTTGTGCTGTTGCGTACAACGGCCTTGATCCCGAGTCTTGTGACTCAAGGACCGTTGGGTGTAGTGCGTCTAGAGGACTATCTAGAGTCCAGTGGCTTAGCGCCACTTGAGTTTTCTCGACTCTAGCGCACGGTGCGTGCGTGGCCGTGGACTGTGAGTCCCATTTCTTCTCCGACTGTGGTCACCGTGCGACGGGGCCGGTACGTGGGGTGGTCCCCGTACGTCGTCGGATTTAGACATTATTTTTCGTTGATTTGAGAGTCTACTCCTTCAGTGACCCTCCACTAGTCATAGCCCACCAGTACGAGGTGCTGGTCGCACCAGGGAGTGGTGTACGGGCTTACCCTTAGAGGCGGTTTGTGGACCGGTTGTCGTCGGGCCCCACGTCTTGCAGCCAGAGTCCGGCTGAGGGGAAAACCGGTCAGAGGGCCAGACCAGGGACGCGCGGTATGTGTGTGCACACGTGGTTGGGGGCGGTTGGACCCACGTCGACGGGCGTGACCCCAGCTAGTCACTTGTTTGTGGTTACTTGTTCGGTGTTCGTGCCTTTGGTAGGCGCTACCACGTCAGGCAGTTCACCTGCGGTGCGGTGTAAGTCGTCAGGGGACGCTACCGACTGTGCTTCTAGTGGGAGGTACTCCTGTCGAGTTGGGATTGACAGACTGTCAGTTTCGTGACTTTGACCTTCGAGTTTTCGGTCATGTTGACCGTTGAGTTCGGTTGTCTCACCATGGCGCGTGTGTCGGTTTTCGCGCCGTGAGACTAGTGCTAGTGGCTTTACCGAGGTTGCGCCTTGTTGTGCGGTACCCGCGATCGGATGGTCGGGGTTGCTCCTTGGACAGCATGTCCAGGTAGGCTGTGTTCAGGGGACATGCCTCTACGGCGTGGTTGCCGGGTGTTCTTACTTCGGTAGGTGGTACTGGCGTGGTTCGGTAGCTTCGACTGCGTGATCGAGGTCTGCCTTCTGGCAGTAGGAGTAGCTGTAGTGCCGAGTTTTTGACCGGCCACCGGTTTGCTGTTCTTGCTGTAGTTGTAGCTCTCCTTTCCACTACCACCGTTGTTTCCGATTGGGGTTCCGCGGGATCCCTGCTGAGTCTCTGTTTTGGAGACTCATTCCCTGCTTTTCAGGTGCGGCGGTTCTTCCTCGAGGTTCGAGGGTGCGGAGCGGAGGTTCTCAGTTGTCAGCTTGCCGGGCCGAGTGTTCACTTGGCATGTGGTACGTTTTACTGCTTTAGACTGTACTTTCTGTTGGACTGGACCCTGTTGTAGTTGTTTATTTATTTCTGTTAATTGTTGGTTTGTCCTGCTTTATTTCCTATTTCTTTGTGCCTCCACACTCCTTTTAGCCCTTCCAAGCCCTTCCGGCCCGTGGGCGACGGTTCGAGTCTCAGATTATCGGGCCTTCCCGGTAATCGGATTCTCAGGTCGTTACAGTTTTCTTTCCATGGTCTATGAGACGGCGGCGTGCAACAGTGTCGACGCCGGAATGGGCTTCATACATGTGTACACCCCCCGCTCATCGAGCACTGAATGGGCTATATATAGTTGCGCTCGGCGCCGTTACAGCTTATCCACTCGTTCATCTTCCCTATGCTCCTGCGTGTAATCGTTTCCTCGCACACACGTTTCTGTACCCGTCTTCTCCGCCGCCGGACACATGCCCTCGGGTTCCATGGGCTACAGCAACAACCCCCCCTCTTCCACATGGCTTTCCTTCTGACGACATATGCTATGTTATTTTTCTCTCTTGTTCTGTGGGTTTGGTGATTGGGGGTGTACTTGTGTGCCTACCCTCGATCATCTCTGTATGAAGTCGATACCCCATTCTCCTCTTCGCACAGTTCGATTGTCCAAGAGGGGGTTGTGGTCGTCGTCTCCAGAATATAGATACCTACCTCATGGGGATCATGAGGCGCCTGTGGGGCTTGCATCCGGGTCCATGACCTTTCTCTGTGAACGTCGAAACCCATCACCCTATGGGTCCCATTATGTGTGCCCTGCGAGTGCTAGCGCGCCATTCAACCAGAGGCATCCTGAGCCATGAGTCTCATCTCTTCTGTTCACAAATCAGCATTCAGGGATTCGATCATGGACATCGATATCGTTCCAGTGCTCGGGGAAGGGGAACATGCCCCCAATCTCTCATCCTAATCACCCGGTCTATCGGAAATCATCTGTTAGTGATGAGTTTCCCTACGGACTAATGAGTGTACAGTAACATGGGTTAATCCCAACCCAGTCAAATCCACAGTCCTTGATGGATTTTGTGGTGGCCGTGGGATGTGTGCCCTTCGTAGGCTAGCACTCGGGATTTCCTTCCCTCTACTGATTGTCCCGATTCGAGCGTTGAGTCAACTCGGGTCGCGTGCCCCTCGTAGGCTAGCCCTCGGGATTTTCGCTCCCATCATGAGTTGACTCATGCGTTCACTTCCACCCATGGACTTGGTGTCCCTACTAGGCTGGACCTCGGGGTTTTCCTTTCCGTTTGGGTTTGCCGGCCGCCGTTGTGCCACCCGGCTTTTAGGGGTTGCTCCGCTACGTGAGTACTCCCCGTTTCTCCCTGACAAGTCCTCCGGGACGGGGAGATGCTGCCGAATTTTCGGCTCGAGCGAGGTAAATAAACTGTTCAATAAACAAACTTAATAAACTTGCCTCGTTCGGAACGATCGCCGCGCTCGAGTATGAACCTCGCGCGAGCCTGTGACTCGACTTCCGGACGGCCCGGGGCCTATCCGTTGAATAACTGACTCAATAAACTTTCAAAATCTCCCAAAATGTTTTAATAAACCCAAAATAACCAATAAAACCTCGGTTCCCCGCAAAACAGGGCTAAACCGACGCCGTCAATACTCGGCGTGCCTTATCCCGACGTGCCAGGAAGAGGGGCGCGCCGTTTTCAGGCCGACCCTACACCTATGTTAGGGGGTGCCGTTTTAAGCCTTTACCCACGTTTCGCACGCCGTTTTAAACTCTATGCCTACGCGTATCGCGCCGGTTTCGTTCCGAATCGCGTCGTCGTGTCGCTTCAATCTTTTCCTCGCCTTCGGGGTGATTTTCAATGTTAATAACAGAATTAAATAAGCCCTGTAGTCAATAAATTGAATAAATTAGTTTGTCTAACCTGGATTAGCTAGTTTTATAGCTTCATCATCATGTTCTAGTCTAAGCATTCATGCCGCATCAATGTATGCCTGAGTGTGCGGACCCTCGGTATATCAAATGACATGAGCAGAAAGTCGGGCAGCGTCCGACGAAAAGCTTTTGCCACGCGTGATTGTGGTCTTCGGGCCTAGGTCCTCCGCCACGTACTGAGGGTCCGCCCTAATGAACCGTGCATGGTAGATCACAACATCCTGCATGATCATTCGCATCCTCTGCATCCTTTATTCCGGCCTCGACAGCCCTTTATCTCGGTAATTAATCAAAGGTTTTCTCTCCTCGCGGGGGATGTAATTAACGCCATAGCCTTTATGGTATGGCGGACTGCTGGTCCCGACCGAATCTCACTCTCGCCCGATACGGGTCATAACGAGCGCACAATAAACTTGTCACTCACGTGACTGGCACGCCCGCATAGTCAATCAGTCAGTTAATTACCAATTAGTTAATTGGTTGATCGACACGTGAAATAAACCAAATAAACCTAAATGATAATAATAAACAGAACAAAAAGATCCCATCGAAACAGGGTCATAAGCACATGAACCACAACTCATTTAACCAATACGGGACTATTGCTCAGGAGACTATATCCAAATATGCCAACACTCCCCCTCACGGCCAAGATGGCCTGTGGACATTAATTGGGTAGAGGTGACAAGATAAGAAATATATGGAGTTGGGCCAAGACCATGCTCTGATATCATGTTGAATTCACAAAACTGCGGTGTTGAGATACACAGGCCTATGGTCATAAGCATATGAACCACAACTCATTTAATCAATACGGGACTATTGTCCAGGGGACTATACCCAAATATTTTAACAAAATATCTATCCACATAAGGAAACAACTGGTTGATATCAACACAAAATTCATGGATTGCACGATCAAAGCCACAGTCAAGATTCTTTTAAGTCAATGAAAGAAGACATATAGGCTTATGCGGTCTTCCAAATGTTCACAAATTTCTTCTTTAAAAAGGAATATGGGTATGCCAACCTATAGGCATCTCACATTGCTAGCAACTCATAAGCTTTATGCGTAACTTTAAGTAAATCATTTTGATGATGAACAGAAAAATTTACAGAATTCAAGGGTAGAACCATCTCACCGTACACATTTCTATGGCTCCAAGCAAAGAACTCAAATGGTAAGTCTCTTCTTCAGCAAACTTCCTGGTTAGATACTAAGCAACCAGATATGTTGTTGAAGAAATATCATGAAGTCACTAGCCCGAGTGCTAGAAAGAAACTGCCGAAAATTCCCAATTAAAAATGGTTTGGCTAGCTGAAAAAAAGACATTAAAGTGATAATTAATCAATCAGAACAGCCTGACATAACTACCCAGAATCAAACAACTAGTATACTCACTTCCACTATTGCATCAAGGATGGTATATGATTTAGTCCTTCATATTTGCTGATAGAAAATGGCAACTTAGTACAATCAGTGGTCTTCATATTTCAAGTTTGTGTTGGGTACTAAGACTTAGCTGCGGACATGAAGGTTCTAAGGTGGAGCATAGATAAAGGAGGTTTCACTGTACCCCGCGAGAAATATTATCTAGTTGACGCTGGTTATGCGAACACCAGTTCATTCTTGGCATGCACCTTACCAAGGTCACCGATATCACATGTCCGAATTTTGTGGTAGACGGGGGTGCCATTTGAAACAAGAAGGAGAAGTTCAATCATCGGCATGCACTACTCTAAAATGTTGTGGAACAAATCGTTGGTATCTTAAAGATGAGATTTCATACGTTATGATAGGGAAATTGTTACTCATGACTCATATACCAGAAGATTATACTTGCATACTGTGTAATCCAAAGTTTCATACGTCGTGAGCAAGGGCATGACTGTTGCTTCCACAGGGTGATCGATGGTGATGTAAATATTGAAGAAGCTGGTGATGTTGAGGTCCCAAATGATATACCCCTTAGTCAAAGGGATGTTACAACTGGGAGTATCTTAAAAACTAGATAGCTGATGCAATTTGGGCTGGGAATAGGTAGGAGAATTTTATATTGTTACATGTTTGAATGTTATCTACATATCCCAGGTTTGATGGTACCATGGTTGGAGTTAGAGATCTCTCTTCACAGTGGGTCGAATCTAAATGGACAATGTTTTAAAGTTTGCAACCTCAATTATGTGTATGTTCAGCTAATAGCTAGTGTACTCTTTTTTTCTATACAATGCTCCATGAGCCAACATGCCTTGTCAAAAATAATGTCAAGTTGATGTATTGTAGGATAATTGATCGCACATGTGTGCATTGGATGCTAGATTTTCATATCCATTATTCACTGAATCTCTAATTTATTAAGTATGAGAAGAATGTGTACTAAAGTGTCATTTGTATTGTGTTCCCTGAATCGGGGCAAATTTCATGAATAGATGCGGGTCATTTGATGTTGTCTATAATATTTGAAAATTTCATGAAGTATACAATACACCGAAGTTCACATTTGGTTTTGAAGAAAGTTCATGTGGAAAATCAGGTGATTGGCTCAACTGTGCTTGTTATAATGGATTTTATGGCTTTGATCTTAAATTTGTATCTTCTTTGACTTGGATTTTTATGATTGTAGACATGTGTATTATGGAAAAAACTGTAAACTCTTCCTTCTATTAAATTTACATGAAAAGCGTATAATTTGAGGCAAAAAAAATGCATCAGTAAAGAGTGTTTGCAATAAAACATGGTTTATATTTTTCTGTAAATTATCTCCGTATATTAGTGTACATAGGCAACACTAGTAGAAAAATAATAATATAAAGTAAAATTTTTCTATCTTTTAAAGTGTCAAAATCTGCCATCTATTCTATTAGAAGGTGAAATGAGGACGAATTATATTCTGCCTTCTATATAAATAGATGGCGAAAATTGAATTTTAGAAGGCGGAAACTTTAAAAGGCAAAAATGATAATTATAGAAGGCAATTTATTTTCGCCATATAAACTCATGATTGAAGATATTTATATGCGCCCTCTATTATTTTTTAGAATACGATAATTTCTGCCTTCTAAGATATATATAGAAGATAGATATTTTTGTTTTCTATTCCTTTTAGGCGGCAATTTTTTTTGCAATATAAGTTGTCAAAATAAGTCAATAGAAGGTAAATTTTTTTGCCTTTTATATTAACATCAAAATACAAACTATTATCTTTTAAAAGGAGTCTTGTTCTCCATATAACATGTTATATTTAATGATAGTTCTTTTATAAAAAATTCTCATAAATAAAATTTAATGACAAATATAAATTCCTTTCAAATATAGAATGGAACTATTTTCTCACAAAATAAGATTACAAATTTTAAAATACAAATTGATACAAAATCATAAGTCATAATATGACATCTATAATGACATCCACAAATGATATCCATATGATTCTGATAACATGCACTCGAAGTGCATTTGACATACAAAACTCTATTTATACATCTTCAAAAAAAATGTCCACAACTATCCAAATAGAACAACCACATAATCCTCATAACTTTATAAACATTCTTCATCATCTTCTCTTGGAAGTACCTACAAAAAGATCAACAACTATTTTAAAAAGACATTGTAAAAATTACTATGAAATAGACACATTTTATATGAAATTTATAAAATACTTACAGTGGCATAAGAGATCATGTAGTTATACTGAATATCTCTTAGTTAATCATTCCTCTCGAGCAACTGAAATAAAATTTAAGTGTGAAAAAATAATAAAAAGAATATAGAAACCATTTCTCTCGCTGGATCACATACCTTTGTGAGATTACGATGGTCTCAACTTTGACCTTTAATTGGACAACAATCATAATTTGAGAAAAGTTATCCTCCACTCACACCTTTCTCGCAATAACCTAAAACATTGAATAATATAGTAATTGACAAATATTAGCAAAGTGCTTCGTGATAGAAAATTTCTCAATGGTGGTGAATTAACAATCCATTACTACAAAGTCGTAAAGAAAAGCACCAACCCTCTCTTTAACAAAAAATACAGTTGTAAACAAATTATGAAGATGTACTCAAAATTCTACTTTCAAGAAAAGAGCACAATCTACCTTGCTACCTAATATCTCATAGCTGTCATTGCCATAAAAAAGACCAATGCACTTATCTGGATGTTAGATAAATAATATGAAGCACTGTTAAGCCAATGTCATATATATATATATATATATTTACATGGGGTCGACATCTGGACCTTTCATCTGGGAGGTGAACATCTAGGAGGTGGAGGGCGCACGAGATGAAGGGCCCAGATTCCGATCCCACTATAAATTGCCATGGTGTCGGCACCGTGTGAACATCTCCCTATATATATATATATATATCACACATTGAAAACATGATTTAAAAAGAGACCAAGATTTAAAAAAGAAGTTGAATTCCTCCACCAAAAAATGTTTCTATGTGTTAAAATAAGAAAATATTGTCAGAAAGGCCTTTTATATAAAGGCACGCACCCAGGTGATATATGTTAATTATCAACAAAGATCACATGAAATGATTGAACTTTGTGAAATAAAAACTCCCAAAGCCATAGCCCACTTGATGGCATGACTTAACAAGTTTTATCAGGAAGCTTCCACAATCATGCGGTTATATACATGACCATAGAAAAGCATAGACTAGAGAATTTAATGTACTTTTAAGACTCATGCCTCCACCTTAAATTATTCTTGCCTGATGAAAAAGGAAAATGTATCATTATTCCTTATTCTTTAAAGCATCTCTAACTCCTCAAGAGGGATGTTTGCAATAACCCAAAAGTCATCCTGTGCTGCATGTTCATCAAGATCATGGTTTAAAAAAACCGGACTCAGAATTGGAATTAGCAAAGACGGATGGGGTCTGGTTCAGGCCTGAGATGGCAGGATCAGTTTTCATGTACATAAGTCATTTATGATATAGATATGTTAAGAAACATTTAAAACACACAAAAAACAAAAATAAAAATAAAAGTCTGATTCTGGGCAGCCTAGAGCTAGTTTAGGCCAAGTTCACATTGATTCAGGCCTGGAACAGTCCAGCTCTGCCTGGTTCAAAGCCGCTTTTAGCCTCTCTTTTTTATTTTCCTGATGTGAAGCTGGCAAATTCAACCGCAAAACCAGCAGAAACAGACTTGTCTGTTCTAGACGGTTTCTTTAGCCATGTTCAAGCCATAGTCACTAGTGTCGGTGGCACAGAACAGAATATCAAATGGCAAAAACTCCAACTATTGCCAGCTTTACAGCTCACAGTAAAGCATCCAAAAAGAGAGATGTATGAAGGCTGCCATGCAGTTGTCATGATCTCATATTTTCATTGGAATGGAAATGTTAGCTGTCCATTAGAAGATAAAGACACAAAATATATCCTAGGAATAATTTGGAATGACTATTGAGGCTTTCTTCTAATTTCCTCAAACTGCATACAACATTTAAAAGTTAACTTACATTAAGTATGTTGCAAGTTCTGCCTTCTGGCCACAGGGCCATTGAGGAGTAGTATGTCTACAACATTGAAAGAAGCAGATTACAGAATTAAAGTTGCCGCCATGTGGCCATCTTGTATTCCAATAATGGTAATGTAACGATAACCGATGAGTGACATCCTCAGCTAGGAAGAATAAGGATTTTACCTAAGGTGAAGAAAAACATGCAATATAATTTTGGGATCGGATCGCATGACCGGGCATGCGACCAACAGCTTGGATGGCAGCTCAACGCGTCAAGGTCACCGCTTGGTTGTGGCTCCCACCCCCAAAAAAGTGCTCGGCCATGATCCCATGCTGCAATCCAGGCTGTTGGGCACACTCCCAGCCATGCGTCGTGGTCATGCAATCCAATCTTTACAGTTTCAATGCAAAGTCGAGTTGAACTGTTGATCAGAAATGCAACTTGAAAGTCTTAGTAAACAAAAAGTTGAAAGAGCCATGAAGCACAAAATGAATGAATATGATGATGATTTAGTGAAATGAGACAAAGGCTACACCACATAAGGGAAAGCATCATGCATACTGATACTTGAAGATCATTTGAATCTTGTTAGTTGACTAAACTCAATATAAATTGGTATAGTTGAAGACAATATTATTTTTTGATTAAATGCAAACACAAAAATAACTGCATTGCCAAATAATACTGTTCAACTTACTGCCTAGAGAAGGCCCAAAACTACAATGGTTTCAAATGGCAACCCAACAGAGTAATGGCTAAAATAAGCTTCATAATTAATAGTGACTAGAACAGAAAGATTTCTTCAATAAAATCAAGTCCCAGATCTATATATTTGGTGTGCATTCTTATGCCTGATCATCATGTTTGCTGTTGAAGGAGACAGAGTTAATATTGTACGGGGGCGAATTTTACAATGGGCAGAAGGTGAGACCTCTTTCTTAGTTATTACGTTTATTTTTCAGGATGATGCAGGTTCATTTTTGTCTTTGTAGACATCTTATTGTAACATAACATTCATGCACTTGGACAAAAGGAGACTTGCATCATTTGTTTCCTTCCAGTAATCTTGTGAGCCTGTGATGGTGTTTGGTTCTTCCACAATGCACAATGCAGGCTTAGCTATTGAAGTTATATCCTGATTAGTGTTACTTGTTAGATTATTGAACTGGTTTACATTGTCTCCTCTGTTCATCCTTTAGGTTAGCAGCCCAGAACTAAAGTGGAAATGATCAGATTCCTGCACAAGATTTGCAAGTCCGCCCCTCCTGTATGTGCTATTTTTAATTTAGTTTTCAAAGGAGGATTATACCATTACTATTAGTAGTTTACCAGTGACTGGAAATGGAGGGAATTGTCTGAGTACCAAAGTAGCAACGGACAAAGTCCGTAACATTCATTTATAGAACTTGGAATTAGGTGTGGCTGGTTTTGTTACTTTGAGATTGTCTCAGCGGTCCATCATCATGGGCAAAAGAGGATCATTTATGATAATTCCCAATATACTCCAAATTCTAGAGGGCTTTCTGATTGCTCAAGGACGTTCTGATTCTTTCTTGAAATAATCACGAAGTGAAGTCTCTTAGTTATTAATGGATTATTTTACCTCTGCAGACTTCTGTTTATGGAGATCTTTATAGATATGATATGGAAAATAATGAATGGAAGCTGATCTTCAAGTCCAAACAGCCCCCCACCTCGTAGTGCTCACCAGGCAGTGGCATGGAAGGAACATATCTATATATTTGGTGTGCATTCTTATGCCTGATCATCATGTTTGCTGTTTATGCATAACTAACTTACCAAAGTGTAGAGCACATTCATCTTCTTTTTTATTTTCTTTCAGGTGGTGAATTCACTTCCCCAAATCAAGAATGTTTGAGTTAGACACTGCACTATCTGATTGAGGGTGCTGATAGGCTTTTTTTTTCTGAATTTTCAGGCATATTAGGCATGAGACAATATTAAGTCTCATGAATGTTTTTTCTGCCACGGCTATTCCTCGATAACTGGTTAACCTGAGAGAATAAGGGCTATCTTGTTTTCATTCCTGAGGTAGAGTCCCTCCTTTGTGAGACAGATTGTACCATTCATAATTAGATCAAGTTATCAGATGAGAAAGTAACAGAAAATGAACATTGGTTCATAACTATCCTATACTAGTGGAAACATTGGGTACAGGTGAACTAAGGCATCCAGCTCTTGTTTTTGGAAGGAGAACTAAGGCGTCCAGCTCTAAAACTATTTTTTTAACCATCAGGCACTATTCACTGCAATTGCATACAGGTGATAAGGAAAATATCCTTGTCAAACATTACAAAGTCGCAGAACCTCCAATGGTGAAAAATGCAAGAATTACAGGTGCATTAGACCTACATTTCCGCCAAAATATAGCAAAAAGCAACCTCATTGGTTTAGAAACTCTTCAGAACGGAAAAGGCTGCATGAAAGGCGAAAGGCCATGTAACAAGCAGCAAAAGAAAAGGATGGTTTTTAGAGAGTATCCGTGAGGGAGGGTTCAAGAAGGTGAGTTCTCCACAGAACCTGGTCCATGGGAGTGACGGTCCCAAGCTTGGTGTCCTTGTTGTGGATCTTCACAATGCTCACTAGGCTCGACAGGAAGATCACCCCCACAGTGCATGCCAAGGTCTTCATGGTCGCAGGCCCCTTGCCCATCTTGAGCTGGTCCAACCCTTTCATAGTGAGCTCCCTCAGAGGCCCAATCTTCGCGATCAGGAGAAACGCCACTGCCCCCTCCACGAAGAGCACCAAGAACAGCAGCTGGATCATGCTGGTTTCCCCAGAGGAACCCTTGTAGATCTCAAAATTAATTATTTTCTGGTGCCTTCCGCAGGATCAAGACTCCAGATACCAAAAAACAACTCCTTTTTTGCTTCCTTGCGGCCATTTTTTTCCCTTATTGCAGGAGAACAATCAGATTTCTACAAAAGCTCCCTGATTTCAGATTGGGACAGAAAGATCATATGAAAAAAGATGGACCCCCCAAAAAAGGAAATAACTCTCCCTAGAGAGACAAAAAACCTCCTTGCGGCAGAAGCATCTCCTAGTGACCCGGCTCCTTACTCATGCATTACAAGCTCGAATGTGGTGATCAAGGGAAGAGAAAAATGGAGCTAATGCTATTAAAAAAAGATCCACTCATTGGTCTGCCAAAACCAAAAAGAAAAGAAAAAGTGAAAGAAAATTTCTACAGGAGGCCAAAGTTGGTGATCTCAAGGGTGGCTCTTTCAGGATGGCACCCTTTAGCTGCTCATACTGATCTGAGGCGGCCATAGGTTTTCTAAGGAAAGAAAAAGACCCATTTCAGATCCCACGGAGTCACCCATTGTCGATGGTCGGGGAAAAGACGAGGATGCTCTGCGGGGAAGGAGTGGCTGCTACCGGCGGGCTAGGAAGTAGGCAGAGTCGATGCAGGCGGCTGCTACCGATGGGCGTGGAGGCAACGATGGCTGGTGAACGCACACAGCACCGTCGGTGCAGGCAGGGCAGGCGGGGAAGCAGCACCGCGGCGTGCGACAGCAGCGATGGCAACTCGATCGGCGTCCTCCCTAGATCCGGTGTGTCCTTGGTAGCGGGAGAGGGGGGCCAAGCACCGCAACTTTGGTGCCAGTGGCGACGATGCCAGGCAGCGGCGACTCCGGTGCCGGTGGCGACGATTGTGACGGTGGCTCTGTTGGGAAGGATCTTTCCACGGTGTGAAAGAGGGGAGGGCGAGAGAGAGACACTTAGATGGGGAGGTGAGGAGGCGGGGGAAAGAAATTCTTACGAGGAATATCTTACTCGCGGGAGGGAGTGCTTGGCATGCAACGCCTTCCCACGGCGCGCGCTGGGGGAGCGAGACGGGGGAGACGAAGAAGAGGAGGGCGACGTGGGAGTGAAGACGTGGGGAAGGGGGGGGGTGCCCGGGAGAGAAGCTGCCGTCCCCCTCGTAGCCTTTACCGGTTCAAACTCCCTCCGGTGAAGGCCCATGGGCCGAGCCGCGAAATGTCCCGGAAAATATATACTCGCATAATGGAGAGAGGAAGATGGCCTCCACGTGGCGATGGACGTGCTTCGGCTCCGATGTATAGGATTCCCGGTTGGAAGCAGAGGTTAACTTCTAACCAGTTTGCTATTTGGTTTCACTTCGCCCTGAAAAAGCCCAGTTGAGAGAGAGAGAGAGAGAGAGAGATGGCCTGGGCGGGTGGGGGACACGCTATGCATCCCAAGTGGGATGTGGGATTCCGATTCCGATTCCTATTTGGGAACAGAGAAAGAGGAAGGAACAGGCTCTAAATTAATCTCTAATAACCAGTTTAGGATTAACTGTCGACGGTGCAATGATCTATAAAAATACGAACGATGGGCTGATCAGCTCCTTGTATACACATTCGTCAATCCCATAGATCAGCAGTGCCGTCACCTCTTGGGCGGCTGTGAAGTTAGTAGGATTCCGATTCCCATTCCGGTTGGGAATGTCAGAAAGAGGGAGGAACAGGCTCTAATATATAGCCAGTTTAGGATTAACTGTCGCCGGTGCAATGATCTATATATTTATATACGTAACCATGGGATGATCAGCTCCTTCTATACACGTTCGTCATTCCCATCGGTCACAGCACCTCTTGGGCGGTTAGTGGGATTCCGATTCCGATTCCTATTTGGGAATAATAACCAGATTAGGATTAACTGTCGCCGGTGCAATGATATATATATATATATATAGGTACGATGGGATGCTCAGCTCCTTCTATACTCATTCGTCATTCTCATCTGCCACTGTGATCGCCTCTGGGCGCGCGGCTGCCAAGTTGTTAGTCGATTGATCGCTAATATGGCAGCAGACCTCGAGATGGAGCAGCGGTTCCTCCGCCTCACGCTCTCCCCCACCATCCGCCGACACCAGCTCCGCCTTCCACCCATCAAGACCCGCCCCCCCAAACCCGCTCCCTTCATCGAGGAGAACCACCACCGGCGTGGCTTCGTCGACGAGTTGTACGAGTTCCCCCAGCCTCCTTCGCCCTCCAACCCCCACATCACGATCAGCTCCTCCCCCACCCAGTCGGATCATCAGTACTACTACCGCGAGGGCTCCTGCAGCAATAACCACCCGCGGTTCTGTAGTGATGAGCTCCCACATCATCATCATCATCATCATCCCAAGAAGACGACAGTACCTGCAGCCGCCGCGGGTATCCAGCAGCAGGTGTCGGGGACGTCCGAATGTGCTGCTGCTACTGGGGAGGTCGGCCGCCGCTTTGAGGACAGGTTCGGCGACCTGCAGCCGGCGCCGATCCGGTGGAGGCTGGTGGAGGCGTGCGAGACGGCCATGCGGGAGCTCGTGGGCGAGGTGGAGAAGGAGATGGAGGGGTCGACAGACGCGCAGACGACCCTGCCCGAGGACGTTTGCATGTGGAGGGACGTGGTGGCGGCCGCCGAAGTCGTCGGACTGGACGTGCGTGAGCCCAAGCAGCACCTGATCGACGCCATCCGCCGCCTCCGATCCCCCCACCAACAAACCATCTTTTGATCACCATGCATGCTTGTCTGCAAATCCGGTCATCACGTACGGCTTGTAGTCAATTAGTTGTATACATATATGTCCTGCCATTTTTCTTCTTCTTCTTTTTTTTGTGAATACTGATCTGAAACTGCAGCATTCCATTAGACATCGTGGGATGCCTGGAATAAGCAAATTCCGCAATTAAGTGTATGCATGCCAAATTAGGGTTTCGTTGATATGTTGAAAAGAAGTATATCTCATACACATATTTCTGCTTCCATGGTGAATCTGGATATGTAGTCTGCGGCTGCCCATATTCTCTACGTTTTAGGGATACATGGTTCTACCTAGTACGAACATTTGGAAAATGTCTAACCATGGAATAATATATATGACATTCATTTACAAATAATACAAGTGCAAGTAAAAGGAAGCGACGATCAGTTCACTGTTCAAGAAGTGTAGACGTGCGGGGATGTAAAAATTATTGAGAAGTAAAACCTATATATATATATCTTTTACAACCAAATTAATTAGCTGCCTTCTATATATATATATATATATAATTTGACAGATTCAAATTTTAAATTGTTATGAAATGCCGTAAAACTTAGAAAAACTATGACCATAGCTTTCTCCGCCTCTCCCACCGCACTTACCATTTTATTTTTTTTTATTTTGCCACGCTTTACTTGTATTTTGGTACAACCTTATTTGTAAATATTCCAAATGCATTATTCCTTCTAAATTGCCTACTTGGAATAAGCTTGAGGATGGAACAAAGGCTTTGCACATTTTCATCTGCTTTTACCTCCAGTCTTAAGATGGAAAAAACACCTTTAATTCTAATTACATAGATGTTGTTTTGCTTTGCTGTAAAATGATTTGATTATCTGGTTTTAAAACAGTTGTTTTCTTGCTTTAAAATTAGAAGTGCGTATATATTTTGTTTGGATGAGCATTTCAGCTCATTTTCTCGTGTGAATATGGACCCGAAACAGAATCGAGAAAATTCTAGTGTCATGCGCGTGGGTCAATATATGTAATCCCATGTATCTTGTTTGCCAAAAATAACTAGCAAATACCACAAAATAAAACATTTACAGAGTTTTATGATATTTTTCAATGAAACAAATAATTAAGCCCCTAGTGTAAAGTAGCCTTAACTTTTATTTGTTAACGTTCTAATATTTTAAAATATTTATTCATAAATTTTACTTGATTCAAAATTGTGACATAACAAGGGGTGTCAACGGATTCGCCGGATCCGAAAACCCGATCGGATTCGTAGCAACTTCTTTGATTCGAAATGAGGCATTTATGCAAATCCGAAGAGACACTTTCCCGATCTGACATCCTTGATCTCGGATCGGGTTTTCGGGGCGGCCATAAAATCCCTCCCGTCGGGGCGAGCGTTATCTCCATCGTGAGGTGTCAACGGATTCACCGGATCCGAAAACCCGATCCGAATCTGAAATCCCGATCGGATTCAGAGCAACTTCTTTGATTCTAAATGAGGCATTTATGCAGATCCGAAGAGACACTTTCCCGATCCGACATCCTTGATCTCGGATCGGGTTTTCGGGGCGGCCATAAAATCCCTCCCGTCGAGGCGAGCGTTATCTCCATCGTGATCGGTTCCCTTCTGGCGGCTTGGCCCTCCCTCCCGTTGCTCCAATCGCCACCTCGCACTCCTTCACTCTCTAGCGTTTCTTGTTCTTCTTTCTATCCTCTCTTCTGTGTCTACTTGTGGAAGACCCTCCTGCGTCTCCGATCAACCCCGATCCCCATCGCCGCCATGGGCAGGAAGCCCGCGTCCAACGAGCGGTCCTCCGGGAAGGCTGTGATGACCCGGATTCCGGATACCATATATATCCGGTAGGACTACCGAATACACCTGATACCACTTAGAACCTACGAGGCCTCCCAAGAGTGATAAAGCTCCGAAGGGAAAAAGGATTGTTATGTAGTACATTGAACTGACAGATGTAACAACAAGGAATTAAATTTCATTAGATCGGGTTGCTAAAGTAGCAGAAATAAAATTATATTTTAATTAACAGATTTTAAACAATTATATACCAGAGTCAAGTCCAAAGCTAAAGACAGCAGTCTAGCAGTACAGTCGACAGAAAGAAAAGACGTACCGAGAAGTCGGGGGAAGCCTGACGGAGGTACCAGCTGGCAGCTACGACTCGAACTCCAGGACCCGCGGAAGCAGAACGAACACGTCACCCCACCTGAAAAGTAGGGGTGAGCTTCGTGTCACTGGCTCAGTAGGGGTCACGTGGATCCCCACTGAAAAATACGCAGTAACACGGAACAAGGGAAACAACCGGAGGAACAGCAGAAAAGCTATACTAGAAAGCTGTAAAAGAAAGGGAAGCAGGAGTAGGGAACAGGTAAGGACGAGGGGAATAAGAGGAAAGCCGAACTAACCTCGGCCCCCAAACTACGCCTAGCAACAGCAGAAGGGAACAGAACGGGGAACAAGAGTAGGGAGCAGCAAGGAAAAAGGGGGAAAGCCAAACAAGCACCCCAATCTACACTTACAACAAGCATGCAAAAGATAGTCTAGAAAAGGCCTAGATAGACGCAGACGACACGACCGGAGCGTCGTGCAGGACAACACACAGACCTCGAGTCTAGCCACAGGAAGGCCAACCCGGACAGGTCACAACACAGGAAAGGTACGGAAGTCGCACGCCACACGACGGAGAACCCCCGCACCAGGAGAACGGCCAGATGCGTCCGCTGACGTCTTACACTGCACCACAACATACACCACAAGTGTCTCGACTACCAACTGATCGCGTCGACGCGAGCGCGGCCGAGTCGCAGACCCACGCGGAACCACAGTAACAAGTACTAGTCAGGGTCACGCCCGTGGCGTCAATCCTCAGCCCCTGACCACGTGTGCACACACTGACTTTTACCCGAGCCAGGCCTCTAGCTAATTTCTCCCCCCGTAGGACGCTACAGTGCAGCCGGGAGCCGACGGAGACTAGCTTACAAACCGTATACCGAAAAGTGCCCCGCTCCGCGAGCTGTCACAAAGAGTCTGTGACGAAAGGTAACAACACGAGAAGATCACAAAACACGAAGCTGAAGTACAGACAGATAATCATGCACTGTCACCCGTACCTCAAACACCAAAGGCAGCACAGGAAACTGCCGACAGACTCATAAACGTAGTCTTAGCCTTCATAGGTATGTCAACCGATGCCCACGGGGAAAGCGGCCAGACCATGGGAACGACAGATATCAGGCTAAAACAGACCAGCAAACACACGGCCGCACACCGAAAAGTCCAATGGCCATCACGGCCACAACAGGACCGTAACGCACCACCATAGGCGCGTTACCTGCTCTGACGCACCAAGGCAGGGCCGTCAGAGCCAACAGACCCATGCCTGAAACCTAGACGAACAGCATGTAACGGTCCAACGTGGACGTGTTACAGCATCGTGACGCACGAGGGAACGACCGCTATGCGAACGACTAACCCGAACCTTAAGAAAATGAAATGACTGTGATGCACCTACATGGATGCGTCAGAGGGCTGTGACGCACCCGTGGTGGACCGTCACACTCCCACAGCCACGAACGGTCTAAAATGCCTAAGAGCTGTGGCCGTCTATCGTAGGGCCGTCAGAGACTGTGACGGTCTCTAAAACGACCGCTACACCGGACACGGCCGAAAAATAGTAGAAACGACGAATCGGTTCGTTCCACGCCCCATTCACACCAAAGCATAAGGGAAATGAAGGCAAATGACGAAAAACAAGTTCTGGAGGCTAAAAAGCCCACAAGCACGCATCAGAACGCGAGATCAGGGCGATTCCGACGAATCGACCCTAAACGAGTCAACGAGGTTCCTGGACTCCTACCGGCCCCGAATGATGACTGAACACGACAAAACGTACGTGAATGGAATCCAGACATCCCAGTGGTCATTTTGACACTAACCACGCCGCAAATGGTTGCTGTTTTCCAGTGAACCCTGAAAATCCCAAAAATGACGGTTTTCACTAAGCTGGCTCGATCTACCCCGATCGAGCACCAAACTGCGCACAGAAGTAGGAAAAAACATGCAGAATGAAGTGGCGGTCCATCTCCCTACCTCCACCGAAGAAACCGAGCGCCGAAGCGACTAAACCACGCCGAAAATCACGCCACGAACTGAACCACCGGCTTTGAATCCACCGTTCAGGATCGCGCCCAAACCGCACCGATCCTCGCTCCTCCACGCGCCTCAGCAGCTCCCCGACGTCGCCACCTCACCCACGGTCGCCTCCATCTGCAGCCGGAGCCGAGAGGGTGAGAGAACGAGAGAGAACGGGAGAGAGAGGGAGAGAAATGTGAGAGAGGAGAGAGAGAGAGGGGTGGGTTTTATATAAGGGTCCAAGGCATTACAAAGGCCGCCAAGTCCAAGGACGCCGCTTCCACCTCTTCCAATGATGGCAGGAACGAGAAGCTCTCCATCCTCCTCGCCTCCATGGACCAGAAGCCCAAGGGATCCTCCTCGGCCGCCGCCCAGAAGCCGAAGCCTGGCGTGTCTTCCTACACCGACGGCATCGATCTGCCCCCGTCCGACGAGGAGGAGGTGGAAGATGATGCACCCGACCAGGGTATGTTGTCTCTCTCTCTATGTCTATTGCCTTCTCTCTTGTCCTCTACGAAACCATCTCTGATCTCTTTACTCTCTCTCCCTCCCTCTCTCTCCCCGATCTCCCATAACAAGCAGCGCGATGGTGCTGGGGTAGGAGGGAAAACCTCGTCTCTTTCTCCGATCTCTCTCTCTCAGCCACTGGAGAAAACCCCCTCCCACACCCACTCTCTCCCTCCCTCTTGTGGCCCTCTTCATGATTTGATTAAACAAAATATGTACAGTGCAGCATAAGTGTAAAAAGTGATTTTTCATATAATCTTATTTTTCTATAGCATTTTCACATTTCCAAAGTTGGTATCGGCTACCCACAAGAGAGGAGACTGCTATTGATCTATAGGTCTCTTTTTTTGTGGTAGAAGAGCAGGGGGTGATCTCAATAGCCAACCCACTTGGGAGATGTGTGTGGACGCACTTTTCGTTCACTTATTATGTTGTTCGGTTATTCAGAAATGGTCGATTCGTCTATTAAGTGCGTGGGCGTGTCAGTCACAAAGTGACGATTTATTCTGCACTCGATCTGACTAATCAGACGATTGTGTGGTTCGTGTTGGGACCGAAACCCGCGCCATAAAGGTCACGACGTCGTTTACATCCCCTCTGAGAGGGGAACAACCTTGATTAATTGCCAGGAATTAGGGCCTCATGGCCAAGAAATTATATCGAGAGAAACAAGATGATAGCGATCTTGAATCGGTTGAAAAGCCCTATGTCTAGAGAAGTAAGCATTCGAAATATGTCGGTCACTCAAGGGACCATTTTGATATTCGGATGTGGACGCACTTTTCGTTCACTTATCATGCGGTTGGTCTATTCGGGTGGTTGATTCGTTTATTAAGTGCGTGGGCGTGCCAGTCACAAAGTGACAACTTATTCCGCGCTCGATCTGACTAATCAGACGATTGTGTGATTCGTGTCGGGACCGAAACCCGCCACGCCATAAAGGTCACGACGTCATTTACATCCCCTTGGAGAGGGGAACACCCTGGATTAATCGCCGGGAATCAGGGCCTCATGGCCAGGAAATTATGTCGAGGGAAACAAGACGATAGCGATCTTGAATCAGTCAAAAAGCCCTATGTCTAGGGAAGCAGGCGTTCGGAACATGTTGGTCATTCAGGAGACTGTTAAATATTCGGACAGGTGACCGGCTTGAGAATATCGTAATTGTCGCGGGAAGACCCGGAACATATGTATGCTAGGGTACGGCAAATTTATTATTCCGAGGAACTTGAAACATTCGGTTAAATCCCGGCTAGTGTAGTAGGAAACTGGTGAATTTATTGGCCAGGTGCGAGATCGAGTCAGACCATACCGGGGGCGTCTCCCGCAGTCTAAACGAGGCTTGCGTGGGCATCATTAATATTTCCGGTGCCAAGGGGCGGCGGGAAGGTGTCCCGAGACTAGATTCCAAAGCAAAGACATGTTCAAAGATATCGGGATGTAGGCCTAAGATATGGGTCAGGCGATGGTCATGATTAGGGTAAACCCATGGTCTACGCATGACCTAGGGAGGTTGTAATATCTCGGACCTTTCGGATCCTTCTTCGTGGGTCCCGGATCTGGTTTTTCAGAGTGTCCGGCTCTGTTGTATTCGACATTTCATTTTGGATATCTTCCGTGCTCGGATCGGCGCGATCCAGAGTTGTTTCAGAGGCCCGAAAGCGTTACGCGACTTTTCCGTGTGTGTTTTCTAATTTCCGGTGTGTGTTTCGACAATTCCTTCAGAACCTCGTTACGGGTGAACCGGGTCGTTCACCAAGGTGAGAGTGGTACCGTTGCGATCGGTGCGTTAAGAGGATCATAAAAACGTGATTTTCTATTTTTTGGCATTTTCTAGAATTTCTGGATTTTCTATAAATTCCCATTTCTTTTCTTTTTTTCTTTTTTTCTTTCTCTTTCTTCTTCCTTTCTTCTACTTCCTCCCTCACGACCGTGGCCGCTCCCTCCCTCTCTCTCTCTCTCTCTCCCGTTCGAGCGCGATGACCTCCGTTTCGGCTGCAGACGGCGGTGGTGCGACGGTGCGAGGACGTGGGTGATGACGAGGTGATCGTGCGGGCGTGCGGCAAGCGTGGGAAGCGTGGGAAGGCGAGGTTCTAACGGCGTTCTTCGTGGGATTGAGCTCGGATTGGCACGTCTCGTCGTGAACCGGAGGTAGGGTGACGTTCCCTAGACTCCTGCCTTTCTTCCCCGTGAGTTTTAGCTCGAGACGAGGTCGAGAGGGGTTATTTTCGCGCCGGGAAGGGTCGTCAATGCCGCGGGGAGAGTTGGTCCGATCCGTCGTTTTAAGCCCCGATTCCGTAGTTTACGGGCTTAGGAGCATGCTAGGGGGGCTTGGGGGTTCTTCTCTCACCGTTTCCCCCTTTGTGGGGCTTATTTTGGGGCCGAAATGGGCGATTCCGGCGAGGTTCGCCGTTTTCACGCTGGTGAGCGATGTGCGGTCGAACCAGGACCCGCACAACCCTTGTGTGGCCCCGTTCTGGCCGTCCATAAGCTCGGCACGCTGTGGCTGGGGCTCGGCATGCAGTGGGCTTGTGCGGTCTGTCGTGGGACCGTATATCCTAAGGTACGGCCCCATGACGACCTCCCAACCCTGGGTTTTCGACCGTTGATTATTACCGTTATGCAGTGCACCGGGGTGTGCGGCCAGGAGCTGGTCGCATAACCCTTCGTGCGGCCAGGTGCTGGCAATACGTCATCTGGTGCCGTTGCCTCGGTGTGCGGTCATATTTGGACCGTACAACCCTCGAACGGCGAAACCGTAGCTGCCCTTCCCAAGTGCGGATAAGGACTAGCCGTTCAGGTTTATTTCCGTTGGGAGACGAGCGGCCAGGAGCTGACCGTTCCTCACCCACGTGCGGCCAGAAGCTGGCCGCACATCTGTTGAACGGGCCCATGTTGGCTGTTCTTCTGCCCGTTTGGACCTGGGGTAGAACGGTCCCGTGCTGGCCGTTTAACCTGGCGCGGTCCCTATGCGACCGCACATCCCTGAGCGGCCCAGGGTGGACCGTTCAAGGGGACAGGTCGTGTCGACATCTCTCTCGTCGTACTGAGTGGTACCGGGAGATGTCGTTGTCGGCTTGTGTCACCATGCGACGGTGTTGGTACGAGGGGCGGTCCTTGTACCGTCCGGTTGTGACGTTGTTTTCCGTTGACTTATGAGTCTACTCCTTCAGTGACCCTCTACTAGTCGTAGCCTGCCTGCACGCGAGTGGACCCACCAGGGAGTGGTGGAGAGGCTACCCTGAAGTTGGTTTTTAGACTGGTTTTCGTTGGGCCCCTCGTCGGTAGCCATAGTCCGGCTCCAAGGGAAAATCAGTTAGAGGCCAGACCTAGGATGTACGGTCTGTGTGTGCACACATGGTTGGGGGCGGTTGGACCCACGCCGACGGGCGTGAACCCAGCTAGTCACTTGCTTGTGGTTACTCGTTAAGTGTCCGTGCCTCTGGTAAGCGCTACCACGCTAGGCAGTTCACCTGCGGTGCGGTGTAAGTCGTCAGGGGACGCAACCGACTATGCTTCTTGTGGGAGGTACTCCTGTCGAGTCGGGAGCGTCAGACTGTCAGTCAGTCTTTGCGACTTCAACCTTCGGGTTTTGGTCGGGTTGACCGTTGTGTTCCAGTCATTTTATCGTGGCACGTGTATCGGTTTTCGTGCTGTGAGATCGGTGTTTTGTAGATGGCAGGGCTTCCCTTTCTGAGGTACACACTTACTGCTAGCGTAGCGGTTTCTCCGTTTGCGAGGTAGGGTTCGAAGGATCCCTACTGACTCTTGTTCTGAGACTCATTCCCTACGTGTTTTCACCGTGTTTCAGGCGAGGCGCGGTTTTAGGGGAGCGCATCTGAGGCTTAACGTGGTTCGCGTTAGTGCCAGAGATCAGAGCCGGGATATGCCCCGTGTAGCTGTACTTTTCTTTCTTGTCTCTGTACTAGTTGTGGACTACTGTTGTTATTTTATTGTTATCTTGTGGACCATGTATTAATTAAAATGTTATTTATTTCCTGCTTAATTATATAAACTGTTTAATTTCTGTAATTATTTGTGATACTTGTATAGTTTCCACACCATCCTTCTAACCCTTCCGAGTCTTCGGACTCGTGGGTGGCGGTGCGAGTCTCGGGTTATCGGGCCTTCCCGGTAATCGGATTCTCGGGTCGTTACAGCTGGTATCAGAGCAGCGGTTGTGGAGTTATACGAGAATCATAAGTAATTGTAGTGGTCCACTAGTCCACATCGATGATGTACAGTTGACGCTGGCATCGGGCATCGTGTGATTTCTTAACCTTGCTGTTCCGTGTTTCCTATCTTTTGCTTCAGGAGCGAGCATGACGCCGAGGCGGAGCACTCACTCTCAGCAGGGGCAGTCGGCTGGAGGTCAGGAGATCCAGCAGGAGGTTCAGCAGGAGCAGGAGGAGCATAGTAGGGTGCCACCTGCGGTCACCGAGGCAGTGGATACTGCGAGGTTTCCGGGGGCCGAGGATTTCTTCCGTGGCATGTACCAGCTTATGTCGCAGTAGTTCGGCGGAGAGGCTGGTGAGGGCTCGTCGACCAGGGGTGGGCCAGGCCGAGCAGTGAGGGATTTCTTGCAGTTTCATCCACCTTACTATGGCGGTCAGCCAGACCCTGATTTGGCTCGAGATTGGCTCGACGAGATGGAGTGGGTGTTCAGTTCCGCACGATGTACTGCAGAGGACAGGGTGATGTTGGCCTACAACCAGTTGTAGGGTACGGCTCGAGCGTGGTGGTCTTCCGAGTGGAAGACGTCCTTTCGGTCGCCTCCCCTTGAGCAGATTGCGTGGAGTGACTTTGTCAGCGCTTTTGAGCATGCCTACTGTCCAGAGTATATTGATACGCAGAGGATGCGTGAGTTTTTGGAGCTGGTCCAGGGCGACATGTCTGTGTTACAGTACAGGGCCTGATTTGTTGAGCTGGGTCGGTATGCACCTCATATCATGGAGCATGAGAGGGTGAAGACTGCACAGTTCGTACAGGGCTTGAGGCAGGAGTTGAGGCACCATTTGATCGTGAATGCTGCCACTGATTTGGAGACAGCGTCTCGCGTAGCGGCTTCCTTGGAGATGGATATGCAAAGGACTCGAGGACCGATTAGCCAGGGGTAGTCCTTGTCAGGTCGCAGCCAGCAGTCGGCTACCCAGCAGCAGGGTTCTTTCCAGCATGCGTCGGGTGGTTCAAGAGCACCGGCATTGGTAGCGTCAGTGATAGGATCGGTGTCTTTTGGCTCGAAGGTCAAGAAGTTCCTCGAGAAGAGTTTCCGATGGAAGAAGAAGGGAGGACATGAGCAGCATGCGTCATTGGGCAGTGTACAGTAGCCAATTCCTTTTCAGCGTCAGGGATCAGTGGGTGGATCGCGAGGACCATGTCCACGGTGTAGCGAGTTCCATCCAGGTAGGCAGTGCACAACGTCGATAGTTTGTTTTCGATGTGACTAGCAAGGGCATATGGCGCGTCACTGTCCTTAGAGGCAACGACATCAGTTTCCTCAGCAGCAGCAGGTTCCCCAGTAGTAAAGGCCACAGCAGCACCAGCACCAGCAGGGATAGTATCTGCCGCTACCTAGGTCAGCTAGTGTGGGAGGCAGGCAGAGAGCTCGAGGCCAGATTACACACATGATCAGTTCAGAGGTAGTGGTGTCGCAGCTTGTGGAAGGTACCGTTCAGATTTTGGGTTGTGCGGCTCGGGTTTTATTTGATTCTGGCATGTCTCATTCGTTTATTTCGGAGGATTTTGTGCTGAGTATCGAGGAGCCGGTGACCCAGTTGTCCTGTGATTTGACAGTGGAGTTGCCTTTGGGTGATTTTATGATCACTCTGTACTGTTTCGATGGGATTCTGGTGTGGGTTGAAGGGCGGAGTTTGTCGGCCAGGCTCTATGCGTTGCCACTTCAGGACTTTGATGTGATTTTGGGTATGGATTGGCTCGAGGCACATCATGCATTGGTGGATTGTGGCTCGAAGAGGGTTTATTTTCGATGACTTTGTGGACCCACCTTCTATTTCTAAGGTATCAGGTCTTCCTCTTCCCGCTTTCCTATTTCTGCGATTCGAGCTCGTCGTCTGCTTGATGAGGGTTGTCAGGGTTTTCTCGCTTTGATCTTGGTAGACCAGCCATGTCCGGATGTCGAGGATATTTCGGTGGTGTGCGAGTTTCCTGATATTTTTTCGAAGGACTTACCTGGATTACCTCCCCAGCGGGAGATCGATTTCGTGATCGAGGTTGTGCCGGGTATGGGACCTTTGACGAAGGCTCCCTACCGTATGGCCCCCGCTGAGTTGAGGGAGTTGAGGGCGCAATTGCAAGTGTTGTTGGTCAAGGGGTACATTCATCCTAGCTTTTTCCCTTGGGGTGTGCCAGTGTTGTTCATGAAGAAGAAGGACGGTAGCTTGCGGTTGTGCATCGACTACCGACAGCTTAATGAGGTGACCATTAAGAATAAGTATCCGTTGCCGCGGATTGATGATTTGTTCGACCAGCTTCAGTCTGTTCGAGTGTTCTCGCGGATTGATTTGCGGTATGGTTACTATCAGCTGAGGATTTGCGAGTCTGATGTGGAGAAGACTGCGTTCAACTCGAGGTATGGACATTATGAGTTCTTGGTGATGTCGTTTGGGCTCACCAATGCCCCTGCAGCCTTCATGGACTTGATGCAGAAGGTGTTTCATCCGTACTTGGAACAGTTCGTAGTCGTATTTGTGGACGACATCCTTGTCTATTCGCGGTCTGCCGAGGAGCACGCTTACCATTTGAGTGTGGTGCTGCAGACATTGCGAGATCACCAGTTGTATGCGAAGCTCAGTAAGTGCGAGTTTTGGCTTCGTGAGGTGCACTTTTTAGGGCACGTGATTTCTGGTGATGGTGTTTTCGTGGACCCCGCCAAGGTTGAGGTGGTAATGCAGTGGCCGAGGCCGAGGTCTGTGACGGAGATCCGGAGTTTCTTGGGGCTTGCGGGCTATTATCGCCAGTTTATCCAGGATTTTTCTCACGTTGCGGCCCCGATGACCAAACTTACGTGGAAGGATGTGCCTTTTGTCTGGACTGATGAGTGTGAGTAGAGTTTTAGGGAACTGAAGAGAATGCTCACCTCGGCTCCGATGTTGGTTTTACCTTCTAGATCGGGAGGTTTCGTAGTGTGTACAGATGCTTCCGGGGTCAGATTGGGCGCTGTGTTGATGCAGCATGGTAGAGTGGTGGCTTATGCATCTCGGCAGCTGAAGTCCCACGAGGAGAACTACCCTAACCATGACCTGGAGTTGGCGGCTGTGATCTTCGCGCTAAAGATCTGGAGGCATTATCTGTACGGTGAGAAGTTTGAGGTGCTCACTGACCATCAGAGTTTGAGGTGTGTGTTCACGCAGAGGGACCTTAACCTTAGGCAGAGGCGCTGGATGGAGTATATGAAGGATTATGACTTCACCATGTCTTATCAGCCGGGCAGGATGAACGTCGTCGCCGATGCTTTGAGTCGGAAGGTCGCGGTCAGTGCCTTGATGTTGAGGAAGTGGAGGCTCTGGGAACAAGTACCTGAAGTGTCATTCAGGCTCAAGATTCCCCAGGAGCTAGGGTTAGCGGTGCTTGTGAGTCTGACTGTCATGCCTGCTATCCGTCGTCAAGTGACAGAGGCTCAGCATGCAGACCTTGAGTTGGCCAAAATTTTGACTATGGCTGATGTGGAGCTCAGCGAGGCCGGTGCTACGAGGTTTCATGGTTGGCTGTACGTCCCAGCTGATGAGTAGGTTCATCGTGCGGTATTGCGCGAGGCTCATGGGAGTAGATACATCGTACACCCGGGTGCGACGAATATGCATCGGAACTTGCGGAGACAGTTCTGGTGGCCTAACATGAAGAGGGATATGGTCGAGTTTGTGGCCAGGTGCCTGACCTGTCAGCAGGTGAAGGTGGAGCATCAGCGACCAGGAGGTACTCTTCAGCCCTTAGATGTTCCCGCGTGGAAATGGGACCACGTGACCATGGATTTCGTGGTAGGATTGCAGAGGACTCCGAGTGGGCAGGACAGTATTTGGTTGCTGGTAGATAAGCTGACGAAGGTGACTCGGTTGTTACCGGTCAAAGTCAGCTGGAGTGTGCCCAAGTTGGCTCGTCTTTATGTGGAGCGGATCGTTCCGTTACATGGGATTCCCATCTCCATTGTGACGGATCGGGATCCGCGCTTTACGTCTGGATTCTAGAGGAGTTTCCAGCGAGCTCTTGGCACGGATTTGACATTTAGCTCAGCGTACCATCCTCAGTCAGATGGTCAGTCAGAGAGGACCATCCAGACTTTGGAGGATATGTTGAGATCCTACTGCTTGGAGTGGCAGGGGAGTTGGATTCACCACCTACCGTTGGTGGAGTTTACCTACAACAACAGCTATCATTCGAGCATCGACATGGCTCCTTATGAGGCGTTGTATGGGCATCCGTGTCGGACTCCACTTGACTAGTTCGAAGTTGGTGAGCGTGTTTTGACGGGACTGGAGTTGGTGCAGCAGTGTGTGGATGTTGTGCATTTGGTTCGTCAGAATATGTTGGCGGCCTAGAGTCGGTAGAAGAGCTATGCTGACGGGAGGAGGCAGCCTCTCGCATTCACCGTGGGCGATCCTGTGTTCTTGAGAGTTTCTCCGATGAAGGGGGGTGATGCGTTTTGGACGGCGTGGGAAGTTGAGTCCCCGCTACATTGGTCCATTTGTGATTGTGGAACGCATCGGTGAGGTTGCTTATCGGTTGCAGTTATCCCCTGAGTTGGCGTCGGTGCATGACGTGTTCCACGTCTTGATGTTGCAGAAGTATATGCCCGATGACTCTCATGTGCTTGAGGATTCTATTTGGCCCGAGGTGACTCTAGATCTTTCTCTCCCAGAGTTTCTCTTCCGCGTTGAGGATAGGCGAGAGCAGCGCCTACGGAACAAGGTCATCCCCTTGGTCAAGGTGGTGTGGCAGCGGCACTCTGGTGGTGAGGCTTCTTGAGAACGTGAGGACAAGATGCGTCAGTAGTTCCCTTACTTGTTTGAGTGAGTCTTCCTCTTCTTTCCCCTTGGGTTGTTCTCAATTTCGAGGATGAAATTCCTTAAGGGGGGAGGGCTATAATATCCTAGACATTTCGGATCCTTCCTCATAGGTCCCGGATCTGATTTTTCGGAGTGTCCGACTCCGTTGTGTCCGACATTTCATTTCAGACATCTTCCGTGTTCGGATCGACTCGATCCGGAGTTGTTTCAGAGGTCCGGAAGCGTTCCGCGACTTTTCCGCGTGTGTTTTTTGATTTTTCGATGTGTGTTTAGGAAATTCCTTCGGAACCTCGTTGCAGGTGAACCGGGTCGTTCACCTAGGCGAGAGTGGTACCGTTGCGATCGGTGCGTTCCGAGGATCGTAAAAACATGATTTTCTATTTTTCGGCATTTTCTGATATTTTCAGATTTTCTATAAATTCCCATTTCTTTTCTTTTTTCTTTTCTTCTTTCTCTTTCTTCTTCCTTTCTTCTCCTTCCTCCCTCACGACCGTCGCCGCTCCCTCTCTCTCTCTCTCTCTCTCTCTCTCTCTCTGTCTCTCTCTCTCTCTCCCTTTCGAGCGCGACGACCTCCGTTTCGGCTGCAGACGACGGCGGTGCGACGGTGCGAGGACGTGGGTGACGACGAGGCGATCGTGCGGGTGTGTGGCAAGCGTGAGAAGCATGGGAAGGCGAGGTTCTAACGGCATTCTTCGTGGGATTGAGCTCGGATCGGCGCGTCTCATCCCGAACTGGAGGTAGGGTGACGTTCCCTAGCCTCTTGCCTTTCTTCCCCGTGAGTTTTAGCTCGAGACGAGGTCGAGAGGGGTTGTTTTCGCGCCGGGAAGGGTCATCCATGCCGTGGGGAGAGTTCGTCTGATCCGCCGTTTTAAGCCCCGATTCTGCAGTTTAAGGGCTTAGGAGCATGCTAGGGGGGCTTGGGGGTTCTTCTCTCACCATTTCCCCCTTCGTGGGGCTTGTTTTAGGGCCAAAAGGGGCGATTCCGGCGAGGTTCACCGTTTTCGCGCTGGTGAGCGATGTGTGGTCGAACCAGGGCCCGCACAACCCTTGTGCGGCCCCGTTCTGGCCGTCCATAAGGTCGGCGCGTGGTGGCTGGGGCTCGTCGCGCAGTGGGCTTGTGCGGTCTGCCGTGGGACCGCATATCCTAAGGTGCGGCCCCATGACGACCGCCCAACCGTGGGTTTTCGACCGTTGATTATTACCGTTATGCAGTGCACCGGGGCGTGCGGCCAGGAGCTGGCCACATAACCCTTCGTGCGGCCAGGTGTAGGCCGTACATCATCTGGTGCCGTTGCCTCGGTGTGCGGTCATATCTGGACCGCACAACCCTCGAACGGTGAAACCGTAGCCGCCCTTCCCAAGTGCGGCTAAGGACTAGCTGTTCAGGTTTATTTTTGTTGGGAGACGAGCGGCCAGGAGCTCACCGTTCCTCACCCATGTGCGGCCAGAAGCTGGCCGCACATCTGTTGAACGGGCCCATGTTGGCCGTTCTTCTGCCCGTTTGGACTTGGGGTAGAACGGTCCCGTGCTGGCCATTTAACCTGGCGCGGTCCCTGTGTGACCGCACATCCCTGAGCGGCCCAGGGTGGACCGTTCAAGGGGATGGATCGTGTCGGCGTGTCTCTCGTCGTATTGAGTCGTACCGAGAGATGTCGTTGTCGGCTTGTGTCACCGTGTGACGGTGTTGGTACGAGGGGCGTTCCTTGTACCGTCCGGTTGTGACGTTATTTTCCGTTGACTTGAGAGTCTACTCCTTCAGTGACCCTTCACTAGTCATAGTCTGTAATATCCCGAACCTTTTGGATCCCTCTTCGTGGGTCTCAGATCTGGTTTCTCGGAGTGTCTGGCTCCATTATGTTCAAAATTTCGTTTCGGACATCTTTCGTGTTCGGATCGGCGGGATCCGGAGTTATTTCGGAGGCTCGGGAGCGTTCTGCGGCCTTTCCGCGCGTATTTTTTGATTTCCAGTGTGTGTTTCGGTAATTCCTTCGGAACCTCGCTACGGGTGAGCCGGGTCGTTCACCTGGGCACGAGTGGTACCATTGTGATCGGTGCGTATCCCGGAAATGTAATTTTTAATTTTTTGGTATTTTTGGGAATTTCTGGATTTATCTATAACTATCCCCCTATTTTCTCTCTCTCCCCCACCTTCCCTTTCCTCTTCTTCTTCCTCCTCCGTTTCTCCCCACCGCGACCCCCCTCTCTCCCTCTCTTCCTCCCGTTCGAGCGCGGCAAGCCCCCTTCCGGCTGCAGACGGCGGTGGGGCGACGGCGCGATGACGTGGGTGGTGGCGAGGCGATCTCGTGGGCGTGCGGCGAGCGTGGGAAGCGTGAAGAGGCGAGGTTTTCTAAAGCGTTCTTCGCGGTTCACGGACCATTCGGCGGAGCATTCGCTCCATTGAGGTAGGGTGACGCTCCCTAGCTCCTTGCCGTTCTTTTCCGTGATTTATAGGCCGTGGGGAGGCCGAGAGGGGCTTGATTGAGTGGGTTTGGGGTTTTCCATGATTAGGAGAGAGCTCACCCGATCTATGATTTTAGCCCGCGATTTCATGATTTAATGGCCTAGTATCATGCTAGGGGTCCCAATGGGTCTTCCCCTTTGATTTCCCCCTCTCCGGTGGAGGCATGGGGGCGTGGTTGGGGTTTTTGTGTCTTTCCCGCCGTTTCGCCCTCGGGCGTGTGTGGCGGTCCTTCCAGGGACCGTCACACCTTGTAACACGCCTTAGGGGGAGCGTTACAGCCCCTTTGGGTTGCCAACTGGGGTCTGGGACTGTGACGGTCCCACGATAGACCGCCACAGGCGTGTGACGCGCCTGGGTTGGGCTGTCAGAGGCATCCGACCGTTGGCATGTGACCGTTTATTTGACCGTTGGGGGTCAAGGCATGTGACGCACCAGGCCTGGCGCGTCACATCCTTGTGACGGCCCAGGGTGGGCGCAACAGGGCGCTTTTGAGCGTTTGAGCCCCCAGGCGGTGTGACGCTCCTGGTGTGGACCATCACACCCCGTGATGCGCCTCCGTGGGGGCGTCACAGCCTGTAACGCGCCAAGGTAGGCGCGTTACACTTTGCTTTGCGCTGGGAGCGTGACGGCCAGCGTCAGACCGTCAGGTGTCTGTGACGGTCCAGCCTAGGACCGTTAGGCTTCCTGTGACGGTCCCGCCTAGACCGTCAGAGGCCTGTGACGCGTCTATGGTAGACCGTCAGGCTTGGACTGCCCCGAGCGGTTCGCAGTCCTATTTTCTTGTCCGACCGTGGTCGCCGTGCGGCGGTGACAGTACTTGGGGTGGTCCCCGTACATCGTCAGATACGGACGTGATTTTCCGTTGACTTGAGAGTCTACTCCTTCAGTGACCCTCCACTGGTCGTAGTCTGCTTACACGCGTGTGGTCCCACCAGGGAGTGGTGGAGAGGCTACCCTTAGAGACGGTTTGTGGACCGGTTTTCTTTGGGCCCCACATCTTGCAGCCAGAGTCCAGCTGAGGGGAAATCGGTCAGAGGGCTAGACCTAGGACGCATGGTCTGTGTGTGCACACGTGGTTGGGGGCGGGTGGACCTACGTTGACGAGCGTGACCCCAACTAGTCACTCGTTGTGGTTCTTGTTTGGTGTCCGTGCCTCTGATAGGCGCTACCACGTCAGACAGTTCACCTGTGGTGCGGTGTAAGTCGTCAGGGGACGCTATCGGCTGCGCTTCTAGTGGGAGGTACTCCTGTCGAGTCGAGAGTGTTAGACTGTCAGTCATTGTGACTTTGACCTTCGAGTTTTATCATGTTAGCTAGGTGTTCCGGTTCTCTCACCGTGACACGTGTCTCGATTTTCATGTCATGAGGCAGGTGATTTGTAGATGGCATGGCTTCCTTTCTCGAGATACTCGCGTACTGCTAGCGTAGCGGTTTCTCTGTTTGCGAGGTAGGGTTCGAGTGATCTCTACTGAGTCTTGTTCCGAGACTCATTCCTTGCATATTTTCACCGTGTTTCAGGCAAGGTGCGACTTCAGGGGAGCGCGTCCGAGGCTCAGCATGGTTCGGGTGCCCAGCATTAGTGCCAGAGGTCAGAGCCAGGGTATGTCCCGTGTAGTTGTACTTTCTTTTCTCATCTCTGTACTAGTTGTGGACTACTGTTGTTATCTTGTGGACCATGTATTAATTAAATTGTTGTTTATTCTTCCTGCTTAATTATATAAAATGTTTAATCTCTGCAATTATTTGTGATACTTGTGTAGTCTCCGCACCATCCTTCTAACCCTTCCGAGTCTTCGAACTCGTGGGTGGCGGTACGAGTCTCGAGTTATCGGGCCTTTCCGGTAATCGGATTCTCAGGTCGTTACAGCTGGTATCAGAGCGTGGTTGTGGAATTATACGAGAATCACAGATGGTTGTAGTGGTCCACTAGTCCACAACGATGATGTACAGTTGACTCTGGCATTGGGCATCGTGTGTTTCCTTAACTTTGCTATTCCGTGTTTTCTGTCTTTGCTTCAGGTGCGAGTATGGCGCCGAGGCGGGCGACTCGCTCTCAGTAGGGGCAGTCGGCTGGAGGTCAGGAGATCCAGCAGGAGGTTCAGCAGGAGCAGAGCAGAGTGCCACCTGCGGCCACCGAGATAGTGGATACTGCGAGGTTTCCGGGGGCCAAGGATTTCTTTCGTAGCATGTACCAGCTTATGTCGCAGCAGTTCGGCGAAGAGGCTGGTGAGGGCTCGTCGACCAGGGGTGGGCCAGGCCGAGCGGTGAGGGATTTCTTGCAGTTTCATCCCCCTTACTATGGTGGTCAGCCAGACCCTGATGTGGCTCGTGATTGGCTCGACGAGATGGAGTGGGTGTTCAGTTCCGTGCGTTGTGCTGCGGAGGACCGAGTGGTGTTGGCCTACAACCAGTTGCAGGGTACGGCTCGAGTGTGGTGGTCTTTCGAGTGGAAGACGTCTTTTCAGTCGCGTCCCCTTGAGCATATTGAGTGGAGCAACTTCATCAGTGCTTTTGAGCGTACGTACTGTCCAGAGTATATTGCTACGCAGCGGATGCGTGAGTTCTTGGAGCTGGTTCAGGGCGACATGTCCGTGTTGCAGTACAGGGCCCGATTTGTTGAGCTGGGTCGGTATGCACCTCATATCATGGAGCATGAGAGGGTGAAGACCGCACAGTTCGTTCAGGGTTTGAGGCAGGAGCTGAGGCACCATTTGATCGCGAATGCTGCCACCGATTTGGAGACAGGGTCTCGCGTTGCGGCTTCTCTAGAGATGGATATGCAGAGGACTCGAGGACCGATTAGCTAGGGACAGTTCTTGTCAGGTCGCAGCCAGCAGTCGGCTACCCAGCAGTAGTGTTCCTTCCAGCATGCACCGGGTGGTTTGGGAGCACCGGCACCGACGACGTCAGTGACAGGATCAGCGTCCTTCGGTTCGAAGGTCAATAAGTTCTTCAAGAAGGGGTTCGGTAAGAAGAAGTCCAAGGGTCAGGGGCAAGCATCATCGGGCGGTGTACAGCAGCCGGCACCTTTGCAGCGGCAGGGGTCAGTGGGTGGATCGCGAGGACTGTGTCCACGGTGTAGCGAGTTCCATCCGGGCAGGCAGTGCACGTCGCCGATTATCTGTTTTCGGTGTGACCAGCCAGGGCACATGGCACGTGACTGTCCTCAGAGGCCGCAGCAGCAGTTCCCTCAGTAGCAGCAGATTCCGCAGCAGCAGAGGCCGCAGCAGCAGCAGCAGGGACAGTATCCGCCGCTACCCAGGTCAGCTAGTGTAGGAGGCAGACAGAGAGCTCGAGGCCAAATTACACACATGACTAGGGCAGAGGCAGTGGCGTCGCAACTCGTCGAAGGTACCGTTCAGATTCTGGGTTGTGCGGCTCGAATTTTGTTTGATTCTGGCGCTTCTCATTCGTTCATTTCGGAGGATTTCACGTTAAGCATCGAGGAGCCGGTGACCCAGTTGTCCTGTGATTTGGCAGTGGAGTTGCCTTCGGGTGATTTTATGATTACTCCGTATTGCTTCGATAAGGTTCCCGTGTGGGTGGAAGGGCGGAGTTTGCCGACTAGGCTCTATGCGTTGCCGCTTCAGGACTTTGATGTGATTTTGGGCATGTATTGGCTCGAGACACATCATGCGTTGGTGGATTGCGGCTCGAAGATGGTTTATTTTCGGTGACTTCATGGACCCACCTTTTATTTCCAAGGTATCAGGTCTTCCTCTTCCCGTTTCCTTATTTCTGTGATACGAGCTTGTCGTTTGCTTGATGCGGGTTGTCAGGATTTTCTCGCTTCCGTGGTCTTAGCAGACGAGCCGTGTCTGGATGTCGAGGATATTCCGGTGGTGTGCGAGTTTCCCGATGTGTTTCCGGAGGACTTACCTGGATTGCCTCCCCAGCGGGAGATCGATTTTGTTATCGGGGTTGTGCCGGGTACGGGACCTTTGGCGAAGGCTCCCTACCGTATGGCCCCCGCTGAGTTGAGGGAGTTACGGGCGCAGTTGTAAGAGTTGCTAGCTAAGGGGTATATTCGTCCTAGCTTTTCCCCTTGGGGTGCGCCAGTGTTGTTCGTGAAGAAGAAGGACGGTAGCTTGCGGTTGTGCATTGACTACCGGCAGCTGAATGAGGTGACCATCAAGAACAAGTATCCGTTGCCACGGATTGATGATTTGTTCGACCAGCTTCAGTCTGCTCGAGTGTTCTCGCAGATTGATTTGCGGTCCAGTTACTATCAGCTGAGGATTCGCGAGTCCGATGTGGAGAAGACTGCGTTCTGTTCGAGGTACGGGCATTATGAGTTTCTAGTGATGCCGTTTGGGCTCACCAATGCCCCCGTAGCCTTCATGGACTTGATGCAGAGGGCGTTTCGCCCGTATCTGGACCAGTTCATGGTCGTGTTTGTGGACGACATCCTTATTTATTCGCGGTCTACCGAGGAGCACGCGTACCATTTGGGTGTGGTGCTACAGACGCTGCGGGATCGCCAATTGTATGCGAAGCTCAGTAAGTGCAAGTTCTAGCTTCGTGAGGTGCACTTTTTGAGGCACGTGATTTCTGGTGATGGTATTTCCGTGGACCTTGCCAAGGTCGAGGCAATAATGCAATGGCCGAGGCCGAGGTCTGTGACGGAGATCCGGAGTTTCTTGGGGCTTGCGAGCTATTATCGTTGGTTTATCCAGGATTTTTCTCGCATTGCGGCCCCGATGACTAGACTTACGCGGAAGGATGTGCCTTTCGTCTGGTCTGAGGAGTGTGAGCAGAGTTTCAAGGAACTGAAGAGATTGCTCACCTCGGCTCCGGTGTTGGTTTTACCTTTTGGATCGGGAGGTTTTATGGTTTGTACAGATGCTTCTGGGGTTAGTTTTGGTGTTGTGTTGATGCAGCATGGTAGAGTGGTGGCCTATGTATCTCGGCAGCTAAAGCCCCACGAAGAGAACTACGGTATCCATGACCTTGAGTTGGCGGCTGTGATCTTCGCGTTGAAGATCTGGAGGCATTATCTGTACGGTGAGAAGTTCGAGGTGTTCACTGACCATCAGAGTTTGAGGTATGTGTTCTCACAGAGGGACCTTAACCTCAGGCAGAGACGTTGGATGGAGTTCATGAAGGATTATGACTTCACCCTGTCTTATCAGCCGGGCAAATGAATGTCGTTGCCGATGGTTTGAGTCAGAAGGTCGCGGTCAGTGCCTTGATGTTGAGGAAGTGGAGGCTCTGGGAACAAGTGCCCGAAGTATCGTTCAGGCTCAAGATTCCTCAAGAGCCAGGGTTAACAGTGCTTGCGAGTCTGACTGTCACTCCCGCGATCCACCGTCAGGTGATAGAGGCTCAGCATGTGGACCCTGAGTTACCCCGGATTCTGACTATGGCTGATGTGGAACTCGGCGAGGACAGTGCTGCGAGGTTTCGTGGCAGGCTGTACGTCCCAGCCGAGGAGTTGGTTCATCGTGCGGTGTTGCGTGAGGCTCATGGGAGCAGGTACACTGTACACCCGGGTGCGACGAAGATGTATCGGAACTTGCGGAGATAGTTCTAGTGGCCTGGCATGAAGAGAGATGTGGCCGAGTTTGTGGCCAGGTGCCTGACTTGTCAACAGGTGAAGGGGGAGCATCAGCGACCGGGAGGTACTCTTCAGCCCTTGGATGTTCCCGCGTGAAAGTGGGACCACGTGACCACAGATTTTGTGGTGGGATTGCCGAGGACTCCGAGTGGGTAGGACAATATTTGGTTGCTGGTGGATCGGCTGACGAAGGTGACTCGGTTGTTACCGGTCAAGGTCAGCTGGAGCGTGTCCAAGTTGGCTCGTCTCTATGTGGAGCGGATCGTTCCGTTGCATGGGATTTCCATTTCCATTGTGTCGGATCGGGATCCGCGCTTCACGTCTGGATTCTGGAGGAGTTTCCAGCGAGCCCTTTGCACGGAGTTGGCGTTTAGCTCAGCGTATCATCCTCAGTCCGATGGTCAGTCTGAGAGGACCATCCAGGCCTCGGAGGATATGCTGAGATCCTGCTGCCTGGAGTGGCAGGGAAGTTGGATTCACCACCTACCATTGGTGGAGTTTGCCTACAACAACAGCTATCATTCGAGCATCGGCATGGCTCCTTATGAGGCGTTGTATGGGCATCCTTGTCGGACTCCACTCGATTAGTTTGAGATTGGTGAGCGTGTTTTGACGGGACCTGAGTTGGTGCAGCAATGTGTAGATGGTGTACACTTGGTTCGTCAGAACATGTTGACAGCCCAAAGTCGGTAGAAGAGTTATCCTGACCGGAGGAGGCAGCCTCTCGCGTTTGCCGTGGGCGATCGTGTGTTTTTGAGAGTTTCTCCAATGAAAGGGGTGATGGGCTTTGGACGGCGTGGGAAGCTGAGTCCCCACTACGTCGGTCCTTTCCTTATTGTGGAGCGCATCGGTGAGGTAGCCTATCGGCTGCAGTTACCTCCTGAGTTGGCGTCGGTGCATGACGTGTTCCACGTCTCGATGTTGCTGAAGTATATGTCCGATGACTCTCACGTGCTTGAGGTTTCTGTGTGGCCCGAGGTGACTCCAGATCTTTCCCTCCCAGAGTTTCCCGTCCGCATTGAGGACATGCGAGAACAGCGCCTGCGGAGCAAGATCATCCCCTTGGTAAAGGTGGTGTGGCAGCGGTACTCTGGTGGTGAGGCTTCGTGGGAGCATGAGGACGAGATGCGTTAGTAGTTCCCTTACTTGTTTGAGTGAGTCTTCCTCTTCTTTCCCCTTGGGTTGTTCTCAATTTCGAGGAGGAAATTCCTTTAAGGGTGGAGGGCTGTAATATCCTGAAACTTTCGGATCCCTCTTTGTGGGTCCCGGATCTGGTTTTTCAGTGTGTCTGGCTCCGTTGTGTCCAAAATTTTATTTCAGACATCTTTCGTGTTCGGATTGGCGCGATCCGGAGTTGTTTCGGAGGCCCGGGAGCATTCTGCGGCCTTTCCGCGCTTGTTTTCCGATTTCTGGTGTGTGTTTCGGTAATTCCTTCGGAACCTCGCTGCGGGTGAGCCGGGTCGTTCACCTGGGCACGAGTGGTACCGTTGTGATCGGTGCGTTCCGAGGATCCCAAAAATATAATTTTTAATTTTTTGGTATTTCCAGATTTTCCTATAAATACCCCCCTATTTTCTCTCTCTCCCCCACCTTCTCTTTCCTCTTCTTCTTCCTCCTCTGTTTCTCCCCACCGCGACCCCCCTCTGTCCCTCTCTTCCTCCCGTTCGAGCGCGGCAAGCCCCCTTCCGGCTGCAGACGGCGGTGGGGCGACGGCGCGACGACATGGGTAGTGGCGAGGCGATCTCGTGGGCGTGCGGCGAGCGTGGGAGGCGTGAAGAGGCGAGGTTTTCTAAAGCGTTCTTCGCGGTTCACGGACCATTCGACAGAGCATTCGCTCCATTGAGGTAGGGTAACACTCCCTTGCTCCTTGCCATTTTTTTCCGTGGTTTATAGGCCGTGGGGAGGCCGAGAGGGGCTTGATTGAGCGGGTTTGGGGTTTTCCATGATTTGGGGAGAGCTCGCCCGATCTATGATTTTAGCCCGCGATTTCACGATTTGATGGCCTAGTATCATGCTAGGGGTCCCAAGGGGTCTTCCCCTTTGATTTCCTCCTCTCCGGTGGAGGCATGGGGGCGTGGTTGGGGTTTTTGTGTCTTTCCCGCCGTTTCGCCCTCGGGCGTGTGTGGCGGTCCTTCCAGGGACCGTCACACCTTGTAACGCGCCTTAGGGGGAGCGTTACAGCCCCTTTGGGTTGCCAACTGGGGTCTGGGACTGTGACAGTCCCATGATAGACCGCCACAGGCTTGTGACGCACCTCGGTTGGGCCGTCAGAGGCATCCGACCGTTGGCATGTGACCGTTGTTTTGACCGTTGGGGGTCAAGGCATGTGACGCACCAGGCCTGGCGCGTCACATCCTTGTGACGGCCCAGGGTGGGCGCGTCAGGGTGCTTTTGAGCGTTTGAACCCCCAGGCGGTGTGACGCTCTTGGTGTGGACCGTCACACCCCGTGACGCGCCTGCGTGGGGGCATCACAGCCTGTAACGCGCCACGACATGCGTGTTACACTTTGGTTTGCTCTGGGAGCGTGACGGCCGACGTCGGACCGTCAGGTGTCTGTGACGGTCCAGCCGAGGACTGTCAGGCTTCCTGTGACGGTCCCGCCTAGAGCATCAGAGGCCTGTGACGCATCTAGGGCAGACCGTCAGGCTTGGACTACCCCGAGCGGTTCACAATCCTGTTTTCTTGTCCGACCGTGGTCGCCGTGCAACGGTGCCAGTACTTGGGGTGGTCCCCGTACGTCGTCAGATACGGGCGTGGTTTTTCGTTGACTTGAGAGTCTACTCCTTCAGTGACCCTCCACTAGTCGTAGCCTGCTTACACGCGTGTGGTCCCACCAGGGAGTGGTGGAGAGGCTACCCTTAGAGACGGTGTGTGGACGGGTTTCCGTCGGGCCCCACGTCTTACAGCCAGAGTCCAGCTGAGGGGAAAATCGGTCAGAGGGCCAGACCTAGGACGCATGGTCTGTGTGTGCACACGTGATTGGGGGCGATTGGACCTATGCTGACGAGCGTGACCCCAGCTAGTCACTCGTTGTGGTTCTTGTTTGGTGTCCGTGCCTCTGATAGGCGCTACCACGTCAGGCAGTTCACCTGTGGTGCGGTGTAAGTCGTCAGGGGATGCTACCACTGTGCTTCTAGTGGGAGGTACTCCTGTCGAGTCGGGAGTGTTAGACTGTCAGTCGTCGTGACTTTGACCTTCGAGTTTTGTCATGCTAGCCGGGTGTTCCGGTTCTCTCACCGTGACACGTGTCTCGGTTTTCATGTCGTGAGGCAGGTGATTTGTAGATGGCAGGGCTTCCTTTCTCGAGATACTCACGTACTGCTAGCGTAGCGGTTTCTCCGCTCCGTTTGCGAGGTAGGGTTCGAGTGATCCCTACTGAGTCTTGTTCCGAGACTCATTCTCTGCGTGTTTTCACCGTGTTTCAGGCGAGGCACGACTTCAGGGGAGCACGTCCGAGGCTCAGCATTGTTCGGGTGCCCAGCATTAGTGCCAGAGGTCAGAGCTGGGGTATGTCCCGTGTAGCTGTACTTTCTTTTCTCGTCTCTGTACTAGTTGTGGACTACTGTTGTTATCTTGTGGACCATGTATTAATTAAATTGTTGTTTATTCTTCCTGCTTAATTATATAAGCTGTTTAATCTCTGCAATTATTTCTGATACTTGTGTAGTCTCCGCACCATCCTTCTAACCCTTCCGAGTCTTCGAACTCGTGGGTGACGGTACGAGTCTCGGGTTATCGGGCCTTCCCGGTAATCGGATTCTCGGGTCGTTACACAGTCTGCCTGCACGCGAGTGGACCCACCAGGGAGTTGTGGAGAGGCTACACTGAGGATGGTTTTTAGACTGGTTTCCGTCGGGCCCCTCGTCGATAGCCAGAGTCCGGCTCCAGGGGAAAACCCGTTAGAGGCCAGACCTAGGACGTACGGTCTGTGTGTGCACACGTGGTTGGGGGCGGTTGGACCCACGTCGACGGGCGTGACCCCAGCTAGTCACTTGTTTGTGCTTACTCGTTAGGTGTCCGTGCCTCTGGTAGGCTCTACCATGCTAGGCAGTTCACCTGCGGTGCGGTGTAAGTCATCAGGGGACGCAACCGACTGTGCTTCTTGTAGGAGGTACTCCTATCGAGTCGGGAGCGTCAGACTGTCAGTCAGTCTTTGTGACTTCGACCTTCGGATTTTGGTCGGGTTGACCATTATGTTCCGGTCGTTTCATCGTGACACGTGTGTCGGTTTTCATGCCGTGAGACCGGTGTTTTGTAGAGGGCATGGCTTCCCTTTCTGAGGTACTCACTTACTGCTAGCGTAGCGGTTTCTCCGTTTGCGAGGTAGGGTTCGAAGGATCCCTACTGAGTCTTGTTCTGAGACTCATTCCCTACGTATTTTCACCGTGTTTCAGGCGAGGCACGGCTTTAGGGGAGCGCATCTGAGGCTCAACGTGGTTCGCATTAGTGCCAGAGATCAGAGTCGGGATATGCCCCGTGTAGCTGTACTTTTCTTTCTTGTCTCTGTACTAGTTGTGGAGTACTGTTGTTATTTTATTGTTATCTTGTGGATCATGTCTTAATTAAAATGTTGTTTATTTCCTGCTTAATTATATAAACTGTTTAATTTATGTAATTATTTGTGATACTTGTATAGTTTTCACACCATCCTTCTAACCCTTCCGAGTCTTTGGGCTCGTGGGTGGCGATGCGAGTCTCAGGTTATCGAGCCTTCCTGGTAATCGGATTCTCGGGTCGTTACAACTGGTATGAGAGCAGCGGCTGTGGAGTTATACAAGAATCATAAGTAATTGTAGTGGTCCACTATTCCACAGCGATGTTGTACAGTTGACGCTGGCATCGGGTAACGTGTGATTTCTTAACTTTTGCTGTTCCATGTTTCCTGTCTTTTGCTTCAGGAGCGAGCATGGTGCCGAGGCGGAGCACATGCTCTCAGCAGGGGAAGTCGGCTGGAGGTCAGGAGATCCAGCAAGAGGTTCAGCAGGAGCAGGAGGAGCAGAGTAGGGTGCCACCTGCGGCCACCGAGGCAGTGGATACTGCGAGGTTTCCGGGGGCTGAGGATTTCTTCCGTGGCATGTACCAGCTTATGTTGCAGTAGTTCGGCAGAGAGGCTGGTGAGGGCTCGTCGACCAGGGGTGGGCCAGGCCGAGCAGTGAGGGATTTCTTGCAGTTTCATCCACCTTACAGTGGCAGTCAGCCAGACCCTGATTTGGCTCGAGATTGGCTCGACGAGATGGAGCGGGTGTTCAATTCTGCGCGATGTACTGCAGAGGACATGGTGATGTTGGCCTACAACACGTCAGAGGAAGGTTTTATCGATTTAACCCCCCGTCAAGGGAAGATTTTATCGATTTAACGCCCCGTTGTTAGAAGATTTTATCAGTTTAACACCCCGTCGACGGAATGTGTTATCGGTTTAACGCCCCGTCGGTGGAATGGGTTATCGGTTTAATGCCCCGTCGACGGAAGGTTTTATCCGTTTAACACCCCGTCGGCGGAAGATTTTATCGGTTTAACGCCCCGTCGGCGGAATGTGTTATCGGTTTAACGCCCCGTCGGCGGAAGGTTTTGTCGGCTTGGACGAAAGGTCGTGACGTCGACCATATGGGATGTCTATTTGTTGGGATAGCTGAAGGCTGAAGGTAGAAGACCCCGGCAGCCTCGAGACTTTCTTTCTTTTCTTTTCTCTTGTTTCTTCCTTTTCTTTCCTTCTCCATCATTGTGAAGAGGCGGGTGCAAAGACAATGTCTACCTTGCGACTTTCTTTCTTTTCTTCTCTTCTTCTTTTGTTGTGGGGAGACGAGTGCAAAGACCGCGTTTGCCTCGTGACTTTTCTTTCTTTCCTTCTCTTCTTTTTGTGTGAAGAGGCGGGTTCGAGGACCACGTCTGCCTCATGGCTGTTCTTTTGGTTCTGTTCGTCTTCTTTTATGTGAAGAGGCAGGTTCGAGTACCACGTCTGCCTCATGTGTCTTTTCTTTCTTCTCTTCTGTTCTTTTGTATGATGAGGTGGGCTCGAGGACCACGTCTGTCTCATGTATCTTTTCTTTCTTTTCTTCTCTTCTTTTGTTTGACGAGGCGGGCTCGAGGACCACGTCTGCTTCACGTCTCTCTTTTCTTTATTCTGCTCTTCTTTTCTCATTAATGTCTCTGTACTGGAGTGTATTTCTCTTAATGTGCCCCCAGGTTGGGATGTAGCTTTATTTCATATGTGCCCCCTGAGGGGTGTGTTTTGCCTCTTCGCTTCTGTTCCCCCAGACGGGGTGTATTTTTCATGGCTTCTGTGCCCCCAAGTGGGGTATGTTTCTTCTTCAAATACCCATAAGATGGGGTGGACTCTTATCTTCTTATGCTCCCAAGGTGGGATGTAGCTCTCTTTAAATGCCCCCAAGCCGGGGTATACTCTTCACGGCTTCTATACCCCCAGGTGGGGTATGTTTCTTCTTCAAATACCCCTAAGCCAGGGTGAGTTCTTCTGCTTTTTATGCCCCCATGGCGGGGTGAGTTTCTCTATATATGCCCTTGGCACGGGGTGTGCCTTTTGTTTCTTATACCCCCCATGGCGGGGGTGAATTATGCTTTGTCTACCCCTGAAGGCGGAGGAGTGCTTCTCTTCATATGTCCCCAGAGCGGGGTGTATCTTTGTTGCTTGTTGTGCCCTAGGTCGTGTTAGATTCTTCTGCTTCTTCTGCCCCCAGAGTGGGGTATATTCCTCTTCGCATGTCCCCGATCGGGGTGCATTCTTTTCGTTTCATATGCTCCCAGGGTGGAGTGCATCTTCTGCTTCTTATGCCCCCGGGATGGAGTGTATTCTCTTCATATGCCCCCGGCATAAGGTGTATCTTTTGCTTCTTATGCCCCCAAGGGGAGGTGTCTTTCTCTTCATATGCCCCCGGCACGCGGTGTATCTTTACTTTTTTATGCCCCCAGAGGGAGGTGTCTTTCTCTTCATATGCCTCGGGCACGGGGTGTATCTTTGCTTTTTAAGCCCCTGAGGGGGGGGATTCTTCTTCTTCTGCCCCAACACGTTGGGGGATGTCTGCTTCTTGTGCACCCAAAGTGGGGTGTGTTCTCGATGGCTTCTGTGCCTCCGTGGCGGGGTGTATGTTTCTTCTTTAGATTCCACTAAGCCGGGGTGTATTCTTTTGCCTTATGTGCCCCCGAGTCGGGGTGGATTCTCTTCATGTGCCCCCATGGCGGGGTGTATTCTCTTTATGTGTCCCCAGGAGCGGGGTGTGGTTTGCTTCTTGTGCCCCCTGAGACGGGGTATCTTTCTTCTTCAAATACCCCTAAGCCGGGACGTATTCTTTATGACCTCTATGCCCCCAGGTGGGGTATGTTTCTTCTTCAAATACCCCTAAGATGGGGTGGACTCTTTTCTTCTTATGCTCCCAAGGTGGGATGTAGCTTCTTCAAATGCCCCTAAACCCGGGGGGTATTCTTTATGGCTTCTATGCCCCTAGGCGGGGTATGTTTTCTCTTCGAATACCCCTAAGCCGGGGTGGACTCTTTTATTCTTATGCTCCCAAGGTGGGATGTAGCTCTCTTCAAATGCCCCTAAACCCGGGGGGTATTCTTTATGGCTTCTATGCCCCTAGGCGGGGTATATTTTCTCTTCGAATACCCCTAAGTCGGGGTGGACTCTTTTCTTCTTATGCTCCCAAGGCGGGATGTAGCTCTCTTCAAATGCCCCTAAGCCAGGGAGTGTTCTTTATGGCTTATTTGCCCCTAGGCGGGGTACATTTTCTCTTCAAATACCCCTAAGCCAGGGTGGACTCCTCTTCATATGCCCCTAAGCCGGGGTGTATCTTTTGCTTCTCATGCCCCCGAGGCGGGGTGTATCTTCTTCAAAAGCCCCTAAGCCAGGGTGTATTCTTTTATTTCTTATGCTCCCAAGGTGGGATGTAACTTCTTCAGATGCCCCTAGGCCGTGGCGTATTCTTTATGGCTTCTATGCCCCCGAAGCAGGGCGCGTTGCTGCTCCTGATGCCCCCAAGGCGGGGGTGTAATTCTTGCCTCTTATGCCCCCAAGGTGGGGTGAATTTTCTTTTTTTGTGCCCCTAGGTCGGAGTGTATTTTGCTTCATGTGCCCCCATGGCAGGGCACATTTCTTCTTCAAATGCTCCTAAGTCGGGGTTTCTCTCTTTGTATGCCCCCAGGCGAGGTATAGTCTTTGCTTCTCATGTCCCCATAGCGGGGTGTAGTTCTTCTTCAAATACCCCTAAATCAAGATAAATTTTTGAATATCCCATAAGCTGGGGTGAATTCTTCATGGCTTCCATGCCCCCGTGGCGGGGTATGTTGCTTTTTCAAAGGCCCCTAAGTTGTAGCTCTGCTTCTTCTTATGACCCCAGGCCGGGGCAATTTCTTCCTCTTATGCTTATGTGCCCCCAAGCGGGGTGCATTCCTTTCTTCATGCACCCCTAAGCCGGGGAATGTTATTTGTCCTGCTTCAAATGCCCCCAAAGGGGGGTGTATGTTGCTTCATGGACCCCGAGGCCGGGGTGTATTCCTCTTCATGTGCCCCGAACCCAGGGCATATTTTTCTTTATGTGCCCCCAGGCGAGGGCACAGCTCTTTATCTTCATGCCCCGAGACCAAGGTATATTTCTTGCCTCTTATGTGTTGGGTCCCGCGAGGTGTAAACGGATCTAGAAGGGGGGGTTGAATAGATCCTATCAAAAGCTTTGACCTATTTAAAACTCTTAGCTATCGGAAGTATGAACCACTCCTATAAAGTGAATGAATCACTTAGACACAATGCACAGCGGAATTAAGTAGAGTGGCACAGAGCATGTAATAGCTTGCAACAATTGTACGTGTATGTGTGCTATGTTGATCACTCAAAGTTCATATGTGTGTGAATGCAGTGGTGATCAACTAAGGTGCATGCGAGTCTAAGCAATGGAAACACTTAGCAATACTTTCACCTTGGCGCCTGTGTGCAAGGGTGCAACAGGCCGCCCAAGGGATGCTGTTGGAGAGGGGGATTTCTGCAGCCCACCCAAAGAGCAACCCAACAAGACCGAACAGGGTCCAACGAGGCAAGCTCACCTGAGTGACAGCCCACAGGGCCCACTTAGGAAAGAAAAGCCCAATGAACGAACACTCGAGGAACCAACTCTCCCCGGCGGCCCCTAGGCTCGGAGGGCCCGAGTAATGGTCAGGTCACAAGGAGGGTCCGGCCCAAGCCGTTTCCCCGCCCAGGAGAGACAGGCATTCGCCGACCTATCCAACCCCTCTTTCACCGAGCTTCGCCCGGACAGGGCTGGCATTTCAGAAGCTCGGCCAGACCGGATATTATCCGTTCGTACTGCCGTTAAGAGTCCCCAACGGACAGGGGAATCAAGAAGCCGCCGGACTTCGAGGCGATAACGTTCCCACGATAAGGCCATGAAAGCCCACGTTGAGGACGTAACTCCCGCCGGAAACCCCTCAGCTTGCAGGACTCCTGAAGGCGGTGTACTATTTAAACCAGGGATACCCTCCGGTGGAAGGTAAGGGCCATTAAAGCACTCATACACCCAAGCTCCTGAGCAATCCGCTTCACCCCTCTGGTGGAGAGGAATCTCGCGCACTAGTTTCTCTCCTCCCCATTATTGCTTCCACCACAGCTCTACTGACTTAGCCATCGGAGGGTTTTTCCCCAGGGAAACCCCCTGGGCCCTCTGATATGTTTCCCTGTCTTGCAGTTCATCTTCTGGTGATCCACAGCCCGCTCAGGACACAGCGCGAGATTTCACCTCTTCATCTGGCGCCGTCTGTGGGAAATGCACAAAGAGCCAAGATGGTGAGAAGAAGCTCAGGGAGGAGGTCTGCCGGCGAGAGGGGTAAGGCCGTGGTGGCGGCAGGAGATGGCCCCTCTAGGGCCTCACAGAACCCTCCCTCCAATGCCAGCGTCCCCACCAACGGGCCGCCGCCCCCTCCGACGGCGACAGGGGTACCCCCCAACGGTGGCGACGAGGTCTTCCAGGCCCTCAATAAGAATCTTGACGTCCTCGTGGAGCTCATGAGGGCCCAGGCGACAAGGGATGCCAGGTCCCGCGCCTCGTCCGGGAGCCCCCCCCCCCCCCGTCGAAGTGCGTCCCAGCATACCGTCGGGGGTTGCTTCACCCTCCGCGGCCAGCAGCTCATCCGCAACGACGTTGGAGGACCCTCGCAAGCTCCGCCCCCAGAGCAAGAGGCTTCCTCCACGCCCAGAAAAGGGAAACAGGGGGCGAGGCCTCCGCGCCCGGGCGCTGTCGTTCCTGAGGATCGCCACGATGCTCCCCCCAGTCCCACGGCACGACCGCAGCCGGAACTATCCCTCCGACTGAGGGATTTTGAAAGACGTTTTGCAGAGCAAGAGCGCGCCCTCTGCGCCCTGCAAAAAACCTCTTTCCCGGAGGACGAGGAGAAATCCCCTTTCTCCGAATACATCTTGAAGGCAGAGGTGTCTCCCAGAACCTCCATTCCGACCTTCAAGCTCTATGATGGCCAGGGCGACCCAGCCGACCACTATGACAGCTTCGACGCCCTGGTAACTCTGCATGGAACGCCAGATCCTATCAAATGTCGAGTCTTTGTAGCCACCCTGGTCCAAGGCGCTCAGGCATGGTTCCGGGCCCTCGCCCCTGGGTCCATCCAGGACTTCAGGCAATTCGGGCGAGTCTTCAAGGAGAGCTTCGTCGGGAGCCCCCCCCAAGGTCAGTAGCGGGGCTCCTGGCCCTCAAACAGGCACAAGGGGAAAGGCTCCGGGCTTATGTCCACCGATTTAAATCGAAAGCCCTCAGAATTCCCCGCCTGGATGTGGCCTCGGCCACGACCGCTCTGACCGGGGGCACCCGGGACGAGAATCTCCGCCGCGAACTGGTCCTCCACCCTCCCTCAACCCTTGCCGAGCTAGTGACTCTGGCACTACGCCACGCCGAGTGCGAAGAAGTACTCAGCACTTGCCGAGACACAACCGGCTCGGGTCGGGAGGGGGACAAGAAGCGGGCCTCCAAACCAAATCCTGGCTCGGGCAAGAAGCGCGATCGGGAAGGAGAGCGCAAACGGAAGTATGAGCGATACACCCCGTTGACCGCGCCAGTCTACGAGATCTATGAAGACATCAAAGACTCGGGACTCCTCCGCCAGCCCGAACCAAAGAGATCGAAGAACCGCAAGCGCGACAGGCATTGCCTGTTCCACGGCGACCACGGGCACCACACCGGTGACTGTCACCACCTCCAAGACGAGATCGAGCGTCTCATCCGTCAGGGGCACCTGGCCTGATTTGCAACCGGGCGCAAAGAAGATCGAGACGCCGCCGAGGAGATCGACAACGCCCCCCGAGGGGTCCACATCAACGTCATCTCTGGAGGAACGGCATCGGGCGGCGACACCAGCCGAGGAAGGAAGCGTCATGCCGAGCGGGCCAGTCAGGTCTTAGAGCCCTCCAGGGGCCCGCCGAGGGAGCCCCAGGTCATAGTCTTCTCCGACCAAGACCTGGAAGGGCTGAACACCCCGCATGATGATGCCCTCGTTATCTCGGCCACAATAAACCATTGTAACGTAGATAGAATTCTGGTTGACAATGGGAGCGCCCCTGATGTATTATCTTATGACTGTTTCCTCAAGATGGGGGAAGACCCATCCAAGCTCCGCCCGATCCGAACACCCCTTTGCGGGTTTAACGGCCTGGCCACCTACCCCGAGGGAGCCCTAAGCCTGTCGGTCACCATCGGCACCCCACCCAAAACCGTTACGGTCATGGTGGACTTCATAGTGATCAAGGGTATGATAGCGTACAATGCCATTTTTGGCCGAAAAATCCTCAGCCGAATAAAGGCCGTACCATCTACCTATCACCAGAAAATGAAGTTTCCCACCAAAAACGGGTTGGGGGAAGTCCGAGGTAACCAGGCCAAGGCTAGAAGGTGCTACAACATCTCGGTGGAAGCCTCAAGGCCGGACGGGAAGGATAAGGGCCCCAAGGGAGTTGAAGGAAAGACCGTAACCACCGAGCCCGGTGGCGAATTGCTAACGGTATTCCTAAACGATGACCCGGCCCTCGGAGTAAGGATCGGATCCGACCTACCACCTAAGGAACAGCAGCAATACAAGAAATTTCTTTCTGAGTACATTCAGGTCTTTGCTTGGTCCGATGATCAACTCCCTGGCATACCAGAGAAGACCGTGATGCACAAGCTCAACCTCGACCCCACCGTGAGGCCCGTACAGCAACGAAGAAGGAAGCATGCGCCCGAGAAGCAGGCGATCATCAAGGCGCAGGTCACCAAGGGACAAGAGACTGGCCTCTTCAGACCAGTCTGGTACCCAACGTGGCTAGCCAACGTCGTCCTGGTGCTAAAAACCATAGGCGAATGTGCGTGGACTTCACCGATCTGAATAAGGCTACCCCCAAGGACTGCTATCCGCTACTGAGCATCGACCAATTGGTTGATTCAACCTCGGGCAACGAGATACTCAGCTTCCTAGATGCCTATTCGGGTTATCACCAGATCAGAATGAATCCAGAAGACGTTGAGAAGACCGCCTTCATCACCGACTGCGGCGTGTATTGCTACACCCGGAAGCCCTTCGGGTTGAAGAACGTTGGAGCCACATATCAGCGACTGGTAAATCACATGTTCGAGGGACAGCTAGGTTAGAACGTCGAGGCTTACATCGACGACATGCTCGTCAAGACCCCCAAGGCCCAAGACCACTTCACCGACCTTGCCGAAACCTTCGGCACCCTCCTGAAGTACAACATGAAGCTCAACCCCGCCAAGTGCACCTTTGGAGTAAAATCTGGGAAGTTCCTGGGTTTCCTAGTCACTCAGCGCGGGATCGAAGCCAACCCCGACAAAGTCCAGGCCATCCTGGACATGCGCCCGCCCACGTGCGTTAAAGACGTCCAGCGTCTGACAGGGCGTGTCGCCGCTCTCAGCCGTTTCCTGTCCCGTGCGGCCGAACGATGCTTGCCCTTCTTCAAACTGATGAGGGGACCCAAGCTAGCATCTGCTACGTTCGCATGGGATGAGGAATGCCAGACAGCATTCGCCGAGCTTAAGAAGTTCCTGGCTTCGCCACCGGTGCTCTCCAAGCCCGTCCCAGGCGAACTCTTACTGCTCTACCTCTCGGCGACGCCATCCACGGTCAGCTCGGTCCTAGTCAAAATTGACTCGAGAATCGAAAGATCGGTCTACTACACCAGCAAGGTGCTCAATGAGGCCGAACGGAGGTACCCCGCAACCGAGAAACTCGTGCTAGCGTTGGTTACCTCCGCGAGGTGCCTCCGACCCTACTTCCAGGGGCACCCCATCACCGTGCTAACCGGCGAGCCGTTGAAGAAGATTCTGGCCCACCCCGAGGCCTCAGGGCGACTCGTCAAATGGGCCATTATGCTCGGGGCCTACGACATCTTGTACCGGCCACGATCAGCAATCAAAGGCCAAGCGCTCGCCGACTTCATTGCCGAAAGCACCATCCCGACCGAAGACAGGCCTCCGACCACGACCCGGCCAACCTGGGAACTGTTCGTTGATGGATCGTCCAATTCGGCAGGCAGCGGTGCGGGGATCCTCCTGAGGTCCCCTGAAGGGATAGAGCTATAGTACGCCTTGAAATTTAACTTTCAGGCATCCAATAATGCTTCCGAGTACGAGGCCCTTATCTCGGGAGCACGCATGGCCCGACGGTTGGGGGTCGAGCGAGTCAGGATCCACACCGACTCTCAGCTGGTCGCAGGTCAGGTCAACGGTGAGTATGAAGCTCGGGAGGCACCCATGATCAAATACCTTCAGTTGGTCCGGAGCCTGGCCCAACAGTTCGAGGAATTTGGGGTAGTCCGGATAGCTCGGGAGCAAAACTCTCGGGCGGACGCCCTCTCTCGGCTGGCCTCCTCCCTAGACCCGGAAGGTACACGATCGGTCCTCCTAGAAGAGCTAGAGCGCCCGAGCATCGACACGGAGCTCCTCGCTGTTGACTCGGCCACTCCAAGTGATTGGCGCTCCCCCTACCTATCCTGGCTACAGGACTCCCAAGAGCCCTCCGACCCTCGGGAAGCCCGCCGAATGAAGTATCAAGCTCGGCGCTTCGTCATCCTCGACAACACTCTCTACCGAAGATCGTTCTCCGGTCCCCTCCTGAAGTGCCTCGGTCCTGACGAAGCAAGTCGAGCCATCCAAGAGATTCACCAAGGCCTGTGCGGAGCGCATGCAGGAGGTCGGACGCGAGCCAGGATCCTGCTATGGCAGGGGTACTGGTGGCCCACCCTGCAGCGTGACTGCACGGCTAACGCACGACAGTGCGACCGTTGCCAGCGGTTCGACCATTTGGTCCATCAGTCGGCTACGGAACTTGTCACCCTAGCCGAGCCTTACCCTTTCGCTCTGTGGGGAATCGATATCCTTGGGCCATTCCTGTTGTGCCCCTTAGGCACAAGCATGTACTATGTTGCTTTGATGATAGCAATTATGTTGCAATGATGATAGCAATGCTATTTGGTTTTGATGATAGCAAGACAGTGAGTGCATTTGATGCATTTGATATAGTGCTTTGATGACATTGTGCTTTGATGATAGCAACATGACTGTGACTGGTATATCTGATATATCAGTTTGTGTTAGACTTTTGTTATATGCATAGTCTATACATTGTGCATCTCGTTGACAAGTTTGCACATTCATGAAGTCTATACACTAGGCTTGAAGTGTATACATTGAGCGTCTCAATGAGCATCTCATGTAAGTCCATACATTCATAGTGCATTGCATTGGCTAAGTATATACAACGTCAGTTCATGCATTGTCTTAGGCTAAGTGTATACAGCGTCTTAGGCAATGTCTGTACAGCGTCAACGCATGAAGCCTGTACATCAGTCTTAATATTCTAAGTCTGTACAGTACATCGGACTGGTCTGCATAGGCTAAGTGTATACATCGTCCAGTACAATCATGCACTGTTCATGAAGTCTGTACAGCCTTTTGCATTGGACTTAAAGTCTATACATTGCACTGTTCCTTTCATCTTCGTGCTGTTCATGTTCACAATACTTCGTGTTGATTTTCATGCTTGACAGGAAAACTTGTATGAGGTATACTTCGTGTTGTTCTATCCGTGTCATCTTATGTCTTCGTGTTGTTTTCACTTCGTGCAGTCTTCTCCTAGTGTTGTCCTAACTTCGAGTCGTTTCTTTGTATTCTGTCTTCGTGTTGGTTTTTCGCTTTAGACTTCGTGTCTTTCTCGCTTTGACCACACTCCGTGTCGATTTCAGTTTTCATCTTCGTGTTGTTTTCAACTCGTGTCGGTTACTGTTTCGTCTCCGTGTTGTTTCATGTCTTCGTGTCGTGTTTCCCACACCTCGTGTCTTTGTCGCTTTGTGACTTCACATCGTGTCCTTTTCATCGTCTTCGTGTCGTTTTTGTTCTATTGCGTGCAGGACATCGCAGCACCTCGTGTTGCTTTCTGTGCCACTTAGTGTCGTTCTCTGTGTAGTGTGTGTTTCTGTCACTACTGCACTTCGTGTCGTTCTTGTTTCACTTCGTGTCGTTTCCGTATTATGTCTTCGTGTTGTTCTTCCTAGACCTCGTGTCGTTCATATGTTGAAACCACACTTCGTGTTGGTTTCTGTTTTATCTCCGTGTTGTTCTCGTGCCGTTCTCATTACTGGTTATTATATCATGTCATTTTTACTTCGTGTTGTAGTCACCTTGTGTATCTCGTGTCGTTCTTCTTTTTACCTCGTGTTGTTTTATAACTTCACTTCGTGTCGTTCTCTTCGTTGTGTATGTTCTGTCACAATGTATCTCGTGTCATTCTTTCCTTACTTCGTGCTGTAGTCACCCTGTGTATCTCGTGTCGTTCTCAGTGCATCTAGTATTACTATTACATACCTCATGCAGCTTTAGTTCCTGTGGCCCTCAGTTTTAATGGGTTGTATCTCCTTGCAGGTCCGAGGAAGAACATTTCCACGTGATTGGGCAGCACGTGATCCGAGGCTAAAGGACTGACAGAATGCTGACACGTGGCCAATTATCTGGGCGGGAAATGCGGAGGACACACACGCCCAGTGCTGCCCTCCTGCTGGCTGCTGCTATATATATGAGCCTCCTTCCACAGAAGAAGGGAGATCGAGTTGGCAAGAAGAAAAGTCCATACAGAGAGCCACGATCCAGATAGAAAGAGAAAAGAGAAAGAAGAAGAGCAGAAGGAGAAGAAGAGAGGCAGAGAGCTCGAGAAGAGTGTGAAGAGAAGAAGAAGAGAGAGAGAGAGAAGGAGTTCGTTCCTCAGATCTTTGGTTCAAAACCAGATCTGAGGTTGCTCATTGTTAGAGCTATATTTTGTGCTTGATTGTTTCAGCTTTCCGTTGCTGTCTTGTTCTGTCTTTTGTTTTCCATTTTACATTTCCTTTCAAGCTGTTAGTCAGCGGGTTGCAGAGGTGCTGCCTCTGGTCGGCTAAGCTGTATTGCCCAGCGGTTTGCAGTGGAGGATTCCACTGGACAGCAAGCTGTGTTGCTCAGCGGATGCAGTGGAGGTTTCCACTGGACAGGTAAAGCTGTAATCCTCAGCTGGCGAGACTTGATCTCGGACGGGTTAAGCTGTACTTCCCCAGCGGTTTGCAGAGGTGTATCCTCTGGACAGCAAGCTGTGTTGCTCAGCGGATTATTGGCAAGCTGTGTTGCCCAGCGGTTAGTGAAGCCACACTCGGGTTGAGTGTGGGGTGGATGTAGGTCTGGAGGACCGAACCACCTAAAAACCCCTTGTGCATTGTGGTTTGGTTTATCTTCTTTTGCTTCCGCTAGATGATTGCATAGGGGCGCTCTAAGCGTTTGGCTTCTGTTTGAGCAGAAGAGTTGATTAGTTTTCTTAGAATATTTTAATCTGTCAAGAGAGCGAAATTCCAGTTGAGCTTCAGATTGTCGAATCTGTCTTGTTATTATTCTAGTTTTTAATTGGGTGAAAGGTTTTTTAAACGGGTTATATTCATTCACCCCCCCTCTGAATACTGCACCGAACCCAACAATTGGTATCAGAGCGGGTCTCTGATCTATCAGATCTAACAATCTGCAGAGGATCCTGCTGGTTTGTTTGGTGCATTTCAGAGTGCGTTCTGTACTCGTTGTTTAGTTTCACTGAGTTAGTGCTTTGCCATGCTTATCTGGTTGTGGTGTTTTCTTGTCGATTGCTTTGTGCTTTGAGTCTGCTTGTTATCTGCTTTGATGGCTAATCCTCCGATATTCAGAGGTGATGACCTCGGCGCATGGCTGGAAAAGTTGCATCGGTATGTAAGCACAACCGATCCTGAAGTGTGGAAGGTAATAACTCATGGTCCATACAAACTGTCGAAGGATAAATCTAAATGGACCAAGAAGGATAAGCTGAAAGACTCTGTCAATAATAGAGCTGTAGTTTTATTAAAAGAATCAATTGACAGATCTCTAATTGAATGCATTTCTTCTTGCAGGTCTGCCAAAGACATTTTGGATAAACTGAAGCTAATCAGGAATCACAGCAAATGTTTGATGGCTGATAGAAGAAATGCTAATGATGAAACTTCATCCGAGGTAAGCTCTGAACCTGAAGAACTTTCAATTGATGACTTATGGAATATAAATGAAGAACTCAATAATAAATGTGAACAATTGAAATATGAAAATAAAAAGTTGAAAAAGAAATGCGATAAAATAAATCTGAAAGATTCATGTGAAAACTGTCCAAATATGAAAAAGTCCTATGATGCTTGCATGCTAGACGTTCAGAATCTTAAGAAATAAAATGATTCTCTAAAAATGGAAAAACAAACATGGTTGGATAAAGTGTCAGAAATAGAGAATCAGTTGAATGATAAGAAAAAGGAGCATCTAAAAGGCATGCAGGAACTCACTGAAGTTAATTCTGAATTGAACAAACTGAAATTGGAGAATGAAGACCTTCAAAAGAAGAATAAAACTTTTATGGTCAGAATGAATGAAATCAATGAGGCTTCACAGTCTTCTTCTGCTAAATCAAATTGTAAAATATGCTCAGCTTTAAGAGAACGTAATGAAGATATCTTTAGTGAGAATGAATGGCTAAATAAACAAATTGCCTCACTTAAAGATGATCACAAAAATCTGCTCGCTGAGAAAATTAAAGCAGAAGAAAGAGAAGATGAACTGATTGAAAAATTGGAGCACATGTCTGGAAGAGAGAGATGTGCTAATAATGAAATTCAGGATAAAAATCTTGAGGAAGAAAATACTGAATTAAAAGCTGAAGTTGAAAAACTAAAGTGGTTGAACACTGGCTTGTCTGAAAGACTTCTCACTATAGAAAAAGGGAAAGCTGTCCATGATGAAAATTTAGAAATTTTGAACAGTCTAGAACAGGAAATTGAGAAGTATAAAACTGCAAACCATGTTCTAAGCGAATGTGTTAATTGCAGTAAACAGGAAATAGCCAGTTATGAACTTCACATTGCCAGCTTGGAAGATAAAATTCATAATCTGGAAAATTCAGCTATTGAGTCTGCCAAGATTAAAGGAAAAATGAAAACTGTTGGGAAGAGGAAGGATGATAACTCTGAAGGGGGAACAAATTGCTATTCTGATATTAAGAAAATCACTAAAAACCAGCTATATGCTACTTTTGTGAAAGGCTCTAATGTAGCTGGTACTTCAAGGCAATCCCCAAAACAAAATGAAAATCAGAAATCACCTTCAAAATCCGTTTTTCAGTTCAAAGCCCAGGAAATTGAAAAGCAAACAAAACCTGTTGAGGATAATCAGAAATTGACAAGAAAGAGTCAAACAAAAAGGGCAAAGAATAATTCTGGTTATACTCTGAAATTTGTTAGCTCTGCTGAATCTGATGGGTCAATGTAAAATGCTCATGCTTCTTGTACTCATTCACATGTATCTGTGAATTCATCTGATAGAAACCATGCCCCTAGGAAATCTGATGCTTCTTGCTATTACTGTGGTAAGCATGGACATATCATGGATGATTGCAGAATACTGAAAGAAGATGAGCATGCTAGTAAAACAGTGCATTCAAGGAAATCTTTTGATAGAAACCATGCCACTAAGAAATCTAATGCATCCTGTTATTATTGTGGTAAGCATGGTCATTTAATGAATGCATGTTTCAAACTGAAAGAAGATAACAATATGAATTCTAGATCTTTTGCACATGCTAATGACCCACATAGACACAGAACTACTTCAGGCCAGCATACTATCTGTTTCACTTGCCACAAGCCTGGGCATAAGGCAAATGAATGCTGGTCAGGAAATCACAGGGGCAAAAATGAATCAAACAACAAGCATCTTAGATGCTTTGAATGTGGTAAGTATGGGCATGCAGTCAAGGACTGCTGGTTTGCTCAGGGAAATCATTTTAATTCCAAATTTGTAAGATTCCCTCCAAACAAAAATTTCTTGGACAGAAATAAAGCTGGTCTTAAAGAAAAGACTCTTGTTTGTTATGAATGTGGAAAACTTGGCCACCGAGCTTCTGAATGCTGGTGGGCAGGTAATGGTAAATCAAAAATTCATGCTTACAACAGAAAAATTCATGCTCAGTTTCATAGGTCTCATGTTGCTGTAGATATGCATCATAGGACCAGAAAATCTGTTGGTTCATGTCATTATTGTGGAAATTTTAGACATTCTATGTCTGATTGCTCTCTAATGGAATTTGATGACAATATTGCTAAGAAATTATTTAGAACACCTGATAGGGGTAATTCAGGACCCAAGACTTCTTGGGTTCCTGCAAAATCACATTGAATGACATGCTGCAGGTGTGCCTTGGAAATGAATAAGAGGGGTTAACCAAGACACTCAAGAATGAAAACCCCATGATTGAACTTTTCAGGTCAGTTCTAAAACTCTGTGTTTAAATTCCATTATCTGAAACTGTGAGCATGAAAAATGTGAGTTTCATGTTGATTTGCTTGATTGATTGTTGATGATCTCTCCATGTCTAGCTGATCAGTCTGTATTCCAGACTCAGCTATTGAATTCATTTCTGCATATATCTGATGCTCTTCTCTTACTATATGTTGAACTGAAATTGAATGCTTTGCTAAGCATATTCAGTTGATGCACTATATATGCTTTGTGTCAATGCATTGCATGCTTGTATTTGAATGCATACTTGGACTAAGTGTGAATGGTTCATTTAGTGTACACAGTCTATGCATGTGTCTTATGTCTGCATACATCATTTGCATGACTGTCATTGAAGTTGTTCAATGCATGTAGGACTGCTTTATGTTGCATTGTCTTGCATAACCCTGGTATATCAAATGGTAAGCTACTAAAAGGCAGGGAAATCTGCCTGGAGGTTCTTACTATGTGTGAGATGGTCCTTGAGACCAGGTTCTCTGCCAAGTACCAAGGGTCTAGTCCTCATGTAGAACAGTGTACTGCATCATATTTTTGAAAAATCTGAAAAAGGATAAAAATGTGCATGACTTGGATGCATATACTTGAATTGATTGCATACTTACCTCATATATCATTGTTGCATAGTCTGCATGTAGAACAGTCTTGTGCATAGCATATCCTTGCATCATGATGTCAGGGGGAGCTGAGAATTTTTTCTGGTCAATTCATTGAATCCTTGCTACTTCTCACTGTCCCCATCTAGTTCTTTCATATCTTTTGACATCAGGTGCTCCAGGAACTCAATGCCTAGTGCTATCATTTCCTTAACCTTCTCTGAACAACTGTTCTGTTTCTGGTTTAGTACATTGAGTTGTGATTATTACAATTGTTCACTTATAAGAATCACATTTACAAATTGAAAAGAATTAAAGGTTTAACCTTTATAAATTGGAGAGTTAAGTGTCTGCACTTCAGAATTTGAGATAAAAGAAAACTTTTATAGCTCTTAATCTTTGTCTCATGGTAAGATTAGAAAAAGTTTTTGTAATGCCTAATGTGTTGATCTGAAAATTTCTAGAACAGGCTAATAAGAGTGTGTACTGACTTTTTAAACAATCACTCTAAAAGAATTAAGGGCAGCAGTAAATAAGATCATAAAAGTAAAGAACTGAACATTGTGACAGAGCAATGGTTAATTGCACTGAGAAACTGTGAACTTCTCCAATGAAGCAGAAAAATTCACATGTCATGAAGTGCCTCAAGCTAACTCTGTTCATAGGGTCAAATCTATAGGGGGAGTCCTCACCAAGTAACTGAGGGTACTGGCCTCTAATCAAGGTATACCCTTAATGTCAAAAGTGAAGACTATTCTTTGTGAGTTTTGATCTGAAATAGGTCTAGTAGTTTATGCCTAGTAACTAGGGGTACTTGCCTCTGATCAAGGTGTACACCTAATGTCAACAGCATAAATGCCACAGGTCTATTCACTTAGTTCAGGTTCAGAAATTGAAAAATGAAAATCAAACTGCTGTAACCCTTTGAAAATCAAAAGTCTATGAGTGAAAATTGTTTTTATTAATACATATTCAAGTTGCCTTTCTTGAACTTCCATGTTTAGACACAAAAGGGTATTATTTCAGACTTATCTATTAATACCATGTGCCCTAGATTCATTGCTATAAATGGAATCAATAAACTCTTTTTCAGGGGTCAGGTTCTTTACTCTAGATTTATCACTGTTAAACCTGAATTTTTGTCAAAATTGTATGCTGCTGATTCTTATACTTTAACTATTGTTTATAATCAGGCTTATTCTCTGAACCTATGATTCAACTGTTGTCAAGTGACCCTCCTACCCTCTCTACCTTGTTTATCTGTTCATATCCCTTCTCAAAGGGGGAGCATTTATTTAGGGGGAGAAATAATTCAGGGGAGTCTTACACTCAGGGGGAGAATGTTCTAGAGGAATTTGCATGCATATTGCACTTTGCACTCATATTTTTTCTATTTTTCCCTTTTCGATTATGTCAAAGGGGGAGAAAAATTTGTGTGTGACTCACTGTCACTGTTTATTGCCATCATCAAAAAGGGGGAGAATGTTGTGCCCCTTAGGCACAAGCATGTGCTATGTTGCTTTGATGATAGCAATTATGTTGCAATGATGATAGAAATGCTATTTGGTTTTGATGATAGCAAGACAGTGAGTGCATTTGATGCATTTGATATAGTGCTTTGATGACATTGTGCTTTGATGATAGCAACATGACTGTGACTGGTATATCTGATATATCAGTATGTGTTAGACTTTTGTTATGTGCATAGTCTATACATTGTGCATCTCGTTGACAAGTTTGCACATTCATGAAGTCTATACACTAGGCTTGAAGTGTATACATTGAGCGTCTCAATGAGCATCTCATGTAAGTCCATACATTCATAGTGCATTGCATTGGCTAAGTATATACAACGTCAGTTCATGCATTGTCTTAGGCTAAGTGTATACAGCGTCTTAGGCAATGTCTGTACAGCGTCAACGCATGAAGCCTGTACATCAGTCTTAATATTCTAAGTCTGTATAGCCAGGTCATATGCTCCTAAGTCTATACATCGGACTGGTCTGCATAGGCTAAGTGTATACATCGTCCAGTACAATCATGCATTGTTCATGAAGTCTGTATAGCCTTTTGCATTGGACTTAAAGTCTATACATTGCACTGTTCCTTTCATCTTCGTGCTGTTCATGTTCACAACACTTCGTGTTGATTTTCATGCTTGACAGGAAAACTTGTATGAGGTATACTTCGTGTTGTTCTATCCGTGTCATCTTCTGTCTTCGTGTTGTTTTCACTTCGTGCAGTCTTCTCCTAGTGTTGTCCTAACTTCGAGTCGTTTCTTTGTATTCTGTCTTCGTGTTGGTTTTTCGCTTTAGACTTCGTGTCTTTCTCGCTTTGACCACACTCCGTGTCGATTTCAGTTTTCGTCTTCGTGTTGTTTTCAACTCGTGTCGGTTACTGTTTCGTCTCCGTGTTGTTTCATGTCTTCGTGTCGTGTTTCCTACACCTCGTGTCTTTGTCGCTTTGTGACTTCACATCGTGTCATTTTCATCATCTTCGTGTCGTTTTTGTTCTATTGCGTGCAGGACATCGCAGCACCTCGTGTTGCTTTCTGTGCCACTTAGTGTCGTTCTCTGTGTAGTGTGTGTTTCTGTCACTACTGCACTTCGTGTCGTTCTTGTTTCACTTCGTGTCGTTTCCGTATTATGTCTTCGTGTTGTTCTTCCTAGACCTCGTGTCGTTCATATGTTGAAACCACACTTCGTGTTGGTTTCTGTTTTATCTCCGTGTTGTTCTCGTGCCGTTCTCATTACTGGTTATTATATCATGTCATTTTTACTTCGTGCTGTAGTCACCTTGTGTATCTCGTGTCGTTCTTCTTTTTACCTCGTGTTGTTTTATAACTTCACTTCGTGTCGTTCTCTTCGTTGTGTATGTTCTGTCACAATGTATCTCGTGTCATTCTTTCCTTACTTCGTGCTGTAGTCACCCTGTGTATCTCGTGTCGTTCTCAGTGCATCTAGTATTACTATTACATACCTCATGCAGCTTTAGTTCCTGTGGCCCTCAGTTTTAATGGGTTGTATCTCCTTGCAGGTCCGAGGAAGAACATTTCCACGTGATTGGGCAGCACGTGATCCGAGGCTAAAGGACTGACAGAATGCTGACACGTGGCCAATTATCTGGGCGGGAAATGCGGAGGACACACACGCCCAGTGCTGCCCTCCTGCTGGCTGCTGCTATATATATGAGCCTCCTTCCACAGAAGAAGGGAGATCGAGTTGGCAAGAAGAAAAGTCCATACAGAGAGCCACGATCCAGATAGAAAGAGAAAAGAGAAAGAAGAAGAGCAGAAGGAGAAGAAGAGAGGCAGAGAGCTCGAGAAGAGTGTGAAGAGAAGAAGAAGAGAGAGAGAGAGAAGGAGTTCGTTCCTCAGATCTTTGGTTCAAAACCAGATCTGAGGTTGCTCATTGTTAGAGCTATATTTTGTGCTTGATTGTTTCAGCTTTCCGTTGCTGTCTTGTTCTGTCTTTTGTTTTCCATTTTACATTTCCTTTCAAGCTGTTAGTCAGCGGGTTGCAGAGGTGCTGCCTCTGGTCGGCTAAGCTGTATTGCCCAGCGGTTTGCAGTGGAGGATTCCACTGGACAGCAAGCTGTGTTGCTCAGCGGATGCAGTGGAGGTTTCCACTGGACAGGTAAAGTTGTAATCCTCAGCTGGCGAGACTTGATCTCGGACGGGTTAAGCTGTACTTCCCCAGCGATTTGCAGAGGTGTATCCTCTGGACAGCAAGCTGTGTTGCTCAGCGGATTGTTGGCAAGCTGTGTTGCCCAGCGGTTAGTGAAGCCACACTCGGGTTGAGTGTGGGGTGGATGTAGGTCTAGAGGACCGAACCACCTAAAAACCCCTTGTGCATTATGGTTTGGTTTATCTTCTTTTACTTCCGCTAGATGATTGCATAGGGGCGCTCTAAGCGTTTGGCTTCTGTTTGAGCAGAAGAGTTGATTAGTTTTCTTAGAATATTTTAATCTGTCAAGAGAGCGAAATTCCAGTTGAGCTTCAGATTGTCGAATCTGTCTTGTTATTATTCTAGTTTTTAATTGGGTGAAAGGTTTTTTAAACGGGTTATATTCATTCACCCCCCCTCTGAATACTGCACCGAACCCAACAATTCCCGACGGCCCAGTCCCAGAAGAAGTTCATCATCGTCACCATCGACTACTTCACCAAGTGGATCGAGGCCGAGGCTACGGCAAGGATCGCCGAGGCGGGCTTGTTTGGAAATCGATCATTTGTCGCTTTGGCATCCCCCGAGTGATAGTAAGCGATAACGGTCGGCAATTCGACTCTCGGTATTTCCGAGACAGATGCGCCGACCTAAATATCCGCAACCACTTCACTTCGATCGCCCACCCTCAGGCCAACGGGCTGGTTGAAAATGCCAACAAGACTATCTTAAAAGGCATAAAAACCAGACTCGGCAAGGCTAAGGGTAGCTGGCTCGAGGAATTGTCTAGCGTACTATGGTCGCACCGAACGACCCCCAGGACGACAACCGGTGAAAGCTCTTTTCAGTTGGTATATGGCACCGAAGCCGTCGTTCCATTAGAGATCGCCAATCCGTCTCTCCGAGTGATCAGCTTCTCACCCGAGGCAAATGGGCAAAAGTTGCTCGAGAACCTCGACCTGACAGACGAACTCTGAGAGATCGCGAACGTCCGAGCGATGGAATACCAGTGCCGCCTCACTCGATACTACAACGCCAAGGTCTGAGACAGACGTTTCCAACCGGGGGACTTCGTCCTCAGGAAGGCCGAAGCCACTCGACCACTGGAGGCGGCGGGCAAGCTATCCCCTAACTAGGAAGGCCCCTACCGAGTGGTCGAGACGCTCGGGAAAGGTGCGTACAGGTTAGCAACAATGGAAGGGGAACCCATTCCCCGGACATGGAACGCCGCCGCACTACGCAAATTCTATTTTTGAAATTGTACAGCAAGATGGACGGAATAAATCCCTTTTCTTTTCATTCCAAACCATTGATACATCAGAAAGGCAAAGGCCAGTACATTGCATGACAAAAAGCAAAAATCCGTCTAAACACCGCTTCAAGAGGCCATCGCTCGGCTGACTCGGTCTTGATCTCCTCACGTCCAGCCACTGACTCTGCCTCGTGTGGAAACTGGCTCAGACAAGAGGTGGTCGAGCCAGTTGGCTCGGGTGGCCCGTGACAAAGGTGATAGAGGGACTGCAGAAGGAAGGCCACCTTTAAACGTTGAGGAAGGCTACCTCCCAAGTTGGCAACAACCAGGAAAAAGGAGCGCCGTGGAGGCCTCCCCTCTTCCAATCTGCCAACTCCTTGGAAGGAAGGAGAGAGCAAGCAGCCCCCGAAGAGTGAAAGAAATGAAGAGCAGAAGAGGGAAAAAGAGGCTGCAGACGGAGGAAGGCTTCGGTGAGGAGGGAACTTGATACGCCCCCCCCCCCCATGCAGAGGGGGAGTGGCGGCAGGCTTCCCTGATACCCCCATCCGTCCTCCGCCTCGGCGCCTGCCCGGAAGCCTCGCCGGAGCTAAGAAGAGGCAAACGGCGTGCTTCCACACGCCGAAGCCCTCCCCAGATCCGCGCGGGGACCGTCGGACCCGTTTCGGGCACGCGCGGCGACTGTGGGATCCGTTCAACGTTCCAGGACAGCGGGAGCCCGCCGCTCCCCGTCGTCGGCAGCGTCACCCTCCGCGGGACCCTCCATGCTTAGATTGCAGCGGCACAACGCAGAGTGAAGAGGAAGGAGTAAGGAAAGACTGTTAGAGAAAATCCCAAGCAGTGAAGAGGAAAGGGCGCCTTTCGGTCCTTCTTATAGGCCAAAGGAGGCTACACGCCTTAAATGACCCCCCCTCGGAAACGCGCCAAAGGATTTCTCCCCTGAACAGTCACCTCCAACTCCTCGTTTCCCACCATAGCGGGATTCACGAAGCGGCCTGGCATTCAAAGCGTGAAGGAACGAAAGGACGCCCCGTCAGAAGCCTACCAAATCAGCATGCGAAAACCGCGCAGAACATATCGGCACCTCCCAACTACTCCAGATACGCCAACCAAATCACGGCAAAGATGGTACTCAAACAGAGTAAGTCGTTCATTATCACACAAAAAGGAAACTCTCTAAAAAGAGGAAAGAGAGACAAAAAGGGAAAGAGGCGAAACAAGGTAAAATACATCAGGCATCGGGCCCACTTTGACGCTCGAGATCGGCGGAAGGGGACGCGTCATCCCCGGCACCTTCGGTGACGGCTGGCTCGGACACTGACCTCGCCTGTGCGAGAACTGTCTCGGTCGTGAGCCCTCCCGAAACACCCGGAGCCGGTGACCCCGATGGAGGCGACCCCTCCGAATCTTCCCCGACCGATGATGAGGAGCTAGAAACCGACTCATCCGAGTCATAACGCTGGCCAAAGGGGAACTCGATCGCGGAGTTTTGCTCGTCGGCGTAGTTTACCGCCCAGTGATAGCCCTGCTTGAACCCCTTTCGAGCGCCCCGACGAAGGGCTACCTCGTAATAGGGTAGGGCGGCTTCCACTAGGTCGGCCGAGTAAGCATCTGAGCTCCTATAGCGCTCGATCGCCTCCGCCTCGATCTGCCCCGCCCTTCCGATGAGCTCGACCCGAGCCCGCTCCGCCTCAGCCGCACGCTCCTCCGCCCTCGCCAGACGCTCCTCTACCTCGACCATCCTCCGCTCGGCCCGATCCACCTCAGCCTCAGAGCGGAGGCGCTCCGCCACCTCCGACCGATCTAGCAGCCCGGCGCGTTCGAGCTCCCAGCGATTGTCTAGCTCGAGGCGATGCAGACGCTCCTCCTCCAGGGATCGGCTTGTCCTCTCAAGAGACTCTCGGGTCTTGGCGAGCTGTTCGGTCAGCACCCCAGCTTCCAGTCGGCTCGCCCACGCCACCTCCCGGAACGCGGAAAACTCCTACCGGAGCCCCTCGTGCTCCCCCTTGAGTCGGGCCAATTTCCTTTCGCATCCCCCAAGGGCCCAGGCGAGTTTCGACCGCTCCGCCTCCGTCCGGGCGTGCGCCTCTGACATCAAAGCCGCTGACCGAGCTATGACCAAGCCGCCCTCCATCAGAACATCAAGGATCCCGGGGGGGGGTATTGCTCCTTTCTCCCCCCTTCGTCCTTGCGGCGATCAACCGGCAGACCCGATACAGGTCGCCCGTAATACCGAGCCTTTCTAAGGGCTCCGACAGAGGGAACCGCTCCGCCCTGGGCACCCTGCCAGAAGGCTCTGCTGGAGCGACGGAGCTGACCGCCTCGCGCACCAAGGTCGGTTGGGGTTGCGACGCCTCCCCGGGCGAACCCCCAACCTCCACCGGCGCCGCGGGATCGACCTCACCGGGAACTTCAAGCACTTGGGGCTGCAACGCCCTCGCGGGTGAACCCCCAACCCTGCCTGTCTCGGCCCGCGCCTCGCCGACCGAGACATCACCGACTCCGACCGATCCCCCGGTCTCAGCATCAACTACTTCAACATCGGCCCCCTCTACCCCCGTGGGGGGGAGAGCCGACCCATCGCCGCCCTCTGAAGGGCCCCTTGTCTCCTCGGCCCCCTCTCGCCTGGCAGGTGGGGGAGCTGGCCCCGAGGGGTCGGCCCCATCTTGCCCTCGAGAGGGGAGCGCCGTCGAGCCGGAGTCACCCCTGGCGGTAGAAGGAAGACCTGCCTTCTTGACCCGTTTCCTGGCCTTCGCGGCCTCCCGCAACTTTCCCGCCGTGGGATCCTTACGCTTCGTACCCGTTGGTCGTGAAGATCCCTCGGGGGCCACCCCCTTGCCCTTATCTCGGGCTTGGGCGTGACCCGCAGAAGCATCTGTTTCGTCGGCCGCCGAGTCATCTCCCAGATCAATGACCTCAGCAGCTTCCTCCAGAGGTTCCCGCCTCACGTCTGCAACAAAGGAAGAAGACCCGGTCGGGAGAAAGAAAGTAACTACCACCCCAGGAGAAGAACCTCGAGAGCGGTACCTGTCGACGTCAACCGCGTAAGAAAACACCGTTCGATGTTCTCCGGCGTCACCAGCTCCTTGGTCGACTGGCGGTTATCCAGCAGACGAGCGGCCTGCCGCTCCACGTGGGGAGGGAACTCCTCCTGGCGAGGGGGAAGATTCGGATGAAAATTGGGCGAAACCAGACATCTCCAAGACTTGTCCGTCGCCTCCGCCTTCACCCAGAAGAATTGGGTCTTCCACCCCTTGTGCGAGGAGTCCTTCGCTGCGAGTGAGATGCAACTCATGTTCCTCCTCGCCTGGATAAAGTAGAAGCCCTTCCCCGCTGACGGGTGCGCTTTCAACTCGAAAAAATAGTGAAAGAGGTCCAAGGAAGGAAAAATGTCGTGCTGACGACAGAGAATCCGAAAGGCGGAAAGAAGGAGATACGAGTTGGCCACCAACTGAATAGGCGCCAACCGGAAAAACTCGAGAAGCTTAAGTACAAAAGGCTCGAAGGGAAGGCGGAACCCACTCTTCCAAGCCAGAAGAAAAGTGCAAATGTGCCCCGTATGGCTATCCAGACTCGTCTCATACAGGGCGGCGGCAGCAAAGCTGTACCTGAGAGGCAAGCGAAAACGATGCTCCAGCTTCCTCACCTCGGCTTCCCCCAACTCACTGCAATTGGGGACGGGCTCCCGCCTCACCTGCTCGATTTCCAGAGGCAGATCCGCCATCGAGCTGGAAGATGATCCCTCGCGCGAGCTCGAAGACTCCGGGGGGGAAGGAAGTTCCCGGACCGCCTCCGCGGTTACCCTCGCCAACTCGTCAAACGCCGCCGCAAGACTTTGCGTCTCCACTGTGCTCTCACGGCGCATCAAGGAGCCCCAGAAGTAAAGAAACTAAGGAAAGCCTAAAACCCTGAGAAGCCTAGAACGACGAACAGCGCCCAACGCCTATAAAACCCTGGAGGAAGGCGGTGCGTCGTTCCGTGCTCCGAGAAAAGAGGGGGCCCCTTCATTTCAAATCCGTCAGGATCATCATTACGGGCCCAGGTGACCACTACACGTGACTCCATAACGCCAACAGAATTCCACCCACGTGAGCCACGCCGGGCCCAGGCGACCACTACACATGGCTCGGGAGTAGGAGGGGGACAAGTGGAGAGGGAGATTTCTGCAGCCCACCCAAAGAGCAGCCCAACAAGACCCAACAGGGTCCAACGAGGCAAGCTCACCTGAGTGACAGCCCACAGGGCCCACTTAGGAAAGAAAAGCCCAATGAACGAACACTCGAGGAACCAACTCTCCCCGGCGGCCCCTAGGCTCGGAGGGCCCGAGTAATGGTCAGGTCACAAGGAGGGTCCGGCCCAAGCCGTTTCCCCGCCCGGGAGAGACAGGCATTCACCGACCTATCCAACCCCTCTTTCGTTGAGCTATGCTCATCGCCCGGACAGGGCTGGCATTTCAGAAGCTCGGCCAGACCGGATATTATCCGTTCATACTGCCGTTAAGAGTCCCCAACGGACAGGGGAATCAAGAAGCCGCCGGACTTTGAGGCGATAACGTTCCCACGATAAGGCCATGAAAGCCCACATTGAGGACGTAACTCCCACCGGAAACCCCTCAGCTTGCAGGACTCCTGAAGGCGGCGTACTATTTAAACCAGGGATACCCTCTGGTGGAAGGTAAGTGCCATTAAGGCACTCATACACCCAAGCTCCTGAGCAATCCACTTCACCCCTCTGGTGGAGAGGAATCTCGCGCACTAGTTTCTCTCCTCCCCATTATTGCTTCCACCACAGCTCTACTGACTTAGCCATCGGAGGGTTTTTCCCCAGGGAAACCCCCTGGGCCCTCTGATACGTTTCCCTATCTTGCAGTTCATCTTCTGGTGATCCACAGCCCGCTCAGGACACAGCGCGAGATTTCGCCTCTTCATCTGTCAAAGTGCTAAGCTCAATTAAACCGTAGATAAAATCAAAGGTGCAAATCTGAGTGCTTGAGTATGTAAACAAGATTACCAAGTATGGAACCACACGAACCTGTGAATGGGGGTAGAAGATATAGAGCAATCACACACAATAAACAACCCACAATACAGGGATTTTAAAGGTGGTTCGGTTGAAACCCCGCAACCTACGTCCACCCCTCACCAAAACTCGGTGAGACTTTCCTACTGACTCACAGTTTGACCGGGGACACGCCCCAAACCACAGAACAGAGAAAACCCTCTTTCTATCTTCCTACACACAAAGCCGGCAGGGACGGCTACACCGCAGATCGGAGAACTCTCGATTGCCTTCCTACTAACCACCGGTAGGGACGTCAACACCGCAAATCGGACAGCCTCCGATTGCCTTCCTACTAACCACCGGTAGGGACGATTCTCAATTTCAAGTGTTTGAAAGAAATGGAAAAAGAACAACTTATGAAAAACACTCAACAAGATATAGAATATGCTTAAGAGAAAAGATCTTGTCTGAGGTTTGCTGGAGCTTGAATCTCTTAAGGATTTGATGAAGAGCTTTGATTTTCCTTTGATCCCTTTGAGTTGATGGAGACGATATTGGATGTAGCTTGATCTTTTCTTGAATCTCCTTGAGTTGATGAAGAGGTGTATGGATGTAGCTTTGATCACCTTTGAGAGCCTTGAATGCTTCTTGCTTGCTTGGAGGTTGCTTGGCTTCAGATCTGAGCTTGAATCACCTTGGAAGGATGAAGAACTCCAGCCCGAAAAACTGTTCACGCAGGTGCTACAGTACTTGCGAAAATGGCCTCCCTTGAGCTCTCTTTGATTCACTTCATCAACTACATTAACTAGGGTTTCTAACCCTCTTGTATTGGTTTTATAGACTTTGAATGGTCTATAGACAAGCCCAAGACCAGATCCACAAATCATGCGTGATTAGGTGACTTTTGGATTAAACAAATCCATGTTGAATGGCCCTTTTCGAAGTGGAAACAAAAGTCAACAATTGATGGCTCGGGACTGGCGGTCGACCTACAACTTCTGGTGGTCGACCTCTACTGAGAAATACTGTAGATTGGTGAGCCCTGGGATTTTCGGTCGACCGCTACAGGCTGGCGGTCGACCGCCAGCTGACAGACTTTCAAACTGGCATTCCCTGGCTGGGGTGGTCGACCGCCCCTGTGCTGGCGGTCGACCTCCAGCTGGGCAGACCCCTAGTTCAGCCGGGTTGGTTCGTTAGCCCTCCAGCTCAGTCGCTTGAGACCATTTGACGGCAGCCTGTTCAAGTCTGTAACTTCATCCTTGTAGAAGAGATAGGTATCAAGGCTTGGACGCTATCATATGGCTTTCACTTTGCCATGAATCAACCGAATGCACTGACTATGCACAGACTTTGTGTTGGAGCAACTATACATTGTACAGACTTCAACCAGACAACATATAGACTTTGTGTTGAAGTACCCAGTCAATGTACAGACTTCAACCAGATAATGTATAGACTTTGAGTTTGTGCTAGCAGCCAGTGTACAGACTTTGAGTTTGTGCTAGCAGCCAACGTACAGACTTTATGTGTTTGTGCTAGCTGCCAACGTACAGACTTTGAGTCTGTGCTAGCAACCAACGTACAGACTTTGAGTTTGTGCTAGCATCCAACGTACAGACTTTGAGTCTGTGCAATCAGCCAACGTAAAGACTTCGTGTTGCAGGATGTATAGACTTACTGATGTATAGACTTGTTGGCTGTATAGACTTGCTGGCTGTATAGACTTGCTGATGTATAGACTTGCTGCTGAAGGATGTACAGACTTGCTGTGCACTGAGCTGATGGATGTATAGACTTGATGTGCTTGCTAGGGCCGAGTGTATAGACTTGCTATGAAGATGCATGGACAATGTATAGACTTTGAAGAATGTATAGACTCGCTGGATGTATAGACTTGCTGAACCATGTCTCTTGATCTTGATCGTCTACACTGGAGGTATAATGACCTAAACTGTATGAATATTAGCATTATCAAGTGCAGGTATATCTCATTAATGACTACAGAGGCAGACATCATCAAAACCATAAAAGTAATCATGTTGCACACATGTTCAACATTCTCCCCCTCTTTGATGATGGCAACTATGAGTCATTCTGAACTATGAGTCATTAGAGATTCACATGCATTAGTAAGTCACATGGAAACTGAGTCAAAAATATTCTTAAGAAGAAGAAGAAGAGGATTCTCTCCCTATCCCATTTTGACAATGACTCACATGGTTCTCACCCCCTTTGACACATAGAGTGGATTCTTTGATTAATGACTCATAGAAACTTACCACATGCTGTGATTAATGACTCACATAAACTTCTCCCCCTTTGACAACATCAAAAGATCCAGAAAAGAGAAAGAGAGACTCACACAAAGAGACTTACATGACGCTCTGGCATCGCCTATGTGACATCATTTCAAGCAACCATAATATGGAGAAACATGGCATTGCAAGCAACAGTCCAGAAAATGATGTGGAAATACATACCAATGGTTGTACACTTATTAAAGCTGACAAAATAACCAAAGAGAACAACCAATTGTGGAAATCCAGTTATAGGACTGATACCAATGAATGATATGGATGTATCGAACATGGTGGTGTCCCGTGGCTTGGTAAAGATATTGTAAGTGTGAGAAATGGAGCCACAGCAGCATGATTCAATTTCACAAATATGAGATGGATAGAGCAGCCAAGAAGCATTTTTGTGTTGTCAGATTTTGCAAGATTTTTAGTGGTTTTCTAGTTTTCAGATTTTTTGGATTTTCTATGCAATGCATGGTTATGATAAATGCAAGCTACAATTGTAGGAGGTGAAGACGTGCATGCCACCCTATTGCATGAAAGCATGATGCTAATGATGCGAGGACTTATGCCACATGCCAATGAATAAGAAGCAAAGGGATATCACTTGACAGAAGACACCAATGATTTTGGATTCGACTTGAAAGGAGCATCAAGATAATATCACTTGTTGGATGATACCAAGGTGATGTAATCATGGCAGATAAAGGCAAACAACAAGGAGCATCAAGATAATATCACTTGTTGGATGATACCAAGGTGATGTAATCATGGCAGCCTGAATGATTTATATAGATATGGTAGATGAAGGCAAACAATAAGGAGCATCAAGATATGACTTCTCAAGAAAGAATGGAGGTTCTTTAATCTGAAACCAAGTTCATAAATCAGAGTTATGAATTTTTCAGAATTTTCAGTTATAGAACCCAAATGAACCAGCTCTTACATTCAGATTGGTTTAATGCTAATGAATTCTGGCCTACTCAGTAGAATCACATGAAGACAGTTGCATGCAAGTTTAATAGTAGTGAACCAGAAATTCATGTCAAAACAAGATTAACATTCTCTTATCTTACTCATTCAGTTTCATTGGTTCCCTTGAGAGTGACTACAATAAGTATTGAGGCTAAACACTTAGATGACTTAGATTTGATTCATGAGAGCTACACATTCAGATTTTTCTTTTGAAATCATTTGAAAGATGATTGCTATCATTTTACGAGCAGTCAAGTGTAGCAACCACCTTTTGACGTGAGTGTGCACGTTTACCAGACGCAAGCACCCCCAGTTACTCAGTGTAGCTCACGATTTTGCTTCACTTAGAACAGAGATAGCATAGTCACCTCATGACATATCGAATCTCATTTTCTTTGATGAGGTGATATATTTCTCAGCAATATTGTCATTACTCTGCCTTGAGCTTACTTTAAGTATAGCCACTTTTTGAAATAAACAGATTCAACAAATGTTTAAAAATAGTACTTAGCTGAAGTTTCTCGATCAAGGATGCCTTTGTACTAAATTTTTTTTCAGATTCAAGACGGCATAACAAGTCAAAACATGAGAAACTAGTTTAAGTCTATTAAACCCGATCACAAACATGTTCAAGATCATCAAACTTCAAGACTCAAGAAATCATTAATGTTAAACCAAAATCATTCATGTTCAAGGCAATCACAAGACTCTAAAAAAGAAAATTCTTCTTGAAGATTTACTCTGATAAACAACCTCAATAATAGATTGGGAATCCTCCAAGAAGTTCAAGGCACTTTGAATCCAAGTTGATCCACAAAAGGATTAAGCAATATCATGCAATGGCTTGGTTTAAGAAGAGAGTGTTGCATAACTGGTAGGCAATTATAGATGAAGAACATTCTCCCTGAGGTTATGCACTGAGCTCAGACAAAAGTAATTTTTAGGCAGAAAGAAATGTGGGGTTGACCTGTCAAAGGAGTGAGGTCGACCTGTTGAATTGCAAGGCAGAATTTTGACTGGATTTTCATGATGAACAAGCTCCCCCTGAGAAGATGCATTCTATGCCATGATGTCAACAGAATGAAGATGAAACATATGCATGAATTCTGTAAAGAGACAGCTCCCCCTTACTATATGGCCTATATGCGACATTGACGCATGGTACGTGGCGGAGGTGAAACCTCACGCATATTGAGTGCTTCTAGGTAAGCATAACCTACCTTTCCATACATCAACATTTAATATACCATGGCCATGCAAGAGTGAAATGATGTGAAATGATTCAGACTACATTGATGTTGACCCCCCCTTTGAGCAATGCTAACATGAATAACGATTTGGAAATGCAGCCATGGTATGCATCATCAAAACCAAAATCCAAGCATTTCATGTAGCTGATAGCAAGACTTAAGCAACTCATCATCACATCAACTTCATCAACATAACAAGTTTTTCATGAATTAAACAGCTGAAATCAAGCATGGTGTGAGCAAGTTATCAAGCTCAAAAGTTCATCTCACACCTTGGGGGTTTTGCATTTCACAGAGCAATTCAGTTTGTAGAATCTAATGACATTGGGTAGACGTATGATGCACTATCTACATGTCAAGACTAAACATGCAAGATGACTGAACTTAAAGGTTTATGTACATACCTGTGCCTTGAGCTTTTATTTACCTTATGATCCTTTGTTCAGCTCCAAGGCATCCTGCACCCAAAATTCTCATTTGAAATTTTTAGATACCCAAGATTGCTTGGGTCCTTGTAGGTTAGCAGCTTTATCATATTCACCAATGTAGCTCATCTGTTTCAGGGAAATTAGATCATCCTTTCTCATTGTATGATAATCATACATGTCATGACCATTTTTCCCATAGTAAAAATAGCGCACAAAAGATTGAGCATTCTTTTTATGTTCATGTGCGTGTGCATATGCATTTTGTTTTTGTGAATAAGCATGGGATTTACCTTTCGTGGCATGAAGGTGATGATTTCCCTTCAAGTGCCAGCACTCTTGGACAGTATAGCCAGACTTACCACAATGAGAGCAGCAAGGAGGAAGATTTTTGTTTAAAGCCATGGAGAGTGTCGGCCTGCTTGTATGGGAGTATCGACTCTTCTGACTCCCCATGCAGTTCTGTGCAGATGTCTGCTGAGTAGGTCCTGTGTCAGTATTGACATGTTTCTTTCCTTACTCTTTCACCACTTGTTCTTCTGCTCTAAGTTCATCATTTCTCAAGATAAAATAATCATGCATAGTGTGACCATGTTTACCACAATAATAACAATGGACATTCATTTTGTGGAAAGCATGGTATTTAGCATAGGACATGTTATGGTGCATGTTTGGATGAGCATGCTGAATTTTGCTTTTCTTTTGAGCAGTATGCCCTTTTTAGTGACCATAAGAAGTGGTGGCTTCCAGTGAGTCAGAATCTTGGATTTGAACAAACAATGACAGGAATTCATTCAGACCTTGAATTTCATTTTCAAGTGAGGAAATGCATTGTTTAGATTCATCAAGGCCCTCTTCGTATGCTGCCAATTGCTCATTGAGCATGGCATTTATTGCTTTAAGATTTTGATTTTGTTGTTCTAAAGCATGCAAAGTTTCAGAGTGATCATCAATGACTGATTTGCCTTTTTCATGTGCAACCAATTTTTCATGCAATTCTTCTTCAGCTTTTCATGTTCAATTTTCTTTTCCAACAACTCTCTATTCTCTTCTTTCAGAGAATCAATCAGTTTTTGTTGCCATTCAAGATCATCATGGAGACCAACATTTATGTTTCTCAAGAATGAACATTTTTCACATACAGAATTAACAGAGCATGAAACATAACTTTTGTTTCCTTCAATCAACTTCTCATGATAGATTAGCCCATCAGCCATATTTTGATCATTAGATATTGACTTAGGTTGGTTTTGAAGTTTTATTACAATTTCTTCTAACATAGTGATTTCATCATGAAGATTTTCATTTTCTTCCCTTAGACATGCAATGCTTTGTTTATGCGTATCTAGATCAACTGAGAGAGTGTCGTTAAGCTCTTTAAAAATAGAACATTTTTTACAAATCGAGCTTTCATTTTGGTTAATTTTCTTGAGATCCTTTTTTAAATTTTTGTTTTCTATTTTTACCTTTTTGTATTGTGTGATCAATTCATCATAGGCTTCCATAAGCTCTTCAAAAGTGAATTCCTCGGAGTCAGAGTTTACCTGTGACGAGGATGTATTGCTGGACTGTTCTGCATGGTCGGCCATGAAGCATTCTTGTTCTTGTTCCTTCCCTTCATGGATTTTCACCAACTTGTCCAATACTTGCTTGGCTGTGCTGTAAGAGGACACAAGATGAGTTAGTCTTAGATCAACTGCAGCTGTAATTAAGTTATATGCAAGACGATTATCAGTGTGTTTGGTCTCATGTTCGGCTAACCAATCAATTGAATTTGATGGCAGCTCATGAAGACCATTGTATATAAGAGTCCACAATTGTGGATCTATGGAGCTAACATAGATGAACATTCTTCCAACCCATGTAGAAAAATCTGAACCATCATAAATAGGCGGAGAAGCCATCGAAGCATGTGTAGCATATGAAGCCATCTAAATAACAAACACCGGGATCTTTCCCTGCAGATCGTTGGATCTGGGAATGACAGAGCCTCGCTCTGATACCACTTGTTGGGTCCCGCGAGGTGTAAACGGATCTAGAAGGGGGGGTTGAATAGATCCTATCAAAAGCTTTGGCCTATTTAAAACTCTTAGCTATCGGAAGCATGAACCACTCCTATAAAGTGAATGAATCACTTAGACACAATGCACGGCGGAATTAAGTAGAGTGGCACAGAGCATGCAATAGCTTGCAACAACCGTATGTGTGTGTGTGCTATGTTGATCACTCAAAGTTCATATGTGTGTGAATACAGTGGTGATCAACTAAGGTGCATGCGAGTCTAAGCAAGGGAAACACTTAGCAATACTTTCACCTTGGCGCCTGTGTGCAAGGGTGCAGCAGGCCGCCCAAGGGATGCTGTCAAAGTGCTAAGCTCAATTAAACCGTAGATAAAACCGAAGGTGCAAATCTGAGTGTTTGAGTGTGTAAACAATATTACCAAGTATGGAACCACACGAACCTGTGAATGGGGGTAGAAGATATAGAGCAATCACACACAATAAACAACCCACAACACAGGGATTTTTAAGGTGGTTCGGTTGCCACCCCGCAACCTACGTCCACCCCTCACCAAAATCCGGTGAGGCTTTCCTGCTGACTCACAGTTTGACCGGGGACACGCCCCAAACCACAGAATAGAGAAAACCCTCTTTCTGTCTTCCTACACACAAAGCCGGCAGGGACGGCTACACCGCAGATTGGAGAACTCCCGATTGCCTTCCTACTAACCACCGGTAGGGACGTCAACACCGCAAATCGGACATCCTCTGATTGCCTTCCTACTAACCACCGGTAGGGACGATTCTCAATTTCAAGTGTTTGAAAGAAATGGAAAAAGAACAACTTATGAAAAATACTCAACAAGCTATAAAATATGCTTAAGAGAAAAGCTCTTGTCTGAGGTTTGCTGGAGCTTGAATCTCTTAAGGATTTGATGAAGAGCTTTGATTTTCCTTTGATCCCTTTGAGTTGATGGAGACAATATTGGATGTAGCTTGATCTTTTCTTGAATCTCCTTGAGTTGATGAAGAGGTGTATGGATGTAGCTTTGATCACCTTTGAGAGCATTGAATGCTTCTTGCTTGCTTGGAGGTTGCTTGACTTCAGATTTGAGCTTGAATCACCTTGAAAGGATGAAGAACTCCAACCCGAAATACTGTTCACGCAGGTGCTACAGTACTTGCAAAAATGGCCTCCCTTGAGCTCTCTTTGATTCACTTCATCAACTGCATCAACTAGGGTTTCTAACCCTCTTGTATTGGTTTTATAGACTTTGAATGGTCTATAGACAAGCCCCAGACCAGATCCACAAATCTTGGGTGATTAGGTAACTTTTGGATTAAACAAATCTATGTTGAATGGCCCTTTTCGAAGTGGAAACAAAAGTCAACAATTGATGGCTCGGGACTGGCGGTCGACCTACAGCTTCTGGTGGTCGACCTCCAGCTTCTGGTGGTCAACCTCTACTGAGAAATACTGTAGATTGGTGAGCCCTGGGATTTTCGTTCGACCGCTACTGGCTGGCGGTCGACCGCCAGCTGACAGACTTTCAAACTAGCATTCCCTGGCTGGGGCGGTCGACCGCCTCTGTGCTGGCGGTCGACCGCCAGCTGGGTAGACCCCCAGTTCAACCGGGTTGGTTCGTTAGCCCTCCAGCTCAGTCGCTTGAGACCATTTGACGACAACCTGTTCAAGTCTGTAACTTCATCCTTGTAGAAGAGATTTGTATCAAGGCTTGGACGCGATCATATGGCTTTCGCTTTGCCATGAATCAACCGAATGCACTGACTATGCACAGACTTTGTGTTGGAGCAACTATACATTGTACAGACTTCAACCAGACAACGTATAGACTTTGTGTTGAAGCAGCCAGTCAATGTAAAGACTTCAACCAGACAATGTATAGACTTTGAGTTTGTGCTAGCAGCCAACGTACAGACTTTGAGTTTGTGCTAGCAGCCAACGTACAGACTTTATGTGTTTGTGCTAGCAGCCAACGTATAGACTTTGAGTTTGTGCTAGCAGCCAACGTACAGACTTTGAGTCTGTGCTAGCATCCAACGTACAGACTTTGAGTTTGTGCTAGCAGCCAACGTACAGACTTTGAGTCTGTGCAATCAGCCAACGTACAGACTTCGTGTTGCAGGATGTATAGACTTGCTGATGTATAGACTTACTGGCTGTATAGACTTGCTAATGTATAGACTTGCTAGCTGTATAGACTTGCTGATGTATAGACTTGCTGCTGAAGGATGTACAGACTTGCTGTGCACTGAGCTGATGGATGTATAGACTTGATGTGCTTGCTAGAGCCGAGTGTATAGACTTGCTATGAAGATGCATGGACAATGTATAGACTTTGAAGAATGTATAGACTCGCTGGATGTATAGACTTGCTGGATGTATGTATAGACTTGCTGAACCCTGTCTCTTGATCTTGATTGTCTACACTGGAGGTATAATGACCTGAAATGTATGAATATTAACATTATCAAGTGTAGGTATAGCTCATTAATGACTACAGAGGCAGACATCATCAAAACCATAAAAGTAATCATGTTGCACACATGTTCAACATTATGCACCCCTGGCGGGGTATATTTTTGATGCCCCTAAGTCGGGGTGTAGCTTGTACCTCACATGTCCCCCGAGTTAGGGTGGGTTTCTTCCTTTGTATGCCCCCATGCGGGGTATGTTCCTTTCTTTGCGTGTCCCCCGGCAGGGGTGAGTTTCTTCTTCAGATGCCCCTAGGAGAGGTATATTCTTTATGGCTTCTATGCCCCCAGGCGAGGTGTGTTGCTTCTTCAAATGCCCCCCCTTAAGCCGGGGTGTCTTCTTTTGGCTTCCATGCCCCCAGGCGGGGTGTGTTTCTTTTTCAAATGCCCCCTGAGCGGGGGTATGTTTTGCTTCTTCGTGCCCGCACGATGGGGTAGATTCTTCTGCTTCTTATGCCCCCAGGCCGAGGTGAATTCTGCTTCTTTGCTTCTATGCCCCCAGGCGGGGTGTATTTGCTGCTTCTGCACCTTTCTTTGTGTACCCCCAGGCTGGGGTGAATTCCTTTCTTCTTATGCCCTCGTGGTGGGGTTTGTCTTTTAATTCAAGTGCCCCCACGGTGGGGTACCTTTCTTCTTCAAAGGCCCCTAAGTCGGGGAATGTTGTTTCTTCTTATGCCCCCAGACTGGGGTAGATTCTTTTCACGTGCCCCCGAAGCCAGGGTGTAAGTTTTGCCTTATGTGCCCCCAAGTCGGGGGTGTAATTCTTCTTCTTCTACCCCTCAGGGGGGGCATATTTCTCTTCATATGCCCCCAGAGCGGGGGTATGTTTTGCTTCAAGTGCCCCCAAGATGGGGTGTATTGTTTCTTCTGATGCCCCCAAGGTGGGGTGTAATTCTGCTTTTTATGCCCCCATGGCGAGGTGTGTTCTGCTGCTTCTTATGCCCCTACGCGGGGTATATCTTTCTTGCATCTTATGCCCCCCTGGCGGGGTATATTTCTTCTTCTTATTCCCCGTGGCAGGGTATATGCATGCTGTCTTCGGGAGTGGTGGCCATGTTTGGCCCCATTGCTATAAAGCATTCCCCACAACGGACAATAATTCATCAAGCTATAATTGTGGTTTGTTGGATCTTCTAACAGCCACTCGAGGGGCCATCTTGTGCCGAATAGAGGCAGCAGGAAGGTGGAATGGACCGGGGCATTGCACCACGAACTTGGACCCTCCTAGAGTCGGGCGGGATGCCGGCCTTCTTCTTGTCCTTTTTGGTCGGCGGTGCTTGCCAATTTTTTCTTTTTGTCCTTTCTTTTCTTCTCTTTTCTCTTTTCTCTTCTTGTGCATAATAGACCAAGGTGGATACGCAGGAGAGGGCTCACCCCCTCAAGGAGGGGATGAGTGGTTCGCTCCACCGCATCAATCCCACAGTGGTAATCATTATTCAGCACGGGTGTCGACGGATGCGGCCGTACAACCCTCTCTCGCCAATTCTTTCTCTTCCTTTTTTTATTTCTTTCTTTTTTTTTCTTTTTTTCTTTTCTTCTCTTTTTTTTGGGGGAGAGGGGGTTTGATTTCCCCTCCCTTCTTCTTAGCGGCCTCCATGATTCCTGGAAGCGGTAGGTGCCTCGGAGTAACATCTTCGAGGCGACAAAGATAATTTCGCCTAGTCCGGCTTTTCTCCCCATAGGGCTAGGGGGGAGAGTACCTGTAATTCATCAAAATAGGTAAACATCATTTATTAGGAGGCCATGAGGCCCTGAATCCCCGACGAAGAGATGAAGCGTGGTTTCAGTCCCACCGGGCGTGCCAGACTTGTGGATGCACTTTTCATTCACTTATTATGTTGTTCGGTTATTCGGGAATGGTCGATTCGTCTATTAAGTGCGTGGGCGTGCCAGTCACAAAGTGACGATTTATTCTACGCTCGATCTGACTAATCAGACGATTGTGTGGTTCGTGTCGGGATCAAAACTTGCCGCGCCATAAAGGTCACGATGTCATTTACATCCCCTCTGAGAGGGGAACACCCTTGAGTAATTGCCGGGAATCAGGGCCTCATGGTCAAGAAATTATATCGAGAGAAACAAGACGATAGCGATCTTGAATCAGTTGAAAAGCCCTATGTCTAGGGAAGTAAGCATTCGAAATATGTCAGTCACTCAAGGGACCATTTTGATATTCGGATATGGACGCACTTTTTGTTCACTTATCATGTGGTTGGTCTATTCGGGTGGTTGATTCATTTATTAAGTGCATGGGCGTGCCAGTCACAAAGTGACAATTTATTCCGCGCTCGATCTGACTAATCTGACGATTGTGTGGTTCGTGTCAGGACCGAAACCCGTTGCGCCATAAAGGTCACGGCGTCATTTACATCCCCTTGGAGAGGGGAACACCCTTGATTAATCACCGGGAATCAGGGCCTCATGGCCAAGAACTTATGTCGAGGGAAACAAGACGATAGCGATCTTGAATCAGTCAGAAAGCCCTATGTCTAGGGAAGCAGGCGTTCGGAACATGTTGGTCATTCAGGAGACCGTTTAATATTCGGACGGGTGCCCGACTTGAGAATATCATAATTGTCGCGGGAAGACCCGAAACATATGTATGCCGGGGTACGACAAATTTATTATTCCGAGGAACTGGAAACATTCGGTTAAATCCCGGCTAGTGTAGTAGGAAACCAGTGAATTTATTGGCTCGGTGCGAGATCGAGTCAGGACCATACCGGGGGCACCTCCCGCAGTCCAAACGAGGCTTGCGTGGGCATCATTAATATTTTCGGTGCCAAAGGGCGGTGGTAAGGTGTCCCGGGACTAGATTCCAAAGCAAAGACATGTTCAAAGATATCGGGCTGTAGGCCTAAGATATGGGTCAGGCGATGGCCATGATTAGGGCGCACCCATCGTCTACGCATGACCCAGGGAGGTCTTATCAATATTCCCGTGCATAGGGTCCGGGGATGATGCGAGTCACATCGTTCTATTCATATTTTTTTCAGTAATTCATGCACCACTTTATGTTCGGACAAAGGTCCGTACTGAAGGCACGGCGTAAACGGAAACAAACCCGTACAAATGTATGCCGAGTTCACGGCAATTTTAATGAAAGAGCAGAAATAAATCCCAATGGGAATGAGTCCGATTTGACGTACTACCGGCCCATAGCAATGTCGGATTACGACCATATTGAGATGGCTCCCAGGGTCCGAACCCGACTTGGAGGGGCGGCGCTAATGTTCCCTTTATACTGGGTCTTGAGGAGAACGAGACTGCGGAGCAGATCTCATCGTTTTGTTATTATTTGAGCTTTTATTATTACTTTTTGTTTTATCTTATGTCTCTTGGTGAGTTTGTTATTGTTATTACTTATTTATTTTATCATTATTTGTTTGATTTGTTATATTTCTTGAGCTTATTATTATTATTACTTATTTCTTTATTATTATTATTATTTGTTTATTTTGAATTTGTTATTATTATATATTTTATGTTATTACTTCTCCCTTTTTGTGAATTTGTTATTATTATTATTGTTGTTGTTGTTGTTGTTGTTGTTGTTTTTTCTTTTTATCAGTATTTATTTATTTATTATATTTTCTTTTGGCTTATCATTATTATTACTTGTTCCATTGTTATTATTATTATTTTTTATTTATTTATTTTGAATTCGTTATTGTTATTTATTGTTATTATTATTATTATTTGTTATGTTGGGAGCGTGCCCAGTGAAGGGCTGGAGGGTGTACCGGATAGGCCACTGCTAGGGTGTGCCGAGTAGGGTCGACCAAGGGTGTGCCGGGCAAGGTCGGCCAAGGATGTGCCGAGGAAGCCCGGGGAGGTGTGCCGGGTAGGCCTCACAGGGGAGTGCACCGGGCAAGGCTCAGGGGGGAGGCGCGCCGGGGAAGGCGTGGCTGGGCGTACCGGGGAGTTTTACAGTTGGGGTATGCCGGGTAAGGGCCAGGCCACGTTGTACCGGACCAAAAAGAGTTAGGGCGCACCGGGGAAGACACAGCTAGGGTGTGCCGGCCAGGGCTGCAGCTGGGGTGTGCCGGATAAGGTGAGGATTGGAGTGTGTCGGAGAGGGCAAGGCAGAGGGTGTACCGGTGAAGGCCCCGGGAGGAGGGGAGTACCGGGCTAGGGGCGCTGAAGGTGTGTGCCGGATAGGGCCATGGAGAGTGTGCCGGCAAAGGCACAGATAGGGTGTACCGGAGAAGGGTCTGGGCTGGAGTGTGTCGGCCTGGGCCCTCAGAGGGTGTGCCGGGGAAAGCCTGGGGTTGGGTGTGCCGGGTAGGCCACGGTGGAGTGTATGATGGGCGAGGTCTGCCCAGGTTTATGCACATGTGAGATGTGTGAGGGGCCGGTTGGCCATGGTTGACGCACATCGGGGATGTGTGGAAGGGTTTTCTTCTTATTTGTGAAATGCATGCGGGGGTTCTTGATTTGATTTTCTTTTATTCACGTAAGTCATGTTTGGGGTTGTGTTCATCGGTCCGTCACAAGAATGTATTGTGTTCAATTATTCGGGATCTTCGTGGTTCTCTTGTTTCAGTTAAAGTGTTTTATTGTTTATTTCATTTGTTTGTTACTTCCTTTTGTCTTTTAATGTGTTCTTATTTCTGACGAAAATTGGGCAGCATCTCCCCTTGACCCGAGATGGAAGGGGATAACAAGGGACATGCCCACAAGGAGTGACATGAACCAACAATTTGAGGTGTGTGCCTAGGCAGCCACCTTTGAGAAAACTTTGGAAAACTCGGGGAAAAATGCCGAATAGGAAACCACTTAGGCTGACACGAGCTATGAATGCACTGGGGAAGCAATGGCTGGAGACCACGCCTAAGGCGGGCTGGGGTGCATCGGGTAAGAGGAGGTAGCAGGTGTGCCCGCAGAGGCACAAGTGGGGTGTGCCGTTGGAGGCACAGGCAGGGCGTGCCGCTGGAGGCACGGCAAGGGTGTGCCGCTGGAGGCACAGCAAGATGTGCCGGCCAAAGGGGGAGGCGAGGTGTGCCAGGCTAGGGAGAGAATTATTCCCGTGAGTGGGGGGATCTTTCCCTTGACATGGGAGGTCAGGCAGGGGAGCTATGGAGGAAGCAGAAAAGGAGACGAACGTCTGTAGGGAGGCGTCAAGCGTCAAGATGTTTGCAGGCTTCTATTCTCACAACAGGGGATGGCCCAAGGGAGCTAATACATCGTGAGGGGGAAAAGGAGAGAGGGGAAACAAAACGAGACACAGTGGGGAGGGGAATGGAGCATTAACTCCTCCCCTCCCACAGCTCAATCTCTTCTCTCTTTTTTTCTTCTTCTTTTTCCCTTCGCACGGACGCCGGGAGCCGGAGTAGCAGCGGGGAGGGGAAGGGCAGCAGTCCCTCTCCCCCCTTTCTTCTTCTCTTCTTTCTCTTCTTTTTCTTCTTCTCTTTAGGCGGTGGTGGTGGGTGGAGTAGCAACACTCTCCCCTCTCTTTCTCTCTTCTCTCTTCGCACAGACGGTGGGAGTGGGAGGAGCGGCGAGCCCTCCCCCCCTCTCTTCCTCTCTTCCTCTCTTCCTCTCTTCTCCTTCTTCTGCTTTTCTTCTCTTCTTCTCTGGTTCTTTCTCTTCTTCTCTTCTCCTCTTCACTGTTTGCGTGTGTATATCGGTCCTCTTCGTCGCAGAGGAGCGGGGGTTTTGTATCCTCCACGGTGGGGCGTCAACGGTGGGAGTCCGGACCGGCATTAAATGGGATTTGTCTTCCCCCTCTTCGATGGCAAGAGGTAGGATCGTAGGTCATGGCGCTGAGATTGCTTGCCGGTTGCACCGGGTGAAGACCATCCGAAGTGTGCCGCTAAATGGCCGGGAAGCTGTGCCGCTGGGAGACTGGAAGAGTGTGCTGCTGAGGGGCTGGCAACGTGTGTCGCTGGGAGGGGTAGCAGGGTGTGCCGTTGGAAGGCCGCCCTAGGCGTGTCGCTGAAGGGGTAATCGGCGGTGTGCCGGGCAGGACGTCCAGGGGTGTGCCGCCGAGGGCACCGGACAAGTGTGTCGGTGAAGACGTCCTAGGGGGTGTACCGCTGGGGGCACTGGACGAGTGTGCCGGTGAAGCTTCGTGGCGGGTGTGCCGGTGGGGGCGTGCCGCTGGAGGGCCACTGGAGGGGTATGTCGCTGGAGCGTTGCGGGGGCGGCTGGCCTGGGCATGCCGTTGAAGGATGGTGAAGGGGGGCGTGTCGGCCAAGAGCAGCCAAGCTGGGCGTACCGGCAAAGGGGGCCACGCTGGGCGTGCCGCTGAAGGCAACGCGCGAGCGTGCCACTGGAGGCGTCCACGGGCGTGCCGCTGGAGGCGGGGTGTGCCGCTGAGGAGCCGAAAGTGTGCCGCTGGAAGACACGGCGAGATATAATGCCCTACAATTTTATAACATTTTATTTGACCAAAAAAAATGTTATGCTTTGATATTTAAACTATTTATTTTGTTAGATTTAGTTTAGACATTAATATAAAAAAAAAGAAATGATTTAAAACAAATTTACATGAGGTCATTTGTTTTAGAAAAAAAAAATTGAAAGGGTTTAAAAAAAATGAAAGAAAGGATGTATAAATAAATTAAAAAAAAATAAGGTCAAAAACGAAAAAAAAATATAAAATTTAAAAAAAAAATTGTGGGGGGCGGCCCCACGCGGCCGCCCGCGTGCGCGCGCGCGCGCGCACGCGGGCGGGCGCGCGCGGGCGGGCGCCGCCCCGCGACGCGCGCGGGCGCGTGCGCGGGGGCGGGCGCCGCCCCGCCACCCCCTCCATTTGACTGCCGCAAAGCGGCAGTCAATTTAAAAAAAAAATTTTTTTTTTAAAAAAAAACTGTGTGTGTGTGCGTGTGTGTTAGCTTGTTATTAGTTAGCTAGTTAATCTTTTTTTTTTCTTAGTCAAAAAAAAAAAAAAAACACACACATGCAAAAAAAAAATGTAGGATTGTCAAAGGAGGTTAGGTGGATTAGTAGGTGATGTTTGAATGTCAAAAAGATAAGTATATAATATTAATATATTTGGTTAAATCTTAACCATTGATTTAATGAAGGGTTAGGATGGTTTAAGCCCAAACCCCTATAAATAGAGGACCTAGGGAGTTCATTTGCATCCTTTGGAGGTTGGATACGTGAAGGTGCTGGAGCAGAATTTTTGAAGATCATTAAGGAGGTGTTTAGGCTTTTTAAGGTAAGGGATTAATGTTTATTCCCCTAGATTAGCATGTATTAGTATTTTTATGTTGATTTATGGTGTTTAATCAGCATATATGTGGGTAGTTAGATACATAGATTATAGTTTCATCATCTGAAAGATTATCTTGGTCGGATTAGTATTAAACCATTAAGTTAAAGTATGAGATTAATGATATAATTAAGTGATTAATATCTTAAAATTACTAGTTTGGTATGATAAATTGTCAGTGTTTCCAGAATCATGAAAATTGATGTTAGGAACTTTATGTAAAAATTTCTATATTTGATTTGATTTATTTTCATGTTTAAAGATATTTTAATAATATCTTAATGGTGTCCAAATTCTACTAAAATATCAAAACGTGATATCAAATCCCAATAAATTGTAGGCATGTATCTTACTGTGAAACTAATATATAGAAAAATTATCATAATTTATGAATCATGATATCTATTTTTAATTAGTTTTCATACATGATTAGATATATAAATAATTATATAGAAATTACAGAAATTAGATATCCCATTCAGAAAAATCTCAAAATTTTACAGAAAGCTTATTACGTGATGTTTGTTGTATTCTGAAATTTTCAATAATTACTGATGCATGTATGTAATATTTGCATAATTATTGATATTTTGTTAAAAGTGTAAAATTAATGGATAAACAGAAATACGGTACCAAAATTAGTGAAAATTTATCCAAATGTTAGAGTGCATGTTATACTTATGTGATGAAATTTTCATCAAAATCTGATAACAGAATCCGTTCTGGTATAATTACCAATGTTTAAACAAATAATAGAAAATTTGAGATAAATAAAACTATTCTGTGAAAAATATAAAACAATCACAGAACTGATGTTTTGATATGTGTAAATTAAGTTTCAGTATAGTTTGACCATTGTGAGTATTTTAAATAATTTTATCTAATTACAAGTTATTATTGTAAATTTTTATACATTTTAGAAATAGATACAAAAATTTAGAAAATAGACATACAGAATGAAAAAAAAATGATGAAAAATTTTACATATGATACCCCTGACAAAAATAACATTCTGTAAATTTTCAGAAAGTATTTGATCACTTTAGATATATTTAATGGATTTACTAGTCATAATATCTTTTTCTTACTCAATATGAAAAATAGTAATATAGGGTGAAAAATAGTAATACAGTGTTAAAACTACTGAAAAATTTTAAGAATGACATTTCTGTCATGGATGGTAGTTTTAATTATTATGGTGATTTTTAAGGTTTTGTGGTTATATTTAGTGAATTTTTAATATATTAGATAATTTAAATAAATTGGTAAAAATTGTTATTCCTGCATGAAAAATAATGAAACTTTTTTTATGCAGTATTACTTATACATTTAAGTTCCAGTAAAAGTTTCATGATCATATGAATTTAGTAGATAAATTTAGTCAATTTATGATATACATTAAAATAGATACAATTCTAAGAAAATTCAAATTACTGCATAAAACTTGTGAAAACTTTTATGTGTAATATTACATATAAATGTGATATGCGAAAAAAGTTAAGTAATTTTGAGAACATGGTACCTAAATTTAGTAAAATTTTGATACATAATTGATGTACAAGTAATTTTGAAAAATTATACATTCTGTCTGAAAAATTATGAAAATGTTATGTTTGAATCCTTTCTGTAAATATGTTTAAGTTCTGAAGTTTCAAGGCATTATGATATCTGCAAGTAGATTTAGTAAATTTTGATATGTATATTTGTCATTATAATGGAATAACTTGAAATTTCAGAAAAAGAAAAAAATGATTTCAGTATTGGTAAATTAATTTTCACAGCATGAATGTTGAGTGGCATGTGTCCATTTGATATATGTCATATTTATATTTTTATCGTACCGTAATATTGCCAAATGGACATTGCCACCATAGGGGGAGACTGGAACCAAACTGTAGAAATGCCCCTATGGGGAGGTTCACACTGTACTGGCCCCGAGGGTAACGGGGATTGAAATCCTGGAGGTGGACAAGTACCACTGGTTAAGGTGGAGAGGACTTCTCCCGGTTCTGCGCAGTAACCAAGACTCATCACTATTTACCTAGGTGATCGAGTACCGACTGACTGTCCTTCTAGTGGTGGTTTGGGCACTGTGTCTGGCTATTTATACCACTGTTTACTGTTTACTGAACTGAAATTGAATGACTGTCACTGCCTACTGAATTGATATTGAACAACTTTTACTGTTCACTGAGTCGTTAGTTATACGACTATTACTGCTTACTGAATCAATATTGGAACTGTTTTACTGTTCACCGAAACTATTATTACTGCTCATTCAACTGATATTGAATTTACTGTTGTTACATTTTTACTGTTATTGTATGGTAAATAATTACTGCTGATGAATCTCCGGTATATCGAATGGTGATTTGGAAAAGGGCAGATTACGTCTGTCTGGATCCTTTCACTATGCGTGAGACTACTCCGCCTAGTACTGGAATCATTAGTTAATGTTTATAAATGATGAATCCTTATTTACTTTGTCACGGGTATGATAAATTTTAATGTACATGCTTTCTTTGTCAAATGATAATGGAATGACCTTATGAAATATATTACTGCAAATCATTTTGAATATGTTGATACATGTTTTGACCGGGGACTATGCTTAGTCTCTTACTGGGTCTATTCGTAGACTCATCCCGTTGAACAATTACAGGAGAAGCGGTAGAAGAAAGCGAGGAGTGATCTCGCAGTGTTTTGACCGCGACTCGGATTTTACTACCAGTCTTTATCTTAGGTGGTTATGTTATGAATTATGTTTTATGTAAAAGAAAAAAAAATGTGTGAAATTTGGATTTGTAATAAAAGACTTGTGAAATTGTTATCTTATCTTTTTTTTATTTATCTTTGTGGATGTAGTCATTTGACTGTAAGCTGATGAATTGAGCTTTTTCATTTCCGCTGCAATGATATCTCAGTGTTTATGTGTAATTCTCAATCGTAATTGTACCGCTTGGGTTGTTCCCACTGCGACGTCTCGACCGGGATCCGACGGGAGTCTTTACGGCTGGACCGGATCTCCGAGTCGGGGCGTCACAGAGAGTGGTATCAGAGCCAACGTTTGAGGATTTACATAAAGGGTCATCAGCTTAATCCACACCTTAAAAAGTCTTGAACTAGGAGGTTGCTTTGACGTAAACCTAACCGTATTACTGCATTGTCAGACCATGGCGGGAGGAGGTCGTCGTGCAGCTCAGAATGACGATACTCAGGAGGAGCCGAGAGGACCCCCAGCTCCGCCCCCACCACCTTTGGTGGACTATGGAATGTTCATGCAAGGCCTGGTTCAGGCTATGCAGACCCAGGCGCAGACACAGGCGGCACTTCAGGCGCAACTCCAGACTCAGGCAGCGTCACCTCAGGAGCAGGCTTCAGGAGGAGTGACTATGATGGAAAGGTTTCGGCGGATGTCACCACCTTCTTTTAAGGGGGAGAGTCAGCCAATCATGGCTGAAAACTGGCTCCGCGAGATAGAGAAGATCTTCCGGGTCATCCGGTGTGCAGACGAAGACAAGACCAGTCTGGCAGCGTATATGCTACAGGAGAGAGCGGACGTATGGTGGGCGTCCATTCTGAGGAATCAATCTGACAGACTGGAGCAGGATATTACTTGGGAAGAATTCACGGAGCTGTTCACGGCAAAGTACATACCGGAACATGTGCAAGACAAGCTGGAGCAGGATTTTCTGGCCCTAACTCAGGGGTCGAAGACCGTGCTCGAGTATGAAGCAAAGTTCGCAGAATTGTCAAAATATGCACCACACATTGCTTCAGATGAAAGGAGGAAGGTGAAAAAGTTCGTGGCGGGACTTCGACCATCGCTTCGGACCCGCCTAGTTGCACTAGATCTGGCTACTATGGAGGCGGCTCTTGGCGCGGCATGTCGTCAAGAGAGTGACATGGAGTTATATCAGGAGGAGAAGAGGACTTCAACAAAAAGACCATCGGCACCCTTTCACCGGAATGATAAAGGCAAAAAGGTGATGAGAAATCCGTCACGACCGTTCGTGGCGTGGAAGACCACACCACCAGCATGGGGCAACAACAAGCCGGAATGCAAGCAATGTGGCAAGCGTCATGGCGGGGAAGTATGCTGGATCGCCTCCGGCAGATGTCTCCGTTGTGGTGATAAGGGTCACATGATTCGAGACTGTCCGAAGATGATACAACCTATTGCGGCTCGGCCAGTAGCAGCAACAGCAGCTCCAGTGGCAGCTAGACCAGCAATAGTACCAGCCAGACCGGGAGCAGCGAGACCCGCAGGGAGACCCCGAGCGCCAGCTCGGGTATTTGCACTTGCTAGAGAGGATGCGGAACAGGCGGAGGATCTCACCGAAGGTACTATTTCTATCAATGGTATTCATGCTAGAGTGCTATTTGACACCGGTGCCACACATACTTTTATTTCCGAGAAGTTTGCTAGTCAATTACATGAAGAATTTGGAATAGAGTCAGTGAACCTAGACGTGCCCCTGTTGGTACACACACCTGCAGGAGCAGTGTCTACCAAGAGGCACATCCCCTCACTATCAGTCAATATAGAAGGAAGAACTCTGCCTGGTTGTTTTTGTTGTTTACCTATGCAAGATTTTGATGCTATCCTAGGACTGGATTGGTTAGAAGAGCATTACGCTCTGATAGATTGTCGAAGGAAGAGAGTAATTTTTCGCATCCCTAGAGAGAAAGAGTTTTCTCATCCCCTACTGAAACATATGGCTGGGAAGAAGTTAGTAGTTTCAGCAATGAAGACGGTGCGAATGTTGAGGAAGGGCTACGATGCATTCTTGGCAAGCGTAGTCACAAAGTCGGATGTTGACAAATCACCGACTATAGAAGAGATCGAGGTGGTTCAGGAATTCCTTGATGTGTTTCCTGATGATTTGCCCGGGTTACCACCTACAAGGGAGTTAGAATTTTCCATTGACCTGTTACCTGGCACAGCACCTGTCTCTAAAGCACCCTACAGAATGGCCCCAGCAGAATTGTCAGAGTTGAAGAAGCAACTTCAAGACTTATTAGACAAGGGGTTTATCCGTCCAAGTGTGTCATCATGGGGAGCTCCAGTTCTATTTGTGAAAAAGAAGGATGGTTCTCTTAGGTTATGTGTTGACTATCGCAAACTTAATGAGATGACCATTAAAAATAAATATCCTTTGCCCCGCATTGATGACCTATTTGACCAGTTGCAAGGAGCCACAGTATTTTCAAAGATTGATCTACGTTCGGGATACCATCAGTTGAGGATAAAGAAAGAAGACACATCCAAGACAGCGTTCCGGACGAGATATGGCCATTATGAATTTTTGGTGTTACCTTTTGGTCTGACAAATGCCCCAGCAGCTTTTATGGACTTGATGAATCGGGTATTTAGACCGTATCTTGACACCTTTGTGGTTGTCTTTATTGATGATGTGCTGATATATTCTCCTGATGAAGCTTCACACCGAGAACACTTGAGGATCGTCCTCGAGACGTTAAGAGCGCATGAGCTATATGCTAAGTTCAGCAAATGTGACTTTTGGCTGACGGAGGTTCATTTCCTCGGGCATGTAATCTCAGGCAATGGTGTTGCCGTTGACCCCGCAAAGGTCCAGGCGGTTCTGGAATGGGAGGCTCCTAAATCTCCCACAGAGATTCGGAGTTTCTTAGGGTTAGCTGGTTACTATCGTCGCTTTATTGAGGGATTTGCATCTCTGGCGGCGCCATTAACCAAGTTAACCCGGAAGGGAGTCAAATATATATGGTCTGAGAGCTGTGAGAAGAGTTTCCAAGAGCTGAAGGCTAGGCTGACATCGGCACCAATTCTTGTTTTGCCTAACAATGCGGATGACTTTGCAATATACTCTGATGCATCGAAGGTTGGGCTAGGCAGTGTATTGATGCAGAACGGAAGGGTGGTCGCTTATGCTTCTCGTCAACTTAAGGAGCACGAGCGAAATTACCCGACTCATGATTTAGAATTGGCTGCAGTGGTTCATGCATTGAAGATCTGGCGGCATTACCTTTATGGCGTCAAGTTCGAGGTGTTCACTGATCACAAGAGTCTGAAGTACTTATTTACTCAGAAGGAGTTAAATCTAAGGCAAAGAAGATGGGTCGAATTCTTGAAAGATTATGACTTCGAATTACGATACCATCCAGGAAAGGCAAATGTAGTGGCCGATGCTCTCAGCAGGAAAAGAGTTACAATGCTGCAGGATTGGAAGATGATCGAAGATGCAACACAACTTATGACTGTGATCGAGCCTCAGCTATGTCAGGCATTTGTGTCTCAACTGACCATTCGGTCAACAGTGCTTGACATGGTGATAGGGATGCAAAAAGATGATCCCCAGCTGCAGGGATTGATCGGGAAGGCCGGCTTTGCTCGTGATGAAGATGGAGTAATTCGGTTTCAGCACCGGATCTGTGTACCTGATATAGCCGATCTGAAAAGACAAATTCTGGAGGAAGCTCACCGGTCAATGTTCTCTATTCATCCAGGAGGCGGTAAAATGTACCAAGACTTGAAACGGTCTTTCTGGTGGCAGGGAATGAAGAAGGATGTAGCTGACTTTGTGGCTAGATGCTTGGTTTGTCAACAGGTAAAAGCAGAACACCAAAGGCCATCAGGGCTAATGCAGAAGATGAAAATTCCTCAGTGGAAATGGGAAGCAATCACTATGAACTTTGTGACCGGCTTACCCAGATCTGCGAAGGGTAATGATGCTATATGGGTGATCGTGGACCGATTTTCAAAATCCGCACATTTCCTTCCTATGAAGGTAAAGCAATCGGTGGAAAGTTTGACAAGATTATATGTTGATAACATTGTCAGACTTCATGGGATTCCAAAGTCGATCATCTCCGACAGGGATCCCCGGTTCACATCCAGACTGTGGCAAGGGTTGCATGAAGCTTTTGGTTCGCGGCTCAAGCTCAGTTCAGCTTTTCACCCGCAAACTGACGGTCAGTCCGAAAGGACAATTCAGACACTGGAGGATATGCTTCGGGCTTGTGTTCTTGATTGGAAGGGCGATTGGGAGCGACATCTATCTCTCGTGGAATTCTCTTATAATAATAGCTTCCACGCGAGTATAGGTATGGCTCCATTCGAGGCACTATATGGTAGACCTTGTAGGTCTCCGTTGTGCTGGGAGGAAACAGCAGACAAGCATTATGTGGGTCCAGAAGTTGTCCAAGAAACTACAGAAAAGATCAGGCTGATCCGACAAAGACTGATGACAGCACAAGACAGACAAAAGAGTTATGCTGATAACCGGAGGAAGGAGTTGTCATTCGAAGTCGGTGATCACGTATTCCTCAAGGTGTCTCCGTCAAAGGGAATCGTTCGGTTTGGCAAGCGTGGAAAATTAAATCCACGATACGTCGGACCATTCGAGATTCTGGAGAGACTAGGGAATGTGGCATATCGGCTGGCTTTACCTCCGTCTCTGGAGGGAGTACATCCGGTGTTCCACGTGTCCATGCTGAGGAGGTACGTGCATGATCCGGCTCATGTAATCAGTTCTGAGCAAATGCAGTTCCAACAGAACCTATCCTATGAGGAGCAACCTGTTCGAATTCTGGACCGCAAGGAGCAAGTGCTGAGAACTAAAGTCATCCCGCTGGTGAAGGTACTATGGAGGAACTTCTCGCACGAGGAGGCCACGTGGGAACCAGAGGAAGCAATAATGAAGAAGTACCCCCATCTTTTCGGTATGTGATCTGACCCCAACTTCGAGGACGAAGTTTTCTTTAAGGGGGAGAGGATATAATGCCCTACAATTTTATAACATTTTATTTGACCAAAAAAAATGTTATGCTTTGATATTTAAACTATTTATTTTGTTAGATTTAGTTTAGACATTAATATAAAAAAAAAAGAAATGATTTAAAACAAATTTACATGAGGTCATTTGTTTTAGAAAAAAAAAATTGAAAGGGTTTAAAAAAAATGAAAGAAAGGATGTATAAATAAATTAAAAAAAAATAAGGTCAAAAACGAAAAAAAAATATAAAATTTAAAAAAAAAATTGTGGGGGGCGGCCCCACGCGGCCGCCCGCGTGCGCGCGCGCGCGCGCACGCGGGCGGGCGCGCGCGGGCGGGCGCCGCCCCGCGACGCGCGCGGGCGCGTGCGCGGGGGCGGGCGCCGCCCCGCCACCCCCTCCATTTGACTGCCGCAAAGCGGCAGTCAATTTAAAAAAAAATTTTTTTTTTAAAAAAAAACTGTGTGTGTGTGCGTGTGTGTTAGCTTGTTATTAGTTAGCTAGTTAATCTTTTTTTTTTCTTAGTCAAAAAAAAAAAAAAACACACACATGCAAAAAAAAAATGTAGGATTGTCAAAGGAGGTTAGGTGGATTAGTAGGTGATGTTTGAATGTCAAAAAGATAAGTATATAATATTAATATATTTGGTTAAATCTTAACCATTGATTTAATGAAGGGTTAGGATGGTTTAAGCCCAAACCCCTATAAATAGAGGACCTAGGGAGTTCATTTGCATCCTTTGGAGGTTGGATACGTGAAGGTGCTGGAGCAGAATTTTTGAAGATCATTAAGGAGGTGTTTAGGCTTTTTAAGGTAAGGGATTAATGTTTATTCCCCTAGATTAGCATGTATTAGTATTTTTATGTTGATTTATGGTGTTTAATCAGCATATATGTGGGTAGTTAGATACATAGATTATAGTTTCATCATCTGAAAGATTATCTTGGTCGGATTAGTATTAAACCATTAAGTTAAAGTATGAGATTAATGATATAATTAAGTGATTAATATCTTAAAATTACTAGTTTGGTATGATAAATTGTCAGTGTTTCCAGAATCATGAAAATTGATGTTAGGAACTTTATGTAAAAATTTCTATATTTGATTTGATTTATTTTCATGTTTAAAGATATTTTAATAATATCTTAATGGTGTCCAAATTCTACTAAAATATCAAAACGTGATATCAAATCCCAATAAATTGTAGGCATGTATCTTACTGTGAAACTAATATATAGAAAAATTATCATAATTTATGAATCATGATATCTATTTTTAATTAGTTTTCATACATGATTAGATATATAAATAATTATATAGAAATTACAGAAATTAGATATCCCATTCAGAAAAATCTCAAAATTTTACAGAAAGCTTATTACGTGATGTTTGTTGTATTCTGAAATTTTCAATAATTACTGATGCATGTATGTAATATTTGCATAATTATTGATATTTTGTTAAAAGTGTAAAATTAATGGATAAACAGAAATACGGTACCAAAATTAGTGAAAATTTATCCAAATGTTAGAGTGCATGTTATACTTATGTGATGAAATTTTCATCAAAATCTGATAACAGAATCCGTTCTGGTATAATTACCAATGTTTAAACAAATAATAGAAAATTTGAGATAAATAAAACTATTCTGTGAAAAATATAAAACAATCACAGAACTGATGTTTTGATATGTGTAAATTAAGTTTCAGTATAGTTTGACCATTGTGAGTATTTTAAATAATTTTATCTAATTACAAGTTATTATTGTAAATTTTTATACATTTTAGAAATAGATACAAAAATTTAGAAAATAGACATACAGAATGAAAAAAAAATGATGAAAAATTTTACATATGATACCCCTGACAAAAATAACATTCTGTAAATTTTCAGAAAGTATTTGATCACTTTAGATATATTTAATGGATTTACTAGTCATAATATCTTTTTCTTACTCAATATGAAAAATAGTAATATAGGGTGAAAAATAGTAATACAGTGTTAAAACTACTGAAAAATTTTAAGAATGACATTTCTGTCATGGATGGTAGTTTTAATTATTATGGTGATTTTTAAGGTTTTGTGGTTATATTTAGTGAATTTTTAATATATTAGATAATTTAAATAAATTGGTAAAAATTGTTATTCCTGCATGAAAAATAATGAAACTTTTTTTATGCAGTATTACTTATACATTTAAGTTCCAGTAAAAGTTTCATGATCATATGAATTTAGTAGATAAATTTAGTCAATTTATGATATACATTAAAATAGATACAATTCTAAGAAAATTCAAATTACTGCATGAAAACTTGTGAAAACTTTTATGTGTAATATTACATATAAATGTGATATGCGAAAAAAGTTAAGTAATTTTGAGAACATGGTACCTAAATTTAGTAAAATTTTGATACATAATTGATGTACAAGTAATTTTGAAAAATTATACATTCTGTCTGAAAAATTATGAAAATGTTATGTTTGAATCCTTTCTGTAAATATGTTTAAGTTCTGAAGTTTCAAGGCATTATGATATCTGCAAGTAGATTTAGTAAATTTTGATATGTATATTTGTCATTATAATGGAATAACTTGAAATTTCAGAAAAAGAAAAAAATGATTTCAGTATTGGTAAATTAATTTTCACAGCATGAATGTTGAGTGGCATGTGTCCATTTGATATATGTCATATTTATATTTTTATCGTACCGTAATATTGCCAAATGGACATTGCCACCATAGGGGGAGACTGGAACCAAACTGTAGAAATGCCCCTATGGGGAGGTTCACACTGTACTGGCCCCGAGGGTAACGGGGATTGAAATCCTGGAGGTGGACAAGTACCACTGGTTAAGGTGGAGAGGACTTCTCCCGGTTCTGCGCAGTAACCAAGACTCATCACTATTTACCTAGGTGATCGAGTACCGACTGACTGTCCTTCTAGTGGTGGTTTGGGCACTGTGTCTGGCTATTTATACCACTGTTTACTGTTTACTGAACTGAAATTGAATGACTGTCACTGCCTACTGAATTGATATTGAACAACTTTTACTGTTCACTGAGTCGTTAGTTATACGACTATTACTGCTTACTGAATCAATATTGGAACTGTTTTACTGTTCACCGAAACTATTATTACTGCTCATTCAACTGATATTGAATTTACTGTTGTTACATTTTTACTGTTATTGTATGGTAAATAATTACTGCTGATGAATCTCCGGTATATCGAATGGTGATTTGGAAAAGGGCAGATTACGTCTGTCTGGATCCTTTCACTATGCGTGAGACTACTCCGCCTAGTACTGGAATCATTAGTTAATGTTTATAAATGATGAATCCTTATTTACTTTGTCACGGGTATGATAAATTTTAATGTACATGCTTTCTTTGTCAAATGATAATGGAATGACCTTATGAAATATATTACTGCAAATCATTTTGAATATGTTGATACATGTTTTGACCGGGGACTATGCTTAGTCTCTTACTGGGTCTATTCGTAGACTCATCCCGTTGAACAATTACAGGAGAAGCGGTAGAAGAAAGCGAGGAGTGATCTCGCAGTGTTTTGACCGCGACTCGGATTTTACTACCAGTCTTTATCTTAGGTGGTTATGTTATGAATTATGTTTTATGTAAAAGAAAAAAAAATGTGTGAAATTTGGATTTGTAATAAAAGACTTGTGAAATTGTTATCTTATCTTTTTTTTTATTTATCTTTGTGGATGTAGTCATTTGACTGTAAGCTGATGAATTGAGCTTTTTCATTTCCGCTGCAATGATATCTCAGTGTTTATGTGTAATTCTCAATCGTAATTGTACCGCTTGGGTTGTTCCCACTGCGACGTCTCGACCGGGATCCGACGGGAGTCTTTACGGCTGGACCGGATCTCCGAGTCGGGGCGTCACACGGCGAGTGTGCTGCTAGAGGGCACGAGGGAGTGCGCCGTTGGAGGGCACCAATGTGTGTGCCGCTGGAGGGCAACAAGGGTGTGCCCTTGGAGGCCTTCGTGGGAGTGCCGTGGAAGGCACTTCAAAGTGTGCCACTAGGGCCTTCTTTCCTTCTTTTCTTCTTTTCATCTCCTCTTCTCTTTTCTCCTCTTCTTTATTCCCCTGCATGCAAACATGGGGTGAGAAATTTTTATTGTTCACAAATGCCCCCCACACACGGGTAACGCGGGCGAAGGATGAGACAAGCGGTGCACGTGGGTGCAGTTGCCCTCATAGGATCTCTTTTCTCTTTTCTTCACTTTTCTCTCTTCTCTTTTCTTGTTTTTTTCTTTTCTTCTTCTTCTTCTTTTCTTTTTTTTGCTTCTTTCTCTTCTCCCCCTCTTTTCTTCTTTTCATCATTCATTCATTTTTGAGGAACTCCGGACAGTTGCCTGCATGGCCACCGAAGACGAAGAAAGGTGTCGGCTCGGGGCCGATAATTGAAAGTTGTCGGCTCAGGGGCCGATAATTGAAAAGCTGTCGGCTCGGGGCCGATAATTGAAAAGCTGTCAGCTCGGAGCCGATAATTGAAAGCTGTCGGCTCAGGGGCTGATAATTGAAAGTTGTCGGCTCAGGGGCCGATAGTTGAAAGTTGTCGGCTCAGGGGCTGATAATTGAAAGCGAGCCATGAAGGCGAAGAGAAGGGTTTGTGGATTCAACGATCAGGACAGGTGGTTCAGATCAGATGGGCTATTCGTCACCCGAGGGGACGGAGAGAAGAGTTTGTTGATTCAGAGGGTATTCGTCATCCGAGGGGACAGAGAGAAGAATTTGTCAATTGAATGACCTGGACGGCAAGTCCACGTCAAGGGGGAATTCATCACCCGAAGGGTCGGAGAGAAGAGTTTGTTGAATTAACGATCTGGATGGCAAGTCCACGTCAAAGGGGTATTCATCACCCGAAGTGACGGAGAGAAGAGTTAATTTGTTGATTGCAAAGGGCATTCGTCCTCTGATGGGACGGAGAGATGGTCAAGTCTTTGGCACGGGCTAGTGTTAGCGCAAGGAAAGGGGGGGGGCTTCCCCACCCGCCAGGGTGAAAGGTTGTTTCGTTCTTTAATGCGCCGGGAGTACCGGCTATATGAAGGGTCTCCTTTTTTGTCTTCTGGCTTGATGGCAGATCCGAACCAAAGGGAAGAGAGTCTTTTTATTCCCTAGCCGGGAAAAAGGTCTGGGCTAAAGTGGAAGGAGTCTTTTTGTTCTTGTAAAGCGTCGAGTACCGATTGTAAAATCTGAACCCCGGGAAAGTGGGCCGCAAGGGCCGAAGTCGTTGTTGCGAAAGTAGGCCGTGAAGGCTGAAATCGAGGAAGCGGGCGACAAAAGCCAAAATTGGGGAACATATCGTGAAAGCCCAAATTGGGGGGGAAGCGGACTATAAAAGCCAAAGTTGGGAGACTAACGAGCCGCGAGGGCGAGACGTAGGCCAGGAGGGCCAGGATTGGGTTGTATGAGCCAGAACTGGGAAAGCATGCTGCGATAGCCAAAATTGAGTTTATTTTTATTTATTATTATTTTATTATAATTTTTTTTTAAAGCATGCAGGAATTCGTCAACAGGCATAGCATAAAATATGCATAAGGTAGCTCTCTCTATAGGGGATGGGATAGGGACATCGCCCATAATTTGCAAACACGGTGTGGGCCACGAGGCACAACTAAGGGGTAGTGCACCCGTCAAGAGGATATCGCATGTCTTGCATGCATAGTTTAAATTCATGCATTTCACCCGAGGCAATTCTCTATGGAGTGGAGGAGCAAGCGTGTGAGCAAAAGGCCCTAAGCATAGGGATATGCAGGTTTTCTAAGCAACACTCGAGGATTACTCTAGCGCCTATACATAGGTTTTAGGCTCTCGATTTCGGTAGCTTCGCACAGCCCCCACCTGTTTACTTTGGTAGTAGATTTCACCGTTCGGTGCAAGTCTCCTCATATGTCTCAATGGGGATTCCCGACTACTAGGATTCGTCCTTATCATAATTCTATTGCGGATTCCACCATTTGACGCGAGTTTTCTCATATGTCTCAATGGGGATTCCCAGCTACTAGGCTTTGTCCTTATTGAAATTCGCTTCACCAATTCACGCGAGTCTCCTCATTTGTTTCAGTGGCGATTCCTGGCTACTTGGATTCACGTTTCCCTTCTTTCCCTTTGTTTGCACCATTTTTTTTACAGTGGGGGTAGGCAGCTTTTTCCTCACGATTACCTTTCACGCGAGTGCAGAAATTCAAGCATCCATAGAGTGCTAAGAAGAAATTCGGGCAATCCCTATGGTTGAACACCATTGAACACATTAAGTGCGAAGTGGGGGAGTGTTACCTCAGGTTTATTTTGTGAGTTAGGCTTAGCAATTTTAGCCATGACTCTTCCCCTTGACGTGTGCACCCGCCATAATTGAGTTCCCTTCGAGCGTATGCCGTGACACACGCGCATCCGGAATCGGGGCGACATTATTTAGCAAAGAAACAAGGTCCTAGAAAATTCCAAGGAGGTGTATTATTCTATATTATAAGCAAGCATGCAAGCAGGGCAGCCAAGCAATTTTTTGTGTCTTTTTGGTATCCTTTTTTTGTGTAAGAACGTATTGTCATTATGTATATGTAGTGATAGTAAAGGTATTAGGGAAGCAGATCGAGAAGGGCCGAAAGGACATTGGGGAGGTGGGCTACAAGAGCCAAGAGTTATTGGAAAGCGTGGTGGGGCGGATGGATCAATCTTGATAGTGGGCTGTAGCCGAAGTGGCTGAGCTGAAAGTGTTGGGTAGCAAGATATGAGTGTGGATCATGGAAAATCCACTCTTAAAGGAGAAATAAGAGTGATAATAAGAATATGAAGAATAATGAAAAGAATAATGAAAGAGGGAGTAAAAGAGCACGTGGTGCTAATAAGGAGAGTGATCGCCAGAGGGGTTACCTCAATAAGAATAAAAGATGATCGCGAATACCTGGTGATAATAGGATGCGGGATGGATGTGAATTCCTTCCTCCACCTTCTATCGGCCGGCCGATGAAGGGGGTTTTCCTTGTTGATTACCTTGAAACGAAGAACAAACAAATAAAAGAAAAGTGGATCAGCCGAGAGTGAGTGTAGTATCAATCCAAATAAATAATATGATGGTGAAATAAGAATATAGCATGCGCACCTTTTTGTTTGGTTTTAAAACCCCTAGAGAAATAGGGTGAGGAGGGATGCAATACTAATGCAAAAGAAGAAAAAAACGATGATGATAGACAATGATACGATGAAGACAAACACAAACAAAGGAGAGAAACCCTGCTGTTCCTGTAAACAGTAAAGGGAGAACCACCGGAGCAGCAGGAAGCATAGGAAGATGATGAAGAAATCACACGGATGAAGAGAAACTCTTCTCCGCGCAATAACTTCTGTGTCAATAACAACCGCTCTCTCTTTTCTCTCTTCTTCTCTGTATGTCTATCTAACCTTACCTTACCTCACTGTGTACTTTGTGAACTCGCGTGAGATCGACTAGGGAGTCCTTTTATAAGGTTTCGATCAAAGATAGACACAAATTCGGGAAGATAAGAATAGGCAGTGGTCATCAACGGCAAGGACTCTAGTTCCCAGATCGAGCAAGGTGACCAAGAAAGGTAGGGAACTCTTCAGGAAAGATGAGTTTAAGAAGGACACGAAAGGGGTGAGACACGACCTACCGAAGGGCGTCAATTCAACAATTGACGACCTGCCCAAGGACGTTAATTCAAAACACGACCAGGATTGAGGCGTCACTTCCTGGATTCAATTTTGGTAATAAAAACCTTCTTTATTTGAAAATTACAAAAAGACGCCTGAAGCAAAGGCGTTGATTAAGAACATGCCCTGAGGAAGGACGTTAATCATTGATTTTCAAATCGGGGTGGGACTCGTAAAATACCAGGAATTGACGCCCGTATCTGTGGTCGTCCTTTCTTAAGAACACGCCCCAGATTAGGTCGCTATTTAAAACACGCCCTTCTTCAAGTCGTGAATCACCAAAAAATGCAAGAATAAATCACAAAACCACACAAAAATAGAAAAACTTTATATTATAGAAATATTGAAGTTCACTTTGGAGCGTTAACATAGTGACATGAGATTTAATCAACAAGGCGTCAATTTTGGCGTGTCTACAATGAGAGCCGAAGAGAAGGGTCCCTTTTTATTCTCTGGCCGGGGAAGGGTCCGAACCAAAGTGAGAGGTCTATTCTTTTTTATTCTTTGGCCGGGGGAGGATCCGGACCAAAGTGAAAGGGTTTATTCTTTTATTCTTTGGCCGGGAAAAGATCCGAACCAAAGTGAAAGGTTATGTTCTTTTGTTCTTTGGCCGAGAAAGGGTCCGAACCAAAGTGAAAGGTCTCTTCTTTTGATTCTCTGGCAGGGGAAGGATCCGAGCCAAAGTGGAAGGGCCTATTCTTTTGTTCCCTGGCCGGGAATGGATCCGGACCAGAGTGAAAGGGTCTATTCTTTTGTTGGGTGGCCAAAGGCCACCGGTTGGGTAGATGTCGATCTGGAGGCCGATGATTCAATAGTTGTCGGCCCAGAGGCCGATGGTTAAATAGCTGTCGACCCGGAGGCCGATGATTAAATAGTTGTCGACCCGGAGGCTGATGGTTACATAGCTGTCGACCTGGAGGCCAATGATTAAATATCAGTCAACCCGGAGGCCGATGATTAAATAGATGTCGACCCGGAGGCCGATGATTAAATAGCTGTCGACCCGGAGGCCGATGGTTACATAGCTATGGACCCGGAGGCCGATGATTAAATAGCTGTCGACCCGGAGGCCGATGATTAAATAGCTGTCAGCTTGAAGCCCCGATGGCTGAATATCTGGTCGGTTTAACGCCCCGTCGGTGGAATGTGTTATCGATTTAACGCCCCGTCGGCAGAAGGTTATCGATTTAAAGCCCCGTCGGCGAAAGGTTTTATCGGTTAAACGCCCTTTCGGCAGAAGGTGTTATCGGTTTAACGCCCCGTCGGCGGAATGTGTCATCGGTTTAACACCCCGTCTGCGGAATGCATTATCGGTTTAACGCCCCGTCGGTGGAAGGTTATCGATTTAACGCCCCGTCGGTAGAAGGTTTTATCGGTTTAACGCCCCATCGGCGGAAGATTTTATCGGTTTAATGCCTCATTGGCGGAAGATTTTATCAGTTTAACGCCCTGTCGGCGGAATGTGTTATCGGTTTAATGCCCCGTCGACAGAATGGGTTATCCGTTTAACGCCTCGTCGGCGGAAGGTTATCGGTTTAACGCCCCGTCGGCGGAATATTTTATCGATTTAACGCCCCATCGGCGGAAGATTTTATCGGTTTAACGCGTCATCAGCAGAAGATTTTATCGGTTTAACGCCCCATCGGTGGAATGTGTTATCGATTTAACGCCCCGTCGGTGGAATGGGTTATCGGTTTAACGCCCCGTCGGCGGAAGGGTATCGATTTAACGCCCCGTCGGTGGAAGGTTTTATCGGTTTAACGCCCCGTCGGCGGAAGATTTTATCGGTTTAACGTCCCGTTGGCGGAATGTGTTATCGATTTAACGCCCCGTCGGTGAAAGGTTTTTTCGGCTTGGACGAAAGGTCGTGACGTCGACCAAATGGGATGTCTATTTGTTGGGATAGCTGAAGGCTAAAGGTAAAAGACCCCGGCTGCCTCGAGACTTTCTTTCTTTTCTTTTCTCTTGTTTCTTCCTTTTCTTTCCTTCTCCATCTGTGTGAAGAGGCGGGTGCAAAGACAATGTCTGCCTTGCGACTTTCTTTATTTTCTTCTCTTTTTCTTTTGTTGTGGGGAGATGAGTGTGAAGACCGCGTTTGCCTCGTGACTTTTTTTTCTTTCCTTCTCTTCTTTTTGTATGAAGAGGCGGGTTCGAGGACCACGTCTGCCTCATGACTGTTCTTTTGGTTATGCTCTTCTTCATTTGTGTGAAGAGGTGGGTTCGAGGACCACATCTGTCTCATCTGTCTTTTCTTTCTTCTCTTCTCTTCTTTTGCGTGATGAGGTGGGCTCGAGGACCACGTTTGCCTCATGTGTCTTTTCTTTCTTTTCTTCTCTTCTTTTGTGTGACGAGGCGGGCTCGAGGACCACGTCTGCTTCACGTCTCTCTTTTCTTTATTCTGCTCTTCTTTTCTCATTAATTCCTCTGTGTTGGAGTGTATTTCTCTTAATGTGCCCCCAAGTTGGGGTGTAGCTTTATTTCATATGTGCCCCCTGAGGGGTGTGTTTTGCCTCTTCACTTCTGTTCCCCCAGGCGGGGTGTATTTTTCATGGCTTCTGTGCCCCCAGGTGGGGTATGTTTCTTCTTCAAATACCCGTAAGATGGGGTGGACTCTTTTCTTCTTATGCTCCCAAGGTGGGATGTAGCTCTCTTTAAATGCCCCCAAGCCGGGGTATACTCTTCACGGCTTCTATACCCCCAGGTGGGATTTGTTTCTTCTTCAAATACCCCTAAGCCAGGGTGAGTTCTTCTACTTTTTATGCCCCCATGGCGGGGAGAGTTTCTCTATATATGCCCCTGGCACGGGGTGTGTCTTTTGTTTCTTATACCCCCCCATGGCGGGGGTGAATTCTACTTTGTCTACCCCTGAAGGCGGAGGAGTGCTTCTCTTCATATGTCCCTAGAGCGGGGTGTATCTTTGTTGCTTGTTGTGCCTCAGGTCGGGGTAGATTCTTCAGCTTCTTCTGCCCCCAGAGTGGGGTATATTCCTCTTCGCATGTCCCCGGTCGGGGTGCATTCTTTTCGTTTCATATGCTCCCAGGGTGGAGTGCATCTTCTGCTTCTTATGCCCCCGGGATGGAGTGTATTCTATTCATATGCCCCCGGCACGAGGTGTATCTTTTGCTTCTTATGCCCCCAAGGGGAGGTGTCTTTTTCTTCATATGCCCCCGGCACGCGATGTATCTTTACTTTTTTATGCCCCCAGAGGGAGGTGTCTTTCTCTTCATATGCCTCGGGCACGGGGTGTATCTTTGCTTTGTAAGCCCCTGAGGGGGGAGATTCTTCTTCTTCTACCCCAACACGCTGGGGGATGTCTGCTTCTTGTGCACCCAAAGTGGGGTGTGTTCTCGATGGTTTCTGTGCCTCCGTGGCGGGGTGTATGTTTCTTCTTTAGATTCCACTAAGCCGGGGTGTATTCTTTTGCCTTATGTGCCCCCGAGTCGGGGTGGATTCTCTTCATGTGCCCCCATGGCGGGGTGTATTCTCTTTATGTGTCCCCAGGAGCGGGGTGTGGTTTGCTTCTTGTGCCCCCTGAGACGGAGTATCTTTCTTCTTCAAATACCCCTAAGCCGGGGCGTATTCTTTATGACCTCTATGCCCCCAGGTGGGGTATGTTTCTTCTTCAAATACCCCTAAGATGGGGCGGACTCTTTTCTTCTTATGCTCCCAAGGCGGGATGTGGCTTCTTCAAATGCCCCTAAACCCGGGGGGTATTCTTTATGGCTTCTATACCCCTAGGTGGGGTATGTTTTCTCTTCGAATACCCCTAAGCCGGGGTGGACTCTTTTCTTCTTATGCTCCCAAGGCAGGATGTAGCTCTCTTCAAATGCCCCTAAACCCGGGGGGTATTCTTTATGGCTTCTATGCCCCTAGGCGGGGTATGTTTTCTCTTCGAATACCCCTAAGCCGGGGTGGACTCTTTTCTTCTTATGCTCCCAAGGCGGGATGTAGCTCTCTTCAAATGCCCCTAAGCCGGGGAGTGTTCTTTATGGCTTCTATGCCCCTAGGCGGGGTACGTTTTCTCTTCAAATACCCCTAAGCCAGGGTGGACTCCTCTTCATATGCCCCTGAGCCGGGGTGTATCTTTTGCTTCTCATGCCCCCGAGGCGGGGTGTATCTTCTTCAAAAGCCCCTAAGCCAGGGTGTATTCTTTTATTTCTTATCCTCCCAAGGCGGGATGTAACTTCTTCAGATGCCCCTAGGCCGTGGCGTATTCTTTATGGCTTCTATGCCCCCGAAGCGGGGCGCATTGCTGCTCTTGATGCCCCCAAGGCGGGGGTGTAATTCTTGCCTCTTATGCCCCCAAGGTGGGGTGAATTTTGTTTTTTTGTGCCCCTAGGTCGGAGTGTATTTTGCTTCATGTGCCCCCATGGCGGGGCACATTTCTTCTTCAAATGCCCCTAAGTCGGGGTGAGTTTCTCTCTTTGTGTGCCCCCAGGCGAGGTATAGTCTTTTCTTCCCATGTCCCCATATCGGGGTGTAGTTCTTCTTCAAATGCCCCTAAATCGGGGTAAATTTTTGAATATCCCATAAGCTAGGGTGAATTCTTCATGGTTTCCATGCCCCCGTGGCAAGGTATGTTACTTTTTCAAAGGCCCCTAAGTCGGGGTGTAGCTCTGCTTCATCTTATGACCCCAGGCCGGGGCAGTTTCTTCCTCTTATGCTTATGTGCCCCCAAGCGGGGTGCATTCCTTTCTTCTTGCGCCCCTAAGCCAGGGAATGTTGTTTGTCCTGCTTCAATTACCCCCAAAGGGGGGTGTATGTTGCTTTATGGACCACGAGGCCGGGATGCAGTCCTCTTCATGTGCCCCGAACCCGGGGCATAATTTTCTTTTTGTGCCCCCAGGCCAGGGCACAGCTCTTTGTCTTCTTGCCCCGAGACCTAGGTATATTTCTTGCCTCTTATGCACCCCTGGCAGGGTATATTTTTGATGCCCCTAAGCCGGGGTGTAGCTTCTACCTCACATGTCCCCCGAGTTGGGGTGGGTTTATTCCTTTGTATGCCCCCCATGGGGGGTATGTTCCTTTCTTTGCGTGTCCCCAGGCCGGGGTGAGTTTCTTCTTCAGATGCCCCTAGGCAGGGTATATTCTTTATGGCTTCTATGCCCCCAGGCGGGGTGTGTTGCTTCTTCAAATGCCCCCCCTTAAGCCGGGGTGTCTTCTTTTGGCTTCCATGCCCCCAGGCGGGGTGTGTTTCTTTTTCAAATGCCCCCTGAGCGGGGGTATGTTTTGCTTCTTGGTGCCCCAACGGTTGGGTAGATTCTTCTACTTCTTATTCCCTAGGCCGGGGTGGATTCTGCTTCTTTGCTTCTATGCCCCCAGGTGGGGTGTATTTACTGCTTGTGCACCTTTCTTTGTGTACCCCCAGGCTGGGGTGAATTCCTTTCTTCTTATGCCCCCATGGCGGGGTATGTCTTTTGCTTCATGTGCCCCCACGGCGGGGTACCTTTCTTCTTCAAAGGCCCCTAAGTCGGGGAATGTTGTTTCTTCTTATGCCCCCAGGTTGGGGTAGATTCTTTTCACGTGCCCCCGAAGCCATGGTGTAACTTTTACGTTATGTGCCCCCAAGTCGGGGGTGTAATTCTTCTTCTTCTACTCCTCAGGGGGGGCGTATTTCTCTTCATATGCCCCCAGAGTGGGGGTATGTTTTGCTTCTACTGCCCCCAAGATGGGGTGTATTGTTTCTTCTGATGCCCCCCAGGTGGGGTGTAATTCTGCTTTTTATGCCCCCATGGCGGGGTGTGTTCTGCTGCTTCTTATGCCCCTGAGCGGGGTATATCTTTCTTGCATCTTATGCCTCCATGGCGGGGTATATTTCTTCTTCTTATTCCCCGTGGCAGGGTATTTGCATGCTCTCTTCGGGAGTGGTGGCCGTGCTTGGCCCCATTGCTATAAAGTATTCCCCACAACGGACAGCAATTCATCAAGCTATAATTGTGATTTGTTGGATCTTCTAACAGCCACTTGAGGGGCCGTCTTGTGCCGAATAGAGGTAGCAGGATGGTGGAACGGACCGGGGCATTGCTGACGCGGCGGCGACGTGGGAATGGATCGACGGCACTCCGGGACGCGAACAGGACGGGACGGATGACTGCTATCTCACACAGCTCGGCCTCACGTCGGACGGTCTCACACCGGACGACACACTCAAATCTCACAAATGGAGAGAAGAGGGAAGGGAGGAATAAGGCAAACACCTTAGGCTAAGCTTTTCTCATTCATTCATATCATACGTAACAAGCATTGGCCTCCTATTTATAGGAAAGGCCCATTACATTCATACCTTCCTTACTTTTCTTATTTGCATATCTATCCTAGCCTAATAAAACAAAAGCCACCAACCCACTATTGACTTATGGGTTTTAATCAAATAAAATATAAAAATTAAACACATGTTATTTTGACTTAGACTATCCTAATAAGAAGAAAAGAAAAATACATGTAGGGATACATGTATACATACACACAAATACAGATACTCGATACGCAATATACCACCGTAGCCGTAGGCCGAGTCTTCAGGAAGGATCTCCAAGCCATAAGCTCGGTGCAGTGGTGGTGCGGCGTCGGCTCCGAGCATTGGGCCCGGTGTCCCCACCAACCCTCCCGGGGCGGCTGGAACTTGACTCCGTCGAGTAAGGGGGGACACTGCTGTGGTAGGGCTCCAGCAGATCTGGAACGAGGCGCTGGAGATCCTCCTGGCTGATCCAGGAATTATCAGACGGTGGACGGTCCCGCCAGCGGACAAAGTAACGCTGGTACTCCCTGCTCCGTGTAGTGGTCACCTGCTCATCCAGTATCCTCTCAATATGCTCGGGCGGTGCTCTCAAGGGCGTGGGACGCACAGGGGTGGGCTCACTTTCAAGGGGAGGAGAAGGCTCGAAAGGGTCACTAAGAATCGCTGTGGGTTCCTTGTAGGCCACTAGGTCTGTCACATTAAAGGTCGAGCTAATCCCCTCTTCGGGAGGTAAGTCCACAACATAGGCATTGGCGCAAATCATCCGCAGGATTGGGAAGGGACCATCACTACGGGCTTGTAACTTTTTAACGGCTCCCGAGGGGAGTCGTTCGGGCCGGGCCCGTACCATATCCAAGTCACCTTCTTGAGATTCATGCTGACGCCTATGCGAATCAGCTGACTCATGCAGACTAATGACGTGATGTGCAAACTCTTCGACTGACTTGGACAGTCTAGACTCGAGGGGAAGGTTGGGTAGGGTGGACCCAGGGGCAAGCTCAATAGCGTGTTGTACATCACACATGGGAGGGAGTTGAGAAGGCAAGTCCTCAGGGACGATGCCTTGGAAGTCCGACAGTATGGCCGGGTCTTCAGTTAGGACTGAGACTCGAGACTCCTCGGGTGTGATGGTGACGTCAACAGCCAAAATAGAGGCACCCTCAGCAACCTCTATGTCTAGCTCACCGACATTCATGGAGTCAAGGAACCTAACTAGGTCATGACTAACCGTAGGGGCCTCAGAAACGGGTGTGATAGATGCAGGAGAAAAGGGAAGGGGAGGTTTCCCTTTAGTGGGAGTTTGGGGATTCTCCTGAATTTTGAGAGTTCCGATGGGGGTGGAGGTGGAACTCTTTCCCGGGGTCACCTTTGGGGGTGCTGGGTACAACTGAATCTTCTTCCCGTTGTAGGAGAAGGAACACCGATTGGACCGACCAAAGGTAGCGAGGTCTACATCATAGATCCATGGTCGTCCTAGGATGACGCTCCCGACCTTCATAGGCATTACGTCACATAAGATTTGTCCTATGTAGGACATGAATTGGATGGGAATGACACATGTGGTGGTGACTAGGATAGAAGTGTCATCGACCCAAGCCACATTGTATGGCCTTGGATGAGGGTGCGTAGGTAGACCTAAACGGGAGACAAAGTCTGAAGAGACTGCATTGATACAGCTCCCGTTGTCAAGGATTACCTTGCAGGGATGAGAGTTCACCATGATGTAAGTTTGGAAGATGGAGGTTCGACGCCAATCATCCTCCTGGGGTGTTGAGATACAACAAACTACACCAAATCTTTCCTGGCTAGAACTCTTGGTAATATCTGCTACCTGCATGTACTCGACATGCGTGCCATCAAATAGCGCATCCATTTCCTCAAACTGGGTGATGAGATCAGGATCGGCCATATATCTCTCCTGATCCATGGGTGTTTGTAGAGTTGAAATGTGCTCTAGACGGCCTGATGAATTCATGGCATGCACGAGCTTGGACCTAAATGATGCAGTCCTGGGACCGATAATTAGCAAGCTGTGGACCTAGTTGATATGCAAAGGGTCAATTTGAAAGGACCGGTCAGGGAAAGTCGCTCGCCCGTAGGCGAAGTAGTTGTGGAACTACCTTGTGACAATTAGGGTGCTCTAATGTGGCAGTCTAGGGCCTAAGGATGGGTGCAAGCAAGCTCTCTTCTTTCCGTCCACAGCGATGCACTCAGAAGACTGGTTGTATAGATCGTGCTCTCGCTCACTTCATCGCGTGATAAATGAGAAGGATACTAAATAAGCAAGTGATTTGGAGCACGTACCTAGCTGACTGAGAAGTCAAGCTCCGATTGGAGACGAAGGCGAGCGGGGACGTGCGTGCCCGCACGGCGTCGACGAAGCTTCGTGGTTACAATGAATTCACTCCGCGCAGGGAGGATTTAATTTATTACAAAACCACTCAATTTGAAAAGTTTCCCTCGCAGGGGAACAAATCAATCCAAGATTTCTCCGCACAGGGAGACTCAATGGCACGTACGTTCCAGAGTTTACGGACCTTCTGCCGACTATTGGGTGACCCTGGCACCGGTCAAACTGTCATTGTTGACTTTTGGTGCCACAACTAATTAATCCAAGAATATATATATAGATATATATAAATATATATATATAGATATATATAAATATATATATATAGATATATATAAGATTATATATACCTTAAATATATATATTACATATTATATATATATATTTAACACTCTCTTTTTTCTTAACTTTCAACCTTTTTATGATTTTTTAAACCCTTTTTTTTCAACACTTCACCTACCCCTTTTTTTCAAACCTTTTATCCGCACGTTTTTTTTTTCAAACCTTTTTTAAATTTTCAAAACCTTTTCTCCTTTTTTTTAAAACACCCATTTTTTTTTTCAAATTTTACCTACTCATTCTGCGCAACCCACGGACGGGGGAGGCGGTGGTCAACACATGCGGGCGGTGGGTGGCCTGCCTGGAAGCCCTCTCGGCGGGATCGTGGTCACTGCCCGCACCCGAAGGCCTCGCGGACGAGGCGCCTGCTGATCCGGCGATCAAGGCGTTCGATGAGCTCAGGGAGCAGGCCGTTGGCAGGCTCGCCGCTGTCGGGGAGAAGATCGGGGGGAAGGTCCTTGAGGCCACGAAGATAGTGGAGGAGGCCTTCTGTGCTCAAAGGGACCTACTTGTCAAGGCCAAGCAGAGCAAGAGACCTGATGTGGCGGGTTTGATGGCATTTCTGAAGCCGCTGAATGAAGTGATCATGAAAGCAAATACGTTGACGGAGGGAACACGGTCTGAATTCTTCAACCACTTGAAGATAGTTGCTGACAGTCTCACAGCTTTCGCTTGGATTGCCTGCCTGGTTTGCGTGATTTTGTGAAGTCCTCTTATCCTCTGGGTCCCATCTGGGGCACTGGGGGTGCTCCAGTTTCTACCTCAATTTCTTCTGCAGCAGTAAAAGGCCAACCAACACGTCCCCTCCACCGCCACCACCACCATCTGGTCAACTTTTTACTTCTGAGGCTGCATCTTCGCAACCCAAAGTAGGGTTGTCTGCTGTCTTTCAGGAGATTAGCTCAAGCAAATCTGTGACATCAGGTTTGAAAAGGTGACAGCTGATATGAAGTCCAAAAATCGTAGTGATAGATCTGGAGTTGTTGCTGCAAGTAAAAAAAGAATCCCGAACTAGTCCCTCATCATTCTCCGAAACAGGGCCACCGAGATTGGAGCTTCAAATGGGTCGCAAGTGGGCGGCGGTCGGCCGCGAGGTTGCTATGGGGAGCGGAGGTCGGCCGGAGGTGCAGGGAGAAAGGAAGGGGTGCTGCTGCGGTGAAGGGAGGCGACGGGGGTCGTCAGGCTTGCGCGGAGGTTTGTTGGGGAGCGGGTCTGCGGCAGGGGCGCTGGGGCAGCCACTTGGGCGCTGTCGCGGCGGGCGCTGCGGCGGGCCTCTGGACACGGGCTGACGCGAGCCCTCGCACGGGCGAGTGCGGCCATGGGGGCGTTGCGGTCACGGCCAGGGGCGCGAGGAGGGGGTGCTGCGGTCACGCCGACAGTGGCGCACGCGGGGCGCTGGGCGTCGCAGCGGTTGAGGCGCCTGAGAGAGAGAGAAACAGAGAAAGGGAGAGAAACTGAGAGAGAGAGAGAGAACCGAGAGAGTGGGAAGAGAGAGAGAGAGAGAGAAACAGAGAGAGAGTACGGGAGGAGAGAGTAAAAATTTTTTTTTTCTCCTTCTTTCTCTCAACCAACAGAACTCAACTTTTCTTTTCTTTTTTCAGATCTATCAATCGAAATTTTTTTTTTGATTCTCTCCTTTCTTTTTTTTACCTTTTCTTTCTTTCTTTTTTTTGTTCTTTCTTTCTTTCTTTCACTTCTAGCAATCTAGAGAAAGAAAGACCGATGACGGAGATGCCGGGGTCGAGGGAGAAGCCGTGTTAGGCTCTGATACCAATTTGACGCGGCGGTGACGTGAGAATGGATCGACGGCACTCCTGGACGCGAACAGGACGGGACGGATAACTGCTATCTCACACAGCTCGGCCTCACATTGGATGGTCTCACACCGGGCGACACACTCAAATCTCACAAATGGAGAGAAGAGGGAAGGGAGGAATAAGGCAAACACCTTAGGCTAAGCTTTTCTCATTTATTCATATCATACGTAACAAGCATTGGCCTCCTATTTATAGGAAAGGCCTATTACATTCATACATTCCTTACTTTTCTTATTTGCATATCTATCCTAGCCTAATAAAACAAAGGCCACCAACCCACTATTGACTTATGGGTTTTAATCAAATAAAATATAAAAATTACACACATGTTATTTTGACTTAGACTAGTCTAATAAGACGAAAAGAAAAATACATGTAGGGATACATATATACATACTCACAAATACAGATACTCGATACGCAATATACCACCGTAGCCGTAGGCCGAGTCTTCAAGAAGGATCTCCGAGCCATAAGCTCGGTGCAGTGGCGGTGCGGCGTCGGCTCCGAGCATTGGGCCCGGTAGTGGACCCGGTGTCCCCACCAATTGCATCACGGACTTGGACCCTCCTAGAGTCGGGCGGGATGCCGACCTTCTTCTTGTCCTTTTTGGTCGGCGGTGCTTGCCAATTTTTTCTTTTTGTCCTTTCTTTTCTTTTCTTTTCTCTTTTCTCTTCTTGTGCATAATAGACCAAGGTGGGTACACAGGAGAGCACTCACCCCCTCAGGGAGGGGATGAGTGCTTCGCTCCACCGCATCAATCCCACAGTGGTCATCATTATTCAGCACGGGTGTCGACGGATGCGGCCGTACAACCCTCTCTCGCCAATTCTTTCTCTTCCTTTTTTTGTTTCTTTCTTTTTATTTCTTTTCTTCTTTTCTTCTCTTTTTTTTTGGGGAGAGGGGGTTTGATTTCCCCTCCCTTCTTCTTAGCAGCCTCCATGATTCCTGGAAGCGGTAGGTGCCTCGGAGTAGCATCTTCGAGGTGACAAAGATAATTTCACCTAGTCTGACTTTTCTCCCCATAGGGTTAGGGGAGGGAGTTCCTGCAATTCATCAAAACAGGTAAACAGCGTTTATTAGGAGGCCATGAGGCCCTGAATGCCCGACGAAGACATGGAGGGTGGTTTCAGTCCAACCGGGCGTGCCAGACTTGTAGACGCACTTTTTGTTCACTTATTATGTTGTTCGGTTATTCGGGAATGGTCGATTCGTCTATTAAGTGCGTGGGCGTGCCAGTCACAAAGTGACGATTTATTCTGCGCTCGATCTGACTAATCAAACGATTGTGTGGTTCGTGTTGGGACCGAAATCTACCGCGCCATAAAGGTCACGACGTCATTTACATCCCCTCTGAGAGGGGAACACCCTTGATTAATTGTCGGGAATCAGGGCCTCATGGCCAAGAAATTATTTCGAGAGAAACAAGACGATAGCGATCTTGAATCGGTTGAAAAGCCCCATGTCTAGGGAAGTAAGCATTCGAAATATGTCGGTCACTCAAGGGACCATTTTGATATTCGGATGTGGACGCACTTTCCGTTCACTTATCATGCGGTTGGTCTATTCGGGTGGTTGATTCGTTTATTAAGTGTGTGGGCACGCCAGTCACAAAGTGACAATTTATTTCACGTTCGATCTGACAAATTAGACGATTGTGTGGTTCGTGTCGGGACTGAAACCCGCCGCAACATAAAGGTCACGGCGTCATTTACATCCCCTTGGAGAGGGGAACACCCTTGATTAATCGCCGGGAATCAGGGCCTCATGGCTAGGAAATTATGTCGAGGGAAACAAGACGATAGCGATCTTGAATCAGTCAGAAAGCCCTATGTCTAGGGAAGCAGGCGTTCGGAACATGTTGGTCATTCAGGAGACCGTTTAATATTCGGACGGGTGTCCGGCTTGAGAATATCGTAATTATCGCGGGAAGACCCGAAACATATGTATGCCGGGGTATGGCAAATTTATTATTCCGAGGAACTGGAAATATTCAGTTAAATCCCAACTAGTGTAGTAGGAAACCAGTGAATTTATTGGCCCGGTGCTAGATCGAGTCAGGACCATACCGGGGGCGCCTCCCGCGGTCCAAATGAGTCTTGCATGGGCATCATTAATATTTTCGGTGCCGAAGGGCGGCGGGAAGGTGTCCCGTGACTAGATTCCAAAGCAAAGACATGTTCAAAGATATCGGGCTGTAGGCCTAAGATATGGGCCAGGCGATGGCCATGATTAGGGCGGACCCATGGTCTACGCATGACCCAGGGAGGCCTGATCAATATTCCCGTGCATAGGGTCCGGGGATGATGAGAGTCACATCGTTCTATTCATATTTTTTTCGGTCATTCATGGACCACTTTATGTTCGGACAAAGGTCCGTACTGAAGGCACGGCGTAAATGGAAACAAACTCGTACAAATGTATGCCGAGTTCACGGCAATTACAATGAAAGAGCGGAAATAAATCCCAATGGGAATGAGTCCGATTTGACAAACTATCGGCCCAGAGCAATGTCGGATTACGACTATATTGGGATGACTCCAAGGGTCCGAACCCGACTTGGAGGGGCGGCGCTAATGTTCCCTTTATACTGGGTCTTGAGGAGAATGAGACTGCGGAGTAGATCTCATCGTTTTGTTATTATTTGAGCTTTTATTATTACTTTTTGTTTTATCTTATGTCTCTTGGTGAGTTTGTTATTGTTATTACTTATTTATTTTATCATTATTTGTTTGATTTGTTATATTTCTTGAGCTAATTATTATTATTACTTATTTCTTTATTATTATTATTATTTGTTTATTTTGAATTTGTTATTATTATATATTTTATGTTATTACTTATCCCTTTTTGTGAATTTGTTATTATTATTATTGTTGTTGTTGTTGTTGTTTTTTTTTCTTTTTATCATTATTTATTTATTTATTATATTTTCTTTTGGCTTATCATTATTATTATTATTATTATTATTATTATTATTATTATTTATTCATTTTTTTGAATTCGTTATTGTTATTTATTGTTATTATTATTATTATTTGTTATGCTGGGATTGTGCCCGGTGAAGGGTTGGAGGGTGTACCGGATAGGCCACTGCTAGGGTGTGCCGGGCAGGGTCGACCAAGGGTGTGTCGGGCAAGGTCGACCAAGGGTGTGCCGAGGAAGCCTGGGGAGGTGTGCTGAGTAGGCCTCACAGGGGAGTGCACCGGGCAAGGCTCAAGGGGGAGGCGCGCCGGGGAAGGCGTGGCTGGGCGTACCGGGGAGTTTTACAGTTGGGCTGTGCCGGGTAAGGGCCTGGCCATGTTGTACCGGACCAAAGGGAGTTAGGGCGCACCAGGGAGGATGAAGCTAGGGTGTGCCGGCCAAGGCTGCAGCTAGGGTGAGCCGGATAAGTTGAGGATTGGAGTGTGCCGGAGAGGGCAAGGCCGAGGGTGTACCGGCGAAGGCCCCGGGAGGAGGGGAGTACCAGGCTAGGGGCGCTGATCGTGTGTGCCGGATAGGGTCATGGAGAGTGTGCCGGCAAAGGCACGGATAGGGTGTACCGGAGAAGGGTCTGGGCTGGAGTGTGTCTGCCTGGGCCCTCAGAGGGTGTGCCGGGGAAAGCCTAGGGTTGGGTGTGCCGGGTAGGCCACGGTGGAGTGTATGATGGGCGAGGTCTGCCCAGGTTTATGCACATGTGAGATGTGTGAGGGGCCGGTTGGCCAAGGTTGACGCACATCGGGGATGTGTGGAAGGGTTTTCTTCTTATTTGTGAAATGCATGCAGGGGTTCTTGATTTGGTTTTCTTTTATTTACGTAAGTCATGTTTGGGGTTGTGTTCATCGGTTTGTCACAAGGATGTATTGTGTTAAGTAATTCGGGATCTTCGTGGTTCTCTTGTTTCAGTTAAAGTGTTTTATTTTTTATTTCATTTGTTTGTTACTTCCTTTTGTCGTTTAATGTGTTCTTATTTCTGATGAAAATTCTGCAGCATCTCCCCTTGACCCGAGATGGAAGGGGATAACAAGGGACATGCCCACAAGGAGTGGCATGAACCAACAATTTGAGGTGTGTGCCTAGGCAGCCACCTTGGAGAAAACTTTGAAAAACTCGGGGGAAAATGTCGAATAGGAAACCACTTAGGCTGACACGAGCTATGAATGCACCGAGGAAGCAATGGCTGGAGACCACGCCTAAGGCGGGCTGGGGTGCACCGGGTAAGAGGAGGTAGTAGGTGTGCGGACAGAGGCACAAGTGGGGTGTGCCGTTGGAGGCACAGGCAGGGCGTGCCGCTGGAGGCACGGCAAGGGTGTGCCGCTGGAGGCACGGCAAGATGTGCCGGCCAAAGGGGGAGACCAGGTGTGCCGGGCTAGGGAGTGAATTGTTCCCGTGAGATGGGGGATCTTTCCCTTGACATGGGAGGTCAGGCAGGGGAGCTATGGAGGAAGCAACAAAGGAGAGGAACGTCTGTCGGGAGGCGTCAAGCGTGAACACGTTTGCATGCTTCTATTCTCACAATAGGGGATGCCCCAAGGGAGCTAATACATCGTGAGGGGGAAAAGGAGAGAGGGGAAACAAAACGAGACACAGTGGGGAGGGGAACGGAGCATTAACTCCTCCCCTCCCATGACACACTCTCTTCTCTCTTCTCTCTTTTCTTCTTCTTCTTTTTCCCTTCGCACGGACGCCAGGAGCCGGAGTAGCAGCGGGGAGGGGAAGGGCAGCAGGCCCTCTCCCCCTTTTCTTCTTCTCTTCTTTTTCTTCTTTTTCTTCTTCTCTTCAGGTGGTGGCGGTGGGTGGAGCAGCAGCAGTCTCCCCTCTCTTCCTCTCTTCTCTCTTCTCACAGATGGCGGCGGTGGGAGGAGCGGCGAGCCCTCCTCCCCTCTCTTCCGCTCTTCTCTCCTTGCACAGACGGCGGCGGTGGGAGGAGCGGCGAGCCCTACCCCCCCTCTCTTCCTCTCTTCCTCTCTTCTTCTCTTCTCCTTCTTCTTCTCTTCTTCTCTGGTTCTTTCTCTTCTTCTCTTCTCCACTTCACCGTTTGCGTGTGTATATCTATCCTCTTCGTCACAGAGGAGCGAGGGTTTTGTATCCTCCACGGCGGGGCGTCAACGGCGGGAGTCCGGACCGGCATTAAATGATATTTGACTTCCCCCTCTTCGATGGCAGGAGGTAGGCAACGTGTCTTCCACCCTGGACGACACCTCAGCTAGCTCGCTGCGCGCCAAGGATCGTAGGTCATGGCGCTGAGATTGCTTGCCGGTTGCACCGGGTGAAGACCATCCGAAGTGTGCCGTTGAATGGCCGGGCAGCTTTGCCACTGGGAGACTAGAAGAGTGTGCCACTGAGGGGGTGGCAACGTGTGCCGCTGGGAGGGGTAGCAGGGTGTGCCGTTGGAAGGCCGCCCTAGGCGTGTTGCTGAAGGGGCAATCGGCGGTGTGCCGGGCAGGATGTCCAGGGGTGTGCCGCCGAGGGCACCGGATGAGTGTGTCGATGAAGATGTCCCGGGGGGTGTACTGCTGGGGGCACTAGACGAGTGTGCCGGTGAAGCTTCGTGGCGGGTGTGCCGGTGGGGGCGTGCCGCTGGAGGGCCACCGGAGGGGTGTATCGCTGGAGCGTTGAGGGGGCGGTTGGCCTGGGCATGCCGTTGAAGGATGGCGAAGGGGGGCGTGCCAGCGAAGAGCAGCCAAGCTGGGCGTACCGGCGAAGGGGGCCACGCTGGGCGTGCCGCTGAAGGCAACGCGCGAGCGTGTAGCTGGAGGCGTCCACGGGCGTGCCGCTAAAGACGCTCCGGAGGGGTGTGCCCCTGAGGTGCTGAAAGTGTGCCGCTAGAGGGCACAAGGGAGTGCGCCGTTGGAGGGCACCCGTGTGTGTGCCGCTGAAGGGCAACAAGGGTGTGCCATTGGAGGCCTTCGTGGGTGTGCCGTGGGAGGCACTTCAAAGTGTGCCGCTGGGGCCTTCTTTCCTTCTTTTCTTCTTTTCATCTTCTCTTCTCTTTTCTCCTCTTCTTTATTCCCCTGCATGCAAACATGGGGTGAAAAATTTTTAGTGTCCACAAATGCCCCCCATACACGGGTAACGCGGGCGAAGGATGAGACAAGCGGTGCACGTGGGTGCAGTTGCCCTCATAGGATCTCTTTTCTCTTTTCTTCTCTTTTCTCTTTTCTCTCTTCTCTTTTCTTGTTTCTTTCTTTTCTTCTTCTTCTTCTTCTTTTCTTTTATTTTTTGCTTCTTTCTCTTCTCCCCCTCTTTTCTTCTTTTCATCATTCATTCATTTTTGAGGAACTCCGGACAGTTGCCGGCATGACCACCGAAGATGAAGAAAGCTGTCGGCTCGAGGCCGATAATTGAAAGTTGTCGGCTCAGGGGCCGATAATTGAAAAGCTGTCGGCTCGGGGCCGATAATTGAAAAGCTGTCGACTCGAGGCCGATAATTGAAAGTTGTCGGCTCAGGGGCCGATAATTGAAAGCGAGCCACGAGGGCGAAGAGAAGGGTTTGTGAATTCAACGATCTGGACAGGTGGTTCAGATCAGATGGGCTATTCGTCACCCGAGAGGACGGAGAGAAGAGTTTGTTGATTCAGAGGGTATTCGTCATCCGAGGGAACAGAGAGAAGAGTTTGTCGATTGAATGACCTAGACGGCAAGTCCACGTCAAGGGGGAATTCGTCACCCGAAGGGACGGAGAGAAGAGTTTGTTGATTCAACGATCTGGACGGCAAGTCCACGTCAAAGGGGTATTCGTCACCCGAAGTGACGGAGAGAAGAGTTTGTTGATTACAAAGGGCATTCGTCCTCCGAAGGGACGGAGAGATGGTCAAGTCTCTGGCACGGGCTAGTGTTGGCGTAAGGAAAGGGGGGGGTTCCCCACCCGCCAGGGTGAAAGGTTGTTTCGTTCTTTAATGCGTCGGGAGTACCGGCTATATGAAGGGTCTCCTTTTTTGTCTTCTGGCTAGATGGCAGATTCGAACCAAAGTGAAGAGAGTCTTTTTATTCCCTAGCTGGGCAGAAGGTCCGGGCTAAGGTGGAAGGAGTCTTTTTGTTCTTGTAAACCGCCGGGTACCGGCTGTAAAATCTGAACCATGGGAAAGTGGGCCGCAAGGGCCGAAGTCGGTGTTACGAAAGTAGGCCGTGAAGGCTGAAATTGGGGAAGCGTGCTACAAAAGCCAAAATTGGGGAACAGATCGTGAAAGCCCAAATTGGGGGGGAAGCGGACTATAGAAGCCAAAGTTGGGAGACTAACAACCCGCGAGGGCGAGACGTAGGCCAGGAGGGCCAGGATTGGGATGTATGAGCCAGAACTGGGAAAGCATGCTGCGATAGCCAAAATTGAGTTTATTTTTATTAATTATTGTTTTATTATAATTTTTTTTAAAGCATGCAGGAATTCGTCAATAGGCATAGCATAAAATATGCATAAGGTAGCTCTCTCTATAGGGGATGGGATAGGGACATCGCCCATAATTCGTAAACACGGTACGGGCCACGAGGCACAACTAAGGGGTAGTGCACCCGTCAAGAGGATATCGCATGTCTTGCATGCATAGTTTAAATTCACGCATTTCACCCAAGGCAATTCTCTGTGGAGTGGAGGAGCAAGCGTGTGAGCAAAAGACCCTAAGCATAGGGATATGCATGTTTTCTAAGCAACACTCGAGGATTATTCTAGCGCCTACACATAGGTTTCAGGCTCTCGGTTCCGGTAGCTTCGCACAGCCCCCATCTGTTTATTTTGGTAGTGAATTTCACCGTTCGGTGTAAGTCTCCTCATATGTCTCAATGGGGATTCCCGGCTACTAGGATTCGTTCTTATCATAATTCTATTGCGGATTTCACCGTTTGACGCGAGTTTTCTCATATGTCTCAATGGGGATTCCCGCCTACTAGGCTTTATCCTTATTGAAATTCGCTTCACCATTTCGCGCGAGTCTCCTCATTTGTTTAAGTGGGGATTCCCGGCTACTTGGATTCACGTTTCCCTTCTTTCCCTTTTTTTGCACCATTTTTTTTACAGTGGGAGTAGGCAACTTTTTCCTCACGATTACCTTTCACGCGAGTGCAGAAATTCAATCATCCGTAGAGTGCTAAGAAGAAATTCGGGCAATCCCTATGGTTGAACACCATTGAACACATTAAGTGCGAAGTGGAGGAGTGTTACCTCAGGTTTATTTTGTGAGTTAGGCTTAGCAATTTTAGCCATTACTCTTCCCCTTGACGTGTGCACCCGCCATAATTGGGTTCCCTTCGAGCGTATGCCGTGACACACGCGCATCCAAAATCGGGGCGACAGTATTTAGCAAAGAAACATAGTTCTAGAAAAATCCAAGGAGGTGTATTATTCTATAATATAAGCAAGCATGCAAGTAGGGCAGCCAAGCAATTTTTTGTCTCTTTTTGGTCTCCTTTTTTTTGTGTAAGAACGTACTGTCGTTATGTATATGTAGTGATATTAAAGCTATTAGGGAACCAGACCGAGAAGGGCCAAAAGGACATTGGGGAGGTGGGCTACAAGAGCCAAGAGTTATTGGAAAGCGCGGTGGGGCGGATGGATCAATCTTGATATTGGGCTGTGGCCGAAGTGGCTGAGCTGAAAGTGTTGGGTAGCAAGATATGAGAGCCAAAGAGAAGGATCCTTTTTTATTCTCTGGACGGGGAAGGGTCCGAACCAAAGTGAGAGGTCTATTCTTTTTGATTCTTTGGCCGGGGGAGGATCCGGACCAAAGTGAAAGGGTCTATTCTTTTGTTCTCTGGCTGGGAAAAGATCCGAACCAAAGTGAAAGGGTCTGTTCTTTTGTTCTCTGGTCGGGAAAGGGTCCGAACCAAAGTGAAAGGTATCTTCTTTTGATTCTCTAGCAGGGGAAGGATCTGAGCCAATATGGAAGGGTCTATTCTTTTGTTCTCCGGCCGGGAATGGATCCGGACCAGAGTGAAAGGGTCTATTCTTTTGTTGGGTGGCCAAAGGCCGCCGGTTGGGTAGCTGTCGACCCGGAGGCCGATAATTAAATAGCTGTCGACTCGGAGGTCGATGATTAAATAGCTGTCGGCCCGGAGGCCGATGGTTAAATAGCTGTCGGCCCGGAGGCCGATGGTTAAATAGCTGTCGACCCGGAGGCCGATGATTAAATAGTTGTCAAGCCGGAGGTAGGGCTGTCAATGGGCCGGGCCGGCCCGATAGGCCCGCGGGTTTTTAGTCGGGTCTAAAAGTCCGGCCCGACTTGACCCGCGGGCCGGGCTCGGGCTTTGAGTTCGGCCCGCGGGCCGGCCCGGCCCGTTCTTTTTTTTTATTCCCACATCAAAATTTAAAAACTATTTAGTTAAAACTATGTTATTTTACTTAATGATAAATTTTAAAACACTCTTTTTACAAAAATTATGTAATTAATATCAAATTTTTAATTAATTTAGTGAGATTATATGTTTTATATTATTATTTTATTTAAGTTGTCGGGCCGGGCCGGGCCTTAGTCGGTGTAGACACTCAAAATTTCTTGCGAATAACGGGCGCATTCCAACTCCAGCCATTTTGAAGTGGACGGAGAAAAAGAAGAAGGTTAGAAATGAAAGAATAGATAATGGTGAAGAAACAAAAAGAGAGAAAGAGAGAAAAAGAGTATAAAAAATAATATATATATATATATATATAATAAATATATATATAAGTAATATATATAATTATAAATAAATAAATAAATAAATAAAAGGGGAGGGGCCACCCTCTCTCTCTCTCTCTCCCATTGTTTCTCTCTCATTTTCTCCCCCACCGGTGCGGTCGCCTTCTCCCGCGACACACTCCCGCGTGAAGCCCCCCGGCACACACCCACTGTGCCGGGTAACACCCCAAAAGCCGCACCGGATAGCCTCCCCACGCCACCTCCAGCCGCACCGGATGGCCACCTTTCACTAAGCCTCCCACCGCGGCACACCCTCGCGCTCACGGCACACACCCACCGTACTGGGTGAGCCCCCTCACACCGTGCCGGATGACCCCTCTCTCCCATCGTCCTTCTCCCGACTCTGTTCTCCACTTCCCCTCCGCATCCCACGGCACGTGGCAACTGCACCGGATGGCACATGTCTTCTCCGCGCCGGACCAACCACTCCCAACGGGGAAGACCACCCAGAGAGCCCACAACGGGTCAGGGCCATATGGCGGGAGCTCGAGTCTACCGGGGTCACCCAGAGGTGCACAGTCTTCGGTGCGAAAGAGGCGGAGGATGAGTATGTTGCCGCGGTGCACACTCGGAAGCACGTCGATCTCATCCGGAATGTGAGCTCGAAGCTGTTTGATTCACGGAGGAAGAAGGATCACTTCCAGGTTTGATTCGATATATTTGAACAAGGGCTCGTCAGAATCAGTTGTTCTTGCCGCCGGTGTTGTTATTGAACTCACTGAAAAGGTTGCAAATGGGGAAACTCGACTCTGGTGTTGCGATAGTTAGGCCGCCTGGTCACCATGGAGAAGAAGATGAAGCAATGGGTTTTTGTCTTTTCAACAACGTAGCAATTGCAGCCAATTTCCTTCTAAATGAAAGAACTGATCTGGGCATAAAGAAAATTCTGAAGGTGGACTGGGAGGTGCATCATGGAAATGGTACATGAAAGATGTTCTGGAATGACCCCCGAGTGCTGTTCTTTTCCATCCGCAGACATCACTTTGGATGCTTCTATCATGCCGGTGAGGATGGCTCACATACCATGATCAGGGAGGGACCAGGTGCTGGGTACAACATCAATGTTCCTTGGCACCATGGATTTTGTGGTTGCTTCATTCATCTGATGGCTGCTGTCCAAGGAAAGATTACGATGGCTTTGGAAGGTGGATACAATCTCAATTCTTTGTCAAAGTCTGTTCTTGCATGAGTGAAAGTTTTGCTCAAGGACAAATTAAGCACCGAGACTGTAGAGGAGCAACCTTTTGAGTCCACATGGCATGTGATTTTGAAGGTTCGTCGTGAATTGAGTGGATTTTGGCCAGCACTTGCTGCTGATCTACCAGAGAAGATGTTAGTCGGCAAGGGAAAATTACCTATTATTGAGTTGATGCCTCCTCAGTGTGGCACCTCTACATGTTCAGGCCGGACTGGGTGGGGGCACGGCCGCACCCGAGCGTACCTCACCGATCCCGCGTCCCGGAAAGGAAGCCGTAGCAGACCTTGAGGGCCCCTTTTCTGTAGGGACTACTACGTCTGCCGTTGCCGAGAACACGGAGCTCTAAATTTTCCCCGGGGAATTCTTGACATATTGCTAAACAGGCCCTGCTATCATGCCAAAGGATAAAGGAGTTGGAGGTGTCAATGCATGATGCGGGTACCTTGCCTCCTTGGCTTTCAGAAGAAGACGCTAACTATTGTGCAAGCAAATTTGAGAAGTACAGTCTCTTCATCAAGCTTAACCGGTGGAAGCTCCTGCTCACTTTATCCGGCAGCAGAAGAATATAACCGGTGGCCCTGGTGGCCCTCTCATCGGTGGCCCCCACCCAGAGCATATCCGGTGACCCTCAAGCAGCCACCGCCGGCACGCCCGTGAGCAGCTCGGCCCCGGCACGCTCCCGCAAGGGCCTTCACCGGCACACCCGCGAGCAGCTCCGCCCCGGCACGCTCCCCAACCGTCGCACCCGGCACACCCGCGAGCGTCCGTGCCCGGCACACCCGCTGCCTCCTCCAGCGGTACACCACCAGGCCACCTCCAGCGGCACACATCCACGGTGCCGGGTAACACCCCAAAAGTCGCACCGGAGAACCTCCACCTTGAGCCTCCCCCCGGATATGCCTCATCTCCTCCCACCAGATCACACCCAACACTCCACCGGTTTCCTCACCCAAAGCGTTGCGTTCAGTTCAAAGGTGGATATCTGTGGTCATTGCTCAACCAATGCCACCACCCATGTTACTGTTGAAGAGGTTGAGGAAAAGATCATTGAGGATGGCAATCCAGAGAAACAGTTGTGCAAGGAGGGAGACAGATAATTGCACTCTTAGGAATTTTGAAAGGCCACCATTTGTTTTCAAGAGCAAGCCATGTGACGATCGCATGCAAACTGGTAGTGTCATAAATAAAGATGCTCAGTATTGCTCCCAGCCATGTTTCATGCTCTTAAATGCAGAAAGTAAAGGTTCTACAAGGACCTTTGATATGCATGATGTATCTGAAGGTGGTGACATGCCTTTGAAGTTGACCTCATTTGAAGACGTAGGAGGAAGGCAGCCTATATCAAAAACAATACTAAATCTCAATCATCACAATAACACACAGATGTCAACGTGGTTCAGAGGACACTCTCAAATCATCAAGGAGGTCCCATGAATTAGAATGTCGCGGTAGCAATATCTCCTGTGTAACTGGTATTAGAAATATAAATGATGCAGCCAGCGGCCCGGCACAGATTTGGGTGAGAAGATGTATATCCGGCGAGCCTCTTTACCACATGACCGACGTCCTCAGACATCATAGGACTGTTGGCTTCATAACCGGTGGTGAAGCACTTAGCCGGCATCAACTTCACTTAACCGGTGCACAGTACGGTAGCACCCGGTGAAGAATTATTAAATGGTGGGCAGCAGCCTTGATCCGGTGGTATGTTCAAGGCCCTCATCCGGTGACCCTCTCCAGCTATTGAACCGATGAGCCTCAAGTTCTTCTTGACCCGGTACACTTGCCATGGACCTCATCCGGCACACTCAAGGGCTGCCCTCCCATCGGCACACCCCCCGTGCTCCCATCCGGCACACTCAAGGGCTGCCCTCCCAGTGGCACACTATTTCAAGAGCTTCCCCGACACACTATTTCAAGCCTTCAACGGCACAGCGTTCAGCCCATCCACCCGGCACGCTTGCTGCTCACTTTAGCCGGCATGCCTTCAACGGTCTCCACCGGCACACCCCAAGTGGCCTTCAGCGGCACACCTGCGAGGCTCTCCAGCGGCACGCCTTCCTCAGCCCCCAGCGGCACAGCGTTCGGCCCATCCATGCCGGTCAACGCTCGTAGCCCTCGGCGCGTAGCGAAAGCATGGCAGGCCCATGCCTGGACCTTGCTGGGGTGTCGTCGCCCCACCTACTCCCGTCCTCGGCCGTCGTCGGCCTGACAAGGGATAAGAACCCCTTGCTCCGACAAAAGAGACACAGAGAGGGAGACGGAGAATACACAGAGGCCTACACGGACGAAGAGAGAAAGAGAGAAAGAGAGTAAGAAAAGAGAGAGAGAGGTTCTATGTAGCGGGAGGTAGCAGGGGGAGAGAAGGGAGCCGTCGCCCCTGCTCGACCCCGGCTCTCTCCTCATCCCTTCTTTTTTTTACCTTCTTGTTCCTCTTCTCGTCCCTTTTGTAGCTTGTTTCAGACATACTCTGTAACGCTTGACCGTTGGCCAGCCATGGTCATTTTCTATCATGAATAAAAGACGCCCCTCTGCTGGGTCTCCTGTCGTTCTCGTTGGTTTCTTCTTATGATATGTTTTGCCACTTGCTTCTCTCCTTCTCCGATGTCTTGGAGTCTCCATGTCGATGTTGCTCTCCCGTATGATCCCTTGCCTTACGCTGAGTCTCTGGCCCAAGGGAGTTTACTCTTCCCCTTTCTCGGGGCCTCACCAGCCCAATACCCTTCTCTCTAGCCTCCACCCTCGTCCACTTGCCTGAAGGGAGAGACCCCTGCTCTTCTTTTGAACACCCAGGCACCCACACCACCATCGGGCGTGTTCTCTTTAGCACCAATCTACCTTGCCAACCCCCAGCCTTCACTCCCCCTGGCCAACCCGTCACCGGTACAGTCCCTGGCCTGTGCACCCTCACCCTTTTGAGCCTTCCCCGACATGCACTCAAGAACCCAACCCGGTACGCCCTTGGGACTCCAGCCCGGTGCATCTTGCAACCCTCTTTGCCCGGTACACCCTGACCTCTCTCAGTCCGGCGCACCTCTCCAGTCCCCGTAGGCTCCTTGGCCGGTATGCTAGCCACCCTGGCCTCCCCTCAGCCCGGTACACCCTTCTGGCCGGTACACCCCCTTCGGCTTCCTTGGCCGGCACACTAGCCACCAGTTCCCCCTTTCTTGCCCGGTGCACCTCTAGCCAGTCTTAGAGAGGCCTCCATCCCGTCGTCTTTTCCGAGATTTCCGAAGTTTTATTAAAGGTGTTGCCGCTCTCGGGCGCCCACCTCCAATTGTCGGGTTCCGCCACTCCTTGTGGGCGCGTTCCCTGTATCTCCCTTACCATCCGGGTCAAGGGGAGATGCTGCCGAATTTTCGTTAGAAATAACAACATGTTAAAAGACAAAGGGAAGCGACAAACGAGAAAGGTAATAATATGTTAAAAAGGCAAAAGGAAGCAACAAACAAATGATAATATGTTAAAAAGGCAAAAGGAAGCAACAAACAAATGAAATGAACAACAGTAAAACGCTTCAACCAAGGTAATGGAACCGCAATCAACACAAAGAGAATCGGACCGAATGACAATTAAGCAACTTGAACAGCCGTCTTCCGGAAAGAAAGAAGGGGAGATAATCAAGAGGAAGGGGAAATGAGATCCACGTAGATGGTACAAAAATCAAGGGAGAGAAATAGAAAGGAAAGACATAAGAGAATGGCGGAGGAGTGGGTCCCGTCCAGACCTCGCCCGTCACACCGGCCCCCCCCGGGTCTTCACCGGTACAGCCCACCTTGACCTTCTCTGACACATTCCCAGTTTCGTCCTAGCCGGCACGCTTCCTCGGCCTTTCCCCGGTACACCTTCAACATCCCAACCCGGCACGCCCCTTTTGAGCCTACGCCGGCACACTTCGGCCCCCGCCGTCACCGACACAGTCCTTTGAAGCCTTCCCCCCGGCATACCCTGTGCTCCTTCCCCGACACACTCGGCCAGGCCCTTCACCGGTACACTCCCCACTTCTTACCCGGTACGCCCAGCTGTGGCCTCCACCGATACGCCCTCCTTTCTCGGGCCTTCGCCGGCACACACACCCATCCCCTTAGCCCGGTACACCCCTGCTCTCGGGCCTTCACCGGCACACCCGTCTGGTCTTCCCCGGTATGCCCTTTTGGTGCCTTCGCCGGCACGCTGGCCCCAGTCTGCCCGGTGCACCCCTTTAGCCCGGCCCACTCCTCCATACGCACAAATGCAAATAAAAGAAATATAACGGCAACAATAATCAAAATAAACCAAAAAAATACAAATAAATAAAACATATGAAAATTCTAACAAGATAAATAAATAAACAGATAAATGAATATGTATATATATATATATATTGAACATGTAATAAATAAATAAATAAAAATGCGTGTAATAGATAAAGAATTATATATAATATATATATAATAGTGACATTACCCAAAAAATGTATAAAGAGGAAATAAGCAACAAAACATATGAACATATGAATATTTGGAGATCCAAATAAATAATAATAATAATAATAATAATAATAATAATAATAATAATAATCCATATTGCAGTCCTGTCTCTCCCTGTGACTCGGCATTGAAGGAACAATAATGCTGCCCTCGCAGGTCGGGCCTGAGTCTGGGGAATTGTCCCGACATGGCCAGGCCCCGACTTTGCTCTGGGCCGACATTCCAAATAAGCCGGACTCGTTTCCCACCCCGGATCCATTCCGAGCCACTATTAAAATTGTTGTGCATCCGGCAGACATTTGAACGGGTTTATCCCGATTTCCGTTACGTTTCTATCACGGGCCTGTGTCCGAACACCAAAAGGGCTATGAGTGACCGACATGGCCGATGGCTCGTATCCCGATGCGGGCTCTTGTGTGATTTATTCCTTCCCACTCTCGCGCAATTAGTATTAATCCTTTTAGGCCGCAAGGCCCCTAATTTCGGCAATTAATCAAGGGTGTTCCCTCGTACGGGGGATGTAAATGACGTCGTGACCTTTATAGCGTGACGGGATCTGGTCCCGACACGAACCACACAATCGTCTGACGAAGTCAGGTCGAGCGCACCATGGGCTCTTCGGAGCCCGAACAAATCGTCACTTTGTGACTGGCACGCCCACGCAATCAATAAATGAATAAACTAACGAGAGAATAACAAGCGATAAAAAGTGCGTCCACAAGTCTGGCACGCCCGGTGGGACCGATCCACCCTTCATCTCTTTGCCGGAATTAGGGGCCCTGTGGCCCCCTTCTTGTAATACTAATTGCGCTATTTTTGCAAATGCAGGAGAATCGCACTTTGACACCAAGGATGGCGACCACCTTCGGTTCCCAGCCCGTCGAGAGCCACGTCAGGGGTGGCTACCTCGCTATCTCCCTCAACTTCGGGAGCTTTCCTCCCGTGGTTGGCTTCCCCAACGTCCTTGGGGTGGCCTTCATCAACATACTGGACATGGAGGCGTCCGACAAGCCCAAGATCAACGCTCCCACGCAGGGAGTTACTGAAGCTGCTGCAGACTGAGCCTCGGCCAGAAACAACAACACCGTCCCAACCGGGACGCTAAGCTGCAACGGGCACCACGTGAACCAGACTGTCAGTCCACCTCACCAGGGATCGACGTCTCACCGGAGGAGGCTCCGAAGGAACAATGCTGGCGCTACCCCGGGGCGCCGAATCTCCAGCTCCGGGAAATCCATGACCGTCGGGAGCGTCCGAGTTCACCTTGACGGACGGAGGTCTGAAATAATGCCAGACCGCATCGCACCAACCGTTCCAGTACGGAACTCCTTCCAATTGCTGGCCCAAGAGAAGCCAGACCGTTGCGGGTCCAAGTCAAAGGGGAGGTTGGCCCCTAAGCCAATCGATTTTAAAGAAACCTGGGTGCCCAAGCAGCCGCGGGCCCCGACTCCAGGAAGAGAAAGAGAAATAGAAGAGAAGACAAGGGTGTTGACCCAAGCTTCCCGGAGGCTAACTCTCCAGCCACGCATCCATCGGGCCGAGACTCACCCACATAATGAAGAACAAGGTGGGATGACCAGGCGAGGCTGCTTCGCCCACAAAATTTTGGCACCAGTCAACGTGCCACGAGCTCTCATCCGCCTTGCTAAAGGGCGGAGTTATATTGTTCGGGCTGTCCGGGGGCACTCCCATAACCTCGACAGTACCACTTTGGGGATGCAACAGCCTCTAGAAGCTGCGAATGGTATGAGTAAAGTCCGGGGACGACGAGCCATAATACTCACCTACAATAGGGCTGTGGTGGCCGCCCACTGCGGGTCCTTGCCTAGGAATCATGATGACGTGGCACCAGTCCATGCTGAAGAAATAGATGCAGGCCTGGTCACGATGGTTGTAAATGTGATCACGGCTGAAGGTGATAGTGGGAGAGCATCCACGCCATCCGAAGAAATTCCAGCTGAAGAAAGAGGCGTCCCCCTCAACCCCTCCACGCTGGCCCCAGTCTGCCCGGTACACCCCTTTAGCCCGGCCCACTCCTCCATACGCACAAATGCAAATAAAAGAAATATAACGGCAACAATAATCAAAATAAACCAAAAAAATACAAATAAATAAAACATATGAAAATTCTAACAAGATAAATAAATAAGCAGATAAATGAATATGTATATATATATATATTTTGAACATGTAATAAATAAATAAATAAAAATGCATGTAATAGATAAAGAATTATATATAATATATATATAATAGTGACATTACCCAAAAAATGTATAAAGAGGAAATAAGCAACAAAACATATGAACATATGAATATTTGGAGATCCAAATAAATAATAATAATAATAATAATAATAATAATCCATATTGCAGTCCTGTCTCTCCCTGTGACTCGGCATTGAAGGAACAATAATGCTGCCCTCGCAGGTCGGGCCTGAGTCTGGGGAATTGTCCCGACATGGCCAGGCCCCGACTTTGCTCTGGGCCGACATTCCAAATAAGCCGGACTCGTTTCCCACCCCGGATCCATTCCGAGCCACTATTAAAATTGTTGTGCATCCGGCAGACATTTGAACGGGTTTATCCCGATTTCCGTTACGTTTCTATCACGGGCCTGTGTCCGAACACCAAAAGGGCTATGAGTGACCGACATGGCCGATGGCTCGTATCCCGATGCGGGCTCTTGTGTGATTTATTCCTTCCCACTCTCGCGTAATTAGTATTAATCCTTTTAGGCCGCAAGGCCCCTAATTTCGGCAATTAATCAAGGGTGTTCCCTCGTACAGGGGATGTAAATGACGTCGTGACCTTTATGGCGTGACGGGATCTGGTCCCGACACGAACCACACAATCGTCTGACGAAGTCAGGTCGAGCGCACCATGGGCTCTTCGGAGCCCGAACAAATCGTCACTTTGTGACTGGCACGCCCACGCAATCAATAAACGAATAAACTAACGAGAGAATAACAAGCGATAAAAAGTGCGATCCAGGTGTGGGTTGGGTGGGTTTAAGCCCATCTCTCCCATTTTTCTCTTCATTATTTCGAGCTCCTGGAGTAACTCCATTATAAGAGTGGGCTCAAGTTGGCAGGAGCCAGAGATGCTGCCCCCCGCCTCGAATTCAGGCAAGACCATAATTCTTCTGGATCCGTGATCAGACACGTTCAATGTTTGAGAACTTTATATTCTTGCCCCCACACCCCTGCGTGAGGGAGCATGATGGCATACTTCTTCATGAGGCAGCAAAGAGTGCCCCCACTCCTCTCGAGGCTGGTCGGCATAGCGAGAGGTGGAAGCTTCAGGTTGGGTCATCTGGGTCGGCACAAAGCATATCTCTTCATCTTCTACTTCTTCAGTCATTCGGCTCGTGCCGGTCGATAATGTATTGCAAGAGAGGGCAACACCTCCCTTTCTATCTCTTGACTTTTCCTTCTTCTTCCCCTCGGTGGCTGGCATATGCCCCCACACCGGGTCGTCTTGCAACTGCTGGTGTATGGACACCATGTTGACAACCCTTTTAAAGTCGGGAAGCTCGTGAGGGCATGGAGGATCCACTCTTGATTCGCCCATCTGGAGCTCTCCTCTCTTGATCATACCTTCGGCAATGTCTTTAAACACATAACAGTCTTCAATGGAGTGCCCAAGCATTTGATGATATGGGCAAAAACGGGGGTCATCTTTTCTTCTAAGATCACCTGGCCTTTTCGGCTCTATCAGGGTGACCTTATTGTATCTGGTGGCCCATTCAAACAAGAGTCGGGTCTTCTCCTTAGGAAAGGAGTAAGGCTTCATCATTTTGGCCCGCAAGGGAGGCCCTTCTTGTTGTTCGGCAGGTTTAGCCGGAGGAGGGCCGAAGACGACCCCTTCGTCTTTATTTCTTTGCCGCTCGAACACCCTGAAGTCGACTGTATGAACTTCTTCAGGCATGGGCCGTTTGCCGGCTGATTCAGCCTTCTGGCTCAAAGCCACAGGGATAGAGGAGAGGAAAGCCTCAATTTCTACCACCACACTGTTTAGTCGGCCAAATGACCTGATTTTAATTCCAATCATCTTTTCGAGGATCTCCCGCTTCAAATTTTGTTTGCAGATTTGCACTGCGTCTTCTTGGTGTGGCGGCCGTTTGCATCTCATGCTGAGATTCCGCCATCTTTTAATATATTCCAAAGCAGTTTCGTCATTCTTCTGCTTGGAAGTATACAATTCGGCCATGGTTATTTCTCTTTCGGCAACGTGAAATCGTTCCCAGAACTTCTTTTGCATATCTGGCCAGTCGTCAATGGACCCAACTGGCAAATTTGAATACCACTCAAAAGCGAGTCCGGTGAGGGAAGACCCAAAGAACTTGAGCAGGTAAGATTCGTCTGCTGCCAAGTCGCCCATTACATTGATATGGTAGGCTATGTGTTCTTTCGGCGAACCCTGTCCGTCAAACTTGTCAAACTTCGGCGGCTTGCTGACGCCGGGAGGTAACCTTTTGGCAGCATGGTGGATAGGGTAAGGTACCTTGTACACATCAAAAGCGGCATAATCTTTGTTGCCCTTGTAGGCCAGCTTCTCTTCAATTATCCGATTTATCATCATGTTACTCGCCATCACCTGGTCGACCGGGCCTGGGTGGGGGTGGGCTTGCTGCACCTGCGGTGTCGCCACCGTTGCCTGGGGTGTAACAGCAATCCCATGGTATGAGAACACTGGGGGTTGTGCCGTAGTGGTAGTGTATTGTTGCTGGCAGGGAGTGCCCCCTGTGTAGCTAGGCGCTGGTTGAGCCGCAGTCGCCTGTGGGAAAGCCTCGAGGATTTGGCCATTGTTTCCCTGTGTCTCAGAGGGGACTTCGGGGTGCTTGGCGACAGACGCTTGTGAATTCTTTTCATTTAGCTGCTTTTTCAATAGTTCAATCTCATGTCGATATCCCTGCAGCAGCCTCAGCGTTGCAGGGTCATGCGTGGAGGGGTTGAGGGGGACGTCTCAGGCTATATAAGAAGAGTGGGAGACCCCCATGAAAGATGCAGGAGCCCTCCGAATTGCAAAGACATCATTCAAAGATGTGAGAGAAATCTGAAAGATGAAATCTTACAAAGGGTGATGGGCATCAAAGTCAGAACCTTTGAACAACTAAGTGAGCTGGCAGCTGATGCCGAGATTTTCCTGGCAAAATATTGCCCGGCTACTACTACCCCGGGCGGGGAGAACATACCAGCCGACAAGCATTTGGCGAAAAAGGGACTATGCACCTCAAATTCTGGGGCTTTCGAACCACAACAGAAGCAAATAAAAGGGGCAGTCGGGGTTCCTCCCATTCAGCCTGCTGAACAAGCACCCTCGTTGAGGGACAAGATGAAGAAACCTTATTCCTTCCCTAAGGAGAAAACTCAAATGTTGTTCGAATGGGCCCGTGCATGTGGCAAGGTTGTCCTCCCGGAGCCCAAGAGGTCGAGCGATGCCAGATGGAAAGACGACCCTCAATTTTGCCCTTATCACCAACACAGGGGGCACCCGATCGAGGATTGTTATGTGTCCAAAGATATCATTGAAAGCCTGATTTGGAAGGGCGAACTACATATAGGCGAGCACAGAGTGGACCCGCCGCGTCCTCACCAAATGCCCAGCCTCAAAAGGACGGTCAGCACGGCTTCACCATGCCAATTGAAGAGCAATATACTCTGAGGGACATCTCAAGCTCCCTGAACTATAGTGAAAGCCAAAAAGGGACCAGAATACAGATGGTACCCTATTCCGGGGGCAAGTGCGGAAGTAGATAGAGACAAAGTTGATCGCGGCTCGTCGAAGATGATGCACTCTCACCCGTCGTGACCCCTCGTAGGTCATTTCACGCGGAAAAGAGACGGTGGAATATGCAACAATCCTGAAGCTCTTGGATTATCAGCCTTTGGGGTCGACAGCTCCTCAACTAACATTCCAACCATCGGTGATCAGACCGACAGCTGTTTGAAGGTACTCAAGAATGTTCAGGTTTTGTAATTATTGGCATTTAAGCCGACAGCTTCCTAATCATCGGCATTTGAGTCGATAGCTTTCTAATTATTGACGCCTAAGTCGACAGCTTTTAACTATTGGTATTAAGCCGACAACTCTTCAATTATCGACCCTTGAGCCGACAGCTAGTCAATTATCGGTTTCTGAGCCGACAGCTATACAATTATTGGCTCTCATGCCAACAGCTATCCAATTATTGTCTCCCATGTCAACAGCTATACAATTATTGGCTCCCATGCCAACAGCTATCCAATTATTGGCTCCCGTGCTAACAGCCTTTTAATCATCGGTCCCTCAGCCGACAGCTATTCAATTATCGGTTTCTGAGTCGACAGCTATCCGATTATTGGCCCCCATGCCGATAGCTATCCAATTATTGGTTCCCATGCCAATGGCTATTCAACCATCGGCCCCTGAACCGACAACTTCCTAATTATCGGCTGCCAAGCCGATAGCTTCTCAACCATCGGTCTTTGAACCGACAGATGTCGAATTAATAAACAATCCCACCTTCGGCCTTTGGTCACCCAAAAAAAAAAAAACCTCACTTTGGTCTGGATCCTTCCTCGGCCAGAGAACAAAAAAAGAAAACAACAGCCTCCATAAAGTTGGCGTCCTCACCTTCCGTCTAACCCAATGAACACCATACCTTGACCAAAGCTGCTATCTAAACAAAGATTGTTCCCGGTTAACACCGATTCTTCATCCTATCGGGATCCACAAAAAAACACAGAACAAAAAAAATAACAAAAAATAATAACAAAAAATAGCAAGCAAACAAACAAATAAAAAAAACATAATAAGAAAATAATAAACCAATAAAAAAACACAAAAAAATAATAAACAAACAAATAAAAAAACACATAATAAACAAATAAAAAATGATAAAACAAACCAACAAAATGAGACCAGATAAAAAAGAGAAGAATACACAAAAATAAATAAATAAATAAAATAACAAACAAACAAACAAACAAGCAGAACAAATAATAAAAAAAAACTCTTGCATGGTTCTGATTTTGAATGCTTACACTTGCATGTTTGCCTGTACTATAGCATAATACACTTTCCTTGGACGTTCTAGGACTAAAACTCCTTGAATAAATAACATTGCCTTAACTCTGGATAGGTGCGTGACATGTCGCATCCTGAGTGGGGAAGAAACCAGCTTTGGTGAATGCACACGTCGGGGGGAAGAGTCGTAACTATGTCGTTAGCAGAACTCACAAATTCACCTGAGACAAATTCCTACACTCCGCACACAACGTGAATCAATAAGTTTTGACCATAGGGATTTCAGGTTTTCCTTCTAACACTCTATGGACGCTCTAATGCCTGCACTCGCATGGAAGGCAATCGTGAGGAAAAAGCTGCCTGCCCCCGGTCAAAAAGGGATGAATGAATAAGTGTAATGTGAATCCGAGTAGCCAGGAATCTCCATTGAGACACATGAGGAGACTCGCGCGAAATGGTGAAGCGAATTATAATAAGGATGAAACCTATTAGCCGGGAATCCCCATTGAGACACATGAGGAGACTCGCGTCAAACAGTGGAATCCGTAAGAGAATTATAATAAGGATGAAACCTATTAGCCGGGAATCCCCATTGAGACACATGAGGAGACTCGCGTCAAACGGTGGAATCCGTAATAGAATTACAATAAGGATGAATCCTAGTAGCCGGGAATCCCCATTGAGACACATGAGGAGACTCGTGCCGAACGGTGAAATCCACTACCAAAATAAACAGATGGGGGGCTGTGCGAAGCTACCAAAATCGAGAACCTGAAACCTATGTGTGGACGCTAGGGTAATCCTCGAGTGTCGCTAGGAAAACCTGCATATCCCAATGGTTAGGGCTCTTTGTTCACACATTTGCACTACCACGCCACAGAGAATTGTCTCGGGTGAATTGTAGTTTTGACTATGAACATAGGCTATGCGGTGTCCCTGTTGCGTGTGCGCACCCCCTTTAGCTGTGCTCCATGAACCGCACTTGGTCTGTGAATTATGGGCATTGTCCCTATTCTATCCCCGATAGAGGGGAATTACCTTATATGTACTTACATTATGCCTGCCATGATGAATGCCTGCATGCCTCTGTGCTTGGGTAAAATAAGAACGAATGAAATAAACAAAATGGATGAATGAATAAAAAGAAGAATGAACAATAAGAGGTGAATCAAGGAAAAGAGGGAGGGGTTGAACAAGCCAAGCGATTATAAATAAAAAAATAAAAAAAAACAACAACAAACAAATAAACAAAACAACAAAAAATAAAACAACAGAAAAGCAAATAAGACAAAAAAAACAAAAGAATCATCATCAGTAAAAAAAAGAGAGATAGAAAAAAAAGAAAGAGAAAAAAAAGAAAGAGAGAAAAAAACAGGCGGAGACCGTATAACAAAAATGAATGAACGAAATGAATGAAAGGAAAAGAAATGAATGAAACGAATGGTGATAATAAAATATATCTTTTCAATTATCGGCCCCTGAGTCGACAGCTTTTCAATTATCGGCCTCTAAGCCGACAGCTACCCAATTATCGGCCCCTCAGCCGACAGCTTTTCAATTATCGGCCTCAGAACCGACAGCTTTTCAATCATCGACCTCAGAGCCGGCAACTCTTCAATTATCGGCCCCTGAGTCGACAGCTATTCGATTATCGGCATCTCAGCCGACAGCTGCCCAATTATTGACTTCTAAGTCGACAGCTATTCACGTATTGGCTCCTGAGCCAATAGCTTTAAATTATCGGCCTCATAGCCGACAGCTCTTCAATTATCGGCCCCTGAGCCGACAGCTTCATAATTATCGGCCTCTGGGCCGACAACTTTTCAATATATCGACTTCTAAGCCGACAACTACCCCCCCCCCCTTTATCGGCCCTTGAGCCGACAGCTTTTCAATTATCGGTCTCTGAGCCGACAGCTATTCAATTATCGACCTTTGAGCCGACAGCTCTACAGTTGTTGACCTCCGAGTCGACGGCTATCCAATTAACGGTCCCTCGACTGACAGCTATTCAACTATCGATTTCTGAGCCAACAGCTTTCCTCACCACCGGCATCCATGTCGACAGCTGTCCGGAGTCCTTCAAAAAAAGAAAGAAGAAAAAAAAAGGGAAAAGAAGAAGAAAAAAGAAGAGAGAAAAAAAAGAAGAGAGAAAAAAAAGAGAGAGAAGAAAAAAAAAGAGAAAAAAAAAGAAAGAAAAAAAAAAGAAAGAAAATGGTGATAAATGATAGTGAGCTACACCCACAGGCTCCACTCGTTTGTCCCTCCCTCGTGGCACCTGCGGGTGGGGGGCATTTGTAGACACTCAAAATTTCTTACGAATAACGGGCGCATTCCAACTCCAGCCATTTTGAAGTGGACGGAGAAAAAGAAGAAGGTTAGAAATGAAAGAATAGATAATGGTGAAGAAACAAAAAGAGAGAAAGAGAGAAAAAGAGTATAAAAAATAATATATATATATATATATAATAAATATATATATAAGTAATATATATAATTATAAATAAATAAATAAATAAATAAATAAAAGGGGAGGGGCCACCCTCTCTCTCTCTCTCTCCCATTGTTTCTCTCTCATTTTCTCCCCCACCGGTGCGGTCGCCTTCTCCCGCGACACACTCCCGCGTGAAGCCCCCCGGCACACACCCACTGTGCCGGGTAACACCCCAAAAGCCGCACCGGATAGCCTCCCCACGCCACCTCCAGCCGCACCGGATGGCCACCTTTCACTAAGCCTCCCACCGCGGCACACCCTCGCGCTCACGGCACACACCCACCGTACCGGGTGAGCCCCCTCACACCGTGCCGGATGACCCCTCTCTCCCATCGTCCTTCTCCCGACTCTGTTCTCCACTTCCCCTCCGCATCCCACGGCACGTGGCAACTGCACCGGATGGCACATGTCTTCTCCGCGCCGGACCAACCACTCCCAACGGGGAAGACCACCCAGAGAGCCCACAACGGGTCAGGGCCATATGGCGGGAGCTCGAGTCTACCGGGGTCACCCAGAGGTGCACAGTCTTCGGTGCGAAAGAGGCGGAGGATGAGTATGTTGCCGCGGTGCACACTCGGAAGCACGTCGATCTCATCCGGAATGTGAGCTCGAAGCTGTTTGATTCACGGAGGAAGAAGGATCACTTCCAGGTTTGATTCAATATATTTGAACAAGGGCTCGTCAGAATCAGTTGTTCTTGCCGCCGGTGTTGTTATTGAACTCACTGAAAAGGTTGCAAATGGGGAAACTCGACTCTGGTGTTGCGATAGTTAGGCCGCCTGGTCACCATGGAGAAGAAGATGAAGCAATGGGTTTTTGTCTTTTCAACAACGTAGCAATTGCAGCCAATTTCCTTCTAAATGAAAGAACTGATCTGGGCATAAAGAAAATTCTGAAGGTGGACTGGGAGGTGCATCATGGAAATGGTACGTGAAAGATGTTCTGGAATGACCCCCGAGTGCTGTTCTTTTCCATCCGCAGACATCACTTTGGATGCTTCTATCATGCCGGTGAGGATGGCTCACATACCATGATCAGGGAGGGACCAGGTGCTGGGTACAACATCAATGTTCCTTGGCACCATGGATTTTGTGGTTGCTTCATTCATCTGATGGCTGCTGTCCAAGGAAAGATTACGATGGCTTTGGAAGGTGGATACAATCTCAATTCTTTGTCAAAGTCTGTTCTTGCATGAGTGAAAGTTTTGCTCAAGGACAAATTAAGCACCGAGACTGTAGAGGAGCAACCTTTTGAGTCCACATGGCATGTGATTTTGAAGGTTCGTCGTGAATTGAGTGGATTTTGGCCAGCACTTGCTGCTGATCTACCAGAGAAGATGTTAGTCGGCAAGGGAAAATTACCTATTATTGAGTTGATGCCTCCTCAGTGTGGCACCTCTACATGTTCAGGCCGGACTGGGTGGGGGCACGGCCGCACCCGAGCGTACCTCACCGGTCCCGCGTCCCGGAAAGGAAGCCGTAGCAGACCTTGAGGGCCCCTTTTCTGTAGGGACTACTACGTCTGCCGTTGCCGAGAACACGGAGCTCTAAATTTTCCCCGGGGAATTCTTGACATATTGCTAAACAGGCCCTGCTATCATGCCAAAGGATAAAGGAGTTGGAGGTGTCAATGCATGATGCGGGTACCTTGCCTCCTTGGCTTTCAGAAGAAGACGCTAACTATTGTGCAAGCAAATTTGAGAAGTACAGTCTCTTCATCAAGCTTAACCGGTGGAAGCTCCTGCTCACTTTATCCGGCAGCAGAAGAATATAACCGGTGGCCCTGGTGGCCCTCTCATCGGTGGCCCCCACGCAGAGCATATCCGGTGACCCTCAAGCAGCCACCGCCGGCACGCCCGTGAGCAGCTCGGCCCCGGCACGCTCCCGCAAGGGCCTTCACCGGCACACCCGCGAGCAGCTCCGCCCCGGCACGCTCCCCAACCGTCGCACCCGGCACACCCGCGAGCGTCCGTGCCCGGCACACCCGCTGCCTCCTCCAGCGGTACACCACCAGGCCACCTCCAGCGGCACACATCCACGGTGCCGGGTAACACCCCAAAAGTCGCACCGGAGAACCTCCACCTTGAGCCTCCCCCCGGATATGCCTCATCTCCTCCCACCAGATCACACCCAACACTCCACCGGTTTCCTCACCCAAAGCGTTGCGTTCAGTTCAAAGGTGGATATCTGTGGTCATTGCTCAACCAATGCCACCACCCATGTTACTGTTGAAGAGGTTGAGGAAAAGATCATTGAGGATGGCAATCCAGAGAAACAGTTGTGCAAGGAGGGAGACAGATAATTGCACTCTTAGGAATTTTGAAAGGCCACCATTTGTTTTCAAGAGCAAGCCATGTGACGATCGCATGCAAACTGGTAGTGTCATAAATAAAGATGCTCAGTATTGCTCCCAGCCATGTTTCATGCTCTTAAATGCAGAAAGTAAAGGTTCTACAAGGACCTTTGATATGCATGATGTATCTGAAGGTGGTGACATGCCTTTGAAGTTGACCTCATTTGAAGACGTAGGAGGAAGGCAGCCTATATCAAAAACAATACTAAATCTCAATCATCACAATAACACACAGATGTCAACGTGGTTCAGAGGACACTCTCAAATCATCAAGGAGGTCCCATGAATTAGAATGTCGCGGTAGCAATATCTCCTGTGTAACTGGTATTAGAAATATAAATGATGCAGCCAGCGGCCCGGCACAGATTTGGGTGAGAAGATGTATATCCGGCGAGCCTCTTTACCACATGACCGACGTCCTCAGACATCATAGGACTGTTGGCTTCATAACCGGTGGTGAAGCACTTAGCCGGCATCAACTTCACTTAACCGGTGCACAGTACGGTAGCACCCGGTGAAGAATTATTAAATGGTGGGCAACAGCCTTGATCCGGTGGTATGTTCAAGGCCCTCATCCGGTGACCCTCTCCAGCTATTGAACCGATGAGCCTCAAGTTCTTCTTGACCCGGTACACTTGCCATGGACCTCATCCGGCACACTCAAGGGCTGCCCTCCCATCGGCACACCCCCCGTGCTCCCATCCGGCACACTCAAGGGCTGCCCTCCCAGTGGCACACTATTTCAAGAGCTTCCCCGACACACTATTTCAAGCCTTCAACGGCACAGCGTTCAGCCCATCCACCCGGCACGCTTGCTGCTCACTTTAGCCGGCACGCCTTCAACGGTCTCCACCGGCACACCCCAAGTGGCCTTCAGCGGCACACCTGCGAGGCTCTCCAGCGGCACGCCTTCCTCAGCCCCCAGCGGCACAGCGTTCGGCCCATCCACGCCGGTCAACGCTCGTAGCCCTCGGCGCGTAGCGAAAGCATGGCAGGCCCATGCCTGGACCTTGCTGGGGTGTCGTCGCCCCACCTACTCCCGTCCTCGGCCGTCGTCGGCCTGACAAGGGATAAGAACCCCTTGCTCCGACGAAAGAGACACAGAGAGGGAGACGGAGAATACACAGAGGCCTACACGGACGAAGAGAGAAAGAGAGAAAGAGAGTAAGAAAAGAGAGAGAGAGGTTCTATGTAGCGGGAGGTAGCAGGGGGAGAGAAGGGAGCCGTCGCCCCTGCTCGACCCCGGCTCTCTCCTCATCCCTTCTTTTTTTACCTTCTTGTTCCTCTTCTCGTCCCTTTTGTAGCTTGTTTCAGACATACTCTGTAACGCTTGACCGTTGGCCAGCCATGGTCGTTTTCTATCATGAATAAAAGACGCCCCTCTGCTGGGTCTCCTATCGTTCTCGTTGGTTTCTTCTTATGATATGTTTTGCCACTTGCTTCTCTCCTTCTCCGATGTCTTGGAGTCTCCATGTCGATGTTGCTCTCCCGTATGATCCCTTGCCTTACGCTGAGTCTCTGGCCCAAGGGAGTTTACTCTTCCCCTTTCTCGGGGCCTCACCAGCCCAATACCCTTCTCTCTGGCCTCCACCCTCGTCCACTTGCCTGAAGGGAGAGACCCCTACTCTTCTTTTGAACACCCAGGCACCCACACCACCATCGGGCGTGTTCTCTTTAGCACCAATCTACCTTGCCAACCCCCAGCCTTCACTCCCCCTGGCCAACCCGTCACCGGTACAGTCCCTGGCCGGTGCACCCTCACCCTTTTGAGCCTTCCCCGACATGCGCTCAAGAACCCAACCCGGTACGCCCTTGGGACTCCAGCCCGGTGCATCTTGCAACCCTCTTTGCCCGGTACACCCTGACCTCTCTCAGCCCGGCGCACCTCTCCAGTCCCCGTAGGCTCCTTGGCCGGTATGCTAGCCACCCTGGCCTCCCCTCAGCCCGGTACACCCTTCTGGCCGGTACACCCCCTTCGGCTTCCTTGGCCGGCACACTAGCCACCAGTTCCCCCTTTCTTGCCCGGTGCACCTCTAGCCAGTCTTAGAGAGGCCTCCATCCCGTCGTCTTTTCCGAGATTTCCGAAGTTTTATTAAAGGTGTTGCCGCTCTCGGGCGCCCACCTCCAATTGTCGGGTTCCGCCACTCCTTGTGGGCGCGTTCCCTGTATCTCCCTTACCATCCGGGTCAAGGGGAGATGCTGCCGAATTTTCGTTAGAAATAACAACATGTTAAAAGACAAAGGGAAGCGACAAACGAGAAAGGTAATAATATGTTAAAAAGGCAAAAGGAAGCAACAAACAAATGATAATATGTTAAAAAGGCAAAAGGAAGCAACAAACAAATGAAATGAACAACAGTAAAACGCTTCAACCAAGGTAATGGAACCGCAATCAACACAAAGAGAATCGGACCGAATGACAATTAAGCAACTTGAACAGCCGTCTTCCGGAAAGAAAGAAGGGGAGATAATCAAGAGGAAGGGGAAATGAGATCCACGTAGATGGTACAAAAATCAAGGGAGAGAAATAGAAAGGAAAGACATAAGAGAATGGCGGAGGAGTGGGTCCCGTCCAGACCTCGCCCGTCACACCGGCCCCCCCCGGGTCTTCACCGGTACAGCCCACCTTGACCTTCTCTGACACACTCCCAGTTTCGTCCTAGCCGGCACGCTTCCTCGGCCTTTCCCCGGTACACCTTCAACATCCCAACCCGGCACGCCCCTTTTGAGCCTACGCCGGCACACTTCGGCCCCCGCCGTCACCGACACAGTCCTTTGAAGCCTTCCCCCCGGCATACCCTGTGCTCCTTCCCCGACACACTCGGCCAGGCCCTTCACCGGTACACTCCCCACTCCTTACCCGGTACGCCCAGCTGTGGCCTCCACCGATACGCCCTCCTTTCTCGGGCCTTCGCCGGCACACACACCCATCCCCTTAGCCCGGTACACCCCTGCTCTCGGGCCTTCACCGGCACACCCGTCTGGTCTTCCCCGGTATGCCCTTTTGGTGCCTTCGCCGGCACGCTGGCCCCAGTCTGCCCGGTACACCCCTTTAGCCCGGCCCACTCCTCCATACGCACAAATGCAAATAAAAGAAATATAACGGCAACAATAATCAAAATAAACCAAAAAAATACAAATAAATAAAACATATGAAAATTCTAACAAGATAAATAAATAAACAGATAAATGAATATGTATATATATATATATTTTGAACATGTAATAAATAAATAAATAAAAATGCGTGTAATAGATAAAGAATTATATATAATATATATAAAATAGTGACATTACCCAAAAAATGTATAAAGAGGAAATAAGCAACAAAACATTTGAACATATGACTATTTGGAGATCCAAATAAATAATAATAATAATAATAATAATAATAATAATAATAATAATAATAATAATAATAATAATCCATATTGCAGTCCTGTCTCTCCCTGTGACTCGGCATTGAAGGAACAATAATGCTGCCCTCGCAGGTCGGGCCTGAGTCTGGGGAATTGTCCCGACATGGCCAGGCCCCGACTTTGCTCTGGGCCGACATTCCAAATAAGCCGGACTCGTTTCCCACCCCGGATCCATTCCGAGCCACTATTAAAATTATTGTGCATCCGGCAGACATTTGAACGGGTTTATCCCGATTTCCGTTACGTTTCTATCACGGGCCTGTGTCCGAACACCAAAAGGGCTATGAGTGACCGACATGGCCGATGGCTCGTATCCCGATGCGGGCTCTTGTGTGATTTATTCCTTCCCACTCTCGCGCAATTAGTATTAATCCTTTTAGGCCGCAAGGCCCCTAATTTCGACAATTAATCAAGGGTGTTCCCTCGTACGGGGGATGTAAATGACGTCGTGACCTTTATGGCGTGACGGGATCTGGTCCCAACACGAACCACACAATCGTCTGACGAAGTCAGGTCGAGCGCACCATGGGCTCTTCGGAGCCCGAACAAATCGTCACTTTGTGACTGGCACGCCCACGCAATCAATAAACGAATAAACTAACGAGAGAATAACAAGTGATAAAAAGTGCGTCCACAGTCGGGCTTTGAAATTTTTACATAATGTCAGGCCCGACCCGACCCGGCCCAGCATAAGTCGAGCCCGGGCCGTGCTCGGGCCTTAATGTTGAGAAGTCGGGCCCGGGCCGGGCCGACCTAAGCCCGGCCTGGGCCCGACCCATTGACAGCCCTACCCGGAGGCCGATGGTTACATAAATGTTGACCCGGAGGTCGATGATTAAATAGCTGTCGACCCGGAGGCCGATGATTAAATAGCTGTCGACCCGAAGGTCGATGATTAAATAGCTGTCGACCCAGAGGCCGATGGTTACATAGCTGTCAACCCGGAGGCCGATGATTAAATAATTGTCGACCTGGAGGCCGATGATTAAATAGCTGTCGACCCGGAGGCCAATGATTAAATAGCTGTCGGCTTGAAGCCCCGATGGCTGAATATCTGGTCGGTTTAACTCCCCGTCGGTGGAATGTGTTATCGGTTTAACGCCCCGTCGGCGGAATGTGTTATCGGTTTAACGCCCCGTCGGCGGAAGGTTATCGATTTAACGCCCCGTCGGTGGAAGGTTTTATCGGTTAAACGCCCTGTTGGTAGAAGGTGTTATCGGTTTAACACCCCGTCGGCGGAATGTGTCATCGGTTTAACGCCCCGTCGGCGGAATGGGTTATCGGTTTAACACCCCGTCGGCAGAAGGTTATCGGTTTAACGCCCCGTCGGTGGAATGTGTTATCGGTTTAACGCCCCGTCGGCGGAAGGTTATCGGTTTAACACCCCGTCGACAGAAGATTTTATCGGTTTAACGCCCCGTCGGCGGAATGTGTTATCGGTTTAACGCCCGTCGGCGGAATGTGTCATTGGTTTAACGCCCCGTCGGTGGAATGGGTTATCGGTTTATCGCCCCATCGGTGGAAGGTTTTATCGGTTTAACGCCCCGTCGGCAGACGGTTTTATCTATTTAACGCCCCGTCGGTGGAATGTGTTATCGGATGAACGCCCCGTCGGCGGAATGTGTCATCGGTTTAACACCCCATCGGTGGAATGTGTTATCGGTTTAACGCCCCGTCGGCGGAAGGTTTTATCGGTTTAACGCCCCGTCGGCGGAAGATTTTATCGGTTTAACGCCCCGTCAGCAGAATGGGTTATCGGTTTAACGCGCCGTCGGTGGAAGGTTATCGGTTTAATGCCCCGCCGACGGAAGGTTTTATCTGTTTAATGCCCCGTCGGCGGAAGATTTTATCGGTTTAACGCCCCGTTGGTAGAAGATTTTATCAGTTTAAAGCCCCGTCGGCGGAATGTGTTATCGGTTTAACGCCCATCGGTGGAATGGGTTATCGGTTTAACGCCCCGTCGGTGAAAGTTTTATCGGTTTAACGCGCCGTTGGCGAAAGATTTTATCGGTTTAATACCCCGTCGACGGAATGTGTTATCCATTTGACACCCCGTCGGTGGAAGGTTTTGTCGGCTTGGACGAAAGGTCGTGACGCCGACCATATGGGATGTCTATTTGTTGGGATAGCTGAAGGCTGAAGGTAAAAGATCCCGGCTGCCTCGAGACTTTCTTTCTTTTCTTTTCTCTTGTTTCTTCCTTTTCTTTCCTTCTCCATTTGTGTGAAGAGGCGGGTGCAAAGATAATGTCTACCTTGCAACTTTCTTTTTTTTCTTCTCTTCTTCTTTTGTTGTGGGGAGACGAGTGCGAAGACCGCGTTTGCCTCGTGACTTTTCTTTCTTTCCTTCTCTTCTTTTTGTGTGAAGAGGCGGGTTCGAGGACCACGTCTGCCTCATGACTGTTCTTTTGGTTCTACTCTTCTTCTTTTGTGTGAAGAGGCGGGTTCGAGGACCATATCTGTCTCATGTGTCTTTTCTTTCTTCTCTTCTCTTCTTTTGTGTGATGAGGTGGGCTCGAGGACCACGTCTGCCTCATGTGTCTTTTCTTCTCTTCTTTTGTGTGACGAGACGGGCTCGAGGACCACGTCTGCTTCACGTCTCTCGTTTCTTTATTCTGCTCTTCTTTTCTCATTAATGCCTCTGTGCTGGAGTGTATTTCTCTTAATGTGCCCCCATATTGGGGTGTAGCTTTATTTCATATGTGCCCCCTGAGGGGTGTGTTTTGCCTCTTCGCTTCTGTTCCCCCAGGCGGGGTGTATTTTTCATGGCTTCTGTGCCCCCAGGTGGGGTATGTTTCTTCTTCAAATACCCGTAAGATAGGGTGGACTCTTTTCTTCTTATGCTCCCAAGGTGGGATGTAGCTCTCTTTAAATGCCCCCAAGCCCGGGTATACTCTTCACAGCTTCTATGCCCCCAGGTGGAGTATGTATCTTCTTCAAATACCCCTAAGCCAGGGTGAGTTCTTCTGCTTTTTATGCCCCCATGGCGGGGTGAGTTTCTCTATATATGCCCCTGGCACGGGGTGTGTCTTTTGTTTCTTATACCCCCCCATGGCGGGGGTGAATTCTGCTTTGTCTACCCCTGAAGGCGGAGGAGTGCTTCTCTTCATATGTCCCCAGAGCGGGGTGTATCTTTGTTGCTTGTTGTTCCCCAGGTTGGGGTAGATTCTTCTGCTTCTTCTGCCCCTAGAGTGGGGTATATTCCTCTTCGCATGTCCCCGGTCGGGGTGCATTCTTTTCGTTTCATATGCTCCCAGGGTGGAGTGCGTCTTCTGCTTCTTATGCCCCCGGGATGGAGTGTATTCTCTTCATATGCCCCCTGGCATGAGGTGTATCGTTTGCTTCTTATGCCCCCAAGGGGAGGTGTCTTTCTCTTCATATGCCCCCGACACGCGGTGTATCTTTACTTTTTTTATGCCCCCAGAGGGAGGTGTCTTTCTCTTCATATGCCCCGGGCACGGGGTGTATCTTTGCTTTTTATGCCCCTAAGGGGGGGATTCTTCTTCTTCTGCCCCGACACGTTGGGGGATGTCTACTTCTTGTGCACCTAAAGTGGGATGTGTTCTCGATGGCTTTTGTGCCTCCGTGGCGGGGTGTATGTTTCTTCTTCAGATTCCACTAAGCAGGGGTGTATTCTTTTGCCTTATGTGCCCCCAAGTCGGGGTGGATTCTCTTCATGTTCCCCCATGGCAGGGTGTATTCTCTTTATGTGCCCCCAGGAGCGGGGTGTGGTTTGCTTCTTGTGCCCCCTGAGGCGGGGTATCTTTCTTCTTCAAATACCCCTAAGCCGGGGCGTATTCTTTATTACCTCTGTGTCCCCAGGTGGGGTATGTTTCTTCTTCAAATACCTCTAAGATGGGGCGGACTCTTTTCTTCTTATGCTCCCAAGGCGGGATGTAGCTTCTTCAAATGCCCCTAAACCCGGGGGGTATTCTTTATGACTTCTATGCCCCTAGACGGGGTATGTTTTCTCTTCGAATACCCCTAAGCCGGGGTGGACTCTTTTTTTCTTATGCTCCCAAGGCGGGATGTAGCTCTCTTCAAATGCCCCTAAACCCGGGGGGTATTCTTTATGGCTTCTATGCCCCTAGGTGGGGTATGTTTTCTCTTCGAATACCCCTAAGCCGGGGTGGACTCTTTTCGTCTTATGCTCCCAAGGCGGGATGTAGCTCTCTTCAAATGCCCCTAAGTCGGGGAGTGTTCTTTATGGCTTCTATGCCCCTAGGCGGGGTACGTTTTCTCTTCAAATACCTCTAAGCCAGGGTGGACTCCTCTTCATATGCCCCTGAGCCGAGGTGTATCTTTTACTTCTCATGCCCTCGAGGCAGGGTGTATCTTCTTCAAAAGCCCCTAAGTCAGGGTGTATTCTTTTATTTGTTATGCTCCCAAAGTGGGATGTAACTTCTTCAGATGCCCCTAGGCCGTGACGTATTCTTTATGGCTTCTATGCCCCCGAAGCGGGGCGCGTTACTGCTCCTGATCCCCCCAAGGCGGGGGTGTAATTCTTGCCTCTTATGCCCCCAGGGTGGGGTCAATTTTCTTTTTTTTGTGCCCCTAGGTCGGAGTGTATTTTGCTTCATGTGCCCCTATGGCGGGGCACATTTCTTCTTCAAATGCCCCTAAGCCGCGGTGAGTTTCTCTCTTTGTGTGCCCCCAGGCGAGGTATAGTCTTTGCTTCTCATGTCCCCATAGCGGGGTGTAGTTCTTCTTCAAATGCCCCTAAATCGGGGTAAATTTTTGAATATCCCATAAGCTGGGGTGAATTCTTCATGGCTTCCATGCCCCCGTGGCGGGGTATGTTGCTTTTTCAAAGGCCCCTAAGTCGGGGTGTAGCTTTGCTTCTTCTTATGACCCCAGGCCGGGGCCGTTTCTTCCTCTTATGCTTATGTGCCACCAAGCGGGGTGCATTCCTTTCTTCATGCGCCCCTAAGCCGAGGAATGTTGTTTGTCCTGCTTCAAATGCCCCCAAAGGGGGGTGTATGTTGCTTCATGGACCCCGAGGCCGGGGTGTATTCCTCTTCATGTGCCCCGAACCCGGGGCGTATTTTTCTTTATGTGCCCCCAGGCCATGGCACAGCTCTTTGTCTTCATGCCCCGAGACCGAGGTATATTTCTTGCCTCTTATGCACCCCTGGCGGGGTATATTTTTGATGCCCCTAAGCCGGGGCGTAGCTTCTACCTCACATGTCCCCTGAGTTGGGGTGGGTTTCTTCCTTTGTATGCCCCCATGCGGGGTATGTTCCTTTCTTTGCGTGTCCCTCGGTCGGGGTGAGTTTCTTCTTCAGATGCCCCTAGGCAGGGTATATTCTTTATGACTTCTATGTCCCCAGGCGGGGTGTGTTACTTCTTCAAATGTCCCCCCTTAAGCCGGGGTGTCTTCTTTTGGCTTCCATGCCCCCAGGTGGGGTGTGTTTCTTTTTCAAATGCCCCCTGAGCGGGGGTATGTTTTGCTTCTTGGTGCCCCCACGGTGGGGTAGATTCTTATGCTTCTTATGCCCCCAGGTCGGGGTGGATTATGCTTCTTTGCTTCTATTTTGGGGGCATAGAAGCAAAACATACCTCGACCTGGGGGCATAGAAGCAAAGAAGCATAATCCACCCCAGAGCGGGGGTATGTTTTGCTTCTAGTGCCCCCAAGATGGGGTGTATTGTTGCTTCTAATGCCCCCAATGTAGGGTGCAATTCTGCTTTTTATGCCCCCATGGCGGGGTGTGTTCTGCTGCTTCTTATGCCCCTGAGCGGGGTATATCTTTCTTGCATCTTATGCCCCCATGGCGGGGTATATTTCTTCTTCTTATTCCCCGTGGCAGGGTATATGCATGCTCTCTTCGGGAGTGGTGGCCATGCTTGACCCCATTGCTATAAAGTATTCCCCACAACGGGCAACAATTCATCAAGCTATAATTGTGGTTTGTTGGATCTTCTAACAGCCACTCGAGGGTCCGTCTTGTGCCGAATAGAGGCAGCAAGAAGGTGGAACGTACCGGGGCATTGCAACACGGACTTGGACCCTCCTAGAGTCGGGCGGGATGCCGGCCTTCTTCTTGTCCTTTTTGGTCGGCGGTGCTTGCCAATTTTTTCCTTTTGTCCTTTCTTTTCTTCTCTTTTCTCTTTTCTCTTCTTGTGCATAATAGACCAAGGTGGGTACGCAGGAGAGCGCTCACCCCCTTAGGGAGGGGATGAGTGGTTCGCTCCACCGCATCAATCCCACAGTGGTAATCATTATTCAGCACGGGTGTTGACGGATGCGGCCGTACAACCCTCTCTCGCCAATTCTTTCTCTTCCTTTTTTTTGTTTCTTTCTTTTTGTTTCTTTTCTTCTCTTTTTTTTGGGGAGAGGGGGTTTGATTTCCCCTCCCTTCTTCTTAGCGGCCTCCATGATTCCTGGAAGCGGTAGGTGCCTCGGAGTAGCATCTTCGAGGCGACAAAGATAATTTCGCCTAGTCCGACTTTTCTCCCCATAGGGCTAGGGGAGACAGTACCTGCAATTCATCAAAACAGGTAAACAATATTTATTAGAAGGCCATGAGGCCCTGAATCTCTGACGAAGAGATGAAGGGTGGTTTCAGTCCTACCGGGCGTGCCAGACTTGTGGACGCACTTTTCGTTCACTTATTGTGTTGTTCGGTTATTCGGGAATGATCGATTCGTCTATTAAGTGCGTGGGCGTGCCAGTCACAAAGTGACGATTTATTCTGCGCTCGATCTGACTAATCAGACGATTGTGTGGTTCATGTCGGGACCAAAACCCATATCATTTACATTCCCTCTGAGAGGAGAACACCCTTGATTAATTGTCGGGAATCAGGGCCTCATGGCCAAGAAATTAGATCGAGAGAAACAAGACGATAGCGATCTTGAATCGGTTGAAAAGCCCTATGTCTAGGGAAGTAAGCATTTGAAATATGTCGGTCACTCAAGGGACCATTTTGATATTCGGATGTGGACGCACTTTCCGTTCACTTATCATGCGGTTGGTCTATTCAGGTGGTTGATTCGTTTATTAAGTGCATGGGTGTGCTAGTCACAAAGTGACAATTTATTTCGCGCTCGATCTGACTAATCAGACGATTGTGTGGTTCGTGTCGGGACTGAAACCCGCCGCGCCATAAAGGTCACGGTGTCATTTACATCCCCTTGGAGAGGGGAACACCCTTGATTAATCGTCGGGAATCAGGGTCTCATGGCTAGGAAATTATGTCGAGGGAAACAAGACGATAGCGATCTTGAATCAGTCAGAAAGCCCTATGTCTAGGGAAGCAGGCGTTCGGAACATGTTGGTCATTCAGGAGACCGTTTAATATTCGGACGGGTGTCCGACTTGAGAATATCGTAATTGTCGCGGGAAGACCTGGAACATATGTATGCCGGGGTATGGCAAATTTATTATTCCGAGGAACATGAAACATTCGGTTAAATCCCGACTAGTGTAGTAGAAAACCAGTGAATTTATTGGCCCGGTGCGAGATCGAGTCAGGACCATACCAGGGGCGCCTCCCGCGGTCCAAACGAGGCTTGCGTGGGCATCATTAATATTTCCGGCGCCGAAGGGGGGCGGGAAGGTGTCCCGTGACTAGATTCCAAAGCAAAGACATGTTCAAAGATATCGGGCTATAGGCCTAAGATATGGGTCAGGCGATGGCCATGATTAGGGCGAACCCATGGTCTACGCATGACCCAGGGAGGTCTTATCAATATTCCCATGCATAGGGTCCAGGGATGATGAGAGTCACATCGTTCTATTCATATTTTTGTCGGTCATTCATGGACCACTTTATGTTCGAACAAAGGTCCGTACTGAAGGCGTAAACGGAAACAAACCCGTAACAATATATGCCGAGTTCACGACAATTTCAATGAAAGAGCGGAAATCAATCCCAATGGGAATGAGTCCGATTTGACAAACTATCGGCCCAGAGCAATGTCGGATTACGACCATATTGGGATGGCTCCCTGGGTCCGAACCTGACTTGGAGGGGCGGCGCTAATGTTCCCTTTATACTGGGTCTTGAGGAGAACGAGGATGCGGAACAGATCTCATCGTTTTGTTATTATTTGAACTTTTATTATTACTTTTTGTTTTATCTTATGTCTCATGGAGAGTTTGTTATTGTTATTACTTATTTATTTTATCATTATTTATTTGATTTGTTATATTTCTTGAGCTTATTATTATTATTACTTATTTCTTTATTATTATTATTATTTGTTTATTTTGAATTTGTTATTATTATATATTTTGTGTTATTACTTATCCCTTTTTTGAATTTCTTATTATTATTATTGTTATTATTTTTTATTTTTATCATTATTTATTTATTTATTATATTTTCTTTTGGCTTATCATTACTATTACTTGTTCCATTATTATTATTATTATTATTTATTCATTTTTTTTGAATTTCTTATTGTTATTTATTGTTATTATTATTATTATTTGTTATGTCGGGAGCGTGCCCGGTGAAGGGTTGGAGGGTGTACCGGATAGGCCACTGCTAGGGTGTGCCGGGCAGGGTCGACCAAGGGTGTGCCGGGCAAGGTCGGCCAAGGGTGTGCTGAGGAAGCCTGGGGAGGTGTGCCGGGTAGGCCTCACAGGGGAGTGCACCGGGTAGGGAGGCGCATAGGGGAAGGCGTGGCTGGGCGTACCGGGGAGTTTTGCAGTTGGGCGGTGCCGGGTAAGGGCCTGGCCACGTTGTACCGGACCAAAGGGAGTTAGGGCGCACCGGGGAGGACACAGCTAGGGTGTGCTGGCCAGGGCTGCAGCTGGGGTGTGCCGGATAAGGTGAGGATTGAAGTGTGCCGGAGAGGGCAAGGCCGAGGGTGTACCGGCGACGGCCCCGGGAGGAGGGGAGTACCAGGCTAGGGGCGCTGAAGGTGTGTGCCGAATAGGGCCATGGAGAGTGTGCTGACAAAGGCACGGATAGGGTGTACCGGAGAAGGGTCTGGGCTGGAGTGTGTCGGCCTGGGCCCTCAGAGGGTGTGCCGGGGAAAGCCTAGGGTTGGGTGTGCCGGGTAGGCCACGGTGGAGTGTATGATGGGCGAGGTCTGCCCAGGTTTATGCACATGTGAGATGTGTGAGGGGCCGGTTGGCCAAGGTTGACGCACATCGGGGATGTGTGGAAGGGTTTTCTTCTTATTTGTGAAATGCATGCGGGGGTTCTTGATTTGATTTTCTTTTATTCACGTAAGTCATGTTTGGGGTTGTGTTCATCGGTCCGTCACAAGGATGTATTGTGTTCAGTTATTCGGGATCTTCGTGGTTCTCTTGTTTCAGTTAAAGTGTTTTATTATTTATTTCATTTGTTTGTTACTTCCTTTTGTCTTTTAATGTGTTCTTATTTCTGACAAAAATTCGGCAGCATCTCCCCTTGACCCGAGATGGAAGGGGATAACAAGGGACATGCCCACAAGGAGTGGCATGAACCAATAATTTGAGGTGTGTGCCTTGGCAGCCACCTTTGAGAAAACTTCGGAAAACTCGGGGGAAAATTCTGAATAGGAAACCACTTAGGCTGACATGAGCTATGAATGCACCGAGGAAGCAATGGCTGGAGACCACGCCTAAGGCTGGCTGGGGTGCACCGGGTAAGAGGAGGTAGCAGGTGTGCCGGCAGAGGCACAAGTGGGGTCTGCCGTTGGAGGCACAGGCAGGGCGTGCCGCTGGAGGCACGGCAAGGGTGTGCCGCTGGAGGCACGGCAAGATGTGCAGGCCAAAGGGGGAGGCCAGGTGTGCCGGGCTAGGGAGAGAATTGTTCCCGTGAGAGGGGGGATCTTTCCCTTGACATGGGAGGTCAGGCAGGGGAGCTATGGAGAAAGCAAAAAAGGAGAGGAACGTCTGTAGGGAGGCGTCAAGCGTCAAGACGTTTGCAGGCTTCTATTCTCACAATAGGGGATGCCCCAAGGGAGCTAATACATCGTGAGGGGGAAATGGAGAGAGGGGAAACAAAACGAGGCACAGTGGGGAGGGGAACAGAGCATTAACTCTTCCCCTCCCACAGCTCACTCTCTTCTCTCTTCTCTCTTTTCTTCTTCTTCTTTTTCCCTTCGCACGGACGCCGGGAGCCGGAGTAGCAACGGAGAGGGGAAGGGCAGCAGGCCCTCTCCCCCTTTTCTTCTTCTCTTCTTTTTCTTCTTCTCTTCAGACGGTGGCGGTGGGTGGAGCAGCAGCACTCTCCCCTCTCTTCCTCTCTTCTCTCTTCGCACAGATGGCGACGGTGGGAGGAGCGGCGAGCCCTCCCCCCTCTTTTCCTCTCTTCTCTCTTTGCACAGACGGCGGCAGTGGGAGGAGCGGCGAGCCCTCCCCCCCCTCTCTTCCTCTCTTCCTCTCTTCTTCTCTTCTCCTTCTTCTTCTCTTCTTCTCTTCTTCTCTGGTTCTTTCTTTTCTTCTCTTCTCCTGTTCACTGTCTGTGTGTGTATATATGTCCTCTTTGTCGCAGAGGAGCGGGGGTTTTGTATCCTCCACGGCGGGGCATCAACGGCGGGAGTCCGGACCGACATTAAATGGGATTTGACTTCCCCCTCTTCGATGGCAGGAGGTAGGTAGCGTGTCTTCCTCCCTGGACGACACCTCACCTAGCTCGCTGCGCGCCAAGGATCATAGGTCATGGCGTTGAGATTGCTTGCCGGTTGCACCGGGTGAAGACCATCCGAAGTGTGCCGCTGAATGGCCGGGCAGCTGTGCCGCTGGGAGACTGGAAGAGTGTGTCGCTGAGGGGCTGGCAACGTGTGCCGTTGGGAGGGGTAGCAGGGTGTGCCGCTGGAAGGCCGCCCTAAGCGTGCCGCTGAAGGGGCAATCGGCGGTGTGCCGGGCAGGACGTCCAGGGGTGTGCCGCCGAGGGCACCGGACGAGTGTGTCGGTGAAGACGTCCCGGGGGGTGTACCGCTGGGGGCACTGGACGAGTGTGCCGGTGAAGCTTCGTGGCGGGTGTGTCGGTGGGGGCGTGCCGCTGGAGGGCCACCGGAGGCGTGTGTCGTTGGAGCGTTGCGGGGGCGGCTGGCCTGGGCATGCCGTTGAAGGATGGCGAAGGGGGGTGTGCCGACGAAGAGCAGCCAAGCTGGGCATACCGGCGAAGGGGGCCACGCTGGGCGTGCCGCTGAAGGCAACGCGCGAGCGTGCCACTGGAGGCGTCCACGGGCGTGCCGCTGAAGACGCTCAGGAGGGGTGTGCCGCTGAGGAGCTGAAAGTGTGCCGCTGGAAGACACGGCGAGTGTGCCGCTAGAGGGCACGAGGGAGTGCGCCGTTGGAGGGCACCAGTGTATGTGCCGCTGGAGGGCAACAAGGGTGTGCCGTTGGAGGCCTTCGTGGGCGTGCCGTGGGAGGCACTTCAAAGTGTGCCGCTAGGGCCTTCTTTCCTTCTTTTCTTCTTTTCATCTTCTCTTCTCTTTTCTCCTCTTCTTTATTCCCCTGCACGCAAACATGGGGTGAGAAATTTTTAGTGTCCACAATGTGATATCCAATAAAATGAACGAATAGTTTACATTTAGTGTTTTCATAAATATCCCTTTCTCAAAGCTGCCAGGTTAAATCAAATGGTCACCTAGTTTGCATTCATAAATGTGTGACTCTAAAATGTTTAATGTTTTGTGAACCATAAATTGATTCTGCTTGTTTGTTCTTCCGGGTTCCTGCCTAGGTTCTTATAAATGCAAATAGGTGAATATTTTATGTCTAATTTCATAAATATCATGTTCTTTGTTCTACATATCATAATTGATACTGGCCTAATTTCTAACATCGCTACTATTATTAATGAGGTGCAGGATAGGGATTTTTGTGTTGTTCCATTGTAGGATGATATTAATAAGGTGGTGTTTTCTATGTCCCCAAATAGCGTCTTAGACCCTGATAATTTTACAGGACACTTCTACTTGGCTTGTTGGTCAATCATATTTGATGATCTTTGTGAAGCAGTTCAGAGTTATTTCTATCACTATTTTATCATGATTTTGATCTATTTGTCGTGATTTTCATCTGTTTGTCGTGATTTAGACAGATGCAACACTTTATCTTAATGTTGGTTAACTTTTCTATGAAAACATTTTCCTCAGGCATTTGACCAAAGTAAATAATACGAAACCTTCCCATTAGGTGCTGTCTCCTAAATTATGCAATAGAGTATTAACAGGCAATTAGAACATATATGGGTAGAACTTATCATGGGGTCAAAATAAGCAAGAGCGATAGCAGGCCATGGGCATAATTAGTTGATCTATTTTCTATCAACATTTGATTCTACTGAAATCTGGTCTGCCATGCTATGTGATTTGGTTTAGTCATCAGCTTTTTCCTTGCCATGATAACAGATCAAGGCTAATGGTACACTAATGCAAATGGTTGCTACGGATTGGTTACGATCAGATAAACGGGAGGACGACCTTGGTGGTAGACCTGGTGGCATTGTCTAGATAAATTCCAAGTGTTCCTTTATTTCTTTAAAACTTGTGTGCATTTATGTGTCTCATTATTAACTTTCTTGAAGAACATCTTCATTTTCGTTTCTTTTATGGTGTGTGGATTTCACAATGCCAATGCAGAAATATGCCACACAAGGTGGGAATGAATTTTTCTTCATTGTGAACATCCAGGTGAAAATCATGTTTTGCATGTAAATGGGTTCATTCTTTTACCCATGAGATTTCAGAGCGTTTCTCACAGGAATCAATCATATTTAGGTTCCAGGTTCAATCACATATAATCTTGCATTATACTACATGATGCATCATCTTGCTACCTTAAAAAAATATCTTGCTGCTTTTTCTGTTTGACCGGGCTCATGGATAGTCAAACAGAGTGTGGGCAAAAAAGCATGTTTGGTGGGTCTAGCTCTTGAAATAAATTATTTTAGTGGGAGCAACTACTTGGAGGTGAAAGCATCTGTTCTTTGTAGAGAAAAATTATATGTTCTTTATAGGGCTTCGATAATTTTGATCTGTGGATGCAGCTCATTGTTCGTCGGTAGGAGGCCATGTTTGCTTTTTACAATTAAAAGATGAAGATTCTTGAGTAACACCTTTGAGGACAAACCTTATGTATCCATATTCAGCTGTCAATTGTGAATGAGCATAGCATGTTCACCTCTGGTTGTGAACTTATGCATGTGCTTTTATGTAGTGTGCAGCTTGCCGGTATCCACTTCTCTTGGGTGCCAGCCAAAAATGCCGTTGATAATAAAATGCTTGGCAACCAAAATTGATTGATGAATTGCCTTCTTTTTTAACTTTTACATGATATACCTTTTTTTTATTTGAATGAAATACTTCAACAGATTTTTCCTGTGCAACCCGAAAGGGGGGATGGGGGCAAATTGTGTTGTCATTCATTCATCATTTCACACTTGTAGTTGACAATTAAGTTGGAGCTCAGGCCCTCTCCTCTTCATGTGGAGGAAGCTGTCAACTTCATGACCAAACCTGGTAACTACCCCTATGCATCTTGGTAGCCTAATGACCCTAACCTTGGCTTTGATAGTGCCAAAGTTACATGAGTGTAAATGAGGGAAATTTAGATCCGAAAATTTACAGTTAGCATGAGTTTTGGTGCAATGTGAGTTTTCTTCGGATTAAGAAAATAACAATATATCTCTGTTTTCAATCATCAACATATACTTGTCCGCATCCCACATTATTATCAGGGAATGTGGAAAGTGAAAATGTAAGTTTTCTCATGTTTTCATTTTCCTAAAAGGTTTTGAACAGCAGCCCTTGTAACTCTTACAGTATTTTTGAAGACATAGTTTAATGATTACTATTAAAAAATACTTTTGATCTATACATTTTTATCAAAAGACCAGACATTATTCATATTATACCTGCATTTTATCTATTTGAGGCAGGAGTTTCTACTGAATGTTGACCCCATGAATATTGAATTCTCACATAAGCATTTGGCATCAACGTCTGACTTCAGATTTGGTGTTACTTGGATTTCTAGATGAGCTGCTCTTTTGCCAATATTATTGGCATTCATTTATGATTTATGTTCGGTGACATTTTTCTTTATAGGTACTCTATATTTAACTATTGTGTCCATATGCTTATCTCTTTTTTTATCTTCCTTCTTATTCCTGCTTCCAGGCATTACAGTGAGAACAAGCAACCTTCTTCTAGCGTGCATAACTTTATGTTGTTGCTGTTACAAGAAGTCTTCTAATTTCACCTTGATCAGTTGGGCTGTGAGCATGTAGTTACGAGGGCTGTGGTCCATATTTTATGTTAGAGAATGGAAAATTGGAGATATGATGCAACTCTTATTTTCTTCTTTTTTTCATGGACAAAGTTAGAAAAGGGCAAAAATAAGATGGTGGAGAAGCACATTTTTCTTATTTTTGTGTCCCTATTGATCATCTCATCTTTCTTCGCTTGATGAATCACCATCGGTGTTCTGTTATAGAAGGATCCTTTGTCCATCATCCAGTCTTGTTTGGGTTATTGGTGTAGAACCGATTCATGTTTGGGCCTGTTCTAGTCTATAGGCAAAATTGAAAGGTTCAGGATCCGGGTCAGATCCGATTTCGGATCCTCTGGTTATATTGTCTATGCAAAACACACTCATTATGATTGGATTCGAAAATAGATCAATTGGATCTGAAATTTTCGGATGCAAACATGCAAATTTGGATCTACCTTGCCCACTATCTATACATGATATATACATTAGGATTTCGGATCAGATCCGAATCCAAAAGTCAAAGTTCAGATTTGGGTCAGATCCGGATCCGAAATATAATTTTATTCTGAATTCGGGTTGGATCTGGATCTGAGATTATCGGATCCGAATTCGGATCATGAAGGATCCGACCCGAATCCGATATTAATTATCATGCGTGGGCCATGCATGATTTAGCAAGTGGGTGTTCCCGGCCATTAATTAGTATGATCACTGGTTGGATTAACTAATATTCTCGTGTGTGTGTGTATATATATATATATATATATATGTCTTCTTTAATTTACAACATCGATCATTAATTTGACCTTCATGTTTACATGCATCCGCGTTCTTTCGAAAGCAAACGCAGCGAGTTTATGTGGTACTTAATTAGTTTTGCCCTCTTCGTTAAATTTGGAGTAAAAAAACATCGTCTTGGCTGCTTTGGTTATCAAAAGTACTTAAAATTTTCTTCAAGTTGGACCTAGTTATTTAGTTGAATGAGCTAAATCGACTTCTTATCGAGTCTGTTTACGTACGAGTTTTTTTATTGACCATACCCGTTGAGTTGCCCAAATTTAACCGCACGTCCTTATATACGATCCGATTGACAGTCGGATGACTTGAAAATTAAAAAAAAAATAAAGATCGGACATCCTAAATGGGCAGAACGTGGTCGGTCCATTATCTTGGACAAATTAATGTGGGCATCCAATCTTTTCTCAAATGTTTGACGACTATGTATACAGAAATATAAACCCAATTAATTTGAACCGACCTCAAAAATAATTTTAAAAAAATGGTTGCATCCCATGGCAGGGGAAACTCCTTCCAGGCAGTACACGCTGGAAATCTTATGATCCAGCTGCAGCACCGAGGTCCACTTGTGGGTAGAACAGACCCAAACATGAATCGGTTCTGCACCAATAATCTCCCATAATCATTTATCTCTCTCTCTCTCTCTCTTCGGTCACCTCCTAACAAGGAAACTCCGTATTCTCTTAAACATTATTTAGATTTTATCGAACATGTCAAAAGTTATATTTTATAAATTTAAAAATTGTAACAAAAAGCACAGTGAAATATTTTTTAAAGGAGAAATAATCTTAAGAAAAAAATCACTCCCAATATTCTCAGTTCCCCGGACCGAATTCGAACAATATCTCGAGAAAACATAGTAACGGCGGAGACTTAAAATAGTCGCGAACGTTATTAATATTTTTGACTGCGACTATCGCCGGCCACTAATGTTATCGTAAAGAATGTTTGTTGCGAATATTTTCACGATGGCTACCGTCAATCGTCATGAATAATTTTACAGCAGTGATAACTAAGTACTATTATTAGTGACTTCTAACTACCGTCATTAATAATATTTTTTAAAAATAAAAAATTAATCTATTAACGATGACGATAAAGTCGTTGCTAATATAATTCGTTAAAAAAATTGTTTCGCGATGACTCTTAGATATATAGTCGCTAATATGAATTGTAAAAAATATTGTCGACGATGACGGTACAATCGTCGCTAATATATTGCTTATAAATATATATATATATATATAAATAGTGACGATGGCAAAACCATCACCAATAAATATTGGTGACAACTGCGGAACTATCTTCAATAAGTATCGGCGACTGATTGCATAATCGTGACGTGCACTCACGCCTGGATAGAAATTTAGGGCGTATTTGGAAAGACTAGTGAAATTTTGTTTTTTTAAAAGTTCCTAGAGAGAGAATAAACTATTTTATAGATATTTTTTGGACTTTTCAAAAGTTAGTTTTTTTGTTCTTATATCTCTCTAAAACTAAAACAAAGTGATTTTGAGAAACTTGTTTTGACTTTGGGTTGCACAATCGTCGACAATAATTATTAATGATGACTGCATAATCGTATCTATAATTTTTACACTATCATTAGCAATGGCCGTAAAATGTCGTTAAAACTATACAACCCGCTCAATAATATTAGTTTTTTAAAAATAAATTTAATATTTTCATTATAAAAATGAAAGCTTTTAAAAATATACATGATAGGTTCATGATAATGTTGCTAAGCGACTCCAGGACACCACCGGTTTCACCCGCCACTCTTTCCCCCACAAGTATTTAGGTTTCCCTTTGGTGCTTGGCAGAAGCAAGAAGATTCATTTTGCTGGCATTTTAACTCTATCCAAAAGCACATTGCAGGTTGGAAATCTAGTCTACTATCTCAAGACGCCAAGTTGATATTAATTAAACATGTCTTGACTTCATTGCCTATCTACTCTTTGAAATCTTCTCCCTTTCACATTGGGACTCATCAATTGCTTGAGCAGTCCCTTGCTAACTTTTTCTTGTTGTATATGCCTTGCATATGTTTTTGATGATAACTAAACTTTATGATATGAGGTTTCATGAGTTTACAATGTTTCATACGATTCAGGTTTGCTACATGCTACTTGGCTTTGTGATAACCGAAGAGCCCTTGTGCTGTTCATGTTTGGTTGAGATGGCAAATAGCTTTTGGATGTTCATAACAAATTGGGATTGGTGATGATTTTTGAACATGTAATGGTTTATGCGTGGATGATTATACCATATGTGCTTGATTTGACTTCTATTCAGTTGATAATCATTGATCATTGTGGAAGAATGAGTCGATGTCAAAAGGTGAGCTTTTAGAATGGAGATTTTGATATCCACGTAGATCTCATGTCTTACTTTGTCTTTTACAGGAGAGAGACGGTTGGAAGACACCTAAAATATCATGTGGATGCATGGTAACATCCATTTATGTGAATCTTGGTGGAAAGAGGTTGACATGTGATTTTATAATGATTGAACTCCAAGGAACACTTGGTTTTTATGTGTAAACATTTAACCTCTTCCTAATCCCTTGTGCTATCCATGTTGCATATACTCACTTGATACCTTCATGTATATTCCTCGTACGGTTTTCATGCTAACTACAAGGTTTGATCCCCTCATGCAAACACTGGCAAACTGAGTTGAATGGAACTTGGTCACATGATACACTCACATTGGATGATTGTAGTGCTATATAAATCTTACGGATAATTGGGTTGAATGAAGCTCAGATTATATGAATATTGTTGCAAGCACAAGCCTTGATCATATGGATATGTTTTGCTAGGCTAACAACTTATTTTTGCAGGATCTTCACTGTTCGATCGACCTGAGAGCAAGGGCCGGTCGACCAGAATTAACAACAGCTTGAAATCTAGAATTTTACAGATTTCGGTCGACCGCCAACCCAGGGTCAGTCGACCGGTTTTCCCAGCAACGAAAAGCCCAATCTCTGTAAAATTTTGGTTGACTGCCCCATATTTTGGTCTAAAAGCCACCCAACTTGCCTAAATTCATGGATCTGGTTTTTGGCTTGTCCCTTGACCATCCTAGGTCTTATAAAAACAACTATTGGGCTAAGAAACCAAGATGATGCAAGAGGATCAAAGGGAGGCCATCAAAGGAGAAAGAGAGCTGCAGAAACAACTCCGTGAACAGTGATCCATCCACAAGTTTTTCATCAAACCTCAAGCTTTTCAAGATCTATTAGAAGGAAATCAAGTGGAAATCAAGTGGAGATTCAAGCCTCATTCAAGATCTGCATCATACACTCAAGGGGAGCCGAAATCAGGAGTTTTCTCAACTGTGTTTCATTTATCTTTGTGTTTTGAGCTTCAAGTCTTGTTCTTTGTAATCTGCAAACATCAGTATGTGTGTGGATCGATTTAGATCCGTGGTCGTGTGGATTGTCTTGTTCAGATCCGTGTGTATGCGTGGATCTTCTTAGATCTGCATGTGTGTGTGTGGATCTATCCAGATCCAGTTGTACAAGTGTGTAGAGTGCTGCATTTGTCGCAGCTCGTGTGTGTGTTGTTGATCCGGTCATCGGATCGTGTTGGAGCTCGTCTCCGTGTGTGTGTTGGGGCACGTCCCCGTATGTATGTGTGCAGGCGTCATCCTGCGTGTGTGGTTGGAGTGTATCTCCGTGTTGGGGATTCATCCCCGTGCTGGTTTACAGTAGTGAAGCCTCACCGGATTTTGGTGAGGGGTGGACGTAGGTTGCCGTCATTGCATCCGAACCACCTTAAAAATCATCGTACATTATGGCTTGGATTGTGTGGTTTGGCTCATTTCTTCTACCCCCATTCTGTATGATTGATATTGCATATTATCTCTTTCGCATTTGTTTCTTCAGATCTAGCATAATTAGTTATCATGTGTAACAGATCTTGATAGATCCCATTTGTGCGTTGCTAGTTCATCACATCTCTTTTAAATAGGGTAAAAGTTTTCTAATTTTGTAATCACCCAATTCACCCCCCCTCTTGGGTGTCATTGATCGCGGGACTTTAATTAGTATCATAGCTAAGGCTCTATTTTTCTTAGATTTAAGAATTTAGAGAGATCCAGATCAATGACTACCAAAATGTACTCATTGAATTCTCCACCGGTGTTTCATGGTTCTAACTTTGATTTGTGGTTAGGAAGAATGTGTAGTCTAGTCAACTCATACGATCCTAAGTTATGGAAGCTTATTTCACATGGTCCTTATGAGTTACCTAAAGGCAAATCTGTCTGGACTGCAGATTATAAGCTCAAACATGATCAACATTGCTTGGTTTTAAGTTTATTTACTACCGCAGTTAATGCTAATAGTTTTCCCTTTATCTCCCGTTGCAGATCCGCAAAGGACATATTGGATGGCTTGGCTGAATTCCATAAAGAGAATGAGGACAAATGTCTTATGGCAGGTATGAGTGATCACAGCAGTGATCAGCAAAATGGATCACCCTCGGAGGTGAATTCAGATTTTGAAAATATATATCTTGATGATCTATTGGTTGCATACGATGAGCTTGCAAATAAATATAAGAAGCTAAAATCTGAAAATAAAAAATTGAAAAAGAAGGTTGAACAAAATAACTGTGTTTCCTCCTGTAAAAATTGCTCTCATTTAGAGGAAATGATTGAGACTCATGTGTTCGACATTGAATTTCATAAAGATCAAATTTGCTCCTTAAGAAATGAGAACAAGGAAATGTCTGCAAAACTAAATTCAATGACCGATGATCAAACCTTGATAAATGAACTCATTCATGATGAAAAGCTTGTGAAAGAAAATAAGAAACTGAAGGAATTGAACATGGTCATTTTTGAAAGATTGTTGTTTCTTGAAAAATGAAAATCTGTGGTTGTAAATGAATGTGAAAATATGAATGAATTAAAGCAAGAAGTAGAATGCCTTAAGACTATCAATGCTGTGCTGAATGTTAGCCTTTCTACTTGTGAAGAAGAATTTTCCGATACTGAATTACACATTTCATCTCTCTAATCTGAAATCCAGGACTTGAACAATTCGATGTCCAAATTTGTGGAGGGACAAGATAATCTAGATAAACTTTTGGACATGAAAGTTAATTTTCAAAGGGAATGCCTTGGCTACAATCCTGTAAAAAGGAAGTCTTTTGTGAATAAGGTTTATACCTCATTTGTTCAAAGTTCAAGTATAGCCAGTACCTCTATTTCACCTCCAAAGCAGTCTTCTGTTCAAGAGATTCAAAAAGAAAATAAAAATTAGAAAATTAATTTGCATCAAAAATTTAAAAATGCTACTAGGACCACTATGCATGTTAAACATACTTCTGCCACACACACACATACAACTAGAAAGAAAATCTCATACTTTTATTGTGGAAGACAAAGACATGCCATGCATGATTGTTTTATTATGAAGAATGATGATTTGGAAGCATGCAGGAATAGAATGCACAATGGAAAAGACAAGGGTAGGTCGACGCACCCCAAGGCTAAACAACACTACCAACCTATGGTGTCAACACATCCTGTGTTCTGGACCCATTACCCTCAGTCAAATCTAAGGGTAGGTCGACCTAGGATTTTCAATGTGTTCAACACACCACTTGCATATTGGAAACAATATCAGAACAAAAAGTCACATGCTTCAAATAATCTTCATGCTTTCAAGTATTCAAAGTCATGTTGACTTTACTGTGGTAAATCTGGGCATAACATGCATGATTGTTTTCTGAAGGAAAATGATGAATTGAATGTTGTCAAGAAGTGGAAGCCACGTGCCAATAATGCTGCTAACCCACAAGGACCCAAGATGGTTTGGGTACTTAAAAATGCAAAATGAGAAATATGTTTTGCAGGTGTGCCTTAGGAATAAGAAGCATAAAATATGCCTTCAGTTAATAAGGTAAGGCACACTGACATGGCGACATAAGTCAGGTTAAAAGAAAAACTAAAAGAACTGAAATCTGGATACTCAGGTGATATCCCTCTTACTCTCTCCAGTAAGTGTGCCATGTCTTGATTCATATTGTGCTGAATAGTTATGTGATTATGCACATGTCTGTGTGTTGAATAGTTATGTGATCATGCATTTCATCCGCAGTCAGTTGCATATCTCTATGCACATCACTTGTCACATAGCATATTGTTGAAGAAGAGGTTGGGAACAATCAAAATTTTACTTCATGCATTGAGTTTGCATATACCTTCACACTTTGTCATGCAAAGGTTGAACATTGTGAATTCATGTCATAATGCATTGCAATCCTCCCGCCTTCATTACATCCATGACTACATAGTATATCAAATGGTGACATGTGGAAGGGTAGGTTAAGCCTGTCTGAAAATTATCACTACGCGTGAGGTGATCTTCGGATCTAAGTTCTCCACCTGGTACTATGAGTCAATTACTTAAAGGCTACATATGGCATTTAAATTTTACTGAACATTTCACATTATTGCTCATTAAGGGGGAGTTGCCAGTACAGTCTTATGAACTTAACATCTAGGTTCACATCTGACTTATGCATTAAGTCTAGAATTTCTTAAGGGAATGTTAGTGTGAGCGACGTCACGCGGATTGCCGGAGGCGAGCGGAGCGCGCGGGCTCGTTTTGCTGCGACACAGAAAAAAGAGGGAGAGAAGCAGAGGAACCACCCCGGGAGATTGCTCCGGCGGGGTGTGCAGAATAGATACAGCGAAACAAGATATGGGGATTAAACGGCCATAGCGGTAAATGACTCTCCGCGACCTCGGGGGATGGGAATGGTGCAAAATTTAAATGATAGTAATTTAAACGGCCATACCGGGAAATGACTCGCCGCGGCCTCGAAGATATGGCACATATAACGATAATATATAATATGAATAGTAGAAATTTAAACGGTCATTGCGGGAAATGACTCGCCGCGGTCTCGAAGATATGGCAGATATAAGAAGCACAGAATATAAGTGGCAGGAATTTAAACGGCCATTGCGGGAAGTAACTCGCCGCGGCCTCGAAGATATAACAGATATAAGCACATTACAAAATATAAGTGGCAGAAATTTAAATGGCCATTGCGGGAAGTAACTCGCCGCGCCCTCGAAGATATAACAGATATAAACACAGCACAGAATATAAGTGGCAGAAATTTAAACGGCAATTGCAGGAAGTAACTCGTCGAGGCCTCGAGGATATAACAGATATAAGAACAGCACAGAATATAAGTGACAGAAATTTAAACGGCCATTGCGGGAAATGACTCGCCACGGCCTCGAAGATATGATGTGATCGCCAGGGGCCGGAGACCCCAAAATGAAAAGAGTGATCGCGCTTACCTCAAAAGTAGGAAATGGCGGGTTACTTCTTCCTCTCCCTCCGGCCGGCCAATGGAGACGGCTTTTCTTGGTTACCCTTGCAAAAGAGGAAACATACAGATAACAAGTGAATCAGAAAAATGACAGTGTAGTATTAGTCTCTTGTGATGAAAAATGATGAAATATGGGCGAGACACACACCTGGTTGGTGTTGTTTTTAAACCCCTCTCGGACACGAGTAGGAGAAAAATGCTATGATGGATGGAAGATCATGTAAACGTGCATAAAAATAGATCTCTCTTATGAAGCGAGATGACAGATGACGGGATGATGCATGCAACGGAAATGACAAAAGAGAGTGAGAGAGAATGGCTTATTGAAGATGCCGATGGCGGGATCCGGCGGAGCTTCGACAGCATAGGGATGACGTGGAAGCACGATAGACGGAGTTAGCCTTCCTCTCGTGAGCGCGGGCACTCGGGAATCTAGCAGAACCTCCTCCTACAAAAGCCCACGGGTTAGGAAAGGGATCCGGCAGAGTCTCTCTTTCCTCTGTTGGATCTGAAGCTCTCTCCCTTCGAGGGAGAGGGTCTTCTATTTATAGGAGAAAGTTTTATTGAGGCGTCTGGGGTCTTGGACTCCTCTATGTTGAGGCGTCCAGGGTCATGGACGCCTCTATTATTTTTTTTATAATTTCAATTCATTGAGGCGTCTAACCATCTTGACGCCTCAATACTCAGGCGTCCAGCTCCCCAGACGCGCCCCTTCTACCCACCGAAATAATGCCAGAAACCGCCGGTGGTTTCGACATGCTCGTGACTCCTAAACCGCGTCTCGGAACAAAGACGTCTTCATGTTTGGATTTATTCGAAACGTCAAACTAAACGGCTGGAGCGACGCCGCGTGCGCGCTACACGAGGCTCTGAAGAAGGCGTCTAGGCTCCTAGACGCCTTTAAAAGAGGCGTCATGTTACCCTGCCACCTTCAAAAGGATAAAAAAGGTTCTAAAAAATATTTTAAAAAATAAAAAAAAATATTTCAAGAAGGCGTCTAGGCAGGGTGACACGTTTAAAAAATAAGAAAAAATTATTCAAGAAGGCCTCTAGGCAGGGTGACACGTTTAAAAAATAATAAAAAAATATTCAAGAAAACATCTAGGCAGGGTGACACGTTTAAAAAAATAATAAAAAAATATTCAAGAAGGCGTCTAGGTAGGGTGACACGTTTAAAAAAAATAAAAAAATATTCAAGAAGGTGTCTAGGCAGGATGACACGTTTAAAAAAATAATAAAAAATATTAAGAAGGCGTCTAGGCAGGGTGACACGTTTAAAATTTTTCACGGAAAAATTCAAAAAAATATAAAAAAAATCAAAAAAAATAGGAAATCACCTAAGTAATTAAAAATGTGAAGGCCACCTTGGGGTATCATAGTGTAATATGAGATTTACTCACGGTAATGTCAAAAACGGCGTGTCTACAACTGTCCCGCCTTGGCGTCTGCTTTGTAAGGGAGTGGCACGTAGTGGAGTGGCATAGAAGTGAAATGAAATAGAGTGGGAGCGGACTGAAAAGTGGATGCCAAGGTGTGATGAGACACGCTTTCAACACTATGGTTTGGAATGTTTTCAGAGTTTCAATGAGGCAACCTTGAAGAAGGTCTTCCGAATTCAACAATTGCTTGGACGGAAATCAAACAAGGATGGGGAAGATGTGCACTCAGGCACAAGTAGAAAAAGGGACCAACTTCTCTGTGTTGAAGTACTTGGGTCGTAAACCTGCAGGTTTCACCTTTGGGGAGCGGTTACCAGCCAATGTGGAAGTGCTGCGGCTAAGGTGGGTCAAATGGAGTAAAAGTAAAGGAATATTTGAGGATCATTCCAAACAAGGGTCTCTTTTTGGAAGAACAGCCCAGGGCTGTCTCAAGGAAACTCAGTATTTCATTCGGAATGGAATATCTTATATTATAAGAACTTAAGCACAGCGGCCTTCACAATCGAATTACCTTGAATGATCTTTCGCAATGGAATCAAAGTCCTACATGAATGCATGCTGGGTTTAAAGGAAAACTTAAAACAAACTAAAATAAAAAATAGCCAAGGATAATATTATCAAGTTGTTAAGAATGGGTCAGGATACCGATCCGGTGAGTTGATACTAAGCCGGAGCCCATTTATCCACGCACCAACTCACTGAATGGAACCATCGTTCCCTCGCTTTTACAACTTAACGGCATATCCGTACAACCCAAATTCCTCTGAATTTATCACTATTTTTGTTGAAGGGGAACTCAAATTCCAGATTCGTTCAGGTCGCAAGGTCCTTGACATGTTCTAATAGCGTAAATATCATATAATACAATGTATGACATGGTGGGACCAGTCACCGAATGGTGGCACATGATGGGTCAAGGTGGGACAGTGGTGCCCACTAGTGAAACCTGCACTGATCAACATTATTAAAAATAGCAGAATTGCACCACAGCACAAGGGAGATCAAGACAAAATACATTTTGCTAAAGTCAACAACGACGACTCATCATTGATGTGACGTGTTTGGCTTTTACACCCCTCCCTTCCTATAAGTACCTTCCCTTGCCTAGTTCAGCCAAATGCACCAAGGAGTGAATTGAGAGCCTTGAAACTTAAGAGGAGGAGGAGAAGAATCTTGAGTTTTTCAAGATGGAAGGCGAGTCTTCCCGCCCTATGAAGAGGAGCAGGCCTAGCAGCGAATTCAGGCGGCTCTTCGACCTCGAAGGACATCTGAGTGAGATGATCCAGTCGCGTATGGTGAGTTGATTCTTTTCAAATTTCCTATACGACCTCTCTTTCACTTCTTTCCTCCTTTGTTTTTCTGCTTCTTTTCCAGCCGTACCCGCTCTTCCCAGGCCCGAGGAAATTATCCAAACTGACGTGGCTTTTGAAGCTAACTTCCAACATCTCCATCGGCATGAGGGCTATAATCACGAGGTGGCATCTTCAGGGGCTCCTGGTTTACACCAAGTATTACAAAAAGATTCGCATGGACTGGGCGGCTATGGGTGCGCTGGTGGAGATCTGGCATCCTCAGACTCACACTTTCATTTTTCCCACTTTCGAGGCGACCATCCTTCTTGAGGAGGTGGAACTCCTGCTTGGGTTGAAAAGATTCAAAAGGGATGGGAAGATAAAGATCATGACGATGCTGAAAAGGGTGACTTCTGAGGATGTACTCGGAAGCTTCATGCCGTCTGGTGTTGTTAGAAACGTCCAGACTCAGAAGGGAATTAACCTGCAAAAGCTCGCGGAATGGGTCATGGATGTCCTGAGAGGATTGCTAGATGATGATCGTTTGGAAGAAATCATGAAGGGATTCACAATCTGTTTGGCATGTGCTCTCTTATTCCCTTATACCGACAACATAGTGGAGGAAGATCAGCTAAGTGCTATTTACGGTATTTGGAATGGCAAAAGGGTGGGACCTGCCGTCCTTGCTTACCTTTGCAGTGGCCTTACTGCTTCCAGCATGGGTAAGCCTCCTTTTGGTTGCGCACTTCTTCTGAATTGCTGGGTTGATTTACATTTCAAATTTGATCACCGTGAGGGGATGCCAACTGTCTCGAAGATCTTTCAACAAAGCCCCCTTTACCACATAGCCGATGTGTTAGACTTTGGTGGTAATATAGTGAACCGCGTTCCGTGGCTGAGGAAACGTGAAGACTGGAGGTCTCACTTTAGAACTATGACGCAAAGCTTCTTCACTTGTGCACCGGCATGTCTACTTTCGTGCAAACTCCTTACGAGATCTTCTCCCGAAGCTGAACTCCAACTTATTGGCGCGACTGAGTTTATTCTTTACAACGCGCATCGGTGCTGCATTCAAGTCGGCCTTCCCCGCCACTTATTCCCATCGTTATCTGGCACTGCTCCTTTGAGGAAGAGAGAGTTGGGCGCGGAAGAGGATGCAAAGGAAGTGAAGGCCATCAAATCACCATGGAAGTCGAGCATTCCGGGAATGGCATTATTACATGTAGAGGAAGAATGCGAGTTGTGGAGGGTTTATATAACCGAACTGAGGAAGTTAAGGCCCGAAGCGTCTAACCCCCTGATGTAGCTCACTCATGTGGAAAATTTTTTGGATCATTGGCCCCCACTTTTTTATTTATTTTATTTTTTTTATTTTATTTTGTTTTTGTTTTATTTTTTTTGGGGACGTCTAGGCGCGAAGACGCGTTCTAATCATTTGAATTCAAACTTAAAACACCGAACGGCCTTTCTTCTTCCCCATCCACCCGCAAACAACCCTTCTTCTCCCAAGATTTGCTCGATTTGCTTCGTCTTCTCCAACCCTTGATCTATGGAATACGACGGGCCGAACCGCGGTGAAGGGAAAGGGCGGCGAGGAGTTCCTCGCCCGAGGAGGGTCGTGCGCGAGCACGAAGAGGCGGCCACGGAAGAGGAAGGGCCTCTTTTGGCCATCGAGGGGCCGGAGGGGGCCGATGGCGTGGAGGGAGGCGAGCACGGCCAGGTAGGCCCTTCGATCTCCACTTCTTAATTTGTTTTAGTTTTGTAGCGCGCCGTGTGAGAGGGGAAGAGGGTTCGGTGAGTGTTGCACTTGAATGATGAACGCGTCTTCGAGAGGAGACGCCCCCCCCTTTTTGTTTATGATGTGGCCCTTCCTTTCTGATGCGCAGGGTATGACAAGGATCCCGGGCTTGGCTGATGAATGGGCGAGTGCGGATGAGCCGAGCCGTGTAGGGGGAGAGAGACGCGGCAAGGTGAAACTTGAAGACTGGCGCATACATCTCCCTGCTCAGTTCCCAGATGGGCAGCAAGGTGACGCGCCTGTGCATGAGAGTGCCGACTACCTGCGGCAGTGCAGGGAGGGCCATGTGGGGCCTCTTCAGCTCGGGAGATGGACAGAGGTGAAAGAATGGCCCTATTTATTTATTTATTATTATGAAATCTTGGGGCTTAGCCGATGGCTGTTGTTTGTCTGTTCCAGCGTGCCCAGCAGGCAGCGATGGCAGGGATGGCCGGCGGGGCATCTTCCAGCTCTCAGGCTCTTTTTCTGAAGATCGCCTCCCTCCGGGAGCAACTTGCCAATGCAGTGGCCCGCGCGACCCGGGCTGAGGAGCAGCGTGATGCTTGGGCAGCAACCATAGCAGAGCTACGGCATCACAATGAAGAGAGGCCACCTCCAGACGTCCTGGAGTTTGTTGGGTTAGATGGACGCAGTCTATCTCCACTAAGTGTGGATCTAGAGGGGGGTGAATAGATCAACTTGCCTAATTTAAAACTACTGTAAGTTCTAAAGCGGAATTTAGGCAAATATCAGTTAAGCTAAAAGAAGAATGCTAGACATGAGCATGAGCGATGAAATCAAATAAGCTACTCAAGAATTTCCAACGCACACAGATCACACAAAAGCACAAACACACTGCACTCACAATTTTTAGGTGGTTCGGTCAATGACCTACGTTCACCCCACACTCAACCGAGTATGGCTTCCTGCTGCGCAGCACAGCTTGCGTCCGCTGGGCTTTACAGCTTGGCCAAACAACCTGCTGATACACAGCTTCGCTGGGCACTACAGCTTGCCGACCAGAGGATCTGATCCTCTGCAACCGCTGAGGAAATACAGCTTAACCCGTCCAGTGGAGACCACCACTGCAAGACCGCTGACACACAGCTTGAAGAGACAGCATTCGGAAATGAAAGACAGAATCAAAACGAAAAATAAAAACCCAAAAGCAATGTGGCTTAAAGAGCAAAGCTCAGCTCTGGTTTTGAACCACGAGACTGAGATACAAACACTCTCACTCTCACTCTTGATCAGCTCTCTCTCACCTCACTCTCTCTCGATCTCTTCCTCTCACTTTTTCTCCTTCTTCTCTATTTCTTCTTCTTCTTCTCTGTATCTTCTTCTTCTCTCTTTTCTCTCTGTGGATCGAAGGCTCACTGCTGCTGAGTGTATAGACTTTTTCTTCTTCTCCTTCGATCAACTTTCTTCTGTGGAAGAAGGCTTGTTTATATAGCAACAACAGCAGCAGGCGTGTGCTCTCCATGTTTCCCGCCCAGCAATTTGGACCACGTGGCAGCATGCAATGGAGCGTCAGTACACGTGTCCTCATCTGGATACCTTGTCCTTCTCGGATCATGAGTCAGGTACCTGGGATCACGTGCCCCTCATTAGCTTCTTCAGTCTGATGTATAGAGTTCTCCATTCACTTGCTCAAAGTCATCAATCTGACTTGCTGCGTCGACGCTTTCACTCAATGGCGTTAACGCAATGAGACATTCCAGTAGCCATTAGTCTCGTTTCTTTAGCTGCTGTGTCGACGCTGCTTGCTTGTGGCGTTGACGCAGTAGAATAGCTTGTGAGGGTTTCTTCTTCTTTAACTGCTGCATCGACGCTGCTTGCTTGTGGCGTTGACGCAGTAGAGGATATCGTGAAGACTCCGTCAACTGATGCGTGGACACTTTAAGCTCCCAGCGTCGACCCTGTCCCTTCAGCAACAAGAAAGAAGTCATGAGATATAAGTATGTACATTGCATTGTATATACTTCGTTGTATAGACTTGTGAAGGCAGAATGCAACGTACAGACTTGCCCAAAGTGTTGACTTCAATAAGGGAGGCAACGGCTGTATAGACTTTAAATCCTAGTGGCATTGTATAGACATAATGCACTTAAAGGCTTCATGCGAAGGAAAGCATTGTATATACTTGAGGAGTTGACGTTGCATGAAGGATGAGTTGACGCTGCATGAAGCATGGACAGTGTACAGACATTGCCCACTTATGGACTTCATGTTATGCAAGCGAATGTGAAGACTTCAGTATATAGACTTGAAAGTCTTGAAGCCAATATGTATGGACTCGAGCAAATTAAAGGGCTGTACAGACATCGAAGACAAGGGCCGATGTATAGACTTGCCAAATAGTCCAGTGTATATACTTTATGCAAGAAGGCCAATGTGTAGACTTGGTGTTACAGTCTAATGTACAGACTTCATGAAGCTCTAGACATTGAATGCTGTACAGACTTGGCCTAATGCCTGAGACACTAACGAAGACACTGGACTCTGTACAGACTTTGAGCGATGTGTGGACTTGAAGCTCCTGAAGCAGTGTACATACTTCAAAGATCATTGTTGATGTGCAGACTTTGGGGACATGAAGCAATGTACAGACTTTAAGGTTCAAAGCCAATGGTGCGTTGACGCTGTAACATGATGCGTTGACGCTGTGCACACTTAACCAATTTAATTGAGATGCAGTGTGTGGACTTATGCGTTGACGCTGTAACATGATGCGTTGACGCTGTGCACACTTAACCAATTTAATTGAGATGTAGTGTGTGGACTTTAAATGCAAAGAATACATAGTCAATCTGATAGACCAATTTCATCAAATCAAAAGCAGTTGCCAATCAATCAAAACAATGGTGTTGCTAATGAAATAAAGCAAGTGTCAACATCATCAACATAGAGGGGTCACAACAATCTCCCCTTTTTTGATGATGGCAACCCCATATGAAGTAGAAGAGCAACAACCTGTCATATAGATATATGTTTGATGAAAGACATGATGTGTTATGCAAATTGACATGCAGATGCTATGTATTCTCCCCAGATGCTATGTATTCTCCCCCTAGACAATATTCTCCCCCTTTGCCATCAACAAAGAGGAGGGAAAGATTAATTACAATGGAGGAAGCAAGAGAAGAACTGACTGGCATTCTGAACAGGTAGTTCATGAATAAGCATTCTAAGGCATAGAGTCTTCAGTCATATGAATTTAGAAGCTACTATCAGAAAGATTTCTGGTTTAAGTATGATAACATTTGGAGTTCATGCATTATAAGCAATAGATAAGTTCACTGTGCATGATAAAACAATAAACCAGAATCACCTTTACATGAAAGACTCAATTTCATAATATCTTACTTTCGTAGTCTCATAAAAATATTGAGAGAAATCAAGTCATGTATTGAAGTTAAACAAATTGACACTCATGAACTTTTCTTTTGAAGGAGCAACATTATCAATATTAGATCATTTTGAGCATTCAGGTACCACAAGTCTTTCTGCTTAAGGGTATACGTTTATAAGACGTCAATACCCCTAGATACTCAACAAGATGGACCATTCTGCCTATGATCAAATTTAACAGAGCTGAGTTACACCTTTTTGTGTGAGGGTACACGTTTATCAGACGCCAGTTACCCCCAGGTACTCAGTGAAACCAGCCTGCTGTTTTGAACATTTTAAACAGAGATAGCTGATACACTTCATGACATGAGTGTTGTCCACTTCTTTGATGGATCACTCAGTTTCTCAGTGATTACCAGTCATTGCTCTGCCAATATATATATTTTTAATGATTCTCAATATTTTTCAGTATCTTTCTTAGCTGTCCTTTTTATGTTTCAGAATGACTTGTTTAAGAACAATACACGTACTTAATCTCTCCGACATGATTTCAGATGAGTTTTCAAATTTCAGATATGAATAGCTTTGTCTGACATGAAATAAGAAAGAGGTTGAGAGTTTTATCAATTTTCAGCTTACTTATATACTGATTGCAATCTTTAAACTCCAACCATTATAAGATTTAAACCATTACTTCAGTCTTTGAACAATTCAAATTCTTATAAATGAAGAAGTCCATTTTCTACTGCTTAGAAATCAGAACTGACCAACAGATTGCCATAATGTCAGAGACAAGTATTCAGAGTTAAAGGTTGAATGACTTCAAGAAAGTTGAAACCACTCTGATTTTCTTAGCAATACTCCCCCTGTCTATATGCATGCAGCATGGCAAGAATTAATTGAGAGAGAACTTATGCATAGGTCATGAATGAATGATTTGCAAAGACATGCAAAGACTCTACAAGCTCCCCCTGAATATATGCAATACAGGACAGTTCTACATCCCCATTCACATCCTCATGATTTAACCAAGCAATCAAAACAAGTCCACATCAGAGATTTTATTCACAGCAATTAAACAATCATTCATCATGCTGAAATTTACATAAGCCAAGTTCTCTTCTAAGAAACTTAAATTTTTCATTCGCAAGAGGCTTAGTAAAAATATCAGCAATTTGTTTTTCAGTTTCTATGAAGTTCATTTCAATCTCCTTTTTATTTACAGCATCTCTAAGAAAATGATGTTTTATCTCTATATGCTTAGTCCTAGAATGGTGAACAGGATTTTTAGCAAGGCATATAGCACTAGTATTATCACATAAAAGTGGAATGCATCCCAGATTTATCTGATAATCAGCCAGTTGGTGCTTAATCCAAAGTACTTGGGCTGCACAATTATATGCGGCAACATACTCAGCTTCAGCTGTGGATAATGCTACAGTGTGTTGCTTCTTAGATGTCCAAGACACTAGATAGCCACCAAGAAATTGACAGTAGCCACTGGTGCTTTTTCTATCTACTCGACACCCAGCATAGTCTGCATCAGTGTAGGCTAGAAGCTCTAACTCACACTTAGCAGGATACCAGAGACCTAGTTCTTGGGTGCCTAGTAAATACCTAAAAATTCTTTTCATAGCCTTAAAGTGATTTTCTTTAGGACTGGCCTGAAATCTAGAGCATAAACACACAGCAAATTGTATATCAGGCCTAGATGCTGTAAGATAGAGAAGAGATCCGATCATACCTCTGTATAGCCTTTGGTCCACAGGTTTACCTTTAGTATCTTCATCCAAACTGGTTGATGTACCCATTGGAGTGGCTATTTCCTTGAGGTTGTCCATTTTGTACTTCTTCAATAAGTTCTTTACATACTTGGACTGAGAGATGAAGATGCCGTCTTCTGTTTGTGTAACCTGCAGTCCAAGAAATAGTTTGAGCTCACCCATTGAGCTCATTTCAAATTCATCAGTCATAATTCGAGAGAATTCCTCACACAATTTGGGGTTAGTTGACCCAAACACAATGTCATCCACATAAATCTGAATGATAAGAATATCTGGATGGCTTACCTTGGTAAACAATGTTTGATCAACTATACCTCTTGTGAAGTTCTTGTCGGTGAGAAATTTGCTCAACCTATCATACCAAGCTCTAGGAGCTTGCTTTAAACCATAGAGAGCTTTATTGAGCTTGTAAACATGATTAGGGAAATCTAAACATTCAAACCCAGGAGGCTATCTCACATATACATCCTCATTAATTTCCCCATTTAGAAAAGTAGATTTCACATCCATCTGCTGAAGGTTTATTCCTAGGGAACATGAATAAGCCAATAAAATTCTTATTGCTTCTAACCTAGCTACAGGGGCAAAAGACTCTTCAAAGTCTATACCAAATTCCTGATTGTACCCCTGAGCTACAAGTCTGGCTTTATTTTTAATAATATTCCCTGCTTCATCAGTCTTGTTTCTAAATACCCATTTAGTCCCTATGACTGTTTCATGATCAGGAAGTGGAACCAAATGCCACACCTTATTCCTGTCAAACTGATTGAGCTCCTCATGCATGGCATTAATCCAATGCACATCTTGGAGAGCACAGTCAATGGACTTGAGTTCTATGTTTGATACAAAAGCATAAGCATTCAGTTCATGTTGAATTCTTAAGTGGCCTCTAGTCCTAGGGGGATCATGCAGATTTCCAATGACATTATCTACAGGATGATCCTTGAGATATCTAATATTTGTAATTGGAATATCATGAACTTGATTTACCTCTCCTTGAACTGTAGGCTCCTCTTCATTAAGCTCTTTATGTTCTTCTTCATCCTCGGATTTGTCTGCAGGATCTCCTTCCTTCAGAAATTCACCATTGGTTTCATTCCTGCATTGACCAACATTTGAATTTTTCAAGGATTCATCAAAAACTATGTGTGGAGATTCTTCAACAGTTTTAGAGTTCAGATTGTACACTCTGTATGCTCGGGTGTTTTCAGAATAGCCAAAAAAAATTCCTGGTTCTCCTTTAGGTTCAAATTTATCAAGGTCATTTTTATCATTTATGTGAATGAAACATTTACAGTCAAAAACCTTGAAGTGAGCAATAGAAGGTTTCTTACCTTTTAATATCTCATATGGTGTTTGCTAGGTAGAAGGTCTTACCATGGCTCTGTTGATTACATAACAGGCAGTGTTCACTGCTTCAGCCCAAAACTTCCTTGGTAGACCACCTTCGACAAGAAGTGTACGACCCATTTCCACTAAGGTTCTGTTCATTCTCTCCACAACTCCATTCTGCTCAGGTGTCCTTGGTGAGGAATACCTGTGGTTGATTCCATTTGACCTGCAGAATTCATCAAATTGTGAGTTTTCAAACTCACCTCCATGATCAGACAAAATATTTTCAATTTTCTGATTTGTTTTAACATAGAACTCCTGAAATTCTGAGAAAGCATCACTCTTATTAGATAAGAAGTAAACCCAAGTATACCTAGAAAAGTCATCTACCATGACAAACCCATACCTCCTCCCTGATAAGCTGACTGATCTAGTTGGGCCAAAAAGGTCCATATGTATCAGCTCATAGGGTTTGGAAGATAGATTTTCAGTTCTAGACTTAAATGACTTTCTAGTTATCTTTGATTGAGTGCATGCATCACAGATTTTGTTTTCTTTCTTGAAAGAGACTTCAGGAAGTCCTCTAACCATGCCATGCTTATTTAATTTTTACAAAACAGTGTAGCTAGCATGACCTAACCTACGATGCCATAAAAATGCTATGTCTTCTCTACTGGCAGTAAGGCAAAGGTTAGTGTGTTGAATGTCATATAGATTTATCATGTAAGTATTATTTATTCTTTTTCCAGTAAATTTGACAATATCAGAATCAGGTTCAAAAACCTTACAGCATTGAGAATTAAATAGAACATTGTGACCTTTATCACATAACTGGCTGATGCTAATTAGATTATAGGCTAACCCTTCAACCAGCATAACATCATCAATGCAGCAGGTAGAACACTTACCTACCTTACCTGATCCGATAATCCTACCCTTTGTGTTGCTTCCAAAGGTGACAAGGCCTCCTACTTTCTCAGTCAGTATGCAAAATTTGGCCTTATCTCCTGTCATATGCCTGGAACAGCCGCTATCCATGTACCACAAGTTGTTCTTGGCTGCCAGGCATACCTGCATACACAATTAGGTAGAGAAGTTTGGAACCCAAGACTGATTGGGCTCCAATGTAACTGAACTAGCAGCAAAGCAGGAGAGCAATTGTTTCGGAATCCACATTTGTATAAATGAATTTTGTTCAGTGGATCCTACAGATTTTCATTGGTTGTTGTTCCTTTTCTTTTTATTGTTCTCTTTCTTGTTGGCAGTGGCATAATTATTGGCAGTGTTGTTATTTCTGTGCCATTGTCTTGGCCAGGGTGTGTTCACAAAGTTTTGGCCATAGTTGTTTCTGGGCTGGTTATGAAAATGTTGACTTCTAGATGTCCAGTAACCATACCCATTTACCCAATTTCCACTGTAGGGTCTTTGATGTTGAGCACCCTGGTGTGCACGACCTGTAAACTTACCCTGAGTTCTAGACCAATTTGACCTATAGAAATAGGTTGGCTGTGCATTGTAGTGGGTCTGAGCTCTGGATTGATAAAAATAATTGGGTTGACTCCTAGCAGCACTTTGTCTCCCCTGTACTTTGGACCCTTCTGACCTATACACAGGTTTGTATTGGGCCTTCTTCAGAGGTGGAGGTGTTGGTGGAGACTTGGTTACCTTGACCTGGGGTTTACTGGACTGTGTAGGTTGACCCCTAACCTGAGTCTGAGCCCTAGGATTCTGCTTAGATATGCTAGCTCTACTAGGCTCACTGAGTTTTTGTTTACCCTTCTCCTCAGCGCTGGTCTTTTTCAGATTAGCAGTTTTGTTCATTAAATTTGTTGAGTTCATGCTAATTAGAGGTCCCTTTTCCTTTTGAGCAACAAATGAAATTATTTTCATCCCGAATATTTTTGTTGCACTAGAATTAAATCCTAGGCCCTCTTTTCTGAAATTAACCTTTGACCCTAACAAAGTATTTAAGTTATCTGTACCTTGGGTCATTTTCTCAATGGTTTTCATTTTATCCTCATTGTCTTTCTGAAGTTCATCAATAGCCTTTTTCAGCTCATTATTGACATTGAGGAGAGCTTCATATTTTTCAGAAATGATTTTTACTTCACTTTCACATTTTTGAATCTTCAGCTTCCATTCATCAATTTCATTTTCAAGTCTTAGATTCCCTTCCTTAGAAGCTTTTAACTCATCTTTATTTTATCTTCTTCAGAGCATGTGAGTTTCAATTCATCAATCTCAGATTCCAAACATGCAATTTTATCAGTTAGTGTTTTATCATTTTGCATGGAATTGATTTTTCTTCTAAGATGCCTATTCTCTTTTCTAATATCATCAGCTTTATCAGCTATTTCATGATAAGCATCTACCCAATCAGCAATTGTGAAGTTTTCAAACCTAGTGATTACCTCATCTGTATCCTCCTCTCTATCTTCGGAGCTTGTTGCCATAAGGCAAATGGACTGTTCAGATTCGGCTTCACTATCTGAGCTGCTGCTAAAAGAGCCTTCATCTTCATCACTCCATGTGGTGATCATAGCTCTTCCCTTCTTGGTTTTCTTCTTTGACCTGTCCTTATGTTTCTGATTGTCTGGACAGTCAATTTTCAGATGCCCTGGTTTCCTGCATTGATAACAAACATTAGCTTCATGTTTCTTTGCAGGTTTAGATTTATACCTTTTATCCTTTCGATCACCACTGTATTTCTTCTGACCGAACCGTCCAGCTCCCTTTCTGAGATATCGCCTGAACTCTCTAGTCATCATGGCTATCTCAGATCGAGTCACATCTTCCTCTTCATTCCGGTTCTCCTATGATGATGAAGAGCTGCTGGAGCTGGATCTTGTTGATTTGCTGGAACTAGCCTTCAGCGCTATCGGCTTCTTCTTCCTCTCGGCTTCATCTATCCTTGGCATGTTTATCTCATATGCCATTAGTGAGCCAATTAGCTCATCAGATTTAGTATTACGCAGGTCCCTTGACTCCTCCATCACAGTTGCTTTGGTGTGCCAATCTGGAGTAAGGGACCGCAGAATTTTTCTCACTACATCATACTCTGCCTGAGGTTTCCCAAAACCTCTGAGCCCATTGGTTATGACAGTCAGCCGAGCGTACATTTTGCTGATGGACTCGTTCTGCTTCATCTTGAAGGCTTCATACTCAGATACAAGAAGATTGGCCTTCTGCTCTCTTACTTGAGATGTACCTTCATGAATTACTTCCAGCGCATCCCACATCTCCTTAGCTGATTTGCAAGCAGATACACGGGAGAATTCTGTAGGATACAGAGCGCACTGGATAGCATTAATAGCACTCCAATTCAGCGTGGACCTTCTGATCTCCTCCTTGGTCCATACATCTTCATATGGGGACAGCTCATAAGGTCCCTTGCTGACAATCTTCCAAATCTCATAATCCTTAGCCCTGAGGAACACATGCATACGGTTCTTCCAGTATGCGTAGTTTGATCCGTCAAAGAATGGGGGCTTCGTTGTTGAGTGACCTTCGGCAGTCATCCCTTGAGCATCCATCTCTGCCTATTCTCTTCGGGCGATGAGTCCCTGCAGAAGAGTTAGGCTCTGATACCAAGTGTTGGGTTAGATGGACGCAGTCTATCTCCACTAAGTGTGGATCTAGAGGGGGGTGAATAGATCAACTTGCCTAATTTAAAACTACTGTAAGTTCTAAAGCGGAATTTAGGCAAATATCAGTTAAGCTAAAAGAAGAATGCTAGGCATGAGCATGAGCGATGAAATCAAATAAGCTACTCAAGAATTCCCAACGCACACAGATCACACAAAAGCACAAACACACTGCACTCACAATTTTTAGGTGGTTCGGTCAATGACCTACGTCCACCCCACACTCAACCGAGTATGGCTTCCTGCTGGGCAGCACAGCTTGCGTCCGCTGGGCTTTACAGCTTGGCCAAACAACCCGCTGATACACAGCTTCGCTGGGCACTACAGCTTACCGACCAGAGGATCTGATCCTCTGCAACCGCTGGGGAAATACAGCTTAACCCGTCCAGTGGAGACCACCACTGCAAGACCGCTGACACACAGCTTGAAGAGACAGCATTCAGAAATGAAAGACAGAATCAAAACGAAAAATAAAAACCCAAAAGCAATGTGGCTCTTAAAGAGCAAAGCTCAGCTCTGGTTTTGAACCACGAGACTGAGATACAAACACTCTCACTCTCACTCTCAATCAGCTCTCTCTCACCTCACTCTCTCTCGATCTCTTCCTCTCACTTTTTCTCCTTCTTCTCTATTTCTTCTTCTTCTTCTCTATATCTTCTTCTTCTCTCTTTTCTCTCTGTGGATCGAAGGCTCACTGCTGCTGAGTGTATAGACTGTTTCTTCTTCTCCTTCGATCAGCTTTCTTCTGTGGAAGAAGGCTTGTTTATATAGCAACAACAGCAGCAGGCGTGTGCTCTCCACGTTTCCCGCCCAGCAATTTGGACCACGTGACAGCATGCAATGGAGCGTCAGTACACGTGTCCTCATCTGGATACCTTGTCCTTCTCGGATCACGAGCCAGGTACCTGGGATCACGTGCCCCTCATTAGCTTCTTCAGTCCGATGTATAGAGTTCTCCGTTCACTTGCTCAAAGTCATCAATTTGACTTGCTGCGTCGACGCTTTCACTCAATGGCGTTAACGCAATGAGACATTCCAGTAGCCATTAGTCTCGTTTCTTTAGCTGCTGTGTCGACGCTGCTTGCTTGTGGCGTTGACGCAGTAGAATAGCTTGTGAGGGTTTCTTCTTCTTTAACTGCTGCGTCGACGCTGCTTGCTTGTGGCGTTGACGTAGTAGAGGACATCGTGAAGACTCCGTCAACTGATGCGTGGACGCTTTAAGCTCCCAGCATCGACCCTATCTCTTCAGCAACAAGAAAGAAGTCATGAGATATAAGTATGTACATTGCATTGTATATACTTCGTTGTATAGACTTGTGAAGGCAGAATGCAACGTACAGACTTGCCCAAAGTGTTGACTTCAACAAGGGAGGCAACGGCTGTATAGACTTTAAATCCTAGTGGCATTGTATAGACATAATGCACTTAAAGGCTTCATGCGAAGGAAAGCATTGTATATACTTGAGGAGTTGACGCTGCATGAAGGATGAGTTGACGCTACATGAAGCATGGACAGTGTACAGACATTGCCCACTTATGGACTTCATGTTATGCAAGCGAATGTGAAGACTTCAGTGTATAGACTTGAAAGTCTTGAAGCCAATATGTATGGACTCGAGCAAATTAAAGGGCTGTACAGACATCGAAGACAAGGGCCGATGTATAGACTTGCCAAACAGTCCAGTGTATATACTTTATGCGAGAAGGCCAATGTGTAGACTTGGTGTTACAGTCTGATGTACAGACTTCATGAAGCTCTAGACATTGAATGCTGTACAGACTTGGCCTAATGCCTGAGACACTAACGAAGACACTGGACTCTGTACAGACTTTTAGCGATGTGTGGACTTGAAGCTCCTGAAGCAGTGTACAGACTTCAAAGATCACTGTTGATGTGCAGACTTTGGGGACATGAAGCAATGTACATACTTTAAGGTTCAAAGCCAACGGTGCGTTGACGCTGTAACATGATGAGTTGACGCTGTGCACACTTAACCAATTTAATTGAGATGCAGTGTGTGGACTTATGCGTTGACGCTGTAACATGATGCGTTGACGCTGTGCACACTTAACCAATTTAATTGAGATGTAGTGTGTGGACTTTAAATGCAAAGAACACATAGTCAATCTGATAGACCAATTTCATCAAATCAAAAGCAATTGCCAATCAATCAAAACAATAGTGTTGCTAATGAAATAAAGCAAGTGTCAACATCATCAACATGGAGGGGTCACAACAGAGTTAAGGGTCTTCCTCTATGTGGCAAGGAGGGAGGCAGAGAGAGAGAGAGAGAGGAGAGGGAGAAGGAGAGGAAGGAAAGAAGGGCCGAGCGACAGCAAGATCGGGACGAAATGAAGGCCTTGGAGGCCCAGGTGAGGGAGCTCCAGCTAGGCCTTCGAGTTATGGGACAGAGGCTAGGAGACATGGAGACGCGTTACGAGAGAGCACGAGAATTCGGGGCGTGACTCTGCCAATATGGCCACCTTTCTGCAGGTGGCTTCTTTGCCACGCCAAGGGAGCAGCAGCGAGCCGCCGCTGCGGAGCAGACATTACGGGGTGAGGTGAGTACTGCTTCACGGAGCTCTAGAAGGCCCCTAAGGGACCCTCGCCTTAGGGGAGAGGAGAGGGACGCCTAGAGGGATGAGTGTGAAGGTGATGGTGAGAATTAGCGAGCTAGTGGACCCGCCTCCTCTCTTACGAAGTTCATGACTGTGATGTTTATGATAGTTTATGTAGACCTATGAATGGAGTGATTTGGTTTCTTGTTGCTTGTTTGTTCTCTTGCGTGTTCCTTCTTCTCTACGCCTCTTCTCCTTTACACTGTTCCCATGTGATACGCTTAACAAGACCCGGCCGTGAAATAGAGAATCACGTCTCGCTGCTACCATTTTTCCACGAGAATCTGCCATCAAAGTCAACAATGACGGCTTTTAGCCCCTTTTGGGGACGACCTTTCGACCTTCCCGGATGACTCTTACAACATGACAGGGCATCCCTAGACTGCGTAGGGAGCGAGTCGTCACATCACACCATCCAATCAATTACCCTTTGCGAGCGGTGAAGTGACACATGGGACCGCAAGGAAGGTGCCCTAGCACGTCATTGTTAAAGGTGATGGAGGCAGCTTCGGCTCGCACTTCCTCCATTTCTATAAATACCTCCCTCATTCATTCTCCTAGGGGCATCGAGAGCCAACTCGAAGAGTACAAGTTTCCACAGAAAAAGGAGGAACTAAGAGTTCTGAGGTTGCAGAATGGAGGGAGAATCTTCCCACTCCTCGGAGAGACGCAGGTCCAGTGGTAGCAGTTTCAGGAAACTCTCAGACCTCGAAGGGCACTTCAGCGAAAGGACCCAATCACAACTCGTAAGATGATCTTTCTTGCCCCTTTTCTCGTTCTTTCTTTCATTCTCTCTTTTGACAAAACCCCTCTCCATTCCTTGCAGAGCGTGATGAAATCACATATTTCATGGGAGTTAGTAGTGGCATCATACATGGGTCTCCCTGATTTTCAGAAGGCCAGGCTAGACGTGATGGGGCTCGGAGCCTTTCTCCGGATCGAGCCAGTCAAGCTCGACCTCGCCCTCGTCCAAGCATTACGTGAAAGGTGGGATCCAATGAGCTGTGCCTTCTTGATGCCTTGGGGGCACATGGTGCCCAGTCTGGAAGATGTGGTCCAAATTACGGTCCTAAAATTGGATGGTGAGGCACTGACTGGCGTCACATACTCTGACTACAGAGAGGCTACTCAGAGGTTACTAGGAGTGGACCTAGATGATCGTAAGAACTGGTCTGTAGCCAAGACGCTTATCATGGAGACGTTGGGGCTTACTGACGTTTGTTCCCGTGATGATGAGTCCTTGGAGGAGTTTATGGAGAGCACTGAAAAAGGATGCCGCGCCATCTACTGCGTAGATGCGAGCAATTGGGAGAGAGCCAACATGGATTTGAGGAGATTCCTCTTCTTCCTGTTGGGAAAATTGTTGCTGGGCTCGAAAGGAGACATCATCCATTGTCGCTTCTTGGAATTCCTGGTAGACCCTGAGAAGGTGGGGCGATACGCCTGGGGAGCAGCCATGCTGGCGCATCTATTTGCGGGTCTATCTGAAAGAGCAGACCAAGAGATAACGGTGAGTGGTTTCACGCCGTTCATCTAGGTAAACCTCCCCTCTTTTTTAGTTATTATTTATTTTTTTTGTTTTTTTTGTTTTTATTTATTGTGTTAATGACACATGATGGTGCAGTTGTGGAGCTATTATTACCTCCCAATGGGCAAGGCTCGTCACTGGCGTCCGATGGTGGTGGCGCTGGCGAGGCGGTGGCAACCCATCACGAGCCCAGCTCCTCTATCCTACCAACTGATGGTGTTAAGACGCGAGTTGCAAGAGTTCCCCGCGGCGATGGTGGTTATTATTTCATCATTTTTTTGTTTTCGTTTCTTTCTTTTCTTTTCTTTTCTTTTTTTAAATGATTAAGAAGATGTGTGTGACCTGACCTAGGTGGTCTGGAGGCCTTATGCGGGCATGACCGATGCCTATCAGCCATGGGTCATAACGAGTCGTGCCTGGTTCAGGCGTGACCTCTGGATGCACTGTTTGAATGAAATCGAGCCACTTCGGCTACGATTGGCCATGAGGACCCTAGGGCTCGCCCAGGAATGGGTGGACATGACTACAACACCACGTGTGGGGAGGAAGACGCGAGGGTCGGCGACCTCCGTTGATTGGAGAGTGCGGTTCCCCGAGCAATATGAGGACTGGCAATGGGGTGGCATTCCCGTGGAGTCACATGCTCAAGATAGCGAGGATTATATATGCCTCTATAAGGCGATGTATGCAGAGCGACTCCATCCCGAGGGGACTGTGGAGGTGAACATATATATTTTTTTGTTTTTTGTGTGTGTGTGTGTTTTTTAATATATGTTAACCTATGCCCTGGTCACAGGATGCTCACGACACCATGATAGCGAACTTGGAAGCTCGCCTGACGGGTACAGAGCGACAGTTACGCGATACTCACGCCGCCTTGAGTTCTTCGGTAAGCCTGCATACACATGATCATAGGCCAAGATTCCTGGTGCTAGGCCCTCGGTGTGACCTTATGTGTGTTACAGCACACCCAACTTGATGCGGCTTCCTCAGCAATGGGGGCGTATGGTGTCTCTTCCAGCTTATGGATCCCCACTTTCGAACTCGATTTGCTTCATGAGCAGCTTGCTCATACTACGCAGCGAGCCACGGAGGCAGAAGGAATGCTCTCCACATAGGTGAGAGTCTTGCCATTGAATTTCACTTATCCAGGCCTCCACATATCTGAGATGACGGTTATGGCAGACGAAAGAGGTGCAAGATGCACTTGCCCGCACTGCGCAGGGGGAAGCCAGAATAGCGGAACTGGAGGAAGAGTTACGGCATCGTCCAGACGATGGCTCTTCTCGGGATGCCGTAGAGCTGAGGATCACCCTTCAGTTGGAAAGGGAGGACAGAGAGAAAGAACGCGCGGAAAGGGAAAGAGTCACCGAAAGAGAGAGAGCCGACAGATTGTCTGAGAGAGAGAAGCGGAGGGCCATGGAGGCCCAACTGTTTGAACTCCGAACCAGTCTCGGTCTTGCTGAACAATGGCTGAGAGATGGTGAAGAGCGCTACCGAAGAGCAAGAGAGCATGGCTTTCGTGTTAGCAGCTTCTTTGCCACCCCTATCGATCGACGGTGAGCAGAGACGGGAAGAGGGGTACAAGGCGGTTTAACAACACCCTCCAGGGTTCCTCACCTGGAGAGCAGAGAGAGGGGTAGCTCTGAGAGAGAGGGTGGAACTTAATGTACAACTTCTAGAAAGAAATAAAGGAAGGAATTTTTCAGTTTCATGTCTTCCACCTTCATCCCTGCTTTTTAATCCTGTACACATTACTTAATGAAACAAGTCAGTTTCTCCGTTCTGACTTGGCCCCTTGCTCAACAAGCAAATGTTTATTTCGACTGTCTTGATGACGGGTCAAGGGGCCAAGCCTTTATCAATTAAGGCAAGAGTAAAGATGATGAATGCAATACACGGGCACGCAAATGGGAACAGAATGTAAAAATGTAACATACAAATGAGATCACATGGATGCAATTTTTTTCTTATCCTTTTTCCTGAATTTTTTTTGTTTTTTTTAAAAGCACTTGTTATTACAACCGGCATGGTTTTTGGACCAGGGGTGTTTAAATCGTTCTGAATTAGCATAATGCAGGGTTAACATGCTCCAAGAGAATTCTCACTTGGGGACTCACCTGACGGCGTCTTCCGAGGGCCACTTCGAATGAAATTTTTTTTTATGAGACAACTAATGCCTAGTGACCATCCTTCTGGCATCTGACTCTTATGGAGACAGGGTTTCTTACTAACCTCCCAGGTATCTTGCACGCACATCTAGATTGATTTGGGCCCCTAGACTCCTCAAATGATAATCCTGCAGGTTAAGACTTAACCTGATGACAAAACCGTCATGCCATGCTTAGGCTCCCAATTGCTTCTGACCGAGAGGATACACCGAAAGAGTGTTCGAGGTAAAAGATTTATCCGACCCGGGTCTATTTCCTCACAACTCTAGATGGTATAGGATGGAACACCTTGGAATCCTATCGACCAACCGTGCGACGCTGACCCGAAATCAGATGCCGTTGCACCTATTGGTGACGCGCTTGCATTGACCTAAGCCCGAGGTTGAAGTAAGAAGCCATCAAGGCGGTAGATAGAGATCTTGACCGGTCAGAAACACCGAGACTCCTTCGCGGCGATGGCTTTCGCTTTTCTAAGTAGACAACTATGTGTGTGTTTTGCTAAACGAGGTCGCTTGCCTTAGCGGGGTGCGCCTCTTGGGATTTCCATTGAGTTTTCATCTTTGAGGGGAGAAAGAAGAGTGTGGTGGGGTAAACCTTCCGAGAGGACCAGCAAAACCATTAACCCGACGAGCTAATCGGGACCTACTCAACCTTTCCCTTTTGGGCGATTTCGGACCAAGCCTCGAAAGAATTACGTTGCCCCTTTGTGGAATTTAGCTTTTGTTTGGAGGGGTTTCGCTTGTTGAAATCAGGCACGGCCACGACCAGGCTTTCATTTGACTTTGATTTATCTCTTCTCTTCTTTTTTCTCTCTTTTTTTTTGAGAGAGAGACATGATAATTTGATATGCGGGAATCCCTCTTGTATGCCTACGGGGACACTGCCCTCTTCTTGTGCTTTGACTCGAGTTTGAGGAGATGAATCTTACTCTCGCCTTTAGGGTATGGTATTTTGGATCCCTTATGCTCAGCGTTTTAAGGGCACCGGCTGTCTCATTAGGTCGAGAAAGAAGAGAACAAAGATTATGACTTTCCTGGAAACCTTCGAGTATAGTCCCACAATAAGCAATACTACCAACTTTTGGCAAAAACAGCTGCGTGTGTGCGTGTTGTCTTCTTTTAGTGGGCGTAAGCTAACATGATCGGATAGGAATCTCCGCAGTTCTGACGGGCCAAGACCCGAGACCTACCGAGCCTTAATGGGTCCTATCCTACACAAAGGACAGATGCAAAGACTTGACTGTATGATGAGCACTAGGCACTCTCCTCTTTTTTTTTTTTTGAGCTTTCCTCGAGTTTCGCTTCATTTGATCTTGAAAGTGAGGTGTGGGAGTGTGCGCAGGTTAACACTGAGTTAGGCTACCAAGATCGAAGAGTGAATTTCCAGCTCCAATGGTCCTCGTACCATGCCAGTTGTCTATCTAAGGATAGTATTTCTTAAGATAAAGTCTGTTCCAAGGGTGGGATAACTCGGTTCCCTCGGCATTGACTAACGTGTAGGCGTTGCCAAGGTACGCAGCCTGAATCACATATGGCCTTCCTAATTGGGTTGAAGTTTAGAACGCAGCCCTCCAGGTTTGACAAAAATTCTTTTCATGACGATCTCACCGACTTTAAATTTTCTCTCAACAACTTTATTTTGGTAAAAGCGAGGGAGTCTATTTTGATAAACACGTGCATGCTCGGCAGCGGCCAGCCGCTTCTCGTCTAAGAGTTCCAACTGGGCAAGGAGTGAATTATGACGTTCGTCGAGGAGAAATTTCTTATCCAATTGTACCCTGAGAGAAGGAATCAGAGTCTTGTATGGGACTATCACTTCCATCCCATAAGTAAGGGCAAATGGAGTTTACCCGGTGGGGGCGCGAATTGAAGTGCGATAGGCCCATAGAGCTTCGATAAACTTTTCTGGCCAGTCTGAAAACTTACTAGACTCGCAGATTTTCTTTATGATTTTGATCAATGTTTTGTTGGTGGCCTCCGCCTAGCCATTACCTTGTGGATAATAAGATGATGAATGATGCAATGCGATTGCGTACCTTTTACAGAGGTCTTGAAGGTCCTGAGAAATGAACTGTGGCCCATTGTCGGTGACGATTATGCTTGGGATGCCGAACCTGGTGAGGATGTTCTTCATGATGAACTTGCAGACTATTGATGTCTTGATTTCCACGTAAGCTTCAGCTTTGGCCCATTTGGTGAAGCACTCCATCGCAGTGAGGATGAAGGATTTCTGCGTGGTAAGGGAGTTAGGATCACCTAGGGGACCAATGATGTCGAACACCCACATGGAGAAAGGTCATGGGGAGGATACTGGATAAAGTGAGGAAGATGGTGAATGAATTTTATCGACGTGAAGCTGGCACTTGACGCACCTATGGACATAGATAGCACAATCTTCTTCTATGGTGGGCCAGTAAAAGCCTTGCCGAATGATCTTCTTAGCGAGCATTTGGCTATTTACATGGCCACCACACACACCTGAGTGCACTTTCTCTACATATTTCCAGACCTCATCGTCATCAAGACATCTTAATAGAACACCAGTAAGGCTTCTCCTATAGAGTAGACCTCCAACCAATGTGTATTTCTGGGCCACCCTTCTTATGGCTTTCTTATCCTCTGTGGTGGCTCCTTCAGGGTAAGACTGATCTTTGTAATATTTGACGATTTCATAGAACCAAGGTTTCTCCTCATCGGCCAGTTCTTCTTCAAATTCTGCCAACATGATTTTCCCTCTTCTCAAGAATTTCTCCTTCCTGAATCTTCCGTAGGACTCTTTCTTTGATTCTTAAAAGGTAAGGGTCTTGAACGGCTGGGACGAGGCGCTTGTAGATGGTGATGGATTCAGACCATACACCTAAAGGGATTTTAAAAGATGACGCCAAGGAGGCGAGTGCATCGGCCAGAATGTTCTGTTCGCAAGGAACATGGACAAAGATCAGCTTGATGAATAATTTGGCATAAGCGGAGACCAGCTCCTGATAAGGCTTGAGCTTGGGATCAAGTGAGCGATATTTGGTAAGCACCTGGCGGAGAACAAGTTGACTATCACCCACGACTCGCAATTCGGTGATATAGAAAGAATGGGCTAGTTCCAGACCAGCTAGAAAAATCTCATATTCAGTAATGTTGTTGGTGACTGGGAATGCGAGATGAAATACCTCTGGGATGGTAACGCCTTCGGGCGTCAGAAGGATAATGTCGATACCCTTCCCTTGGGAATTCAGAGCTCCATCAAAATATAATGTCCACATGGGATCGTCGGATTGGGTGATGGACATTAGTTCCTCATCTGGAAACTCTGATTGGACAGGATCAAACTTGAGAAGAGGATGGTGAGCGAGATGCTTGGCTATAGCATAGCATTTAACTGTCTTTTGCTGGATATAGGTGATGTCAAACTGAGTTAAGAAATTTTGCCAGCGTGCTAGCTTATCGGTAAGGACAGATTTCTCCAGGAGGAATTTGATAGGGTTCATGCGAGCAATCAAATGGACCTCATGAGCCAGGAAGTAGTGCTTCAATTTCTGCACTTCCCAAACGAGGGTAGCATAGGTTTTCTCCATGGCCGTGTACTTCTGTTCACAGGGATTGAAGAGTTTGGACAAGTAATAGGTTACCCGTTCCTTGCCTTCTTCATCGACTTGTGCGAGGACGGCTCCCACGGAGTCATCTAAGACTGAGATATAAAGGATAAGAGGTTTTCTTGACTTGGGTGGAATGAGAACGGGTGGATTAGCCAGGTATTCCTTTAACCCTTCAAAAGCTTTTTGGCATTTAGAATCCCAATGGAATTCTACTCCTGGCTTGGTTAACTCATAGAAGGGTCTACACCTTTGTGAGTGCTGAGACACAAACCGACGAATGAATTGTAACCTCCCAATTAAATCTCGGACTTCCCTCAAATTTTTGGCAGGCGGCATATCCCTGATGGCCTTAGCTTTGTTGGGATCTATCTCAATCCCCCTTTTACTCACAATGAAACCCAGTAATTTGCCTGATGATACACCAAACACACACTTCTTCGGATTCATTTTCAATTGAAACTCCCTTGATCTCTGCAATACCTTAGCCAAGACTCTCGGATGTTCTATCTAGTTCTCGATTTTTCACCGATAAATCATCCACATACACCTCCAGATATACATATGCATCATGTCATGAAATATTGCCATCATAGCTCTTTGGTAAGTAGCTCCAGCATTCTTTAACCCAAACGGCATGGCCACGTAACAATATGTTCTCCAAGGTGTAGTGAATGACGTCTTCTCCTGATTCTCTTGTGTCAAACGAATTTGATTATATCCCAAAAATCTATCCATAAATGAGAGGGTTTCATAGCCTGCAGTGTTATCGATTAACACATCAATATGAGGCAAGGGAAAATCATCCTTTGGACACGCGCGGTTAAGGTCCCGGAAGTCGATGCAAATCTTGACTTTCCCATCCTTCTTCATGACCAGGACAATGTTCGCCACCCATTGAGGATAAATGACGACTCTAATAAACCTGACTTTGTGGAACTTGTCGACCTCTTCTTTCATTTTCAAAGCCATCTGAGGGTGGAAACGCCTTAACCTTTGTTTTACCGAGACGGACCCTGGTTTTAGAGTTAAGCGATGTTCGACCAAGGTGGAATCCAAACCCGGCATATCCTCGTAGCTCCATGCAAACGTGTCCTTATACTCTTTGATAGCTTCAATTAATGCCTCTTCTTCAGAGGGTGATAAATTATCACTTATGAGGACGATCCTAGGGTCTTCCTCCATTCCCAGGTTGACTTCTTTGGTGGACTCTTCTACGGTGGCTGACAGCTCGTCGAATCTCCTCATCCCACTAGCATATGCGCCGACTGCGTCCTCATATTCTTCATCCTCTTCTTCAATGGGCCATTCTTCATCTGTGATCTCATAGACTCCATACCCTTCATCAATTGTGCAATTCTCCTCACAATCTATCTCTAGCAGTTGGATGGGATTTTCTAGCAATTGAGGAATGGATAGGCACACTTGACACCTACTGACTAGATCTAGAAGGAATCGACGAGGGATCTGCTTATCCTTGGATTTCCTTTTGGGTACTACCCTTGACCCATTATTCCTAGGTTGACTGAGCTGTCCTACGGACAAAGAAGTTAAAGAAGATGTCGAAGAATGTACAGGGAAGGAGGTCGCTTATAGGACCTTGGATGAGTGGCCCGTAGGTCGGGACGCACTCGTGGGAGATGTAGGAGGTTTCTTCAACGAAGATGTGTTGTTGAGGGGTTTGAAAATCGACGTTTTTTTTTCATTTTCATTTTTTATGACAAAGCAATGAAAAGAAATCAGAGGAGGGGGAAAAGTGATTATGGCTAAAGGGTTGGGAGACTCATAGAGCAAATCATGATTGAAAACCTGGCGTGGGTTGAGAAACCTACGTAGGTATGTAAGTAGAGAAGGGGACCTGGGAAGACCGTCAGACAACCGTCTGGCCCAGGAAGGAGACATCAACAAGGGTTGAGGTGAGTGAATGGAGAAGATGACGGCTAATGAGCCGTTGATGGCAATGTTGATGACGGACGAAGATCCGCCGGTGACAGAATCCTCTTAGCGATGGTGATTTGGAATTTTGGCAACAGTGGTGATATCCCCTGGTATTTCGGAGGTCAATGGCGGCCCTTCCAGCTGCGAGGGTGAGAACATTCTCTCTAGTGCAATGGAAATATCTTGTATGTCGAACCATTTTCTCCATTCGCATTCCGGATCCTTAATCGTGCCTTTCTTAGCGTCCTTGAACATTTTTCAGCCAAGTACACAACATGTGATCCCCCATGTGTTTCTTGCGGGTGATCTCCCATCTGAACAATGGGCCCTTTCTTGAAATGAGAGGATAGGGTCCATGTGAGGGGTTTCCTATCTGCCTCGAGTGATCCTTTAAAGCCTAGACCAAACTTGTGGCTCAACCTTTTTTCCTTTGGCGATTTCAGCCTTCCCTGTAGCTGCGCGCCCAAGCCTTCGCCCCGTTGATAGCCGATATTTCTCATTATCTCCCATCCTTTAGAATGAGAAGGGAGACGTGACGTTGGTGCTAAGGGTGGCTTCTTTGGTGTCAGAGGAATGCGGGATGGGTCCCATGCATCCAGCAGTGACAATATGGGCCGATGAGACGGCCAAACAGATGGCAGAGAGGTATTAATAGCAGCCACTTTATGAAGGACATGTGTACTAACTACTTTAATATTCCTCCCATTATACGGAAACTTTAGGCATTGGTGGTTGGTGGAAGGCACAACATCCATGACTTCAATATAGGGGCGACCCAGTATAGTCTTGAATGTGGGATCCATGTCGAGGACATGGAATTCCGTAGAGACTGACGCAGGGCCTAACTCTGCCCTCAGGATAATCATCCCCTGTGGTAACCTTTTGCTATTGTCATAAGCCGTGACTGTGATTGAAGACGGTCTTATCTGTTCCTCACCGACCCCACATAACTGGAGGGTGCTCTTGGAGATCACATTTATGGATGCGGCCGTGTCCACCAAAAACGGGTGTATGGACACTCCATTGATTTTTATTGAAACACACAACACATACTTTTGAGCTTCCTTGGGGGCGAGCTCGTGGTTGTGGAACACAATGGCCAGCTGTGTGTCCATCGGCGTCAATACGGCCGAAATCTTCTCTACAGGGAGGTCCTCATTCACCATGACTTTTTGAAGATATTCCATTAAGGCCACCTGATGGGATGTGGATTTCTGAAGCAATTCAAGGATGGAGATCCGAGCAGGCATCTTGTCCAGGTGTTTTAACAAATCATACTGTGTTCCAGGGAGGGATTTTTCTGGCTGCTCTCCATTGTCTTTCTCTGACTGAGACTGCTTGGGGTTCTGACTGTTCGGGGGGAAAACCTTGTGAAAAATCCTTCCACTCCGGAGCACCATGGCTTATGGCTTTTGCACCTCTATGGGGTTAGATGCGGGTTTTAGCAAGGGTTTGAGGGGTAGTGGTGGAGGAATGGTTGATGAGGCCGGGGTGACGATGGGAGCTGGGATTCTGATGAGGGGTTTGTTAGGCAGAGGCATGGTGGAGGTAGAGGGGATCTCATATGGGCTATGGAGGGTAAGGGGTTCGGAAGGTAGAGGCAGAGGCAAAGTGGAGGTAGAGGGGATCTCATGTGGGCTATGGAGGGTAAGGGGTCTGGAAGGTGGAGGCGGAGGCAAAGTAGAAGTGGATAAGGCCTGAGACGGATAATGGTTCTGAGATGGATGGTGGGTGATGAGTGATTTTGAGGGCGTTAGTGGAGACATGGTGGAGGTAGGTGGGGTCACGTATGGTTGGCGGATGATAAAAGGTTTGGAAGGCATAAGTGTAGGTGTAGTGGGGGTGGATGGCAAAATGGAGGAATGAGAGAGGATGAGAGGGTTCGGGGGCATAGTGGAGGTCGTTGGCTGATAGGTCATAGGTGAGTTAGTGAGAGAGGTGCGGATGAGAGGGCGTGATGGCTGTGGAAATGGTGAAGGCCATGCTATAGGTTGTGATGCGGGCTGATGAGAGAGAGGTGCTACCAGGGCAAGGCGGGGGAGTTGCCTGACGATAGGGTTGACGGCAGCAAGAACGGAGGTACTTTATGGGTGCCAACCCTATTCTCTCCCGACTTCTAGGAAGGAGGAGATGTGGTTGACCTGGTGATTGGGTTGTTGGTGCTCCGGTAATGGATTCTGGATTATGCCCATGTTGGGTTGTTGTGGTTGGACCTACTAAGGCTGTTGTTGTTGTTGTGGTTATTGCTGCGGCTGCTGTTGTAGTTGCTGTTGTTGTTGGAACTGTGGCTTAGGAGGAGGTCTCCTGGCTTTGAGAGTGGCGATGTATCACCTCATTTCATCCCAGTCAATTCCGCCTTCATCATTCATATCGTAGATGTACTCTTTAAATTGGAAACAGTTCTCTACTGTGTGTCTTGGTTGCCTGTGGTAGACGCAGTATCTGGAGGTATCAACATTCGGGGGCCATGCGAGCCTTTCCCTGGGTAGGATGAGTGTGTTTGAGGCCATGAGGGCGCTGAAAATATCTGCCAAAGTTTCTGGCAATTGGGGGTAGTAGGCTCTCTTGGGGCCAATCGGCCTCCTTTGTTGCTGTAGGGGGCCGTAATTCCCTGGGGGTGGAACTTGGTGGTATTGAGGTGGTGGTTGTTGTTGGTGGGGTTGAAATGGTTGAAGCATATTGTTCTGGGGTGGATTGTTTTGGGGTGGAGGACGAGAGGGGAAAGGACCTTGCTGGTGGGAAAGTCGGGGGCATTTGTGGAGGCCTTGGGTTGGCTGCATAATTGGCGTTGTTGACTACACTCACTTTCTCATTTGTTACGACCCCTTCTGTCGCTCCACTTGGGACACCAGTGCCTGTCTTTCTGACCACTTTGGACTTCGGCGGCTCAAACATGTGCATAATGGGGGAATCTTTTAACTGGGTTTGGATATACCGGGCCCTTTCATAGAGCTCTTCCATTGTAGTGAGCTTGTTCATGGCCAGGATGTGCCTGAATTGTGGGGTTGCATTGGACACAATCATTTTTACTTGTTCAGGCTCTGAGAGGGTATCTCTTATCCTTTCTGCTAGAGACCTCCATCTGTAAGCATAGCGGACAAAATCTTCGTCCGGCCTCATTTTCTCGGCCACTAGGTCGGTAATAGAAAGAAGGGGACCAACCCTATCCCGATACTTTTGCAAGAATCTTCTTTGCACTGTATCAAAATTCTCGACCTTGTTGGGCTCCAAAGAATTGAACCACTCTAGCGCAGGACCATCCAATGATCTCCGAAAGAGGTATGCCAGGGATCTCTGGTCATTTTGTCAATAGGAGGATTCATACATGAAGTCCTGGAGGTGAATAAAGGGGTTGCCAGTGCCATTGTACCTGCGGTACGTAGGCATTTTGGAGGGAGGAAGATGGATCACCGGAAGGATTGGCAAAGCAACCTCCGGGGTGGATTTTATGTCCACTATTTTCTTCAAATTCTAAAACTGTTCGTCCATTCTATTGAACCTGTTGAGGAGCGATTGGGCAAGCTCCTCGGGAGGTGAAGGTGGCACCTGCCACTGGGGAGGGAGATGTCTCTCGGAGACTTGAGGAGGAAACCCCGAATGGGAGGGAGCTGTCGGGCCGCCGACAGCTAGCCCTGGCTGGAGTGGCGTGTGAGGAACAACAGGGGTTTGAGATTGTGAAGGGAATTAGAACAAGGGAGGTTGTTGGCTTGCCTGCCCTTGAAGTGAGGGAGAACAGGTGGCTTGAACCGGTGACGGAGATGGGATGTCCTGCACCGACTCTTGGAGGGGTGCGATGGCTGGAATTGACTCTTGGGGGGTAGGAGAAATGGATTTCCCTTTCAGAATGGCCTGGAAGGCCCGGAGATGCTCAGAGGTGAGCTCTGTGCTGGCAAGGACACCTAGCAAAGAGGAGATGTCCTGTGGTGGGGATGTGTCCCCTACGGTAACCTGCACCTCACGTGAGGGCTCATAGGAAGGGCCCGAGTCCATAGCATGGACTCGCGACTCGACTGACTGACCACGACCAGGGTGGTTCTCCTCAAAAGACTCGTGGGCCATTTTCAAAGTTCTTCAGAACGTAAAAACATGCACCAACAAACAGATAGTAGAGATTATCAAACAAGTAGATGCCTTTACGCCCCTTTTTTTATTTTTGTTTTGATATATTTTTTTGTGTTTTTAACCAGATCTGAAGTCCACACAAAAAAGGACCCTAGTTAGTTTTTGTTTCACCGCCGTGTCAACTAGGGTCACTCGTCTCACCATGAATGAGTTAACTAACTTCAGGGAACTTCAATGGTACAACCAGCCCAGTGAACAAAGAGGGAATCCTTCACTGTCGGGGACTTATGGAGGTCCCAGTGGAGGAGATCCTAGTCCGTCGAGAGGAATTCCCGAACGGAGAGTCCTTCCTTCACCGAGAAAGGGTGATCCTTATCAAAAAATAAAAAAAATAGAAAAGGGGTGGATGTATGCAATGAAGTGCTGAACAGATATACAGAACATAACAAAAATAACAGAGATAGCAAAGGTATAATCAACACCCAAGAGAGATAATACTATAAACCTCAAGGAACCACAAGGGATTAGGGGTGAAGTGCACGTGGTGCACGAGGGATAAGAACTGAAAGTGCTACTGTGAGCACAAATGGAGTGCGCGAGGGCGCAAAGGTGGAGAGGCACAGGTGAGTGCCGGGTGGAGGAGCATACGGTGATGCCGAGATCGCAAGAGTAACCAAGAGAAAGTGAAAGAGGTCCCACCGTGATCGCGAAGATGTGAGCGACGTCACACGGATTGCCGGAGGGGAGCGGAGTACGCGGGCTCGATTTACTGCAACACAGAAAAAAGAGGGAGAGAAGCAGAGGAACAACCACAGGAGATTGCTCCGGCGGGGTGTGCAGAATAGATACAGCGAAATAAGATATGTGGATTAAACGGCCATAGCGGGAAATGACTCTCCGCGACCTCGGGGGATGGGAATGGTGCAGAATTTAAATGACAGTAATTTAAACGGCCATAGCGGGAAATGACTTACCGCGACCTCGAAGATATGGCAGATATAATGATAATACAGAATATGAATAGCAGAAATTTAAACGGCCATTGCGGGAAATGACTCGCCGTGGCCTCGAAGATATGGCAGATATAAGAAGCACATAATATAAGTGGCATGAATTTAAACGGTCATTGCGGGAAGTAACTCGCCGCGGCCTCGAAGATATAACAGATATAAGCACAGCACAAAATTTAAGTGACAGAAATTTAAACGGCTATTGCGGGAAGTAACTCACCGCGGCCCTCGAAGATATAACAGATATAAGCGCAGCACATAATATAAGTGGCAAAAATTTAAACGGCCATTGCGGGAAGTAACTCGCCGCAGCCTCGATGATATAACAGATATAAGAACAACACAGAATATAAGTGGCAGAAATTTAAATGGCCATTGCGGGAAATGACTCGCCGCGGTCTCGAAGATGTGGTGTGATCACTAGGGGCCAGAGACCCCAAAATGAAAAGAGTGATCGCGCTTACCTCAAAAGCAGGAAATGGCGGGTTGCTTCTTCCTCTCCCTTTGGCCTGCCGATGGAGAGGGCTTTCCTTACTTACCATTACAAAAGAGGAAACATACAGATAACAAGTGAATCAGAAAAATGACAGTGTAGTATTAGTCTCTTGTGATGAAAAATGATGAAATTCGGGCGAGACACACACCTGGTTGGTGTTGTTTTTAAACCCCTCCCGGACACGAGTAGGAGGAAAATGTTATAATGGATGGAAGATCATGCAAACGTGCATAAAAATAGATCTCTCTTATGAAGCGAGATGACAGATGATGGGATGATGCATGCAACGGAAATGACAAAAGAGAGTGGGAGAGAATGGCTTATTGAAGATGCCGATGGCGGGATCCGGCGGAGCTTCGACAGCGTAGGGATGACGTGGAAGCACGATAGACGGAGTTAGCCTTCCTCTCGTGAGCGCGGGCACTCGGGAATCTAGCAGAACCTCCTCCTACAAAAGCCCACGGGTTAGGAAAGGGATCTGGCAGAGTCTCTCTTTCCTCTGTCGGATCTGAAGCTCTCTCCCTTCGAGGGAGGGGGTCTTCTATTTATAGGAGAAAGTTTCATTGAGGCGTCTGGGGTGTTGGACTCCTCTATGTTGAGGCGTCCAGGGTCATGGACGCCTCTATTATTTTTTTTATAATTTCAATTCATTGAGGCGTCTAACCATCTTGACGCCTCAATACTCAGGCGTCCAGCTCCCCAGACGCGCCCCTTCTACCCACCGAAATAATGCCGAAAACCGCCGGTGGTTTCGGCATGCTCGTGACTCCTAAACCGCATCTAGGAACAAAGACGTCTTCATGTTTGGATTTATTCGAAACGTCAAACTAAACGGCCGGAGCGACGTCGCGTGCGCACTACACGAGGCTCTGAAGAAGGCGTCTAGGCTCCTAGACGCCTTTAAAAGAGGCGTCATGTTACCCTGCCACCTTCAAAAGGATAAAAAAGGTTCTAAAAAATATTTTAAAAAATAAAAAAAAATATTTCAAGAAGGCGTCTAGGCAGGGTGACACGTTTAAAAAATAATAAAAAAATATTCAAGAAGACCTCTAGGTAGGGTGACACGTTTAAAAAATAATTAAAAAATTCAAGAAAACATCTAGGTAGGGTGACACGTTTAAAAAAATAATAATAAAATATTCAAGAAGGCGTCTAAGTAGGGTGACATGTTTAAAAAATAATAAAAAAATATTTAAGAAGGCATCTAGGCAGGGTGACACGTTTAAAAAATAATAATAAAAATATTCAAGAAGGCGTCTAGGCAGGGTGACACGTTTAAAAAATAATAAAAAATATTAAGAAGGTGTCTAGGTAGGGTGACACGTTTAAAACTTTTCGCGGAAAAATTCAGAAAAATATAAAAAAATAAGAAATCACCAAAGTAATTAAAAATGTGAAGGCCACCTTGGGGTATCATAGTGTAATATGAGATTTACTCACGGTAATGTCAAAAATGGTGTGTCTACAGTTAGTTTTTGAAGGAAGTCTTCACGATTGTTTTTGTTAAATCTGAATTGAAGCTAACAAATTAAATCATTTCAACTTTGGATGCAGATCACATTCCCAAGAATCAAAGTGATATTGGGCCAGCTATGGCTAAGCTTGAGTCAACTGAAGGAGTATAATGCAAGGATAAAGATGATGTGAATTCCCTCAACTACTACAAGGAGATGGAAAGTCTTGTACGGCTTGAAGCAAGCACCAAGGGCATGATTAAGCAAACGCTCCAAGGAATTCTTATAATCTAAGCAAAATATGCCATTGAGTTTCTAAAGGAATATGGCATGAAAGAAGCAAAGCCAATGTCAACTCCGATGGCCACAGCCACAGCCACGAAGTTAGACAAGGATAAAAAGGGAGTGACTTGAGGGTAGTGAAGAAATTGAGAAAAATAAAGGATTCTCAAGGCCAAGGTAAGAAAATAAAATCTGAAATACTAAACTTCGTGAGGTTAGTGATTTTGGTGCTTGAAGGCATATGGTGATACTTGCTGAACTTAGGTATTGATTCTAAAACCTGAATTGTCATTTCCCCAGCATGCTATGGTGATGTTGCTTATTTGACAGGTATTAATGTCTGAGAAACTTGAATTGTTATTCCTCTAGCTTGATGAGATGAACTTGTCAAACTGTTTGAATGGTATTAAAAATTCTAAAGATTTTGTTGATTATTGAACATCTTTCAATCTGAATTGCTTGAGGACTTTTGAGCCTAATTGAGTATCTGGTATATCAAATGCTGAGTAGTGAAAAGGTCGATTACGTCCACCTGAAAACTCTCACTATGCGTGAGTTGGTCTTTGGACCAAAGTTCTCCGTCTCGTACCAGAACTTGAAGAAATCAAATGATTGGCTATTGAATGAATTTTCTGATGATTCTCTATGCTCCTTTGTAAGCTAGCCCCATGTCATAAGAGAACACATTACACTTTCACTGAATTTTTTTAAAATTCATGTAATTGTCAAGGGGGAGTCTTGCTAGCTAAACAACTTGAGATGAATGCTCGTTCATTCTCTATTGACTGAGTGACCTTCATTTGTAACATGTAACATGCTTATGATGGATTGCTTCAAATTTTCTGAAATTGATTCTCATTGATGTGAAAAGTTCTACAATGGAAATGCCAATTCCTGAATGGCTTGTGAATCTCTTCAAAACTTTTGAAAATGATTGAAAATCACATTTTGAACAATTTTTGAAAAATGATTGGTATCAATTAAAAAATCGGTTGCAATGCTTACTTTTGATCATTTCTACACGCCTGCTCATATAAGACATGAAATTAAAAAAGCTTGTGGTTCATCATTTGAAACTGAATGTCTTCTTGTGGAATATGTCACAATAGTCTCAAAACAAAAAAAAATAAATAAACTTTTGCACCTTGCTTTTACACTTTGCATTACAGTCTCATGTTGTTATATGTTGCATGCTTTTGAGTTCATGCATTACATGCATTTAGTTCATTAAAATGAAAAACATACAAAACACATTTTGCACCCATCTTAAACCTTTTCATGTATTTAGAACTTTCAAATAAAATCTGAAATCTTGCATTACCTTGCATATTTGCATATCATTTTCTGCATATCATTCATATAATGCATTTGAAAAATGAAGCTCATCGTGTGCATTGTTACATAGTTGGCATTTTAAGCATGCATATCTTTGGGGTCAATAATTCAAAAACTAAAATTGCATATCTTTTCATCTTGCATTTCATATTGCATAAACTCCCAATGTGTGCTTGCATGCTTATATATGTTATTCACCCCTATTCTTTGGAATTTCTATGACCTTATGTCTTCTTGATCAATAATGTGCATTTGAGTCATTATTGGAGTGTTTCATGTTACACACTCTGGGAGGGTTCATATTTCATAAGTACATATATTTAGGGGGAGTTGCACTGTTATGTGTTCATGATATTTTCGGTATACATGCTGAATCAAATTCATACACTTCATGCACTAAATGTGAAAATGAGTGTTAAAGATAAGGATATAGAAATTTCCTTTCAACACACTAGAGACTTTAAACTTGCTGCATGTATGTTGAAGAGGCAGTTGAGGAAAAAATTGCCTACCTATCATTGTTGAAAAAATCTGAAAGAAAAAAGATGGGCAGCGCAATGCTCAGTCTCACTGAGTAAATTGGGCACATGTCACCTGAGATTTGATGTGGTTCATTTCTGAAAAATGTTGACTAAAGTACCTCTGTTCAAAATGAGGAGAAACGGTTCAGTATTCTGAGTAATCGGGGATTCTGGCACGAGTTCTATGCGTCTACTCGCGTAAAAAGGAATTGAACCTGAACACTCTTAAAAAAATTCTGATTACCTTTGTAAAATCTTTTAAAAATTTATTGTGAAAAAATTATTGAGGTAGAGCGAAGCCTCCAATACGTTGTTCTCAAAATTGAAATGCAGTATGTAAAATGTCTCCTTGTGTTGATCTAAAAATCTGAATATCCATATTGCAACTATCGTTTTTCATGTTACTCACTCACACTCTTGAAAATTTGATTTAATATGTATTCAGAAAATTGATTGATTGCATTGACCATTGCATGATTCTCCTATGTGATTGCACAACCTCCTAGGTGCTATATATGAATATTTTGGTTGTCATGACTCTCACACATCTTTCTTATACTCATTCCCTTCTTAAATAAGTAAGGGGGAGATATGTTGCATGTCTATATATACGTAACTGTCTGGTTGCATTGTGTGCATTTCATATATCATCATTTGTATGCATCTAGCTTCATGCATTTCCAAAGAAAATTAAAAATCTGACAATCAATGAAAATCCAAAAATGATATGGACTTCAAATTCCTTCCATTTGGTAAATGGGTGTTTGGCTTTGAATGGCATCAACTTGATTTGTGAATCTTGGCCTGGACACCTTCTGTCTACATACCTTCCTATCTCCATAATCAACCATTGGTATATGAGAATCAACATGTTTCTGTTCCCAATATCCTTGCCTTGCTTTTGCCTCATTTGCCTTTCTGAAGTGGGCTCTTATTGATTTATGAATCTGCTTACTGATATTTAAACTTCATTACCTTCCTCCCACTTTTTGATCATGTCAAAGGGGGAGAAATATATGCTCTGTCTGTGTCAGTCATAAAGTTTGTCATCATCAAAAAGGGGGAGATTGTTGTATATGCCTTGCATATATTTTTGATGATAACTAAACTTTATGGTATGAGGTTTCATGATAGAGCTTGAGGATATACAACAATTTTGCTAGTGCAGAATTGCACATTTCATCTCTTCAATCTAAAATCCAGGACTTGAATAATTCGTTGTCCAAGTTTGTGGATGGACAAATTGTTGTATATGACTTGCATATGTTTTTGATGATAACTAAACTTTATGCTTACTTGTACATGTTCTTATGTTAGTGTGCATTCATGTTGTTGTTCAAAAGTGGTTGAGATGGCAAATGGCAAATGGTTACATGGTCTTGATCCTTGGTTGATTGAGTTGGTTTTACAAGAGGTTTCATAGCCTCTTTAATGCGAACAAGCCCTTATGTATCTCCTGATATATTAAACCTTGACTATCTTGAATTGCAGGATCAAACATCATGATGGTCGCTTGGAAGGTAAAACAAACGTGTGGATAAGCATATGCTTTTGATGAAAAGCACATCGCTATCTACAATCTAAAACAAGTGGTAAACCATGTCTACACTCCTCGAGAACCCTTGGTAAGGCTATGGCATCCTCAAGTCCAGTAAAGCAAGTAAAGTCAACTTGGCTCCATGGGAAGTTGATTTGGTCTAATGTGAAAAGGCTCTCTACGCTTTAACATATGGATTTGTTTGTTGGTGGATCTATTGACTTAACCGTGATCAATAGATTGGAAGCTATGATTCTCAGGCTCTCAAAGGGTTTTCATACTTAATTCTTACTCCTTCTTAATGGTTTGCATGAAGTTCATGCATTCATCATATGGATGTTTGAGCTATAGTTCTAATCAATTATCTATGTTCTTACAGGTCAAAATACTCAATACAAATTGTAACGACCCGAGAATCCGATTACCGGGAAGGCCCGATAACCCGAGACTCGCACCGCCGCCCACGAGCCGGGAGGGCTCGGAAGGGCTAGAAGGAGTGTGGAGGCACAAAGAAATAGGAAATAAAGCAGGACAACTCAACAATTAACAGAAATAAATAAACAACTACAACAGAGTCCAGTCCGACAGAAAGTACAGTCTAAAGTAGTAAAGCGTACCACATGCCAAGTGAACACTCGGCCCGGCAAGCTGGCAACTGAGAACCTCCGCTCCGCACCCTCGAACCTCGAGGAAGAACCGCCACACCTGAAAAGCAGGGAATGAGTCTCCAAAACAGAGACTCAGCAGGGATCCCGCGGAACCCCAACCGGAAACAACGGCGGTAGCGGAAAGGAAGCTACAACTACAGCAGGAACAGCAAACCGGTGGCCGGTCAAAACTCAGCACTACAGCTACTCCTACTGTACCGGAAGGCACACCTCGATCACGCAGTCGAAGCTACCGAACCACGCTAGCACCACCTACCGAAGTGAAAACCCACGGCAACCACGCCGTAGAGGCCTGTCCCCCGGACACAGCCGACCTGGACACACTATCCAAGGTGCAACCCCGACCATCCGATCGCAGGTACCGCACAACAAGACGCAACCTCGGTAAAGCCACTAGCACTAGTCTCACGGCGCGAAAACCAACACACGCGCCACGGTGAAACAACCGAAAACTCAACGGTCGACACGACCGAAAACCCGAAGGTCAAAGTTACGGAAACTGACAGTCTGTCACTCCCAACTCGACAGGAGTACCACCCACTAGAAGCACAGCCGGTAGCGTCCCCTGACGTCTTACACCGCACCGCAGGTGAACCGCCTGACGTGGTAGGTCCTACCCGAGGCGCGAACACCGTACAAGTAACCACAAACAAGTGACTAGCTGGGGTCACGCCCGTCGACGTGCGTCCACTGTCCCCAACCACGTGTGCACACACAGACCACGCGTCCTAGGTCTGGCCCTCTGACTGGTTTTCCCCCGCAGCCGGACTCTGGCTACGACGAGGGGCCCGACGGAAACCAGTCTAACCGTCCTCAGGGTAAGCCCGTACACCACTCCCTGGTGCGACCAGCACACGCGTACTGGTAGGCTACGACTAGTGGAGGGTCACTGAAGGAGTAGACTCTCTAGTCAACGGAAAATAACGTCCGAATCCGACGACGTACGGGGACCACCCCACGTACCGGCCCCGTCGCACGGTGACCACAGTCGGAGAAGAAACGGGACTCACAGTCCACGGCCACGCACGCACCGTGCACTAGAGTCGAGAAAACTCAAGTGGCGCTAAGCCACTGGACTCTGGACAGTCCTCTAGACACACTACAGCCAACGGTCCTTGAGTCACAAGACTCGGGGTCAAGACCGTTGCACGCAACAGCACAAGGCCGTCGATCTAGCCCAATCTCTAGGTCCAAAACCACGATATCACGAATACCGAGACAGCTCACAAGCCACCAAGACTGTTCCCTCAGGAAGGGAACGCAAGGGACCACGGCCACACGGAAAAACACAGAGGCACGATTCCCAGGGCAGCACACAAGCCGCCATGTCGATTTCCCATCTCGAAGCAAGCGGGAAACCTCCAGCCCCAGGCCGGACAACTGGACTCGCAGTCCAAGGCCAAACACGTGGCCCACACGGAAATCACCTTCCAAAGAAACTCACAATATGCGGGGGAGATCCCACCGCACACACACCGATACACGGTGACTCGATCTAGCAAGAACACGGAAGCCCGGAACACCTGGAGTCACCCGGACCCACCAAGCCCACGGGCACGCTTATCGAGGTAACACGGTACCTCCAGACACCCAAAGACACGGTCACAGAACTCCACGGGGTGTCCGAGACACACACGGCCCAAGGGGAGCACGATCAGCCGCAGACCGCCCGCCCCGGGCAGCCCGGCTGGTCACCTCTAAGAACGCGCTACACGTGCATAGCGCGTTCAGTCAGAACGCGCTATACATACCTAGCGCGTTCAACAAGAACGCGCTACAGGTCCATAGCGCGACCAGACCAGGTCGCGCTATGATCCTATAGCGCGACAACCCTGAACGCGCTGGGGCCCTATAGCGCGACAGGAACCGCCAAACTGTTCATCTTTCCCGATGAACGCGCTCTATCGGGGCAGCGCGACCATCAAGAACGTGCTACTGGAGCATAGCGCGTTCTCAGTCCGCGCCCGAAAACGGTGGAAACCGCGGGAAAAACCATTCCACGCCCCGTCCACCCCCAGGTGAAGGGGAAACAAAAGGGGAAACCTTCCCCAAGCCCCTAGGCATGCATCTAAACCCCTGGATCGCCCGAAAACACGGTAAAACGGAAGATCCGGCTCACACCTCAAAAACATGCATTTTTCCCCAAATCGCCCCGTTTAGCCCGCTCGGCTCACCACGGCCTACCAAACTCGCGGGAAAAGAAGTGCACGAGCTGGGGGTCCATCTCCCTACCTCCACCGAAGAAACGACGCGATGTGGACGCCGATCTAAGAAGAAATCGTCGCGAAACTCTCGCCGGCTCGCGATCGCGCCACCGAGCTTCCACGCGCCTCCTCCGCCTCGATCCTCACCTGTCCTCGCCCGCATCCTCACCCGCGCCACCTCCACCTCGCCCTCGCCTCGCTCCGTCGGCCGCCGGAGAAGAGAGGGGAGAAAGAGAGCGTGAGAGAAGAGAGAGGGAGGGAAGAGAGAAATGAGAGGGGGAGAGAGAAAAGGGTTAGTATATATTGGAAAACTTGAAAATTATAGAAATTCAGAAAATTATGAAAAATTACCTCCGCGATCCTCGGGAAGAGCACAACGCAGTGGTAACGTCCCGGAGTCAGAGAACGTCACGGTTTGCCCTGCAAAGAGTTCCGAAGGCACATTAGGGAAAAACACGTGTAAAGCACAAAATACACTCCGAGACCCACTAAAATGATCCGAAAAATCTGGGGCATTACAGCCCTCCCCCCTTAAAGGAATTTCATCCTCGAAATTCATGACCAATCACGAAGTCCCAGGGGAAGAACACTGAATCAACTGACACTCTGTCAGAGCCCCAACACAGAAAACCTCGATTCTCACGAAAACACAGATCTTGAGGAACACAGCCAGACTCACAATCACACACAACACCTCGCTCCTCGCGCCAAGCACACTGGCCAGCAGAGCAGGCATATACCAAAGGACACAGTCCGGCATCACCTCAGTCAACGCGAGAATCCACCATGGCGCCGCAGCCACATCTCGCTCACCGAGGAAACACAACCCTTGTCACGAGAAACAGCTACTAATCCATCCAATGGTCAGCAGACAAATGGCACATCAGCTTTACAACCAGCTGACAGGTCGCACACCCTTCTCAAGGGGACAACCAATACAGAGCCTCCACCAGCTCAAGCAGTCCTCTCAGCAGACCGCAACCAGAACATCGGCTCAGCACCAAGAAAACACCTCACACATGGCAAGTCGAAAGCCGGACACAACACTGTGCCAACTCTTGTCAGAGGACAAACTTCGACAAAGCCCAGATCCCGTCCGGGAAGGCACATTACCGAAACGACCACCAAAGGTCTCACTGGCACACGGCTCTCGCCACGCTCGAGCCCTAATAACCAGCATCTTCTATCTCTGAAAAGACCATCCACTGGTCACCAACTGCTCGTCAACGGGAAACCTTCACTTGCTCAGCTTCTTCCTTCTTTCCTGGTCCTCGACCGGGTCCAAAGGAAACATTCCAAACCTCAGCAAGCCATCCGTCGACTCCCACACAGACTGATGCCACATCTCGAGCTGCACTCCTCTCGGACACCGCATCCGAGCTCGAACATCGCTCCAACTCGACCCTCTCGGGGAGCACGACGAAACCAAATGACGGATCCTGGTGTCTTCAATCATCACCTCACTGGACTCAGACTCACAGGGGAATCACCCCATGCTGGTCACCAAACCAGGGATAACCATTGCGACACCAACGTCCTATCAAGGACCACCAATCCGACGCCAATCTCACAAAAAGGCCTCCGCCCACAGGCGTCACTCTTCTATCTGGTCTCATCAAATCCTTCGATCAATCCAAGTGGACACCCGCCAATCCCGATTCCGCCCTTACCACAGAGCCACGGGACACCACCTGAACAGTGCTCACGGCGACCTGGTCGCCGACACCACGACCAAAGCACTTTGGGTCCCCGATCGATTATACATCTCACCGCCACAATCCGACAAGACCGTAAAGCCAACAGACGCTGGTGTGGTCGGTCACACGGTTAGGCTCACCAGCCACTCACAGTCGCCAACCGGGACCCATAGTCTGCCAGAGACCACATCCTCAAAGCACGATCTCAACCGAGGACACGATTGGGAACACAAGTCAGACACTAAGCCACCGACTCTAACCAACACGTCCTCGATCTTCGTCAGGCGACATCCTCAACAACCTCATCCAGGTCCAATACCGACGCCTGACACGGCTTCCTTCACAGGAACAGGGTACTCATGCGGCGCACTAGCCAGCACATTCCCTAACACTCCATCCTGCCAATGCCAAGAACCACAAAACCTCGAGCAACGGCACGGCAACAACATGTTTCACACAGAGGAACCAATCCTCCAATGCTCAACGCAAACTCAGGAATCCGCCCGTAGCAACCAACGCTACGATCTTGAGCCAATGGGTCACAAGCCCACCACGCTTCCGCTGCGCACTCTGATCTACGCGCACAGCCGAGAAAGCGAACACCGCCCACCCAGCACTCGTCCTTCCGGAACAGCGCCAGCACCCTCACACGACAAGGGAATGGGCACGACTTCTCACAGGCAACCGCCTTGCTAAGACAAGGAGCACGTCTCGCACGGACTTCATGGCATACAAGGCCAACCAATCCGAACACGCAATGCAAGACGACGAACCTTAACCCAACACAATCTCTCCAACCAAGGGGAGACCAAACGCACTTCCGACCAACGGAAGGACTCCACGCTCGACCTGACCTCAAACCTCGCGCATGCTGGAAACAGCACCATCCAGCACCAAGAAAAACCATCGCTTCCGTCAGGTCCGCGCCTCCAACACACTCAACGAGTGTCACGTCGGACCACGATCACGGCACCTCTCGATGCACCACCGTTGCGATTCCTCAAACTGTAACACGCCAAGCAAAGAGCCGCAACACGAGCCATAACCGGCAACCGCCAACGCTCATCCTCGAGTCCTGAACTCACCGTGGAGCCTTCACATCTCAAGCCAACTCCAGGGCGAACACAACCCATTCACACGCAAGAGCGCAGGAGCAAGACTTACTGGGACATCACAGCCCAATCCTGCCTCGAAATCCGCAAAATAATCAGAACCGACATGTCATTTCTAACGCCACATAGCACGACAGGACATCAGGCTCGATGAAACGACAGCTCACCGAGAAGATCCTCCACTCACCCGAGCACACTTCTCGATCAGAACGCCTCAGGAGCCGGACAAACCTCAAGCTGGAGTGGCCAACACCGACAGCAGCTCCCTCAGAGCATGCTCACGGCCACGTAACCACGAAAAATCCTCTCCAGCCACCTGACCACGCCGCAGATTCCTCGAACGCAGCACCGCGAGCTCACACCTGCCAGCAACCTCTGCCCAACGCAGCACAACCAGGGCCATCACCGATGAGGGAGAAGGCTCTCAACCTCAATCCTTAGACCCCATGCTGGCATGAAAGCCGCGGACAACAACCACCTTCACAGCGCCGCACAGCGCACCCAAGCTCTCAAGCGAGAAACAAAGCGAAAAAACAAGCACAAAACCCTATGCCAGCTGCCGACTGTACTGGACCATATGGACTCTGATCACTGCAATATTTTGAATTCCTATGTACGTCCACAACCACCGCTCTGATACCAGCTGTAACGACCCGAGAATCCGATTACCGAGAAGGCCCGATAACCCGAGACTCGCACCGCCGCCCACGAGCCGGGAGGGCTCGGAAGGGCTAGAAGGAGTGTGGAGGCACAAAGAAATAGGAAATAAAGCAGAACAACTCAACAATTAACAGAAATAAATAAACAACTACAACAGAGTCCAGTCTGACAGAAAGTACAGTCTAAAGCAGTAAAGCGTACCACATGCCAAGTGAACACTCGGCCCGGCAAGCTGGCAACTGAGAACCTCCGCTCCGCACCCTCGAACCTCGAGGAAGAACTGCCACACCTGAAAAGCAGGGAATGAGTCTCCAAAACAGAGACTCAGCAGGGATCCCGCGGAACCCCAATCGGAAACAACGGCGGTAGCGGAAAGGAAGCTACAACTACAGCAGGAATAGCAAACCGGTGGCCGGTCAAAACTCAGCACTACAGCTACTCCTACTGTACCGGAAGGCACACCTCGATCACGCAGTCGAAGCTACCGAACCACGCTAGCACCACCTACCGAAGTGTAAACCCACGGCGCCCACGCCGTAGAGGCCTGTCCCCCGGACACAGCAGACCTGGACACACTATCCAAGGTGCAACCCCGACCATCCGATCGTAGGTACCGCACAACAAGACGCAACCTCGGTAAAGCCACTAACACTAGTCTCACGGCGTGAAAACCAACACACGTGCCACGGTGAAACAACTGAAAACTCAATAGTCGACAAGACCGAAAACCCGAAGGCCAAAGTTACGGAAACTGACAGTCTGTCACTCCCAACTCGACAGGAGTACCACCAACTAGAAGCACAGCCGGTAGCGTCCCCTGACGTCTTACACCGCACCGCAGGTGAACCGCCTGACGTGGTAGGTCTTACCCGAGGCGCGAACACCGTACAAGTAACCACAAACAAGTGACTAGCTGGGGTCACGCCCGTCGACGTGCGTCCACTGTCCCCAACCACGTGTGCACACACAGACCACGCGTCCTAAGTCTGGCCCTCTGACTGGTTTTCCCCCGCAGCCGGACTCTGGCTACGACGAGGGGCCCGACGGAAACCAATCTAACCGTCCTCAGGGTAAGCCCGTACACCACTCCCTGGTGCGACCAGCACACGCGTACTGGTAGGCTACGACTAGTGGAGGGTCACTGAAGGTGTAGAGTCTCTAGTCAACGGAAAACAACGTCCGAATCCGACGACGTACGGGGACCACCCCACGTACCGGCCCCGTCGCACGGTGACCATAGTAGGAGAAGAAACGGGACTCACAGTCCACGGCCACGCACGCACCGTGCGCTAGAGTCGAGAAAACTCAAGTGGCGCTAAGCCACTGGACTCTGGACAGTCCTCTAGACACACTACAGCCAACGGTCCTTGAGTCACAAGACTCGGGGTCCAGACCGTTGCACGCAACAGCACAAGGCCGTCGATCTAGCCCAATCTCTAGGTCCAAAACCACGATATCACGAATACCGAGACAGCTCACAAGCCACCAAGACTGTTCCCTCAGGAAGGGAACGCAAGGGACCACGGCCACACGGAAAAACACAGAGGCACGATTCCCAGGGTAGCACACAAGCCGCCATATCGATTTCCCATCTCGAAGCAAGCGGGAAATCTCCAGCCCCAAGCCGGACAACTGGACTCGCAGTCCAAGGCCAAACACGTGGCCCACACGGAAATCACCTTCCAAAGAAACTCACAATATGCGGGGGAGATCCCACCGCACACACACCGATACACGGTGACTCGATCCAGCAAGAACACGGAAGCCCGGAGCACCTGGAGTCACCCGGACCCACCAAGCCCACGGGCATGCTTATCGAGGTAACACGGTACCTCCAGACACCCAAAGACACGGTCACGGAACTCCACGGGGTGTCCGAGACACACACGGCCCAAGGGGAGCACGATCAGCCGCAGACCGCCCGCCCCGGGCAGCCCGGCTGGTCACCTCTGAGAACGCGCTACACGTGCATAGCGCGTTCAATCAGAACGCGCTATACATACCTAGCGCGTTCAACAAGAACGCGCTACAGGTCCATAGCGCGACCAGACCAGGTCACGCTATGATCCTATAGCGCGACAACCCTGAACGCGCTGGGGCCCTATAGCGCAACAGGAACCGCCAAACTGTTCATCTTCCCCGATGAACACGCTCTATCGGGGCAGCGCGACCATCAAGAACGCGCTACTGGAGCATAGCGCGTTCTCAGTCCGCGCCCGAAAATGGTGGAAACCGCGGGAAAAACCATTCCACGCCCCGTCCACCCCCAGGTGAAGGGGAAACAAAAGGGGAAACCTTCCCCAAGCCCCTAGGCATGCATCTAAACCCCTGGATCGCCCGAAAATACGGTAAAACGGAAGATCCGGCTCACACCTCAAAAACATGCATTTTTTCCCAAATCGCCCCGTTTAGCCCGCTCAGCTCACCACGGCCTACCAAACTCGCGGGAAAAGAAGTGCACGAGCTGGGGGGCCATCTCCCTACCTCCACCTAAGAAACGACGCGATGTGGACGTCGATCCAAGAAGAAATCGTCGCGAAACCCTTGCCGGCTCGCGATCGCGCCACCGAGCTTCCACGCGCCTCCTCCGCCTCGATCCTCACCTATCCTCGCCCGCATCCTCGCCCGCGCCACCTCCACCTCTCCCCCGCCTCGCTCCGTCGGCCGCCGGAGAAGAGAGGGGAGAAAGAGAGCGTGAGGGAAGAGAGAGGGAGGGAAGAGAGAAATGAGAGGGGGAGAGAGAAAAGGGTTAGTATATATAGGAAAACTTGAAACTTACAGAAATTCAGAAAATTATGAAAAATTACCTCCGCGATCCTCGGGAAGAGCACAACGCAGTGGTAACGTCCCGGAGTCGGAGAACGCCACGGTTTGCCCTGTAAAGTGTTCCGAAGGCACATCAGGGAAAAACACGTGTAAAGCACAAAATACACTCCGAGACCCACTAAAATGATCCGAAAAATATCCGAAAAATCCGGGGCATTACACAAATCCTCAAGGTCAAAGGAGTTTGATCCCATTTGTAGTCCATGGGATCAAACTCCTTTGACCTTGAGGATTTGTACTGAGTATTTTGACCTGTAAGAATATAGATAATTGATTAGAACTATAGCTCAAACATCCATATGATGAATGTATGAACTTCATGCAAACCATTAAGGAGTAAGAATTAAGTATGAAAACCCTTTGAGAGCCTGAGAATCATAGCTTCCAATCTATTGATCACGGTTAAGTCAATAGATCCACCAACAAACAAATCCCTATGTTAAAGCGTAGAGAGCCTTTTCACATCAGACCAAATCAACTTCCTATGGAGCCAAGTCAACTTTACTTGCTTTACTGGACTTGAGGATGCCATAGCCTTACCAAGGGTTCTTGAGGAGTGTCACTTGTTTTAGATTGTAGATAGCGATGTGCTTATCATCAAAAGCATATGCTTATCCACACGTTTGTTTTACCTTCCAAGCGACCATCATGATGTTTGATCCTGTAATTCAAGATAGTCAAGGTTTAATATATCAGGAGATACACAAGGGCTTGTTCGCATTAAAGAGACTATGAAACCTCTTGTAAAACCAACTCAATCAACCAAGGATCAAGACCATGTAACCATTTGCCATTTGCCATCTCAACCACTTTTGAACAACAACATGAATGCACACTGACATAAGAACATGTGCAAGCAAACATAAAGTTTAGTTATCATCAAAAACATATGCAAGTCATATACAACAATCTCCCCTTTTTTGATGATGACAAACTTATGATTGACTTGATGACTGGAAGACAAGATCAACAAGATCATATTCTTCTCCCCCTTTGACATGATCAAAAAGTGGGAGGAAGACAATGAAGTTCAAATGAGGCAATAAATCAATAAGAATCATAAACCAATAAGAGCCCACTTCATAAGTTCACATGAGGCAATAGCAAGTGTAATGCCCTGGATTCTCATCGGATTCTTAATAGGTTTTTCGGATCCTTTTTTGGAGAGTTTCAGCTCGCTTTTGTGGGTCCTGAGTTGAGTTTTACGATCCGTATAGGTTTTTCTCTCGTACTAGCTACGGAACCCTACGGTGAGTTTGTTTCTCAGTTCATCGACTCGTGGACGCCGCAGTTGCGATGTACTCTACTAGACGATCGTTTTGACTATTTTTCCGTATTTTTCTGAATTAATGTATTTCCGGCCAAAAATTAGATTTTTCAGAACTTAGGAAAATTCCTAATTTCTTTTCTATTTATTTCTTCTTCCTCTCTCCTCCCTTTCATTCGCGCCGCCGTGACCTCTCTCTCCCGCGCTTTCTCTCTTCTCTCACCCTTCCGGCTCCATCTGTAGACGGAGGAGGCTCGGGCAAGTAGTGGAGATGATGTGGGAGCGGTCGGGTGCGTGATGGGGCGAGGATCGGACTGTTTGTGGCGCGATCCCGAACGGTAGATTCAAAGCCGACGATCGAGCTCGCGACGTGATTTTCAGCACGGTTTAGTTGCTTCGACGCATGGTTTCTTTGGTGGAGGTAGGGAGACGGATCACCACTTCCTCCTACACATTTTCCCTGTGGTTGCACGTCGTTGGGTGCTAAAACGAGCGAGTTTGGGCTCATTGAGGTGAAACCGTGGTTTTGTGGGTTTCACAGGGTTTGCCAGAAAATGGCGACGGTTCTTAGCGTAGCTAGTATCAATCGAACGCCTGGGATGCCAGCGTTCCAGATTTACTATTTTTGTGTCGATCGGTTGTCATTGGGGGTCAATACGAGCCCGGAAACCTTGGTGACTCATTTAGGGTCAATTCGTTAGAATTGCCCATTTTAATTAGTTTGTCCATCTGTTTGATCCCTTCCGGAGTGAAGGTCGGTAATGTGGTTATGGTTGTATTCCCCTTCGATCAGAATCGAACGGGGCGTGGATCGGGCTCGAAACGTCAAAACTCTGCCAGTTTACTGTCGTGACCGGTCGACCGGACCACCTGGGTCGGTCGACCGGATCAAACCCTTTTTTACGTGTCGAACGGACTGTTGGTCCGGTCGACCGGACCACCTGGGCCGGTCGACCGGCCTAGTCCGGTCGATCGACCCCAGGGGTCTGGTCGACCGAAAAATGCTATTTTTGTTCGTTTCGAGTCCAAGTAGGTCCGGGAAAGACCCAATGACCGACATATGGTCTCGTGAGTGTCCCGGACACCTTGTGGGTTCCGTGTTGATGTTTCTGGGGTGTCGGGAAGTGTCGTTTCCCATCGTTTTGATTTCCGTATGTCTTGGCTTATGTCTGGTTCTGGTCAACCCGGTAAGATCCAATGGTTGACATAAGACCTTGTGTGTGTCTCGGCGGTTCCATCCAGTTCGAGACATGGTTCTGGATGCCACGAGGTATCGTCTTACCTCGGTTTGAGTGTCCAGGTGTGCTGAGGGTCCTTGGTATTCCCTCAGGTCTTCTTGAGTCGTTTCCTTTGATTGTGTCATTTCCTCTGACTTAGGATTAGACCGATTGGCGGCTTGTTTCGCTTTGTACGACGATCTTGACTCCAAGTCGTGAGACTCAAGGATCGTTGTGTTAGTAGGTCTAGTTGCCCTTTCCTGAGTCTGTCGACAGTTTTCTCTGCTGCCATGGTGCTTCGTAGTACGTACGATAGTGCTTCTTTACCTGTCTGTACTCCGGCACTCGTGTTTTAGAGTATGTGTCTCCTGAGCCTCCACTAGTCGTAGCCTTACGACACATCTCGGTGTGTCAGCCCATGTGGCGGGATAGTTCCCGATATACGATTTTTAAGATAGTTTCCATGGGCCCCCGCTGTACAGTAGCGTCCTGTTGGGTGGGGAAAACTAGCTAGAGGCCTGACTCTCTAGCAAGAGTCGGTGTGTGCACATGTGGTCAGGGGCGTTGGACTGACGCCGACGGGCGTTACGCTGTCTAGTCACTCGCGACTGTAGTTCTTGTTCTGGTTCAGAGTGTACCTCAGTCTTCACCGTTCCAGGCGTCTGTAGGGAGGTACTTATGGCGCAGCATAAGACGTCAGTGGACGTAGCTGGCTGTTCTTCTAGTGAGGAGGTGCTCGAGTCACGTGACACGTGACTCTCGTGTTTCTCGTGCGTCGTGACCTTTCCCGGTTAGCCTTCCTGTGGCCTTTCCCGAGGTCAGTGTTGTGTCGTGTACACGACGTTCTAGTCGTGTATGTGGTCGTGTCTAGAAGAGCGTGCATGACAATCGAGTCGTGTATGCTTTACGACGTCTCTGTGTGTCTAGGTCTTTCTACGTTTCTTGCCTATATGGTAGGCCAGCTTGGGGAGCCGAGGTTAGTTCGGCAGCCGTGTTTCCCTTCAGGTACGACTTTTCCCTTTTCCTTTAGCTGTTCCTACTTCCTTCTGTTTCCAGTTTTCTTTTACAGCTTTCTTTTACAGCTTTCTAGTTGTAGTTTAGTTTTCCTGCTTTACTACTACTGCTGTTTACCTATTTTTTTAGCGTGTTACTACGTTATTTTTCAGTGGGGATCCGCGTGACCCCTACTAAGCCAGTGACACGAGGCTCACCCCTGCTTTTCAGGTGGGTGGCGTCTTCTGCTTCCGCGGTTCCTGTTGTGGTGAGTTCGTAGCTGCCAGTGGTACTTGCGTCGAGTTTTCCCCTAACCTCAATGTACGTCCTTCTTTTATGTCGACTGTACTGCTTGTCTTTCCTTTGGACTGGACTCTGGTATAATTGTTAAATTTAAACTGTTAATTAAAAAGTAATTTTATTTCTGCTACTTTAGCAACCCAATTTAATGAAATTTAATTGCTTACTATTATATCTCTTTGGCTTCAATGTACTACATGACAATCCTTTTTCCCTTCGGAACTTTACAGCTCTTGGGAGGCCTCACAGGTTCCAAGTGGTATTGGGTCTGCTCGGTAGTCCTATCGAGTATATCCGGTATCCAGGATAGGGATCGTCACAGGTGGTATCAGAGCATTGTTGTGTGAAGTACATGGGAATCCGAGATATACAGTTTCTAGAGTCCTGCAAGTCCAGTACAGTCTTCAGTTGGCATTAGGTTTCATGATTCTTTGCCGCTTTGTTTCCGTGTGTGGTCTTGCGCGTGCTGTCATTAGCGTCCTGTGTGCCAGGTTTTCCCTGTTGCCTTTGGCACTGGAGCCGATGATGTTGTCGAGCTATCAGCTGAGAGGACTATGTCTCTTTGTTTAAGCTGATACTCGTCATGTCTGTCGTTTTGTTTTCCCGATATCTATTGTCGTGTAATGTGTCGTGTCTCTTTCCCTGTGAGACGAAAACGACGTTGCCGTGTTTCGGAGGTGTCAGACTTATGTTCACTTGTGTCGTGCTTGCTCCAGAGCGTGTACTCGTGATTATTGTCTGACGATGTTCCTCTGAGCTGTGGTTCTCGAGATTCATGTCATTTCAAGTTGTTGGTTGGGTTGTTCTTTCCTGCTTCCCTTTGCTAGTCCTTAAATTTTGAGGATGAAATTTCTTAAAGGAGGGGAGAATGTAATGCCCTGGATTCTCATCGGATTCTTATTAGGTTTTTCGGATCCTTTTTTGGAGAGTTTCGGATCGCTTTTGTGGGTCCTGAGTTGAGTTTTACGATCCGTATGGGTTTTTCTCTCGTACTAGCTACGGAACCCTACGGTGAGTTTGTTTCTCAGTTCATCGACTCGTGGACGCCGTAGTTGCGATGTACTCTTCCAGACGATCGTTTTAACTATTTTTCCATATTTTTCTGAATTAGTGCATTTCCGGCCAAAAATCGGATTTTTCAAAAATTAGGAAAATTCCTAATTTCTTTTCTATTTATTTCTTCTTCCTCTCTCCTCCCTTTCATTCACGCCGCCGTGACCTCTCTCTCCTCCGTTTTCTCTCTTCTCTCGCCCTTCCGGCTCCGACTGTAGACGGAGGAGGCTCGGGCAGGCAGTGGAGATGTTATGGGAGCGGTCGGGTGCGCGATGAGGTGAGGATCGGACTATTTCTGGCGCGATCCCGAACAGTGGATTCAAAGCCGATGGTCGAGCTCGTGACGTGATTTTCGGCACGGTTTAGTCGCTTCGGCGCACGGTTTCTTCGGTGGAGGTAGGGAGACGTATCACCACTTCCTCCTGCATGTTTTCCCTATGGTTGCACGTCGTTTGGTGCTAAAATGAGCGAGTTTGGACTCGTTGAGGCGAAACCATGGTTTTGTGGGTTTCGTAGGGTTCGTCGGAAAACGGCAACGATTCTTAGCGTAGTTAGTATCAATCGAATGCCTGGGATGTCAACGTTCCAGATTTACTGTTTTCATGTCGATCGGTTATCATTTGGGGCAGGTACGAGCCCGGGAACCCCGGTGACTCATTTACGGTCAATTCGTTAGAATTGCCCGTTTTAATTCGTTTGTCCATCTTTTTGATCCCTTCCGGAGTGTGGAAGGTCGGTAATGTGGTTATGGTTGTATTCCCCTTTGATCAGAATCGAACAGGGCATGGATCGGGCTCGAAACGTCGAAACTCCGCCAGTTTACTGCCGTGACCGGTCGACCGGGCCACCTGGGTCAGTCGACTGGATCAAACCCTTTTTTACGTGTCAAACGGACTGTTGGTCCGATGGACCGGACCACCTAGGCCGGTCGACCGGAAAATGCTATTTTTGTTCGTTTCGAGTCCAAGTCGGTCCGGGAAAGACCCAATGACCGACCTATGGTCTCGTGAGTGTCCCGGACACCTTGTGGGTTCCGTGTCGATGTTTCTGGGGTGTCGGGAAGTGTCATTTCCCATCATTTTGATTTCCGTATGTCTTGGCTTATGTCTGGTTCTGGTCAACCCGGTAAGATCCAGTGGTTGACATAAGACCTTGTGTGTGTCTCGGCGGTTCCATCCAGTTCGAGACATGGTTCTGGATGTCATGAGATATCGTCTTACCTCAGTTTGAGTGTCCAGGTGTGCTGAGGGTCCTTGGTATTCCCTCAGGTCTTCGTGAGTCGTTTCCTTCGATTGTGTCGTTTCCTCTGACTTAGGATTAGACCGATTGGTGGCTTGTTCCGCTTTGTACGACGATCTTGACTCCGAGTCGTGAGACTCAAGGATCGTTGTGTTAGTAGGTCTAGTTGCCCTGTCCTGAGTCTGTCGGCAGTTTCATGTGCTGCCTTGGTGCTTCGTAGTACGTACGACAGTGCTTCTTTGCTTGTCTGTACTCCGGCACTCGTGTTTTAGAGTCTGTGTCTCGTGAGCCTCCACTAGTCGTAGCCTTACGACACATCTCGGTGTGTCAGACCATGTGGCGGGGCAGTTCCTGATATACGGTTTTTAAGCTAGTTTCTGTGGGCCCCCGCTGTACAGTAGCGTCCTGCTGGGTGGGGAAAACTAGCTAGAGGCCTGACTCTCCAGCAAGAGTCGGTGTGTGCACACGTGGTCAGGGGCGTTGGACTGACGCCGACGGGCGTTACCCTGTCTAGTCACTCGCGACTGTAGTTCATGTTCTAGTTCAGAGTGTACCTCAGTCTCCGCCATTCCAGGAGTCTGTAGGGAGGTACTTGTGGCGCAGCATAAGACGTTAGTGGACGCAGCTGGCTGTTCTTCTAGTGAGGAGGTGCTCTAGTCACGTGACACGTGACTCTCGCGTTTCTCTTGTGTCGTGACTTTTCCGGGTTAGCCTTCCTGTGGCCTTGCCCGAGGTCAGCGTTGTGTCGTGTACACGACATTCTAGTGAACAAAACATGTTGATTCATAGATTCCAATGGTTGATTGTGGAGACAGGAAGGTATGTAGACAGTAGATGTCCATGCCAAGATTCACATATCAAGTTGATGTCATTCAAAGCCAAACACTCATTTAGCAAATGGAAGGAATTGGAAGTCCATTCAATTTAGATTTTCATTGATTTTCAGATCTGTAATTTTCTTTGGGAATGCATGAAGCTAGATGCATACAAATGATGACATATGAAATGCACACAATGCAACCAGACAGTTATGTATATATAGACATGTAACATATCTCCCCCTTACTTATTTAAGAAGGGATTGGGTATAAGAAAGATGCGTGAGAGTCATGACAACCGGAATATTCATATATACCACCTAGGAGTTTGTGCAATCACATAGGAGAATCATGCAATAGTCAATACAATCAATCAATTTTCTGAATACATATTAAATCAAATCTACAAGAGTGTGAGTGAGTAATGTGAGAAATGATAGCTGCAATATGGATATTCAGATTTTTCAGATAAACACAAGGAGATATTTTACGGACTGCACTTCAATTTTGAGAACAGCGTATTGGAGGCTACGCTCTACCTCAATAATTTTCACATCAAATTTCAATGATTTCACAAAGATAATCAGAATTTTTCTAAGAATGATCAGGTTCAAACAATTCCTTTTTACACGAGTAGACGCATGGAGCTCATGTCAGAATCCCCGGTTACTCAGAATTTTGAACCATTTCACTTCATTCTGAACATAGGTACTTTAGTCAAACACCTTTCAGAAATGAACCACATCATGTCTCAGGTGACATGTGCCCAATTTACTCAGTGAGACTGAGCATTGCTCTGCCTTTTTTTTCATTTCAGATTTTTCAAGAAGGATAGGTAGACAGCTTTGTACTCAACTGTCTCTTCAACATACATGCAGCAAGTTTAATATCTCTAGAGTGTTGAAAAGAAATTCCTAGATCCTTATGTTTAACACTCATTTTCACATTATGTGTAAGATGTTTATGAATTTGATTTAGCATGTATACCGAAAATATCATGAACTCATAACAGTGCAACTCCCCCTAAATAGATGCACTATTGAGATATGAACTCCCCCAGAGTGTATGACATGAAACACTCAAATAATGACTCAAATGCAGCATTATTGTGGCGACCCGAGATCCAGATATCGGGAAGGGAACCCGATACCATTCGAATCTTGGCCCGCCGCCCACGAGCTGAGGCTCGGAAGGGCTAAAAAGAAGTGTGGAGGTATAAAGAAATAGGAAATAAAGCAGGACAATTTAACAATTAACAGAAATAAATAAACAACTACAACAGAGTCCGATCCAACAGAAAGTACAGTCTAAAATAGTAAAACGTACCACATGCCAAGTGAACACTAGGCCCGGCGACCTGGCAACTAAAGACCTCCGCACAGCACCCTCGAACCTCGAGGAAGAACCGCCGCACCTGAAACGCAGGGGTGAGCCTCCTGTCACTGTCCCAGTAGGGATTGGTGCGGACACCCGAGCAGTTGAGCGGCGCGACACGCCGAGCCACCGGTACCGCACACGGAGCACGACTCGAGCCACCTCAGCGTCCATCTGGCTCGGAGACAGCCTGGAGACTCCGCCTTGAGCCTCCCCATTTATCATATTTAGTTAGACTTTATGTGTGTGTAATTTGTGTTTATTTCATTGTATTCGGTATGTAATTATGAGTGTACGAGGGGCTTATTTGCAAAATGGGACCCCTGGGCCCCACGGGACCCCCAGGCCCCTCCCATTGATCCACCTCAACCCATGGGCCCCATGTGGGGTCAGTCAACATGTCAAATGGAGGCATCTAGAAATTTGAATGGTAAAAGACACATGGGAGACAAGTGGACTTCAAAGTCCAAGGTGCCTACCAAACTTGTCCCCCCTTGCCACCATAGTTAATAGGCCGCCCCCCCTCCCCTTATTTTTTATTTATTTTTGTGTGTGTGTCACATGCCCTCCCAGCCCTTCATCTCCCACCCCTAGATCCTACGGTTGTGGATGGATGTGAGATGTAACCTATTTAAGCTTGTATTTTCCATTTTGGAAGAATTAATGCCATTTGAATCAAACTAATTCTAAGAGCAAGGGCTGGTGCGCCCCCCTCCTCTCTCCTCCCTCTCCCCCTTGCAGCTGTGAAGGTTGCTTCTTGGTGGTGTGACTCCACCCTATCAGTTCCGGTTGTCGCCGCCGCCGCCACGAGCCGCCACCGCACCGCCATCGCCATCAACGGAGTTCTGCCTATGCAGTACCATAGCAGCTTGCTCGCAATTCACAGGTCTTTCCCGAGCTCATTTGGCTACCAAATTTGGAGGAGTTGTTCCTGGGATGTTCCTCTCCACCCACAAAAATCAGGCCAGCATTCAGATCACGTTTGCTAATTTTTGATTTTCGTCCACTCTTCCGTTTCGATTCTGCCAGAGTTCTGTCCAGGTTCACCTCCGTCCTGAGTTTCATATCTTAGATCCACTTTTTGATTTCTGTTAGTTCGCCCAATTTTACTGAGGGTTCCATCCATCCATCCCTTCATAAACAATTTTTCTCAATTTTTTAGTCGCCCATCTCATATTTTCTAAAAATCGTTCTCAGACCCATCTACAGTTCTATCCACCTGTTCCAAGATCCGACCACCAGTCACCCCACAAATCATAACAAATCGCAGCCCCCTCCAAATCAAATTCTAAAAATAGCCCCCGTTCCGTGGTTTGATTTCCTACAACTTCTAAGAAGCGCTTAAGAGCTGAATCAGAGGTTTACTAGGCGGTCAATGGTGGTTCTTAGACAAATGCCCTGTAGATCTGAGATTTTGGTTACTGTACAACAGGGATTTGTAAATTCAATAAAGTTCTACTCCGACTAGATCCAGCAAATCTCTCTGGGTCGAGATTGAAGCATTTGAAGATAGCTTTCCAACGATAGCTCATGCGTCCCGATCCGACGTCGGGATTGCTCGCAGCGGCCGTTTTCGCCGGAGCGCGCGCCGGAAGACATCAACCAAAATCCGTGGGTTATTAGCTCAAGAGTTGGGAATCGGGGCCGATCGACCCCCGATCGATGTTCCCGGCCGACCGCCGTCCGTGGAGGCGTGCCACCAGGGGTCCCCATCACAGTGGGTCCCACCCCCGCAGATCCAGAGGACAGCGCCATCCGTGGGCCCCACGGGCCCGTAGAAGCTGCCATTCGGAAAGCACGAAAACGCGGAGTTCGGCACCGCCGGGCGACATCAAGATGCTGCCCGTCAACCCGAGTTGCGTGATTCTCGGACCCCACATGTGACCTTTTACCTCCCTGCGTGGAGTGGGTCGACTTAGTGTATTGCTGTAATCATTGTTAACCGGGAGTCCGTAATTCGGCCGGGGTTGTCTTCGCCACGCCGGGTGCGTGGAGGTAAAGGTCTTAACTCCTTGGCGTTACATTGCTTAGCTAGTATACGGTCTTAGGCCGCTGTCGAGAGTGTAGGTACTAGCCCGTGTGTCCATGTCACCGCTGTGAGAGTGAGAGTGACCCGTCCCGCGACTCGATCTGAGTCCGGAAGTTGAGTCGGACTACCCTTGACCTCCGCCGGTTCCTTAACCGCGCACGGTCCGCGCTTTCTCTCGCTTGGGACGACGAGTGAGCTTCCACTTCTGTTAGCAACGTTTCGCCAGTAGGAGCTCATAGTGTCGGGCTTAGTGTCTCCCTGGTGTGTGTTGCTGGTCGTGTCTTCATCTAGAGTTCGAGGGTGGCACCATATAGTGTCGTCTCCTTAGTCCGTCCCGCATCAAGGATCCCTCGAAACCCCAACTGAGAACAACGGCGGCACGAAAAGCAGTAACTACGAAAGCAGGAAAGTAACTACGGTGGCTGGCAAAATCTCGGCTCTACAGCTACTCCTACTGTACCAAAAAAAACATGACCCGGTCTCCTGTCGGGGGAAAACCAAGTCCCGCTCCCGACATCCCGATTCCACGATCGGGGGGACGACCAGAAAGCGAACCGCCCTAGCCACGCCACAAGGAAAACGCCACTATACCTCCGTAGCGGAGGCCTGCCCTCACAGAAGGGCCCAAGCCAAAACCACACACGAAGTCCCATCTCGCAGACGAAAACAGAAACCCGGGACACGACAACTCATGTCACGTGACGGGAGTACCGTCCACCAGAAGAATGACCGGATGCGTCCCCTGACGTCTTACACCGTGTCACAAGTGTCTAGCTACAACGCCCCAGGCGGAGACTCAGACACACTCAGTAACCAGTACCACAGAACAAGGACGAGTTGGGGTCACGCCTGTCGGCGCCGTCCGACGCCCCCAACCTTGTGTGCACACTCAGACCATACGCCCTAGGCCTGTCCTCTAGCTAGTAATTCCCCCTAAGCCCGGACTTGGCTGTACGTGGGGGCCCTATGGTAACCAGCCTACTCACCGTCTCTCTCGGGTCAGCCGCTCCACCACTCCCGGGTGGGTCAGCACACGCGTGCCGTAAGAAGGCTACGACTAGTAGACGTGTCACAGAACATGGACACTGAAAACCATGCACGCACCCATTGCGAGTAACACGGAGTAACGGGTGGCGCGATGCCACTAGACTCTGGACAGCCCACTAGACCTACTAAACTCAACGGTCTTTGAGTCACGAGACTCAGGGTCAAGACCGTTGCACGAGACAGCTCTGAGCCGTCAATCTGGCCTAATCCCTAGGTTCAAAACCACGATGCGATGACTCACGAGGCAGTTCACAACTACCAAGACCATTCCCTCACGAGGGAACTAAGAAACCTCCAGCCCCAGGCTGGGTGACTGGACTCACCGTCCAAGGCCACACGCTTGGCCCACTCGGAAGCCACCTTTCGGAGAAACAACGATGTGTGGGGAAACCTCACCGCACTCACCCCAATACACGGTGACTCGATCTAGCAAGAACACGGAAGCCCGGAACACCTGGGGTCACCCGAACCCACCAAGCCCACGGGCACACTTATCGAGGTAACGCGGTACCTCCAGACACCCCAAAAACACGGTCACGAAACTCACGGGGTGTCCGGGACACTCACGAGGCCGAAGGTCAACCACTGGGTCACAATCGGGTCGACCGGAGACCAACACAAAACAATCGGAACGCTAGAAGGTCACCCAGAGCCTTAAACCCACGGGCACGCTAATCGAGATAAACGGAACCTCCGGACACCCAAAGACACAGTCACGGAACTCCACGGGGTGTCCGGAACATACACGGCCCAAGGGGAGAACGATCAGCCGTTGACTGCCAGCCCTGGGCTGCCCGGTTGGTCGCCCTCATGAACGCGCTAGCCTTCCATAGCGTGTTCATAAGAATGCGCTAGCTTCCTGTAGCACATTCAGACAGAACAGAACGCGCTATACAACTATAGCACGTTCAGACCAGAACGCTATGCTCCTATAGCACGTTCAGACATATCAGAACGCGCTAGCCTTCCGTAGCACGTTCTTCAGAACGCGCTAGCTTCCTATAGCGCATTTTTCAGAACGTGCTAGCCGCCTATAGCGCGTTAAGAACCGCCTTACTGTTCATCTTCCCCGATGAATGTGCTCTGTCGGGATGGCACGTTCTCTAAGAACGCGCCCACCAAGGCGAGCGCGTTCTCAGTCCGCGCCTGAAAATGGCGAAAACCGCGGAAAAACCCATTCCACATCCCGTTCACCCCCAGGTGAAGGGGAAACAAAGGAAAAATCATTCCCCAATCTCTCTAGCACCGAGAGGACCCATTCTAAGCCCAAAAACACGGTCAAACCGCAAGATCCGGCTCACTCCCCAAAAATATGCATTTTCCCCAAAACGCCTAAATAAGCCCGCCCGACTCACCACGGCCTATGAAACTCGCGAGAAATGAAGTACACGAGTTAGGGGTCCATCTCCCTACCTCCACCGAAGATTGGACGCACCGTGGACGCCGATCCACGGAGAAACGCCCATGAAAACCCCGCCGGTGCCTCGTGCTCACGAACCGGCTTCACCGCGCCCCCGTCCCTCGACCCATCCTCGCCGTCCTCCTCGCCCACGTCGCCCCGCCTTGACCCCGCCTCGGTCCGTCGGCCGCCGGAGAGGAGAGAGTGAGAGGAGAGTGTGGGAGAAGAGAGAGAGTGAGAGAGTGAGAAATGAGAGGAGAGAGAGAGGGGTGGGAGGGTTTATATCACGGTTTGCCGTCCCGCCCCGACCCGCACCAACCCGCACGACCTGACTCGACCCAGGCGGGTGCCGGGTCGCACAGGCGGTGGATTGTGGCCGGGACGCATTGGACCGCATGGTCCCGTGCATCCCGCAGCATACCGGAGCGGGTCGAGGCGGGCCCGGTGTGGTTCGTGCGGGACGGCGCGTACGTGCCGGGTCGCCCATTTAGCGGGCCGGGGTGCGGGCGGGTCTGGCATCCGCAGCGGCTTGAAGGCGGTGGCCGGCGGGTGTGGGCGGTGCAGAGCGGCGGCGGACGGCGGCGAACGGCACCGGACGGCAACGACGACCGGCGATTAGAGGTAGGTGCCCTAAATTTTTGTTTTAGGGTGAGGAGGGGGGTGGGGGAGGGTGAGGATTGTGTAGATCTGCCACCGCGGGGGTGGGGGAGGGTGAGGGGGGGCGTCTGCGGGCGTCGCGGGCACCGTGAGAGGGGGAGGGGGGGCGTCTACGGGCGTCGGGGAGGGGGGGCGTCTGCGGGCGGCGGGCGTCGTGGGCACCGTCAGAGGGGGGAGGGGGGCGTCTGCAGGCGTCAGGGAGGGGGGCGGCGGGCGTCGCGGGCACCGTCAGAGGGGGGAGGGCGTCTGCGGGCGTCGCGGGCACCGTCAGAGGGGGGAGGAGGGCGTCTGCGGGCATCGGGGAGGGGGAGGGGGGCGTCTGCAGGCGTCGCGGGCACCGTGAGAGGGGGGAGGGGGGGCGTCTGCCCCGTGAGGGGGGAGGGTGAGAGGGGGAGGGGGGGCGTTTGCACCGCCGCCGCCACCTCCGGTGGGGGGCGGGGAGGGTGAGGGGGGGTTGTTTAATTTTTTTGGTTTTTTAATTAAAAAATATTGGAAAATATTTTATTATATTATTTAATATTATCATTAATGTATTATTTAATTCATGTTATACACATAATATAATTTTTGTTTAATTTACGTTGTATAAATATCATTTTGATTATGTATTATTTAATTCATTTTTTAGGATTAATATAAATAATATTTAATTCATGTTGTAGAAATAAATTTATTTTTTGTTGTGTTATTCAATTCATGTTTAAATATTAGATTTAATTTAAATGTAATATTAAATATTAAATTTAGTATTGCATGTTGTAGAATACTTATATTAATATCATTATTAGTTATAGATGTAAAATATTTTTAAATGCATAATGTATATTAGTTAATTGAATTGCATAATGTAATTTAATTTAATGTAAATATAAATTTAGTGTTGAATATTTTATAAATAATTTTAAAGTTAATTTATATGTATAATGTAAATTATTTATAGATGTTTATAATTTATATGTGGCATGTAAATTAATTAGAGATGTAATTTTAAATATCTAATTAGAGATGTAATTTTAAATATCTAATTAGTTATAAATATTAATCTTATATGTATGTTATAGAAATAATGATATTATTTTGAACTAAATTATATGAAGATGTATTAAATATTGAATTTAGTCTTGCATGATACGCAAATAATGAAATTATGTTCATTGTTAGTTGTAGATGGGAAATAATATATTTTCATAATTTGAATTTCTTAATTTTAGGAGATAGCACTCTATGGCTCCTAAGGAACGAACAAATGATATTGGGTGGTCACACGGAGTTTTGTTGGATGGCAACCGTAGGTGTTGGCGTTGTAACTATTGTAAAATAGAACATCGGGGAGGAGGGGTGTCTCGGTTGAAGAAGCATTTGGCAGGAGGAGCCGGGGCAGGATACTCTGAGGTTGCTGGGTGTACCCATGTACCTAGAGATGTGAAACTTGCAATGGCTAGGCACCTACGGGAGAAGATAGCTGAGATGCAAGAAAAGTAAAAAAAGAAGAAAAGGGATCAAGCGGCAGTGAGCGGAATAGCAAGCGGCAGCAACGAGGAGGAATGTGCATGGACACCCAGTGACGAAGACGAACAAGCACGTATTGAGCAGGATAATGTGTATGTCACTGTGAACGATCCATACGAAGCTGAGTTTCGTGAGGCAGTACGTCAGAGCAGGGAAGAGTCAAGACATCTCGAGGAGACTATAGTCCGTAGTCGCGAGGCAGCGAGGACCGGAGCATCAGGGAGTGGTGGTTCATCTACGACTCGACAACCACGAGGTATAAGGAGTTTATTGACTGGTGACTCGGGGACACAAAGAAACATGACACAATCGATCAACATTGAAGATGTGGAGCCCGGTGCACTATTCCGAGAGCATGGCAAGCAAACGAGGATGGACGATGTATATGGCCAGAAGGGACCTAAATGGAAACTTGGTCAGGCTGTTGTAAAATGGTGGCACCACGCGGGTCTGCCTTTCAATGCAGCCAATAGCCCTTACTACAAGCTAATGTTTCAGGAAGCACAGGTCCTTGGACTACACGTGCAGCCACCTACAGCGAGAGAATTGGCTGGCGTATATCTTGATGAACAAGTTACTGAGATCAAGAGTTACATTGACTCATTCAAGCAGAAATGGACAAATTACGGAGTCACACTGATGTGTGATGGATGGTCAGGTACCACAAAATCTAACCTGATCAACTTCCTTGTTTATTGTGACAGACAGGTATTCTTTCACAAATCAGTGGATGCGTCTGGTCAAATTCACAGTCACCAATATATTTTGTCATTGATGGAGCAAGTGGTGACTGAGATTGGGGAGGAGTACATTGTGCAAGTGGTGACTGACAATGGGTCAAACTATAAGAAGGCTGGGGAGGAGCTAATGAAGAAAAAACGGCACATTTTCTGGACCCCTTGTGCAGCACATTGTGTAGATCTGATGCTGAAGGAGATTAGGCAGCTTCGTATGATAAACTCTGTGGTCGAGGTGGCACAAAAAATCATGAAATATATCTACAACCACACACTTGTATTGGCATGGATGAGGGAGCATTGTGGCGGCGAACTTTTGAGGCCTGGCATCACACGATTTGCCACCAACTACATCGCATTGCAGAGCCTACTGAAGCACAAGGATGGGTTGAAGCAAATATTTAGAGGTGAGACCTGGCTGAGTTCCTCTTTTGCTGCTTCACGTGAAGGGGCGGAGGTCGAGGGGATTGTCAACACCTCGAATTTTTGGGATAGAGTGAAGGTATTAGTGTCATTGATAGAGCCACTGTATGAGGTACTACAATGTGTGGATGGGGATAGAGTACCAACCATGGGGTTGGTGTACAGCAAAATAGAAGCTGCCAAGCGGAAGATAAATGACGATTTTAATGAGCTGCGATGGGACAGATAAATGAGCCGCGATCTTCACATGGCAGGTAAACACTTACATTCTCGTCCAATCAATGAGCTGTGATTTTCAGTTGATACTAATATGTAATTCATTGTCTTACGATTGCAGCGTACTATCTACGTCCGGCCTTCCAATATGCTCGGGGCCTTGCTTATGACGATACGTTGATAGAATCGGCCAACATTATGGTAGACCGGTTATCTTTCACCCCAACAGATGCTGCTGATGCGTTGAATGAGGTATACTTGGATATTTTAACATTGATAATATTAAATGAAATATACTCTTCATATTTTTTGATAATGCAGATGAAAATATTTAGAGAGGCAATTGGTTCATTTGCGACACCTAATGCCATGGCCAGTCGTGACAGATTCGACCCAGGTAATGTGTCTTCACAATGTACCTTCTATATCTCGAGAAGTAATTTTTACATCTAATTCTTATATTGTACGTGATCTATCTTAAACACAGCTGAGTGGTGGCTAAATTATGGCACAAGTGCACCCGTATTAAGGAAGATCGCAATGAGAGTTCTATCGTAAACATCCTCGTCGAGTGGGTGTGAGCGGAATTGATCGACGTTCTCCTTCTTGCATACTAAGCTGAGAAATAGGCTAACACACCGCAGGCTAGATAAAATGGTGTATGTTCATTACAACATGAGGCTAAAGGTCCGGCATGTACAAGTGGATACAAGGAGAGGAGAGGGAGATTACGACCCAACGGATGCTGTGTACTTGCGAGACGATGATGACCCTATGGTAGCATGGGTTGCAAGAGCCACAACCGAGCGTAGTGAGGCAGAATTGGACGAGGAGGCTGAAGAACCTGGCGAGACACCACGGCCTAATACTTTTCTCGCATCAGCTGTACAAGAGGCAGTGGGGGAGGGAGATGACACCCATGTGCATTTGGGTGGTGACGAGTCAGCAACGGGACGTGATGATGAAGTTAATTTAGATGAAGACCTCGTCATTGGGGGTGGAGACACATCCTATGCGTACGATGATACAGCATGGGAGCGATTGATGTAACCCCCATCAATTAAGCGTCATGAGCCACCTCAGGTGAATTAATACATGAAAATTGAATCGCAAATTTCATTAGATAGCGTAGTCATATATTGATATATGATGATGTAAGAAATATATTACAGGTCGGTACGACAAATGACAACATTGCGGGACAACAGTGGTCCCGAGTTGCGGAACCGCGGCATTCAATATCTGCGGAACCAAGAAGATTATCCACTTCAAGAGAGGCTAGGGGGAGTTCCTCATTTAGAGAGGTGAAATTATATTGTCATTTATACATTTGTTAATATGTAATTCATTGGTAATAGAATATATTCTTCTTTCAATTGTGTAGTCTTCGGTAGCATCGAAACAACCATCTCAGTCTGCTGCGCCACGACGCTCAACATCTAAGGCACCCAATCAGTCGTCTCAGGTATATGTACAGACTTACACAATAGAAAGTAAGTTGAAAAATTATCTAAGCAGACTTCTACTTCTCAGGCATCTAGAGGGACACAACATGCAGCAGGTAAGCCATCCCCTGCTCCACAGAAGAAAAAATCATCATGGACCACATTATTCACCAGTAAGAAGGACAAGGGACCACCATTAAATCCGATAGTTGTTGCAGACATGGAGACATTAGATCCCAATGCAGATGACGACACTCCCGAGCCCTCTGTTGAGCCCCGCATCAGTGGGAGTCATGACTCCAATGATAATAGTACACCGACAAGGTCTTCATCCCATGGAGGTGGCGGTGGTGAAGGTGGTCAACGGAGTCGTGGTGAGGATACTAATGCTGGTGGCAGAGAGTACAACAGTGGTCATAGTAGAGGTCGTGGGGGCCGTCAACATGTCGCATGGACAGAGGAGCAGCACTTCACACATGCCACGCAAGATGAGGACCACGGTGCTCCACGGCAGTGACGGGCAGTTGATCATTGGGATCCCTACTATGGAAGTTCGGTTGCAGACAGTACCAGCTATCAAGGCATGTTGTCTGATTTTGAGAGCATGAGCACATATGACTCCCAGGGATCTGGAAGCTCGTATGGACGGTCATGGCCGCAACAGCCGATGTATCATGGCGACTCAGATAATAGTAGTTCATTTTCTCCATCGTATCCATATCCTTATGCCGCAGCTGCGCCAGTAGAGGTCGTGTACGCACAAGGTTCGCAGCAGTATGAATACTACGTACGCATGTATTGGGAGAACTATTCAGGTTCAATGCGCTATGAAGACTATCTGTCCTATCTGCGTACCACGTTTAATGTCAAATTATTTGGAGATGGGCACTGGCCCAGTTTAGGTCCATACTCTTAATTAGTATGTATCATTTGGTTATATATATAACTAACTAATAATTAATTATAGATTTCTTCATATATAGAGTTTTGTACTTATCATTGAAATCACTAATATAAACTTCTACATCATTTGTAGGTCATCATGGACAGACGGCGTCACCCTACGTGGGAGCATGGATACTCTGTTGAGGGTGATGGACATGTGCACTGTAGATACTGCGAACATCGCGTCACCGGCATACACAGGTTTGCGGAGCACCTTGCGGGAGTGGGACGCGATGTTCGTGCATGCGACCGAGTTCCGGGAGATGTCCGACATTCCTTTCAGACACAGTTCCAGGATAGATACAGTTCTTGTAGCACACCCAAGACATCTTCTTCTACGTCCCGGGTACCTCCACCACGAGCACAAGGCGGAGCAGGATCTTCCTCCACGTCCAGAGTTCGAGCAGCACCAGCACCAGCAGCAGTCGCACATGATAGACTTGAAGCTAAAGATGTAGTGAGGACTTTTTTACAGATTTTCATGTACCCTCCACCGCAGCACACGACCCATCATTTGTGCAGATGGTTACATATTTTCAATCCCACCCACATGTACCTCCACCCACTAGGATAGAGTTAGATTATACAGGTGATCAGTCTCATATATCTGATGATGAGTTTTGGGATTCAGACTTCACTGATGACGAGGATTAGTGAGTTTTGGGATTCGGACTTCACTGATGATGAGGATTAGTGAGTTTTGGGATTCGGGATATACAGATAAGGAGGATGAGTGAGTTTTGGGATTCGGGCTTCACAGATGACGAGGATTAGTGAGTTTTTGTATTTTATACTTCATGAATGAATGTCATTATTATGTCACTGTTTACTTTTACATATTTAGTAATTGAAATAAATTTTTATGTATTATATATAATAGGATGTTTAATTAAGTGGTGTAATATGTAATTTTTATATAATTAATTATGTGTAATTTAGTATGGATCTATTATCATAAAAAACTCTACATTCTAAAATTTTTAAATATATATAACATTTAATCTTTCAAAAAAAATTATTAAAAATTTTAATAAAAAATAAAAAATCACGCGCCGAGAGCCCGAGGGAGCGGACCGGGTCGCTGTGCGACCAGGCCGACCCGTCCCGCGCCGTGACCGGGTCGGCCGGGTCGGTAAACCTTGGTTTATATAGGAAAAATCCGAAAATTTTAAAAAAATCCAAAAATTATGAAAATTACACCCCATGATTCTCGAAAAACGCACAATGCACTGGTGCCGTCTTGGAGTTGGAGAACGTAACGATTCACCCTGCACGGCGTTCCGTAGGTCCTACTGACAAAAACACGCGTAAAACCCAAAACGTGACCCTGGACCCACAACGGTGCACTGAAAATTCTAGAAAATTACCGACGTGTTCCCCACAACGCCATGGACCCAAGGAAATTCACGGGCACACCACCAAAGGGTCTGACAATCCGGTATAAAAAGTCCGAAGCTCACTCGAACACGATCCGCAACCAGCGAAAAGACGATCCGAAACCCACGGATCCTAATCCGAAAAAATATCTGAAAAATCTGGGACATTACAATTATGTAGCAAGAAAATATAAGGTCATAGAAATTTCAAGGATGTGTGTGAATAGCATATAATAACATGTAAGCACACAGATGATGTATATGTAATATGCAATACAAAAAGAAAAGATATGCAATTTCAATTCTTGAATTGTTAGACCCGAAAGTAGGATACCAATGTTGAAAGAATTCATTTGGGCATTATGCAACATGAAATGTTTAGAATGATGCATTCTAAAATATGCACTATATGCATGGTTTGCAAATATGCTATGCAGATATGCAATATGATGCAAGATGTCAGATTTTCATATGAATGAACTAAATACATCTAATGCATGAACTCGAAAGCATGCAACCTATAACAGCATGAGACTGTAATGCAAACTACAAAAGCAAGATGCAAAAGTTTATTTTTTTTATTTTGTGACCATTTTGACAGATTCCACAAGAAGACATTCAGATTCAAATGATGAACCACAAGAATTTTCATCTCATGACTTTTATGAGGAAGGGTGCAGAAATGATCAAAATTAAGCAATGCAACCCAATTATTTTCAGAAAAGTTTAAAAATAGATTTTCAGTTGCATTTCAGAAGTTTCAAACACCATTCACAAGCCATTCAGGAATTGACATTTATTTCCATGCAGTACTCTTTACATCATTAAGGATCAATTTTAGAAAATTTGAACTAATTCATCATAAGCATGCTGCATGTTGCAATTGGAGATCACTCAGTCAATAGAAAATGAAATAGCATTTATTTCAAGTTGTTTAGCTAGCAAGACTCCCCCTTGACAAATACATGAATTTCAGAAAAATTCATTGAAAGTGCAATGTGTTCTCTTATGACATGGGGCTAGCTAACAAAGGAGCATAGAATAGCATCATAAAATTCATTCAAGGTCAAACATTTGATTTCTTCGAGTTCTGGTACTAGGTGGAGAACTTTGGTCTAAAAATCAACTCACGCATAGTGAGAGTTTTCAAGTGGACGTAATCCACCTTTTCAATACCCAGTATTTGATATACCAGAAATACAGTTAAGTTCAAATTAGCCATTGAACATACAGTTCGAATACAAAATTGTTCCAATACCCCGCATCTCCACCAACATTGTTGATAGTTCAAGAGATGATATCGTCTACATAAGCCTGAACCACTAGCATGTCTTTACCTGAATTTCTTGTGAATCGTGTCTAATCAACCTTACCTTTCGTGAGTCAATTTTCATGTAAGAATGAGATGAGCCTTTTATACCATGCCCTTGGTGCTTGCTTCAGTCCGCACAAGGCCTTCTGCTACTTGTACACATGCTGTGGATGTTTTAGATCCTGGAGGTTATTTTACGAGAGCAACTTCTTGACGTTCCCATCAAGAGAGGTAGATTTAACATCCATATATTTCCTGGTAGCAATTTGGGGAATTCTCATCATCTTCATTCTCGCAAGATGTTCCTTAATTTAATTCAACCTTAGCCTTAGCTGGCCTAGCTTCACTTGGATTTTTGGGAGTGTGATCTGCATCCAAAGTTGAAGAGATTTGATTTGTCAATTTCGATTCAGATTTATTAACAATGACATGAAGAGTTCCCTTAACAACTAACATCCCCTTAAAAAGCTCTAGACTTAAATGCATAACTCAGGTGCAAACTTAGGCACTAAGTTCATATCACGAATCTGGTAACTCCCCCTCAATGTGTGCAAGAAGGTGAAATGTTCAGAAAAATTCTAATGCCATATGCAACATTTAAGTAATTGACTCGTAGTACGGGGCGGAGAACTTAGACTCGAAGATCACCTCATGCATGGTGATAGTTTCCAGAAAAGCTTAACCTGTCCTTTCACATGTCACCATTTGATATACTATGCAGTCATGGATGAGATGAAGGTAAGAGAATTACAATGCATTATGACATGAGTTCATAATGTTGAACTTTTACATGACAGGATGTGAAAGCATATGATAAACTCAATGTATGGAGTGAAGGTTAATTTGAAGGTTTCCAAACTCTTTTTCAATAATATGCTATGTGACAAGTGATATGCATAGAGATATGCAACTGACTACGGATGAAATGCATGTACAGATATATGCATGATCATATAACCATTCAGCACACTATGAATCAAGACATGGCACAATTACTGGAGAAGGTAAGAGGGATATCACCTGAGTGTTCAAATTTCAGTTTTTGATTTTTCTTATAACCTTACTTATGTCGCTTGGCCTGTGTGCCTTACCTCCTTGACTGAAGGCATATTTCATACTTCTTATTCCTAAGGCACACCTGTAAAACAGATTTCTCATTTCACATTCCTAGGTACCCAAACTATCTTGGGTCCTTATGGGTTAGCAGCACTCTTGGCACGTGGCTTCCACTTCTTGACAACATTCAATTCATCATTTTTCTTCAGGAAATAATCATGCATGTTATGCCCAAATTTACCACAGTAAAGACAACATGACTTTGAATACTTGAAAGCATGAAGATTATTTGAAGCATGTGACTTGAGAGAGTTTTTATTGAGATTAGTAGCATGCTTCCATGTGGATGAAGGACCTTTATTTTGGCTATCTTAAAAATTCATTTTATTCATCAGTAGCCAGCCGTGTGAAGTTGTATGACCTCTTTATCACAGTGATTGTAATGCATGAAAGGTTTTGTGGTAAACGATTACTTTGAATCTTTGAAGCCAGTTCTGTTCCTGCACGCTTCCAAGTCATCATTTTTCATAATGAAATAGTCATGCATCATGTGTCCAAGTTTTCCACAGTAGAGACAAGAAAGATTTCTTTTCTTAGATGCATGGGGTTTTACATGAATGTTTCTAGCATGCACAGACATTCACACTGTTTTTCAAATTTTGTTGAGTTCTTGGCATAGTGTGTTGCTGAGAGTTTGATTTGGAGGTGCTTGGTATAGATGTGCTGTGAACAAATGAAGTGTATAACTTATTTTCAAATTTATTTTTGTTCACATGATTAAATCCTAGCCCTTCTCTTTGAAAGTTCACTTTTATCCTCAATAATTTATCTAGGCTTTCTTGACCATCCACGAATCTAGACAGTGAATTTTGTAAGTCCTGGATTTCACTTTCTAAAGATGTGATGTGCAGCTGAGTGTTGGCGAGTTCTTCTTCACAAGTAGCAAGACTAACATTCAATACATCATTGGTTTTCCTAAGACATTCAACTTCTTGTTTTATTTCATCCACATCTTCACACTCATCCAAAACCACAGATTTTCCTTTTTCTAAAACCAACAATCTTTCAGAAATGGCTGTGTTCAATTCCTTCAGTTTATCATTTTCTCTTGCAAGCTTTTCATCATGAACAAGTTCATTTATCAGGATTTGATCATTTGCCATTGAATTTGCTTTCTCTTTCAGCTCTTTATTTTCATTTCTTAAAGAACGAATTTGATGTTTATGAAATTCAATGTCAAACACATGAGCCTCAATCATCTCCTCTAGATGTGAGCATTTTTTACAAGAGGAATTAAGGTTATTTTGTTCAACATTCTTTTTCAATTTTTTATTTTCAGATTTTAGCTTCTTATATTTATTTGAAAGCTCATCGTATGCAACCAATAGATCATCGAGAGATATGGATTCAGAATCTAAATTTACCTTCAGGGGTGATCCATTCTGCTGATCACTGCCGTGATCACTCGTGCCTGCCATAAGACATTTGTCTTCATGCTCTTCCTGGAAGCCGGCTAAGCCATCCAATATGTCCTTTACGGAGCTACAACGGGAGACAAAGGGAAAACTATTAGCATTAACTACGGCAGTGAGTAAACTTAAAACCAAGCAATTTTGATCATGTTTGAACTTATAATCTACAGTCCAGATAGATTTATCTTTAGGGAACTCATGATGACCATGTGAAATAAGCTACCATAGCTTAGGATCGTATGAGTTGACTGGACTACACATTCTTCCTAACCACAGATCAAAGTTAGAACCATCAAATACCGGTGGAGAATTCAAGGTGTACATTTTGGTAGTCATTCATCTAGATCTCTCTAGATTGTTAAATCTATGAAAAATCGAGCCTTAGCTCTGACACCAATTGAAGTCTCGCGATCAATGACACCCAAGAGGGGGGGTGAATTGGGTGATTATAACTTTTAGAAAATTTTTACCTGATTTAAATGAATATGATGAAGCAACAACTAGGAATTCAAATCTGTTTAAGCACAAGCTAGATTTATCAAAATCTATCTCCACGATAGTTCCTTGGTACAAGGCGGAGGTGTGAATCCAGGGATTCTACTCACGCAAGATGCTATTGTCCTGACAAGAGTGATCTTGTCGATTCAAAAACACCTTTTGATATACCAAAGATCTATTTAGATAAAAGACCGATTATGCTAAATCTGAAAAATCAAATGCGGAAGAATAATAAACACTAAAAATCACATGAAATGGAGGTAGATGAAATGAGCCAAACCACACAATTCAAACTACACTGCACGATGATTTTTAAGGTGGTTCGGATGCAACGACGGCAATCTACGTCCACCCCTCACCAAAAACCGGTGAGGCTTCACTGCTGTAAACCAGCAAGGGGATGAATCCCCAACACAGAGACACACTCCAACCATACACGCAGGGCGACGCCTGCACACACACACACACGGGGACGCGCCCCAACACACACACGGAGACAAGCTTCAACACACACACGGAGATGAGCTCCAACACGATCCGATGACTGGATCAACAACACACACACGCGACCTGCGACAGATGCAGCACTATACACACTTGTACAAGCGGATCTAGATAGATCCACCCACACACATGCAGATCTAAGAAGATCCACGCACACACACGGATCTAAACAAGACAATCCACAGGGCCACGGATTTGAATCGATCCACACACACACTGATGTTTACATATTACAAAGAACAAGACTTGAAGCTCAAAACACAAAGACAAATGAAACACAGTTGAGAAAACTCCTGATTTGGCTCCCCTTGAGTGTATGATGCAGATCTTGAATGAGGCTTGAACCTCTACTTGATTTTCACTTGATTGACTTCAGAATGATCTTCAAATGCTTGAGGTTTGATGAAGAATGGCTGGACGAAGTACTGTTCACGGAGTTGTTCCTGTAGCTCTTTTTCTCCTTTGATGGCCTTCCTTTGATCCCCTTGCATCATCTTGGTTTCTTGACCCAAGAGTTATTTTTATAAGCCTTGAATGGTCCATGGACAAGCCAGAAACCAGATCCACATTTCCTGGCGAATTTGGAGGCTAGAGGACTGAAAAGCCCACAAGAAAGGCTTGAACACGTTGGTGAAAACAAAGTCAAATAAGGCTGCATCGGGGCTGGCGGTCGATCAGAAATAGGGGGGCGGTCGACCGGAATTTTACAGGAAATGTAGATTTCGTTGCTGGGAAAACCGGTCGATCGACCCTAGGCTGGCGGTCGACCGAAATCTGGGTTTTTCCAGATTTGCAACATTCAACCCCTTAAACCCATTTGTAGTCCATGGGTTACAATGTGATGCGGGACGGACACGGGAGACGACACTATTAGGTGCCACCCTCGGACTCTAGATGAAGACGCGATCAGCAGCACACACCAGGGAGACACTAAGCATGACACTACGAGCTCCTAGTGGCAAAACGTCGCTAACAGAAGTGGAAGCTCACTCGTCGTCCCAAGCGAGGGAAAGCGCGGACCGTGCGCGGTTAAGGAACCGGCGGAGGTCAAGGGTAGTCCGACTCAACTTCCGGACTCGGATCGAGTCACGGGACGGGTCACACTCACTCTCACAGCGGTGACATGGACACACGGGCTAGTACCTACACTCTCGGCAGCAGCAAAAGACCGTATACTAGCTAAGCAAATGAACGCCAAGAGGTTCGGACCATTACCTCCACGCACCCGGCGTGGCGAAGACAACCCCGGCCGAATCACGGACTCCCGGTTAAACAATATCACAGCAATACAAAGATTTGACCCACTCCACACAGGGAGGTAAAAGGTCACATGTGGAGCCTGGGAATCACGCAACTTGGGTTAACGGGCAGCATCTTGATGTCGCCCGGCGGTGCCGAACTCCACGTTTTCGTGCTTTCCGAACGGCGGGTTCTGCGGGCCCGCGGGGCCCACGGATGGCGTTGTCTTCCAGATCTGCGGGGGTGGGACCCACTATGATGGGGACCCCTGGTGGCGCGCCTCCACGGACGGTGGTCGGCCGGGAACACCGATCGGGGGTCGATCGGTCCCGATTCCCAAGCTTTGAAGTTGCTGCCCACGGATTTTTAGTTGCTATTTTCAGGTGCGCGCTCCGGCGAAAATGGCCGCTGCGATCAATCCCGACGTCGGATCGGGACGCATGAGCTATCGTTGAAAAGCTCTCTTCAAATGCTTCAATCCACACCTAGAGAGATCTACTGGATCTGGTCGGATCAGAACTTTAATGAATTTACAAGTCCCTTTTGTACAGTAACTGAAATCTCAGAGCTGCAGGGCACTTGCCTGAGAACCACCATTGACCGCTTAGTAAACCTCCGATTCAGCTCTTGAGCTCTTCTTCAAAGTTGTAGAGGATCAAACCACGGAACTGGGACTATTTTTTGAATTTGATTTGGAGGTGGTGGTGATTTACTATGATTTTTGGGGTGACTGGTGGTCGGATCTGGGAACAGGGGGACAGAACTGTAGCTGGGACTGAGAAAGATTTTTAGAAAATATGAAATGGATGAACCAAAAATTGAGAAAACTTGTGGATGAAATGGGGGATGGGTGGAACCTCCAGTGAAATTGGGCGAACCAAAATAAATCAAAAAGTGGACCTAAGACATGAAACTCAGGGCGGGGATGAATCTGGACAGAACTCTGACAGAACCGAAATGGAAGAGTGGACGAAAATCAAAAAATATGAAACGAGATCTGAATGGCAAACCAAAATTTGTGGGATGTCCCTCTGGAACACCCAATAAAATCCCCAGATCTATCTGAGCTCAGGGTTGAGACAGGAAATTCATGGAAGCTCCTGTGGTACTGCGCGGGCAGAACTCCATTGATGGCGATGGCGGTGCGGTGGCGGCTCGTGGCGGCGGCGGCGGCGACCGGAACTGATAGGGTGGAGTCTCACCACCAGAAGGAAGCCTTCACAGCTTCAAGGGGGAGAGGGAGAGGAGAAGGGGGCGCACCAAGGCTGGAGCTTCAAGCTTTGGTAGCGCGGGTAAGATCCACTCCTGGTAACTGTCACTTGCTCGTCCAGTATACGATCTATATGCTCACGCTGCCGTGAAAAAGGGGCTGGAGGTGGAAGTGGACACTCAGGTGTGGGATCACTCTCAAGGGGAGGAGATGGCTCAAAAGGCTCACTAGGGATCACCGCTGGGTCCCTATATGCAACAAGATCTGATACATTGAAGGTAGAGCTTATACCATATTCCTCGGGCAAGTCCACAATGTACGCATTGGATCCAACGCGTTTCAACACTCTGAATGGACCGGCTCCATGAGCTTGCAACTTCTTAATGGTTCCAGAGGGAAACCATTCAGGTCTTACCCTGATCATGACATATTCGCCCTCGTGGAACTCCCGGTGGTGTCGGTGGGCATCGGCTAACTCCTTGTACCGTGCATTGCTGGCCTCAATGTGACGACGGATGTCGTCATGCAAACTCCTAACGTGCCTAGCAAACGACTCGGCCGACTCCGACACTCTAGCATGGATAGGCATGGGGACAAGGTCAACGGGTTTCCTAGGCCTACGACCTGTGACAATCTCAAATGGACTCATGCCGGTAGACCTATTCACCGAATCATTGTATGCAAACTCAGCCATAGGTAAAATGAGATCCCAATCCCCAATGCGGTCCTTAACTAGACACCTCAAAAGATCTCCCAGACTCCTATTGACCACCTCGGTCTGACCGTCTGTCTGGGGATGATATGCAGTGGAAAACTTGAGGTGAGTACCCATCATATGTCATAGTGTCTTCCAAAAGTAGGAAGTGAATCTAACATCACGGTCAGACACTATAGTGCGAGGCAACCCGAACTTGCACACCACATGCGTAAGAAAAAGGCGGGCTACCCTCGAAGCATCCGAAGTCTTCGAGCAATGAATAAAGAGGGCCATCTTCGAGAAACGGTCAACCACCACATAGATCGAATCATGCTTCCTGGAGGTACGTGGCAATCCCAAAACAAAGTCCATACTAACATCCTGCCATGGGGCATCAGGCACGGGGAGAGGCGTATAAAGGCCCGAGCTTTGCTTCTTCATCTTGGCCATAGCACATGTACGGCACTGAGCCACGATGTTAGCAACATCGCGCTTCAAGCTCGGCCAATAAAATCGATGCTCCACTGCCTCAATGGTCTTGTTCCGACCAAAGTGGCCAGCTAGACCTCCCGCATGTAGTTCCCATACTAAGAAATCTCGAACCAAAGTTCGGGGAACACATAGCCTGCTACCTCGAAAGAGGTAACCCTCCTGAAGCATATAATCATCATGATCTCTCGAGGGTCCGGTCTGGAGAGTGGCAAAAATCTGACCGTAGTCAGAACAGTCAACATAGGCCTCCTTCATCTGCTCTAGCCCTATGACCTCGGCACTCATGGTGGTAAGCAAACATGCTCGCCGACTCAAGGCATCAGCCACCTTGTTCTCCACTCCAGCCTTATGTTTAAGCACAAAGGTGAACTGCTGGAGATACTCGACCCAACGACTATGACGTGAGTTAAGCTTCTTTTGCGAATGGAGGTACCTCAATGCCTCGTGATCGGAGTATAGGACAAACTCCTGATGTAAAAGATACTGCCTCCAATGCCTAAGAGCCTGAACAACTGCGTAGAATTCTTTATCATATGTGGAATATCGCAGTTTCGCGTCATTCAGCTTCTCGCTGAAATATGCGATCGGGTGGGACTCTTGACTCAAAACTCCTCCAATTCTCACGCCCGACGCATCACAAGAGACCTCAAACACCTTCGAGAAATCAGGCAGTCGAAGGATAGGTGTCTGGGTCATGCGCTCCTTGATGTCCTTGAAGGCGGCAGATGCGACCTTCGTCCATACAAATGTGCCCTTACGGATGCAATCCGTGATCGGGGCGGTGACGGAGCTAAATCCGCGGATGAAGTGACGGTAGAACGTCGCAAGGCCATGAAAGCTGCGGACATCATGAACCGTACGGGGTTCCGGCCACTCAACAATGGCCCGAACCTTCTCCGGATCGGCGGAGACCCCAGTACTAGACACAATGAAACCCAAGAAGGTAAGCTGAGGTGTCATGAAGGCACACTTCTGTGGGTTCGCAAACAGCTGCTCTCGCCGAAGAAGTAGACAGACTTGCCGAAGGTGGTCTAAGTGGTCCCCCGTGATGCGGCTATAGATAAGGATATCATCAAAATATACCACTACAAAGACTCCAATGAAAGGTCGAAGAACCTGAGTCATGAGTCGCATGAAAGTGCTAGGGGCATTGGTCAACCCAAAAGGCATGACCAACCACTCATATAGACCGTCCTTGGTCTTAAATGCGGTCTTCCACTCATCACCTGGCCTAATCCTCACCTGATGGTAGCCACTCTTAAGATCGATCTTCGAAAAGATAGTGACACCTGCCATCATGTCTAGCATATCATCAGGGCGAGGAATATGGAACCTGTACTTCACGGTGATCTTGTTGATGGCACGACTATCAATACACATTCTCCACGTGATGTCCTTCTTCGGGGCGAGTAATGCAGGTACAGCACATGGACTCATGCTGTCCCGGACAGATCCTCTCTGTACAAGCTCATCGACCTGCCGTTTAAGCTCGGCATGCTCCGTGGGGCTCATTCGATAATGAGGAAGGTTGGGCAAAGAAGAGCCCGGAACAAGGTCGATGGCATGCTGAATATCCTGCATGGGTGGGAGTCCCTCGGAAAGCTCATCGGGAAAAATATCAATAAACTCCTACAGAATAGGAACAACCTCGGGTGGGAGCTCACCCTCGGAGTCCCGCTCCACCTCTCGGACCGTAATGGCAAACACCGGACAGCCCTGACTAAGCTCCTGCTCCATTTCCCGGGAGCTAATCATCATCAATCTCCTCGTCGAGGGCTCTCTTGGGCCAGAGGTAACGGTCATAGTCCGAGCTGGGGATGGGGTACTGGGCCCGGGTACGGAAGGCTTTGGAGTACTAGGGTCAGTAGGACCCCTGACTGATGGGCTCCTGGGCCGAACGGGGTGGAGGGTGACCCGCTGGCCGTCGTGGTCGAAGGTACAGGTGTTCGACCGACCATGGAGTGTGGCATCTCGGTCGAATAACCACGGCCTACCAAGAATGATACTTTCCACTTCCATGGGGAGAACATCACACCAGATCTCGTCACGGTAGGAGTGGAGCTGCAGTGGGACCAAGCACCGCAGCCTGACCGAAATGGAAGTGGTATCCACCCATGATACCTGATAGGGACAAGGATGGTCTACGGGTGTGAGACCAAGACGAGCGACAGCGTTCATGGAGATTGCATTGATACAACTCCCGCTATCGATGACCACCTTGCAAATTTGCTTTCCCAGCCTACAGAATACCTGAAGGATAGTGGTCCGACGCCAGTCATCACTGGCCTGTGGCTGGGTGAGGATACATCTGACGACCCCCACGTGGGTATCGCCCGACTGCTGGACATCCTGGGCCTCACCTCCCATCTCATAGTACTCGTCAGCTAACTCTTCATCTGCCTCATAGCTGACTAACTCGAGGCCCGTAGGGGTGGTATCCTCGGCCTGTGTGTCCCCAATGTGAAGAGATGGGCGGGTGGGACACTGGTTGGCGAAATGGCCAAACCCATTGCAGCGATAGCACTGCTGCCGTGATCCACTAGGCTCCCCAATCATAGGTCCCTTACCTTTATCCTCCCGACGGATAGGAGGCGTAGGCAACAAAGGACGTGCAGGAGGTGCGGGTGCCGGTGGACGGGCTATGGGTGGGGCCGTAAGATGCTGGGGACGAGGAAGGTCCCTCGGGGGTGGAGGATGAGGCCTAGGAGCAAAGGGCTCGGGGCAAGCGGGCTCCTGAGGTCGTGCCATGGGGGCCCTCAGATACGTGCCAGATGAGCCACGGGACTCGACACTACGAAGGGGAAAAGAGCCCAACCGATGGGGTGACTCAAACTCGGCCTCGAACTGCTCTAATTTGAGAGCAATCTGATATGCCTGCTCCAAAGTGGTGGCATTGCGGCGAAAGAGTTCATATTGATAATTGGGCCGCAAACCTCTCCGAAAGCGGGATATCGTCATGGTGCTCTCTTCCGTGACCCCGCACCACAAATAATACTCATCGAACTCGGCGGTGTACTCGGTCACGGATCGGTTTCCTTGGGAGATGCTTTGCCACTTGTCTATGAGACGTTGGCGATATGAGGCGGGAAGGTACTTCTCCCTCAACTTGGTTTTCATATCATCCCAAGTACCGATCTGGGGTTGACGTCGCTAGTTGAGCAGGCTCATTGATCCAATAAGTTTGGACCTGCCCTTGCAACTTCATCTTTGCGTATCGGACTCTTCGGTGGTCCGTCATATCAAACCACTCGAAGTATCGGTCCATGCCGGCCTCCCAATCTAAATACACCCTAGGGTCCAAAGACCCGCTAAAAGTGGGAGGGTCTGCACGCACACCCCTAAGAATGCGGTCGTCATCCTCGTCATCACGATTCCGTTGTTGATGACGACAACCGTTACCCCCTTGATCATTATCAGATGCGTAATCATCCACCACATGCACATGTGGAACCCCAACATTCTCCACCTGAGCCCTTGGCATAGCAGGCTGCTGAACCGACTCCTGTTGACCGTTCATCTTGCGCCGCTACTGGGCCCCTCTCGAGGATGGCAATCCTCCCAAGTAAGCCCTGGATGGACTGATCCGAACTCTCGGCCCGATCCTCGAGGGCTTTCATCCGCCCTTCTAGACACGTTGCTATGCCATCCATACGCGTACTAAGACCATCCATACGCGTATCTAAACGATCCATGATGGCCCGGAACATCTCGGCCGTGGAAGACTCATCAGAACTACGGGCTCGGGACTCCGCCATAGGTGGTGGTGGCGAGTACTGGGTGCCTCGACGGGTGGGCATGCAAAGACACATGACCTAGAAGACACCGATTAATGCAAACACTCACTAGAAGATGCACTTAGACCTAAATGCAATTTGAAAACACACCCTTTTTTTTTGTTTTGAAAATAATGCAATTTAAAACACCTTTTTTTTGCTTTGAAAAGAATGAGACTCGACTACACCCTAGACACGACCAAGACTCGGTACGCGGTGGAGATAATCGACCCGAAGGTCACTCGCACAAGTGTGCGGTCTTCCCGATAGACGTAACCTAACGATCGAACAACACCTTTTGATATACCGAGTGAAGGTGTGTGTGGGGTAACCTTAGACTATGCAAGACTCATGCAACGACTACCCTAGACTCGACTCGCTCTGATACCAAACTGATGCGGGACGGACACGGGAGACGACACTATTAGGTGCCACCCTCGGACTCTAGATGAAGACGCGACCAGCAGCACACACCAGGGAGACACTAAGCCCGACACTACGAGCTCCTAGTGGCAAAACGTCGCTAACAGAAGTGGAAGCTCACTCGTCGTCCCAAGCGAGGGAAAGCGTGGACCATGCGCGGTTAAGGAACCGGCGGAGGTCAAGGGTAGTCCGACTCAACTTCCAGACTCGGATCGAGTCACGGGACGGGTCACACTCACTCTCACAGCGGTGACATGGACACACGGGCTAGTACCTACACTCTCGACAGTGGCAAAAGACCGTATACTAGCTAAGCAAATGAACGCCAAGAGGTTCGGACCATTACCTCCACGCACCTGGCGTGGCGAAGACAACCCCGGCCGAATCACGGACTCCCGGTTAAACAATATCACAGCAATACAAAGATTTGACCCACTCCACGCAGGGAGGTAAAAGGTCACATGTGGAGCCCGGGAATCACGCAACTCGGGTTGACGGGCAGCATCTTGATGTCACCCGGCGGTGCCGAACTCCGCGTTTTCGTGCTTTCCGAACGGCGGGTTCTGCGGGCCCGCGGGGCCCACGGATGGCGCTGTCCTCCAGATCTACGGGGGTGGGATCCACTATGATGGAGACCCCTGGTGGCACGCCTCCACGGACGGCGGTCGGCCGGGAACACCGATCGGGGGTCGATCGGTCCCGATTCCCAAGCTTTGAAGTTGCTGCCCACGGATTTTTAGTTGCTGTTTTCAGGCGCACGCTCCGGCGAAAACGGCCGCTGCGATCAATCCCGACGTCGGATCGGGACGCATGAGCTATCGTTGGAAAGCTCTCTTCAAATGCTTCAATCGACATCTAGAGAGATCTACTGGATCTGGTCGGATCAGAACTTTAATGAATTTACAAGTCTCTGTTGTACAGTAACCAAAATCTCAGAGCTGCAGGGCACTTGTCTGAGAACCACCATTGACCACCTAGTAAACCTCCGATTCAGCTCTTGAGCTCTTCTTCAAAGTTGTAGGAGATCAAACCACGGAATGGGGACTATTTTTGGAATTTGATTTGGAGGTGGTGGTGATTTACTATGATTTTTGGGGTGACTGGTGGTCAGATCTTGGAATAGGGGGACAAAACTATAACTGGGACTGAGAACGATTTTTAGAAAATATGAAATGGACGAACCAAAACTTGAGAAAAATTGTGGATGAAAGGGGGGATGGGTGGAACCTCCAGTAAAATTGGGCGAACCAAAATAAATCAAAAAGTGGACCTAAGACATGAAACTCAGGGCGGGGATGAATCTGGACAGAACTCTGGCAGAACCGAAATGGAAGAGTGGACGAAAATCAAAAAATATGAAACGAGATCTGAATGGCAAAACAAAATTTGTGGGATGTCTCTGGAACACCCAATAAAATCTCCAGATCTATCTGAGCTCGGGGCTGAGACAGGAAATTCGTGGAAGCTCCTGTGGTACTGCGCGGGCAGAACTCCGTTGATGGCGATGGCGGTGCGGTGGCGGCTCGTGGCGGCGGCGGCGGCGGCGGCGACCGGAACTGATAGGGTGGAGTCTCACCACCAGAAGGAAGCCTTCACAGCTTCAAGGGGGAGAGGGAGAGGAGAAGGGGGCGCACCAAGGCTGGAGCTTCAAGCTTTTCTTCAATTCAAATGGCATTAATTCATGAAAATAGGAAAATACAAGCATATATAGGTCACCCATCTAATCCATCCTCCACCGTTGGATCTACGGGTTAGGGATGGATGGCTAGGATGAAGTTTGATCAAAACACAACAAAAATAATAAACAAATGGGGAGGGGGGCGCACCTTGACCAAGGGGGGGACATGGTAGGTGGGTTTGGTTGGAATTGTTGACCATTTTGGTCCCTTGTCCCCCATGTGGACAATTGACTAGTCAAGACTTCTAGATGTCCACCTTGGATGTTGACCAACCCCACAAGGCTGATATGGACCAATGGGAGGGGGCCTGGGGGTCCCATGAGACCCAGGGGTCCCATTTTACAAATAAGCCCCTCGTACACTCATAATTGCAAACCGTATAAAATGAAATAAACACACCTTACACACAAATAAAGTCTAATTAAATATGAAAAATGGGGAGGCTCAAGGCGGAGTCTCCAGGCTATCTCCGAGCCAGATGGATGCTGAGGTGGCTCGAGTCGTGCTCCGTGTGCGGTACCGGTGGCTCGGCGTGTCGCGCCGCTCAACTGCTCGGGTGTCCGCACCACAATGTTTCATACGATTCAGGTTTGCTACATGCTACTTGGCTTTGTGATAACCGAAGAACCTTTGTGCTCTTACTGTTCATGTTTTGTTGAGATGGCAAATGACTTTTGGAGGTTCATAATGAATTGGGATTGGTGATGGTTTTTGAACATGTTATGGTTTATGCGTGGATGATTATACCATATGCGCTTGATTTGATTTCTATTCAGTTGATAATCATTCATGATTGTGGAAGAATGAGTCGATGTCAAAAGGTGAGCTTTTAGAATGGAGATTTTGATATCCATGTAGATCTCATGTCTTACTTTATCTTTTACAGGAGAGAGACGGTTGGAAGACACCTAAAATATCACGTGGATGCATGGTAATATCCATTTATGTGAATCTTGGTGGAAAGAGGTTGACATGTGATTTTATAATTATTAAACTCCAAGGAACACTTGGTTTTTGTGTGTAAACATTTAACCTCTTTCTAGTCCCTTTTGCTATCCATGTTGCATATACTCACTTGATACCTTCATGTATATTCCTCATATGGTTTTCATGCTAGCTACAAGGTTTGATCCCCTCATGCAAACACTGGCAAACTGAGTTGAATGGAACTTGGTCACATGATACACTCACATTGGATGATTGCAGTGCTATATAAATCTTACTGATAATTGGGTTGAATGAAGCTCAGATTATATGAATATTGTTGCAAGCACAAGTCTTGATCGTATGGATATGTTTTGCTAGGCTAACAACTTATTTTTGCAGGATCTTCACTGTTCGGTCGACCAGAATTAACAGCAGCTCGAAATCTAGAATTTTACAGATTTCGGTCGACCGCCAACCCAAGGTCGGTCTACCGGTTTTCCCAGCAACGAAAAGCCCAATCTCTGTAAAATTTTGATCGACCGCCCCATATTTCCGGTCGACCGCTAGTCCCGATGCAGCCATTGTTGACTTTGTTTCTTGAACATGTTCAAAGCCTTCCTCTTGGACTTTTTGATCTAAAAGCCACCCAACTTGCCTAAATTCGTGGATCTGATTTTTGGCTTGTCCCTTGACCATCCTAGGTCTTATAAAAACAACTCTTGGGCTAAGAAACCAAGATGATGCAAGAGGATCATAGGGAGGCCATCAAAGGAGAAAGAGAGTTGCAAAAATAACTCCGTGAACAGTGATCTGTCTAGAAGTTCTTCATCAAACCTCAAGCTTTTCAAGATCTATTAGAAGAAAATCAAGCAAGCCTCATTCAAGATCTGCATCATACACTCAAGGGGAGCCGAAATCAGGAGTTTTCTCAATTGTGTTTCATTTATCTTTGTGTTTTGAGCTTCAAGTCTTGTTCTTTGTAATCTGCAAACATCAGTGTATGTGTGGATCGATTCAGATCCGTGGTCGTGTGGATTGTCTTGTTCATATTCGTGTGTGTGCGTGGATCTTCTTAGATCTCTATATGTGTGTGTGTGTGTGTGTGTGTGTGTGTGGATCTATCCAGATCCGGTTGTACAAGTGTGTAGAGTGCTGCATCTGTCGCAGCTCGTGTGTGTGTGTGTGTGTTGTTGATCCGGTTATCAGATCGTGTTGGAGCTCGTCTCTGTGTGTGTGTTGGAGCTCATCTTCGTGTGTGTGTTGGAGCTCATCTCCGTGTATGTGTTGGGGCGTGTCCCCGTGTGTGTGTGTACAGGCGTCGCCCTGCGTGTGTGGTTGGAGTGTATCTCCATGTTGGGGATTCATCCTCGTGCTGGTTTACAGCAGTGAAACCTCACCGGATTTTGGTGAAGGGTGGACGTAGGTTGCCGTTGTTGCATCCGAACCACCTTAAAAATCATTGTGTATTGTGGTTTGGATTGTGTGGTTTGGCTCATTTCTTCTACCCCCATTCTGTATGATTGATATTGCATATTATCTCTTTCGCATTTGTTTCTTCAGATCTAGCATAATTAGTTATCATGTGTAATAGATCTTGATAGATCCCATTCGTGCGTTGCTAGTTCATCACATCTCTTTTAAATCGGGTAAAAGTTTTCTAATTTTGTAATCACCCAATTCACCCCCCAGCTCTTGGGTGTCATTGATCGCGGGACTTCATTTCTGGGGTTCATCCTCTCAAGGTAACAAAAGGCATTGGAAGTCTTGGCAAGCTATCTGTAAGCCGGTTTCTCATGGTGGTCTTGGCATTATGTCACTCAGACATATGGAAACTGCTCTGCGGGTTAAGATGCTATGGCAGGCTCTTCATACTAATTCACTTTGGGCTGTTTTTTTCAGAGCTAATTAAGTATATCCGTGACTGCCACTTATCTAATGTCCAATTTAAAAATATGAAAGGTTTAGCCAGAAGGAGTTGGACCAAAGCAAAAAATCTCATCCTCCAGTATAAAAGGGTTATTGTTGGTGATGGCAACTGCACAAATTTCTGGTTTGATAAATGGCTTGGTAATCATAGTCTGGCTGAATTTGTCCCTGCTCATCTCATTCCAAATTCTAAGGTGACTATCAGAGACTTCTTAATGCATCCCACTAATGAAGAATTAGCTCTACATGACAGCTTCTTTCCTCCTGATATTAGCAAAGCGCTTGGGAATGTCAATCTGAACCAGGAACATGACATGGAGGTATGGAGCCTATCCTCATCTAGGAAGTGCTTGGGTGCTTAAACATATAAAAATTCTTGCAGCAATAATAGCCATCAGGCATACATACCTTGGGCTCGGCTTAATTTGGTCTAACTGGTTACCCACCAAAGTTTCAGTGTACCTGTGGAAAATTCTTAACAATTGTTTACCTATTGACTCAATTGTCCAGTGTGTGGGTGTTTCTCTCTGTTCCAAATGCCTCTACTGCAAGGAATCCCATGAAGAAGATATCAATCATTTTTTTCAATAGTGAGACTGCTACTCATGTATGGTCAACATTCAGATCAATTGGTATGCAAATTGAGGGTAATTCTGCCAGAGCTCTTATTTTGAATTATATTATTAGCATCCAGCAAAAGTCTTTATTTGGTCTCTCCACTCTTGTTGTCATTGGCTATGGTATGTGGGAACTTTGGAGTGCTAGAAACTCTGCTAAATATGATGGCAAAACAATCTCCAGGCAAAGCCTTCTTCACAAAATTTCCTCTCAGGTGAAACAAATATGTGTGGCAGCTGAGCTCAAGGAATCAGTGCAGCAAAAGGAAAATATTGGAACAATTTGGGCTTCAGACTTTCATCCCTGGCCGCCAGCAACTTAAGACCATTAAGTGGTTATGCCCACCTTGGCCGTTCCTAAAGCTCAACACAGACGGGGCTTCTAAGAGATCTAGTGATTTCGGGGGAGGTGGCGTCATTAGAGATTTCAGAGGAAACATTCTCCTTGCTTTCTCTTACTTTTATGGAAAGTCCAATAGCACTATAGCTGAAGCCCGAGCTCTTCTTGATGGTATCAAATATTTACACACTGTGGATACTAAGCCAGCCCTCATAGAATGTGATTCACAAATTCTTGTACAGATCATCAAAAGACAAATTCAATGTCCTTGGTCCATTCTCATCTACGTTAGAGAAATCTGGAGCATTCTTTCACAGCTGGATACTATTATTCACATCTACAGAGAAGGCAACACTGTGGCTGATTCATTAGTTTCTTTAGCATGCACCTCGAAATGTCATTCTTTTTTTTCTCACTATGAGCTACCTTCTAAAATAAAGGGTGTGGCTCGATTAGATAAGCTAGGCATGCCTAGCATTCGATTGATGTAAATGTTATTCTTTTTCCATAGTAATAATATTTACCTCCTAGTGGTCTGATGGTGGAGTGGCTATTCCCCATACCTCTAGTAAGGGGTGCACTCTGCCATCAATCTCTAGGCAGGGTTTTACAAAAAAAAAAAAAGTTTGCCCCTTGCATGGTCTCGTGCAATTCCTATCACAAAGGGATGATTTATTCGGGCTTCGAGGAAGCCACATGTGCGTGTCATTTGGCTAATCTGACGATTGTGAGGTTTGGGTCGGGACCAAAACTCGCCGTCCCATAAAAGTTACGACATTAATTACATCTCCTCGGAGGAGAGACAATCTTTGATTAAACGCTAGGAATAAGGGTCCTAAAGCCTAGCAGGAATTTTTAATAAGACGAGATGATAGAAAACTTGAATTATACTAAAAACCCGTATTAAGGGTATGAAAATTCAAATCATGTTGGTCACGCATGGACCATTTCATGTTCGGACAGAAATCCGTATTGAAAGCGCGATGAAAACGGAGATAAACCCGTACAAATGTCCGCCCAGTAGATAGCAATTTTAATAAGAATGCGGGATCCGATCCCAATGGAAGAGAAGGAGTAGTTTCAATGAGCTATTGCTCTAGGGAAATATCGGATCTTGGCCATATCGGGGAGGTTCCCAGGATACAAGTCCGACTTACCGAGGAGCCGTATATGTTCCCATGTCTTGGGCTCGGGGGAGAAGAGATTTTCGAGATGCAAGCCGGGGCATGTTTGTCTTGCATTTTTTATCTTATTAGTTTAATTCCATTTGTGTATGGATTTTATTCCATTTGCATCTTATTTATCATCTTTTGTGTTTAGATTGGGTTTGTATATAGTTTTTCTTGATTTAGAGAAGGCGTACGATCGAGTACCGAGATAATTGATTTGATGGACATTAAGAAAGAAAGGAATCTCTCAAGGATATGTTGATTTGATTAAAGATATGTACGGCGGTGCTATTACTAGTGTTCGAACTATTGCTGGGGAGACTAGTGAATTTTCCGTTTCTATAGGTTTGCATCAAGGTTCTGCACTAAGTCCGTATCTCTTTGCCTTAGTTATGGATGAAGTAACTAAACAATTGCATGAGGATATCCCTTGGTGTATGCTATTTGTAGACGATATTATTTTAATTGATGAGAGTATTGATGCTCTAAATGCTAAGTTAGAGCGTTGGAGACTTGCCTTGGAGTCTAAAGGTTTTAAAATTAGTAGGAGTAAGTCAGAGTTTATGCACTGTAATTTTAGTAATGGGAGAGTGGTTCAGGAAGACATAGTTCTAATTGATGGACATAACATTCCGAAGAGTAGTAGTTTTCGATATTTAGGGTCTATCATACAAGAGAATGGGGAGATTTATGATGACGTTACACATAGGATTAAGGCAGGCTGGTTAAGATGGAGAAGTGCATCAGGTGTCCTTTGTGATCGTCGTATGCCTGTGAAACTCAAAGGGAGATTTTATAGAACGGCTGTGAGACCTGCTTTGTTATATGGTACCGAGTGTTGGGCAGTACGAAAGGAATACATCCACAAAATGTGTGTAGCAGAGATGAGGATGTTGAGATGGATGTATGGCAAGACTAAGAAAGATAAGATTAGGAATGAGCACATCCGTAAGGACTTAGGGATAGCTCCAATTGATAGTAAAATGAGAGAAAATGGACTCAGGTGGTTTGGACATGTGTTTCGTCGCCCTAACTCAGCGCCGGTTAAAAGATGTGACCAAATCTTAGTGGATGCTAGTAAAAGAGCTCGAGGAAGACCTAAAATGAGATGGTGCGATGTTATTAGGAAGGACATTAGTTCCTTGAGTTTAAATATGAATATTACACTTGATAGAAATCTTTGGCGGAACAGGATTCATGCAGCCGACCCCAATTAATTGGCATAAAGCTCTGATGATGATGATGATGATGTGTTTAGATTGGGTGCTCAAGGCGAAGACTTAACATAGTCGCAAACGTTGTTAATATTTTTTAGTGCGGCTGTGGCTCGCCACTAATGTTATCATAAAAAATGTTCGTTGCGAATACTTTGGCAATGGCTACCGTCAATCATCGTGAATACTTTTACATTAGTGATACCTAAGTAGCATTATTAGTGACTTCTAACTACCATCGTTAATAGTATTTTTTAAAAATTAATCTATTAACGATGATGATAAAGTCGTCGCTAATATATTTCATTCGATAAAAAATTAAACTATTATTTCGCTATGACTCTTAGATAGTAATGCCAGGCCCATTACGGTCCTGGGTAGCCAGGTCCGTAGCGGCCGTTGCTAACTGACCAACGGTCCTAAAATGTGGCCTAATCAAGGCCCATCAAGGATTGGCCAGTCCACAAGCCTGATCTCCACGCTCTTGCATTCTGGACACTGTGAGACTCGCCAACGGATGAACGTTGAGGCCGCCATTATCGGGTTTGCCCCGATGAATATTGAATTACATCCACACTACTGAGATGTCTGACACGATGTCCTTCCTCAGAAAACGAGCGAGCAGGTAACGAACAATCCTTACGATCAAACAGGATGTCGACTCCACTAATCACACTATCGCTAAGTCGGGAAATGATGATGTCACTGCAACTGGTATAAATTAATAGGCTCCCACACGGACCTAGATGGGGACCTACACAGATAGATCTATTCCATAGAGCGTGAACAATATTGAGAGAAGAGAAAATTGAGAGTTCTCCACCTAGTTTCCCAGACCTTAGCTATGTCGCCGAGCACTCTTTGGGCCGCCGGATATTCTTCACATCGCCGAGACCTTGTTAGGTAGCTCCGTGGACGTAGAGCTTGAAATATACACATAAGATCTTTTTTCATCGATATCGATTGTAAGTCCATGTCTAGTATTGGAATAAAGAATGAAGAAGATTAATTTATTTTAATATAACGATTAATCGTATTCAGTATGGTACCTAGAAAGTGACTCCTCCATCAACTACTTATGAGTGACAAGTTTGACAAAAAGCACAAAAAACTTATGAGTGACAAACTCACATCTGCATATCCCCGGACATAACTTGTTCACATCTCTCTCTCTCTCTCTCTCCAGCCCTGTCAGTCCCAAGGCACTTCACTCCTCCTCTGGTTTGACGTGGAGATACTTCTCCGCACTGAATCTTCCCGTTCCTGTTGGACCCACGAATGTCTTTCTCTCTCTCTCTCTCTGTGGAACGGGCGCGACCGCGCGAGACGGGGGATCATGGAGACGACGGCGGGGCCGGCAGCGGTGGACACAACAGGGTACGTGGCGATGGAAGCGGTGCGGGGGCAGTCGACCGTCACTCGCTGTTTGACCAAGCACCCCCTCAAGTTCATCGTCCCCGCAAAGGTCTCCTCCTCCTCCTCCTCCTCCAAAACGATTTAGGTCGTCCTCGTAAAACCCAACTGACAAAGAAAAATTTGTTCGTTTCTCTCATGGGTGCTGCGACGCGAGCAGCCGGGCTCCTCTCGGATTGACGCCGTGTGGATCTACATCCTCACCTTCGGCGGGGGCATACTCTCGGTGAGCCGTCTGGTTTAGATCTGCAAAGTTATCAAATTAGTCGATGACCCTCCTATGATTTTCTGGGTTCTGCTTCTAGTTTCCGCATCTCCAGGGGAGATTCTCTTGTGCGTTGTCTGAACTTTTGTTTCTTCCTCTGAACATGGTTCATGAGCTTCTCTATCGCACGCTCGGAGTGCCCCATGGTGTCGCCGCTACCGACTCTTCCTCTCAGCGTCAGGATGTTACCCTCAGTACCGTCAGCGGCATCTGCCATTAACAACGAGAAAGAAGAAGAAGAAGAAGAAGAATGATGCAGGAGAATGGAGTGTGTTGACAGCTCATCTGCATCTTCACTGATAAGTCCTAGGCCGACGAGCCTTCGGAAGAACGGAAGGAGATGGAATGAGAAGGCGAGGAAAAACTAGCGGAGTAGGGGATGCCATGGGAGTGGGAATGGATTTACACTATCGGCATCTCCTTGTGATAGCTTTCTCCTTCTTTTCAACTTGATTATTGTTACCAAATAAATCAACATAAATTTTAAAAATTACAATATTTTTATTGATAAATTTTTATAAATTTTAAAAATTGAGTTAAAAATTAATATCATAATTTTTTAAGTAAAAATAATTTTTTAAAACAAATGACTCTCAAACACCCAATAGAAAGTAATGAAGAAGGTGATAGAACATTCTATGGATATTCTGAACTAAGTTTACTAAAAGAACATACAAAATACTAAATTCACAAAAAAGGTATGCATACAAATATGAATACAGGATATAATTTTATGTAAACTAATTTTTAAGAAGCGTATACATCTAAAAGCTATATAACTTATCAGGAAAACATGTAAAAAAACCGAACGATTTGGGCTGGATCCGTTTACCGGCCCAGAAGTTTTGAACCGCGTGGTCCCGGTCCTATGATCGGCCCCTCACCCTCCCCAATAACCGCCTTATCCCAACCCGCGAACTTGCCCGGAAAGAGCAAGTGGGATTCCGATTCCCATTCCGGTTTGGAGCAGAAAGAGGAAAGAACAGGCTCTAATATATAACCAGTTTATGATTAATTGTTGCCGGTGCAATGATATATACATATAAATACGTACAATGGGATGATCATCTCCTTCTATACTGCTTCGTCATTCCCATCGATCAGCAGTACGGTCACCTCTTAGGCGGCTTCCAAGTTAGTAGGATTCCGATTTCGATTCCTATTTGGGAACAGAAAGAGGAAGGAACAGGTTCTAAATCTCTAACAACCAGATTAGCTTTAAGTGTCGCCGGTGCAATGATCTATATGTATATAAATACGTACAATGGGCTGACCAGCTCCTTCTATACGCAATCGTCATTCCCATCGGTCTCAGCAGTACTGTCACCTCTTGGGCGGCTGCCCAGTTAGGGGCATTCCGATTCCGATTCCTATTTGGGAATAATAACCAGATTAGGATTAACTGTCGCCGGTGCAATGATATATATATATATATATAGGTACGATGGGATGCTCAGCTCCTTCTATACTCATTCGTCATTCTCATCTGCCACTGTGATCGCCTCTGGGCGCGCGGCTGCCAAGTTGTTAGTCGATTGATCGCTAATATGGCAGCAGACCTCGAGATGGAGCAGCGGTTCCTCCGCCTCACGCTCTCCCCCACCATCCGCCGACACCAGCTCCGCCTTCCACCCATCAAGACCCGCCCCCCCAAACCCGCTCCCTTCATCGAGGAGAACCACCACCGGCGTGGCTTCGTCGACGAGTTGTACGAGTTCCCCCAGCCTCCTTCGCCCTCCAACCCCCACATCACGATCAGCTCCTCCCCCACCCAGTCGGATCATCAGTACTACTACCGCGAGGGCTCCTGCAGCAATAACCACCCGCGGTTCTGTAGTGATGAGCTCCCACATCATCATCATCATCCCAAGAAGACGACAGTACCTGCAGCCGCCGCGGGTATCCAGCAGCAGGTGTCGGGGACGTCCGAATGTGCTGCTGCTACTGGGGAGGTCGGCCGCCGCTTTGAGGACAGGTTCGGCGACCTGCAGCCGGCGCCGATCCGGTGGAGGCTGGTGGAGGCGTGCGAGACGGCCATGCGGGAGCTCGTGGGCGAGGTGGAGAAGGAGATGGAGGGGTCGACAGAGGCGCAGACGACCCTGCCCGAGGACGTTTGCATGTGGAGGGACGTGGTGGCGGCCGCCGAAGTGGTCGGACTGGACGTGCGTGAGCCCAAGCAGCACCTGATCGACGCCATCCGCCGCCTCCGATCCCCCCACCAACAAACCATCTTTTGATCACCATGCATGCTTGTCTGCATACTTACATTTGTATATCCGGCCACTACGTACGAACGGATGGCTTGTTAGTTAACTAGTTGTATGATCTGTACATAGGCCTTCTTTTAGAATGTATCGCAAGAACTGCCGCCTTAAATTTTTTTTTTTGCTTCTTTTTTTGTGAATATTCTAGAACTGCCGCATGTTTAAATATGGGATGCTACATTCCATGGATAGAAATTAAAGTCTTCTGGGATCCATTGGACAATATTAATTAATGTTCAATACTTGGACGCAGATACCAAATTTAATTTTCAGCAATTAAGCTTGTGTACATACGCATGCCAAAGTAGAGTTTTAATCTCGTACTTGAAGTGAAATATCATACTTCTGCTTCCATAGTAGCTAGTTGATTACTTGAGCCGAGAGTGTACGACCGCAACTTCTCCACAAAGGTGTTAGGAGATATATTGGTCTTAGCGTGAACAGTCGGAAAATGACTCACCATGGAAGAACATGGATAGGAAACTCCATCCAATTAAGTGCCATCAAAAGAAAGAGAGTAGTTTCGCCCTTCACAACTATAAACATTGTTTACAGGGTGTTTGGGAGCATTTTTATTTTAGAAGTTATTTCTTCTCCAAAAATTATGTTACATTAATTTTTAACATAACTTTTGAATTTGATAAAAAGAAGTCTCAACCGTTTAACAAAAATAATACAAATTTTTAAAGAAGGGACTGCGGAGGGGGCGCAGAGGGACTGCGGAGGGAGCCGGAGGGGCCGCGGAGGGGGCTGCGGGCGGAGGGGAGAACCGGAGGGGGGGAGGGGGCTGCTGGGGAGGGGAGGGGAGGGGGCTACGGGCGGAGGGGAGAACCGGAGGGGGGGGGGAGGGGGCTGCCGGGGAGGGGAGGAGAGGGGGCTGCGGGCGGAGGGGCCGCGGAGGGACTATGGAGGGAGCCGAAGGGGTCGCGGAGGGGGCTGCGGGAGGAGGGGGGAATCGGAGGGGGGGGGAGGGGGCTGCCGGGGAGGGGAGGAGAGGGCCGCAGGGGGGAGGTGGAGGGGCCTGAGGGGGGGGGGGAGGGGGCTGCGGGCGGAGGGGGGAACCAGAGGGGGGGGGGGAAGGGGGCTGCGGGGGAGGGGGACGCATGGGGAGGGGGAGAGAGAAACACAAGGGGAAGGGGGAGAGAGAATCGTAAGAGGGGTCGCGACCCGAGCGTTCTCAAAATAAAAATTACTCAGGAGTTATTTTTATTTGAAAAGAGATTTGAACATAGTTGATTTCTCTTTTAAAATTAAAGAAGTACTTACCAAACACGGTTAAATGTGTTCTCTCTTTTTTTTTAATTTGAGAGAGAAAGAAGAGAAAAAATGCAACCAAAACACCCCAGCCCTTAGACGTATACCCTGCTTAAAAATTATTTTACATAAAAATATATCCTGTATTTATATGTGTATGTTTACCTTCTTTTTTGTGAATTTAATATTTTGTATGTTCTTTCAGTAAACTTCGTTCAGAATATCCATAGAATGTTCTGTCGCCTTCTTCACAGCTTCCTAACAGATTTTACCGATCTTTCAACATGAAAATGACTATAAAGACATACAAGATGTTTAATTTACGTAAAGTGGATATATACGCATAGTTGCAGACTAATGTAAATGTTGGATAGATTTTAACACGAATTTATATTTAACAAGGATACATATATGCACAAAAACTTGGGTTATACTTTGTTGCATATTTCTGACTGATTTGAACGTTTTATTTTTTAGGGGTTTTTTATTTTTTTGTCCTTGTAGAATATCAGTTTACTTTTTATTCCTTAAAAATTAACTACACAGTTCTGACTCCACAAAGCCTGGAGTCTTTTAGAACGCAATTAAGAGCAGTTTGAAAATAAGGTATGCGTGTGGAATATTCTGGTCAAAATAAATGAAATACACAAAAGACAAAAGTACCGTCCCAAAACAATTAAAAAACTCACCTCTCTCTCTCTCTCTATCTCTCTCTCTCTATCTCTCTCTCTCTCTATATATATATGTATATATATATATCTCCCCACAAGGGTAAAATTATCATTTATTTTATATGGTAATAATGGTTAACATAATTAAATTGACGAAAGAAGTAAACGGTGAGGTGCAAAAATTAAACAATACCATATTTTATGGAGTTAAGACTAAAATAGTTAACTTACGGTGATTAAAAATTAAATTCTACTAAAAATTTAAAAAATTTAGATTTTTATTTTGTTATCTCCATCTAATTAATGTAAGAAAATGAACCACATTTTTTAAATAAACCCAAAAACGTTAATTTTATTAGAAACAGATGGAGCGTGGGGGCAGAGAGCCATCAAATACCTCTAGGGGTAGAATATTAAATGGAGGAAAAACCCCTCCTTCATTACACTGTATAGGCCGGCCCAAAGAGAAAAAAGAGAATTTAAATTACAAGATTATAAGACAATAAACATAAAAGGCCTAACTCAAAGAGATTCCTCTCAAATATTCATCGGAAAGAGAGACCCTTCCAAGATATACTGCGGCGAAGCAAGGATCGAGGTTGGAACCCCGAACATCGTACTCTCGGCTTCCAACAGGGAACTTATGGTCGTACACTCTCGGCTCAAGTAATTAACTAGCTACTATGGAAGCAGAAGTATGATATTTCATGTCAAGTACGAGATTAAAGCTCTACTTTGGCATGCATGCATACATAAGCTTAATTGCTGAAAAATTAATTTCCTAGCTGTGCCCAATCATTAATTGAACAGTAATTAATTCCGTCCAATGGATCCCAGAAGACTTTAATTTGTATCCATGGAACGTAGCATCCCATAGTCAGCATGCGGCAGTTATAGAATATTCACACAAAAAAGAAGCAAAAAAAAAAAAAGCGGCAGTTCTTGTAGTTGTGGTACATTCTAAAAGAAGGCGTATGTAGAGAGCATACAACTAGTTAACTAACAAATGTAAGCATGCATGCATGGTGATCAAAAGATGGTTTGTTGGTGGGGGGATCAGACGCGGCGGATGGCGTCGATCAGGTGCTGCTTGGGCTCACGCACGTCCAGTCCGACCACTTCGGCGGCCGCCACCACGTCCCTCCACATGCAAACGTCCTCGGGCAGGGTCGTCTGCGCCTCTGTCGACCCCTCCATCTCCTTCTCCACCTCGCCCACGAGCTCCCGCATGGCCGTCTCGCACGCCTCCACCAGCCTCCACCGAATCGGCGCCGGCAGGTCGCCGAACCTGTCCTCGAAGCGGCGGCCGACCACCCCTGTAGCAGCAGCACATTCGGACGTCCCCGACACCTGCTGCTGGATACCCGCGGCGGGTGCAGGTACTGTCGTCTTCTTGGGATGATGATGATGATGACGTGGGAGCTCGTCCCTACAGAACCGCGGGTGGTTATTGTTGCAGGAGCCCTCGTGGTAGTACCGATCCGACGACTGGGTGGGGGAGGAGCTGATCGTGATGTGGGGGTTTGAGGGCGAAGGAGGCTGGGGGAACTCGTACAACTCGTCGACGAAGCCACGTCGGTGGTGGTTCTCCTCGATGAAGGGAGTGGGTTTGGGGGGGCGGGTCTTGATGGGTGGAAGGCGGAGCTGGTGTCGGCGGACGGTGGGGGAGAGCGTGAGGCGGAGGAACCGCTCCTGCATCTCGAGGTCTGCTGCCATATTAGCGATGAATTGACTAACAACTTGGCAGCCGCCCAGAGGTGATCACAGTGCAGACGGGAATGACGAATGAGTAGAAGGAGCCGATCAGCCCATCGTACCTATTTATATACATATAGATCATTACACCGTCGACAGTTAATCCTAATCTGGTTATTAGTAGAGGTTTAGCTTCCCAAATAGGAATCGGAATCCCACTAACTGGGCAGCCGCCCAAGAGGTGACAGTGCTGCTGTGACCGATGGGAATGACGAATGTGTATAGAAGGAGCTGATCATCCCATCGTTACGTATATAAATATATATAGATCATTGCACCGGCGACAATTAATCCTAAACTGGCTATATGTTAGAGCCTGTTCCTCCCTCTTTCTGACATTCCCAACCGGAATGGGAATCGGAATCCCACTTGGGATGGATAGCGCGTTCCCCATCCCACACCCCAGCCCATCTCTCTCTCTCTCTCTCTCTCTCTCTCACTCACTCAACTGCGCTTTTTCCGGGCGAAGTGAAACCCAGTAGCAAACTGGTTAGAAGTTAACCTGATCTGCTTCCAACCGGGGAATCCTACTTGGGAGCCGAAGCACGTACGTCCCTCGCCACGTGGAGGCCATCTTCCTCTCTCCATTATGCGAGTATATATTTTCCGGGACATTTCGCGGCTCGGCCCATGGGCCTTCACTGGAGGGAGTTTGAACCGGTAAAGGATACGAGGGGAACGGCAGCTTCTCTCCCGGGCACCCCCCTCCCCTTCCCCACGTCTTCACTCCCACGTCGCCCTCCTCTTCTTCGTCTCCCCCGTCTCGCTCCCCCAGCGCGCGCCGTGGGAAGGCGTCGCATGCCAAGCACTCCCTCCCGCGAGTAAGATATTCTTAATAAGGGCCACTTTGATGATAATAGCTTAGTATAAGTTAACTTTGGGTGGGCCCGAGATATATTATTCTTAAATTTTTATATTTTTAATTTTATATTTATTTTATTTAAGATCTAATAAGATATTTCTATGACAGAGATAAAATAAATTAACTTCGAATTATTGATCTTAATTATATATGACTTCGAATAATATATTCTAACTCTCAAATTTAAATGACTCACTCACTCGTGAATAAATCATCTTAATTCGTCTTATCAAAATAAGTGATGGGGGCATCGCTCGCCCTTCACATTTTTTTAAACTCCTATTGCTCGTCATTATGGCTCCATTGTGTCCGTCACATTTTTCTGAGTCGAGTCTGTGGACACCAAAAAATGCATGCCTTGATAGCCTGCTCGGCCTCGCGTCAGCAACGGCGCCGAGTTAAGAAACCCCGGAGAAATCAAGCACAAAAGGCCCCGCAGCCCATGGGCCCCAAAGAAAATCAAACGGGCCGCAGCTCGTGCTCACAGTGGGCTCAACATTGCCCATCTGGCCTTTAACGGCACACCCGCTGGGGGCCTTCAACGGCACGTCCCAGGGGGCCTTCAACGGCACGCCCCAGGGGGCCTTCAACGGCACACCCCTGGGGGCCTTCAACGGCACACCCCCGCAGGGTCTTCAGCGGCACGCCCACTGGGCTATTCAGCGATGCACCCCAAAGGGGGCCTTCAGCGATACGCCCTGAAGTCCTTCAGCGGCACAGCCCCCAGAGGCTTCAGCGGCAAGCCTTTTTGGCTCCCCAGCGGCACGCCTATCTGAAGCCCTCCAGCGGCACGCCCTCAGAGGCTCCAGCGGCACGCTTGCTCAGCCCGCCAGCGGCACAGCGTGAAGCTTTTCAACGGCAAGATGACGTGCAGCCCACGCCCTACGCTTCCTTGGCGCGCAGTGAGTCGTCTGAGGTGGCAATCGTCCATTGGGCCACGTGAGCTACCCCCTGACGACCCAGGACGGGGCAGGTCAACCGCCATCATTACAAGCCATTTCCCGCCTTCGATGGCCGTGGGCAAAGCCCCGGCTGCTGGGGAGTATAAAGGACTCCCGTTTTATACAGAGGAAGAGGCGGATACAGAGGGAGAGGCTCAGACGGCAGGGGAGATACAAAAAAAGAAGAGGCAGAGGAAGAGAAGAGAGGGGAGAATAGAAGAAGAAAAGCTCCAGCGAGCCTCCTCCGACGACCACTGGGAAGAGAGCAAGAGTAAGGGAGAGGGAGAGAGCTCAATGTAATGAGGGAGAGGGTTAGGGACAGTGGCGAGGGTTTTTGGCCCCCAATGCTTTCTTCCCTTTTGTATTCCGTTCCTCCTCCTGCTCTCTGTTTTGGGTTTCTCTTTTCCTTTGTCCATGGCCTCGTCTTGGGCATTTCCTCTGTAATGTGCATATAGGGCTTTGGCCCTTGGCTCCCCATAAATGAAAATCACCCTCTTTGGGTTTCTCTATGAGTTTTATTGGCTTGCGCTAGCTCTCACGGTCTTTTATGGGGTTGTTCGTTCTCCCTCTGTCTCCCCATTTCTCCGGTGTTTCTGGGTCTTCATGTCGAGGTGATTTCTCCTATGAGCTTTGGTCTCATGAATCCTTCGAGCCCCCATATGGCCTTCCGTTGTGCTCACTGGGCCAGGGGAGGGGGAAGATCCTTGCCCCCCCCCCCCCTCTTCGAATATCCAGTAATCAAATGGCCTACCCCTGGCCTTGAATCCTCTTTCTTTTTCCTGAATGGCTTCTAAGGCCCCCAATCTGCTTACACACTCTGTTTGGCCCCTCCAGCGATACACTCTTTTGGCTTCTGGCCGGTACGCCCCCGTTGGCCTTTAGCGGTATGCCCACCAGTGGCCTTCAGCGGCACGCGCCATTGGCCCTCAGTGGCACACCCCATTCTGGCCCTCATCGGTACACACACAGCCATCCCTGGCCGGCACACCCCTTGGCCGGTACACCCCCCCCATTGCCCTTCAGCGGCACACACCTGTTCAGCCCTTAGCGGCACACTCTCCAGCCCCCTCAGCGGCACGCTCCTTGGCCAGCCCCAGTCCATGCCCCTTAGAGGCCTTCAGTCTGTCATTTTCCTTCGCGTTTTTCGAGACTCTATAAAGGTGTTACTCCTCCGGGGGCCCACCTCCAGTTGTCGGGTTCCGCCACCTCATGTGGGCGCGTTCCCTGTATCTCCCTTACGCCTCGGGTCAAGGGGAGATGCTGCCGAATTTTTGTGAGAAGATAACAAAACATTAAAAGAGACAGAAATGAGGCAACAAACGAGCAGAATAACTAATGAAACCTTCCAACTCATCAAATCACTGCCAGCACCACGACGAGAACTGAACCGAACTAACTAACCACCCGGCAGCCCGAGCATCCGACTCGCAAGAAAAGAGACCGAACCGAACAAAGAGAACGAACAAAGGAAGGAATTTGGTATAAACTACACGAAAGTTAAGATAAGAAGAAAAGAAAAGCCTTGAAACAAATAGTCGAAAACCGATCGAGCCTCCACCCTCACGCCCCATTGACCTTCAGCGGTACGCCCCATTGACCTTCAGCGGTACGCTCCTTTGGCCTTCAGCGGCACGCCCTCATTGGCCTTCAGCGGCACGCTCCCTTGGCCTTCAGCGGTACCCCCCTTTCAACCCTTCAGCGGTACACTCCCCCTGAGCCCCCAGCGACACACTCCTCCTGGCCCTTTCAGCGGTACACTCCTTCCCTTCGCCGGTACACCCTCAGCCACTGTATAGACTTGGCCAACGTACAGACTTCATGATAGCCAGTGTATAGACTTGGGCAGTGTATAGACTTCACACTCCAATGTATAGACTTATCCAGCGTATAGACTTCATATCCCAATGTACAGACTTCATGATCGCCAGTGTATAGACTTAGGCAGTGTATAGACTTCACACCCCAATGTATAGACTTATCCAATGTATAGACTTATCCAGCGTACAGACTTTGGGCAGTGTATAGACTTCACACTCCGATGTATAGACTTGGCCAGTGTACAGACTTCGGGCCAGTCGACGTATAGACTTCAAATTGCAACGCGTAGACTTTGCTCCACTCTGCTCCAGTGTACGGACTTTGGGCTTGGCAACGTATAGACTTCGAGCCTGGGGAACGTATAGACTTTATATCACCCCCCCCTCCTTCACCGACACACTCTCCAGCGGTACGCCCCCTTTGGCCTCCAGCGGTACGCCCTTTGCAGCCCTCACCGGTACACCCCTTCGCCACCCAGCGGTACACCCAATACCCAGCGGTACACTCCCGTCTCTCCTTCGCCGGCACACTACATGCATGCATATATACATCACGATAAGGGCATCAACAATAACAAATAAATCAATAAAAAATCACGCTAATTGAAGGACTCCAAATGCGCAATATTGATCATAATAAAAGAGGCGGGAGGGGTGATAAAAAAATAAATAACAAACCAATGATAATAATAAGAATAATCATGCATAGAAGAAGAGAAATCATCCCGGACAAAGGCACGAATAAATAGTAAACATCAAATCAGAAATCCCAGAAGGTATAACTAAGAAAGCTCCAGATAAAAGACGCTAATGCCCACGCCGCAGCCCGCTCTCTCCCCGGGACCCGGGGCAAAAGGAACAACAACGCTGCCCTTTCAGGTCGAGCCCGAGTCTCGGGAATTCCCCCGATATGGCCGGACTTTGATCTAACCTCGGGCCGACATCCTAATCGGACCGGATTTGTTTTCTCGTTCCGGATACCTTCCGAATCTTCATTAAAAATTACCGCATGCTCGGCAGATATTTGAATGGATCTACCTCGGTTTTCTCATTGTGACGCTGCCAAGGACTTGTGTCCGAATACGAAAAGGTCTACGAGTGGCCGACACGGCCGACAGTCTATGGCCTTAATACAACTTCCAGTGTGACCTATTCCTATCTCTCTCGCATAATTAGCATTATTCTTTTCGGTCGCGGGGCCCCTAATTTCGGTAATTAATCAAGGGTGTTCCCTCGTATGGGGGATGTAAATGACGTCGTGACCTTCATGGCGCGACGGGATTCGGTCCCGACACGAACCACACAATCATCTGACGAAGTCAGATCGAGCGCACCATGGGCCCTTCGGAGTCCGAATAAATCGTCACTCCGGTGACTGGCACGCCCACGCACTCAATAAACGAATAAACAAACGATAGAATAACAAGTGAAAAAAGTGCGTCCACAACTCTGGCACGCCCGGTGGGACGAATCCACCCTTCATCTTTTTGCCGAAATAAGGGGCCCCGCGGCCCCCTTCTTGTAATACTAATTGTGCTACTTTCTTAAATGCAGAAAAAAGAGAGAGAGACATCATGGGACCAACCATGGCGGTCGTCTGCAGCCCTCAGCCCGTCCAGAACCACGTTCGAGGCGGCTACCTGGCGGTGCCCCTCACCTTTGGGAGTTTCCCTCCCACCGTGGGCTTCCCCAACTTCTTGGGGGTGGCCTTCGCCGAGATCCTCGACGTGGAGACGCCCGAGGACGTCCAGATCAACGCCCCCGCCCCGGGGGCCATGGGAGCCGCTGCCGGCCGAGCTGTGGCCGAATGCGACAACAGCGTCCTCACAACAACGCTCAGCTGACCACGTGCACCACACTACCGGCCCGCTCCACCAAGGGTCGACATCCCACCGGAGAAGGCTCCGGAGAAACAACACCGGCACCGGCTCAGGGCGTCGCATGTCCAACTCCAGAAAGTCAATGACTGTCGGAGCCCTCCGAGTCCGCCTAGACGGACAGAGGTCCCAACCGACACCGGATCGCGTCGTCCCGGCCATCCCAGTCCGTAACTCCTTTGAAGGACTGGCGAAGCTAAAGGAGAAGGCGATGCCCACAGCCCCGGTCGTAGCACCAAAGGGGACGCCGGCTCACAGGCCGGCTAAATTGAAGCAAGTCTGGGTACCTAAGGAGACCCAGCCCACTGCACCCGCCCAGGCAGGGCCCAGCACTTTCCGCCCCAGGAGGGCCCGGCGCGATGACAGGGTCGAGGTAGTGACCCCCACTCTCCGACCGGCACCCGTCATCCCGGTGCCGTCTATGAATGTTCATCGCCGTCGCCGAGGGCGCCGGCACAATGCCGCCCGCCCGGCTCTCACGGCCTACTCCCCTCCTGCCGCCGTCATCGACGCGCAACCCCAGGCCGCTCTCCCTGACCAGGAGTGGGAAGGGATCGAGCAGGCCATGAGGAACTACCTCCGAGGCCCGGGTAGCACCCCCGCTGGCCGCCAGAGACTACTGGGGGCAATGGCCTCCGCCTTCCAGGAAGAAAGGGGGGAACCCGCACCTAGCATGGAGTCGAGGACCCGCCCGAAGGAGCCGCGCCAGCCCCCTGTACGGGAGGAAGCGCCGCCCCGGCGGTCAGTCTTCGACAGGCTGACATTCCCAGGAGGATCGTCCAGGAGGGCGTCAAGAAGAAATAAGAATAAGAAGTGGCAGACATTCACCTGCAATATGGCAGGAGTTCATGGTCGGTATGGGGCCCTACCCACCGACCCGGAAGAATTGGCCAGAATAGCCGTCAGGCCGGGACCCCTTACCAGAAGAAGGAGAGCGGCAGGCGGCGCGACACCCACAGGCGCCGAAGGGGCCCTACCTGAAGAGCCCCTTGCAGCCCTCACGGCCAATGTGGTCACCACCGGCGACACGAGTGGCGGACCCTCGACATCATCCGAGGACGCCCCGGCCGAAGAGACAGGGGGCATGCCTAGTCTTCCCACAGCTGACCCCACAATGCTGCTCATGATACAACGATTCCAGCAGGAAATCGAGTCACTCAAGAAGCAGCTAAGTGAGCTGGACGCACCTCCCCCGATGTCCTGGCAGACCGAGGTTATACCCGAAGTACCCAGGGACAAGGGGCAGTCTTCAGAGGCCGCTCTTCCAGCGACCCTCGATCCGCTCGGGGGCG